>OY971426.1:3750000-5000000 GCA_963853865.1 Helleia helle | reverse complement strand
TGCAAGAAGGTTGTTTATATTCTAACTAGCTGGTGCCCGCAGCTTCGCCTGTATGAACATAGATTTACGGCCGTATTCGAATAGATGATGATTATTTTTATAGCCTATGTCCTAATCCAAGGTATAAGACATCACCATTCCAACTTTCAGCCAAATCAGTTCAGCCGTTTCGCCGTGAAAGATGAACAAATATCCAAACTTACAAACTTTCGCCTTTATAATAGACTAGTGGCACCGACAGACTTTGTCCTGTACAAAATATTTTTGTTTGTGAATCTAAACCATCCTCGAATCCCCTTGAACTCACACAAAAAAATTCATTAAAATCGGTCCAGCCGTCTAGGAGGAGTTCAGTGACATACACACGCACACAAGAAATATATATATATATATAAAGATATTAAGTAAGATAGATTTTAAGTATTTAGACTAATATAATAAAGCTGATAAGTTCATTTGAACGCGTTAATCTCGGGAACAACTATTCGATTTTGAAAAAACAGTTTTGCATTGAACAGTCACTTGATATAATGTATCGATTTTGTATACAATTAAGCGGTTTTGAGCAACACTGAGGAAACAATTAGGCATAAATATAGTATATTTAGAGTGGGCACTTACCGACCCGTTCCTATTAATTTATTTGGACAATTAAGACATTTATTAGCCATTGTGCTAGCATTACAATCGCGGCCTATGGCATCTAGCTTTTAGCACACCCTAACGATTATGCAAATCTAATACGAAATTCATCATCATACAAGCGACTCTTACAGGTCTCACTGTTGGACGCGGGTCTCCCCGAAATCAGGTGAGGAATATTTAGCTATGGATCACCTATACGACAGTCAATTGCGGTCGTGAAATTCACTGTGTGAATTTCAGTGAATGGCACTACCTTTTAGAGGTAGTGACATGCTGCATTGCAGCCGAACTGGGCCGGCACGACCGGGGTGGTACCTCTCGCTCACACAACACCGGCGTCAAGTGACAGCTATGCTGTCGCGTTTCGTGCTGTTTATGAGTTTCCTGTGGCCGAATTCAATTTTTTCAAGTCAATTTTTGGAACGTTAACGTTACTTCAAAAAATAAAATAACTAAAAAGTAATAAATTAACCGTGTTTCTTTAATTTTTGTGTCTACAACTAATAATCATCTTGTACCTCTACTAATGTTCAATTTTTGCGTTTACCACGTCATTATTGTTACTTTTGGAGTCGGTACCAGCCAAGGTAGGTAGGTAGGTACCTACAGCAACAAATACGACACCGGTGACGGACGACGGTGACGTATTTGTTGCTGTACCTATTTAACTTAGCTGACACCGACTCCAAAAGTAACAATAATGACGTGGTAAACGCAAAAATTGTACATTAGTAGAGGTACAAAATGATTATTAGTTGTAGACACAAAAATTAAAGAAACGCGCTTATTTTATTACTTTTTAGTTATTTTATTTTTTGAAGTCGGTTATAATTTTTGTTTAAAAAATTTTATTTCTTAATTTTTAGTTATTCATTAAAGAAAGACATACAGCGATAGACATTTTGGCATATTTAACCTTATGAAGTTAGCCCAACAAAAGCTGTAAATCGTCGAGGAGTTCCCTCGACTGTCTATGGTCTCCATCATCAGACCTGTAATGGCACGTATCACCCATAAGGGTGCAAAGTTCTCATCAGTATAAATTAATTAAGTTCAATCACAAGGTAGCTACTTTAAACTATTTAGGAATTCCCTTAACTGAGCTTCTTCTTCATCATCAGACCCCCAATCACAGTTACAACATATAAAGAAGTAAATCGTCGAGGAGTTCCCTCGACTGTCTTCCAGCTCCAGCATCAGATCGACTCTAGACCTTCATTAAATTGTAGTGCTTTAAAATGCTTATTTAAAAAAATATAAAGCGCACTAGTCGTTCCTACGAATTTCGAAAGTTTCCCTCGATTTATTTGGGATGCCATCATCAGATCCTGGTTTGCTTATCATGGGATCATTTGGCAAGTATACCCTTTCAAACAAAAAAGAATTTTGAAAATCGATCCACAATTGACGGAGAAATCGGTGTACATACATTTAAAAAAAATACCGGCCGAGTTGAGAACCTCCTCCTTTTTGTTGAAGTCGGTTAAATATACTTAGATCAAATCCTTCCAAAGGAGTCAAAACACGTCTCTTACTCAACCTAAAACTAGAGACAAATGAAACGATAATGTTTCTGGAAAGTTCAGTTGTATCTTGCAGCGATTGTTACGTGAAATTACTACGTTTGTTAATGGTTACTTCATATTGTGATATAAATGTCTTGTCTTATTGTACCCACTGAAGGAAGGTTGTTTATGACATCAATAATATTTATAGAGGTTTACACGAATTGAGCTTATACGATAAAACGTTTTACGATTTTATTTGCGGTTTACTTAAATCAGTGTGCTTTTTCAAAATTTATTTTGAGTAAATAGTTCTAATCCTAAAATAACATTTATTCAACTTCTTTCGAATCCTTCTACCGCATCTACCACGGGGAGTGTTCTGAGGAATTGTTCGGACTAATACCTGCAGCAGAATTCCACCAGCTCAAAATTTCACCCACACCATCTCGATGTTCATAAATCCACAACAACTCGATTATTACGGCATTTCCTGCCTCGCACGACGAATATATGGAATCAGCTGCCACTAACGGTGTTTCCGAACCGTTACGACTTAGGGACCTTCAAGAAAAGAGCTTACTCCTATTTGAAAGGCCGGCAACGCACCTGCTAACCCTCTGATGTAGCGGGTGTCAGTGGATGTCGCTATCGCTTACCATCAGGTGAACCGACTGCCCCCTCTTCTTTAAAAAAAATCGACTGTCTCATCGTTATTGCAAGTGGTGTCCAGCAGTGGCAGGGCTGATGACGATGATTGTATTCCTTGAGTACCGACTCAAGGAACCCCATACGTGTAATGTAATAAGCTAAAATGATATACAGTTTTAATAAAGACAAAATCATAACACCTTTGGTAATGGGACGCCCTGTGGTCAGCTCCTACGGCCCTTGATAAATGTTACTTGAAGTAAAGCATTATTACAGACGATGAGACCTGCTTAGATTAACTTGTGTTAGGTACATCTAGCGGTTCTGGGACTTGATATGTAGTCAACGTCACCTATATAACGACGTTTAGTCCTTATCGTATATTATTATTAAGATAGTATAAGGTTCTTGTGAGCGACGATGGCTTAGTGGGTATGGGCTCGGCCTCTTGAGTGAGAACCAAGAGGTCCGGGTTCGATCCTGACCCCTGTGATTCCTAGAAATGGGTTTTTCTAAATTTCTACGTGCACCTGAACACGAGACCATCGCTTGCTCCCCGGTAAAGGATACATCGGAAGGAAACCTGCATTGTTTCCTGCAATGGAATGGAAACCTGCCTGATGAGATTGAAAGACTTTGAAGATGTATGAAGTTCACCAGCGCATCGGTGAACTATAGGCCAAAAGCCTCCTCGCCTTATTTCGAGGAGGAGACCCTTGCCCAGCAGTGGGACATATAAGGGTTGTTATTATTATATTATATTATTATATATAAGGTTCTCTCCAACATAGACTTGAGTCCTCCCGTGACAACGGTTGCTGTAAAGTATCGAAACGAAATCCTCAAAAATAATAAATCGCGATAAAATCCCTATATTAATATAATAAGTTATAACATTATATTAGCAAAGCTATTTGACTTCTGTCAAATATGGGTCAAATAATAATGGGGAATAAATGGGGAAATGGGTCAATAATATGAATATTGTACAAATACTCTACTAGATTCGAACCAGCTACCTGTAATCGGTTGTACATACCAGCCGGCCGTTGAACCCTTATAAATTAATCATGACCGCTATCCTAAAATCCTGTCCCATCCTACGTCGGCGACACAAAGAGAGGCAAATATTTACAATATCCCATAAAAACACCATCGCGTGTACTGAGATAAGTTACGTAACTTATGTTGAGCAGTGAGCTAAGTTAAAGGACCTGTATTAAGTTGTTAAGTAAGTTTTTAAGTTAGTATAAACGTCGATATCGATCTGGAATCAAGTTTTTATGCTTTTTAAGCCTGTAACCCCCAAATACTCAAACGAATCTCAAATTTAAGACGTACTTAAACTCAACACAACGTGTTAGATTCAAAGAAAAAAGAGGGACAACACGAGTTTAAGTACGTCTTAAATTTGAGACTCGTTTGAGTATTTAGGGGTAAAAGTCATAAAGTTAAGTTAAGTCAAGTGTTAATTTTCTAAACTAACCGTAACCGTTTCTTTCATCGACTGCAAAATGGATTTTTTCCAAAATAGCGTATCACATGGAAAAATAATTTTGAATTGTAATGAGGTAATGTTTATTAGGTTTGGGTGAATTTATATCTTCGAAACTACGCATCCGATATAAGAAATCTTTCATCGAAATAATGCATGCATATTCACTATTTCACTGAGTGGCATTGGTCATTCTACTAATCCTTACTAATATTATAAATGTGAAAGCGTGGACGTTTGTTACGCTTTCACGCAAAAACTACTTAACCGATCATCATAAAACTTTGTACACATATTCTTGGAGGTATAAGAAGTAACATAGGATACTTATTATAAAAAATACTAAAATCTTATCCTGTGCAGACGAAGTCGCGGGCACCAGCTAGTATTATAATAAACGCGAAAGTTTGGAAGAATGTATGGATACGTTTGTTACTCTTTCACGCAAAAACTACTGAATGGATTTCGATGAAATTTTACAATAATATAGCTAACACATCGGAATAACATATAGGAAATAATTTATCCCTGTACTCCCACGGGAATGGGAAGTACGCGGGTGAAACCGCGGGGCGCTACTAGTAGACTAAATCTATGTTACCGCGGGAGTGATCTTTAACTTATAAACATTATATAAGTTTTTATATACATATTATGTTTGGTATAATACATGGTTGTGGTTTTATATCAATATCTACTAGGTATAATATGAATACCTATAATTTTAATATTTTATCTCATTGTTTTATAATGAGTTTAATATTTATAAAACCATTTTTGTTCTTTCACGTAACTACGAGATAATACACAAGTAAAGTAAGATAGATACGTATTGTTTTAGTTCCTTGGATAGGTGAACGTGCCATCTGATGGTATGTGGCTAGCGTGGCCGATGATACGTTATCTTACTTTGATAACAAACCTGTTCAGATCGATGAGTGTTGTGGGCTGTCATCACCCGCCTGTAATTGTTTAGACAGGCATTGAACCTTTCAAATGTTTAAACGAATATTTATATGCAGATGGATTGTAATTATGATGGCGACTATTTTATCTAATTTTAGTTTTAATTGCCTAGCTTATGCTTTCCCTATTTGAAGATGCACACAAGTATTTTTTTAATGCAGGCTCTGCTTTTGGCATTTACGACCTTCAGAGCTAAATCGATACTTAGGTCAGCAGATCTAAGATGTCCATTCCATCACTTACTCCTTAAACGACCACTCTCCAGATTTTATAATTATTTTGGGATCATTAATTGTTAATTACTGACACATTTTTTTTTTACCTATACAAAACCTTACCTTAACAGACGGACAAAATATACACCGATATAATATACGTCTCGCAGCGTCGTAAGCACCTCTAATGGCACCCCAGCGCGCAAACCCGCAATATAAGCTTATACCCCGCAGCTAACTCCTTTGGAGGGGAAACGATAAATAATTCAGGTGACTTAATTAAAGTAAAAAAGCAATGTTGAATTAGGTTTAGTTTGGCGCGAAATAATTGAATATCTCTCTTTTTAAGATGCTGTGATCTTAATAGGGGAAAGTTTGTGAAATGCTCATATTGAACAGATGCTATTGATAATTATCGTCTTCAGGGATGCGCTGTGCTGCGCTCCAGGCGGCATGGTACCACCATCCTACATGTTTTTCACCCGTGAAACAGCCTCCTGTGTTTCAGAGAAAAGGGCAAGACAGGTAGTGGTCATTATTACAACAACAGCTGTAGTAATGCGTTATTTGAAAATAATGAATAATCCATTATTAAAGAATAACTATATCCTGTTGTCAGTTGTCATTATTGAAACGATGACGCAATGGTAGAAATAATAATAATATCTATGGACGCTTTCACACCACGTCAATCTGGTCCGGTAGTAAGTTCTCGAAGAACTTGTATTACGGGTACCAGAAAACGGAATTTTATTTAATACTTTTCTACTATACATATATTTAAGATTTTTATTATATAATACACGTATTTAATACACATCCATGACCCAGGAACACAGAAAATACTTTTGTTCCCTGGCGGGACTTGAACCCGCAACCACGGGCTTGAGCGCCAACGAGCTTTCCATTGAACCACAGAGGAATAGGCACGCAATTGGCAGAATGAGCTTTTTTTTTTGCTTAATTTAATTTTTCGAAAATCTTACTGTCACAATTTATATTTTTCAACGTTTATAAATCAACAATAACAGGATAACAACAGTTGTTACAAAACAACACAACAGGGTAATTTATTATTGTAAAACAGCCGTTATTGCCATCACTAGTTCCAATATAAGGATTAATACATTTGATATACCAAGGATTTGATACGTAATAACTGGGTATGTATCTCGAAGTGCAATGATTGTGCAATGTGCATACGATAGGCCCGTGCAAATTATAGTTAATGGCCTCACAGCTTGTTGAATGTGGAACCGTCCGTGTTTCCAAACGAATCAAATATGGTATTCTTATTCTAGGCAAATTACATATACTTACAAGATTACTTTATCAGGGCTTTATCATTATTTGTAAAGATTCTTTGAGATTCTGAAGTATAAAAAGTAAAGTAAGCTATAAAATTCCGAAATCGGTCAGTGATTTGTCACTGAAGTAATAGCAATTCAACCAACCATGATCTGTCTGTACGTCCCATCGGCCAGTCAATGGCCTTCAGTCGCCGAATCAGAGCGACGACCGGCGCAGCGTCGCAGCACAAATTTGTCGGAATTTGTTTTCATACAAACACATAACATTACCGCTCTATTCCGGTTATATGCTCGATACTATAATAATAATAACTTTATTTGTGAAACATGCCGCACTACACATAAATATTTCTATGATATATGATTTACCATAGGTAAAATTATAATGAAAAATAAGAAACAATAGGTAAGCAAGTCAAACAATACAACAGTAAATAAAAAAACACAGCTAATCACAATTATTTTTAAATTCTTAAATTTTCAATTGGATGGATCTACTTAGAACTCATAGTGAAGCCGTCAAATTTAATATTATTCTGCTTTATATTATTTTTTTTCGAATTGCTTGTGCGCCAATCAAGGAAAATTAAAAATTGATATTTTACTGTTTAACAAATTTTTGTTATACACTATCAAGAAAACGTATGTTGAAATATTTTATATATTCTACATATTATATAAAAACAGACAGTAATTACAGATGTACAACGGTAATAGAACCGATCGTATTACCTGATGTACCAATCGCGGCTATAATTTCCCTGCACCATTATGGTAATGAAGGGATTACACCGCCGTCACCACTGACACCAGCGATGTTATATATTGGAATGATCTCATGGTCGGGTGTTGAGTGTTACGGCCGAGTTAAGTTTTATTTTCATTGGATTGTTTTATCAATTAACTTAGTCTTAATCGTGATCCTGTTGCATGCAGACTCGGGACCCTCAAAAGCGACTGAAAGCGCTCGCAGTGGTTTTAATTTAGGGTTGGCCACTCCCAGGTGCGAGTCCCACAGAGGGTCAGTCTACCCGAAGACCCTGGCTACATCCATAAAGGATTTCCCGGCGATATAAAAAATGGCGTAGGTTGACAAGATGAACAGTTGCAGCATTTGAGTCAACCCGCATTAGAGCAGCAGAGGTTGTTAGTATTGACTATCTCCTTGTACCTTCCATCTTAAGTCTTTTATTTAAGCAATATCGTAATGAAAATAATACCGCCAATAACTTGCATAGTTTTGACTTAAAAACTTCCAAACTCCTCGATGCCCCAGATCATTTACCACTCTATTATAAAAAAAGGAGATTTGTTATGTCATTAGGAGGCACCCGAGCAGTCTGAGCTTTATGGTGACTACAGAGTACAGACGCTCATAGACATCCGCACCACCAAAAGTGACGCAGATGAGTTGCCCTTCTTCTCCCTATCCCCCCATTGGGCCACCGAAAACTCACAAACCGTACGATACGCGTCAACATAGCTGTCTCTTTACACCGGCATCATGTGAGCGAGTGCAGCCCGGTCGTGCCGGCCAATTCGGCTGCAAAGCAGCATGGTACTACCTCTTACTAAAAACTAAACGGATGTACCAAAACGCAATAAGCAAAACAATATAGGTGAACTATGTCTTATTCCTCATCTCATTTCAAAGAGGGCATAGCTGTTTGAGAATATAGATCATCAGCAAATTGATATTATTTTATATTTTATAAAGATTAATTATATTTTTCTTTAATACTCATCATTTAATTATACTTATCATTTTTTTTTCTTTTATGGCAATGAATAAATACTTATCACTTATCAGATGGCATTACAATAACCGTTTATGTCTCAGGATACATGAACACATAAATGAGTTGCCTGGGCTCGTTCCAGGTATACTAGTTTATGTTCATGGGCGACGTCGACCACTTACCATCAGGTGGTACGTTTGCCAGTTTGCCTATCCAACTAACATAAAAAAAAACAAAGAGTAAGTTGTCTGTGGTTATTTAATTAAAATGGCCGCCGTGATATCTCCATTAATGTTTATGGTATTTAAATTTTAAACGATTGATTATCTTTGGTACTTTCGTCTATTATTCCGTTATTTACAAACGGCTTCTCAATAAATGGTATCTGGTTCTATATTAGAGATACCGGTGGCTTTTAAATTTATACGGTTTTTTTTTATGATTATATAAGTAAGTGGTTATGGGATTGGGATATATAGGCTAGACTATTTTGAAATAATGATAACAAATTTTGGGATGTTATTTTTTTTAATGACTATCCGAAGTATCCTATCGATTGGAATTTTCTGGCGTTATCGTAGATTTTAAAGTTTTATAAGGAAATGTAATCCAAAACTTATCATAGCTATTTCTAGTGGAATATTTACCATGATTTTCACAATTACTGCGTGAACAAGGCATTAGTAGATAATTCCGAAATATCAAGCAATGAATGTTAAACAAGTCACATATTTTTTAAACAGTTTTAATAGGCAAAAGCTAATGACTAACGCAGCGTATGAGGGCAGTATGTGTGTACCCTAACCGCAGCTGTTAGGATACGCAGCGTTAACGATGGCCACGCCTCGTGACGTTTTACAGTCCTCGACGTATCACGTGATAACGACTGCACGGGCTAATGTTGAACCGTCGCGTCGCCCGCTTTCATTCGGTTGAATTTGCCTCTCAATAATATTGTCAGTGGTTGAAGCAAAATGTAAGTCTGTTAGCTATACACTACGAGGTTCAAGGAATATTGATGTTACATAAATATATCATATCACATTCATGGATTTTCGCAAACGCCTCAGTAACGTAACGTAAGAAGAATAGTTTCAAAGATTATTTCTTACATATTTTAACATACAGACATTTTTTTATTTTCTTTATGAAATTAGTATAGATGATCGGTATGCCTATATGCTATCATCATCAGCCTCTATCCGTCCACTGTTGAACATAGGCCTCCTTCAATGAACGCCAAGATGGCAGATCCGCCGTCACTCGCATCCATTACGAACCGGTTACTCCACGGAGATCTACTTATCCGTCGGCCGACGAACACTTCGTCTACCGACGTACGTCTACGTATATACGTATCATCTATTAGAAAACGGTAGCGGCCATAATCAATCTGATCGAGGTAAATCTAATATATTTCTCAGTACGCATCTCACAAAGCTCAATCAATTCACAAAAGCGTTCCACGTAAGCTTATATTCGACGGAATACTCAATGCTTTCAGTAAGCTCGACTATCGAATTGATTGGCCATCCTATTCACATGCCGATTTCAACGAAATCATGTCTGCCAGTGCCTAGTCTGCCAATTTGGCTTTGTACAGCTACTTAAGTTATACTTACATACTAGTACTACTTAGATTATAAGAAAAATACTTTTTATAAATATCGTATTACAAGGATTGTATGTTTTTGAAGTGTAAACTTCTTTTAGCACGGTACGCTCGCGACACCGCACACGAAACGCTGAAGACACAGTTTGACGTTTCTATGACGTGGACTCGCGACACCGCACTCGAAACGCTGGAGACGCAGTTTGGCGTTTATATAACGTGGACTCGCGACACCGCACGCTAAACGCTGGAGACACAGTTTGACGTTTGATTTATTTATATAAGATTATGCAATATTTGTTTTGCAAATTGTGTTGCTTCTAAATTATGTCATGCGGCCATTTTGTGCGCCGTTTAAATTGTATAGGTTGTCATAATCTTTTTCAGCCTGTATGATAGGTATTTGAATTTAATTGTTTTGTTTGGGTTGGATTGGGTTTTTTTTCATTTCTCTCATAATTAACACAGTTTAATAAGGTGCCTAAAAATGTCTGACGTTTTGGATGCTCTGCAGTCTACAGCAACTATACAAGAGAACTGAAGTGTCATACGTTCTACTGTCATTCTGAGATGCTTCACTTATACCAAATATGACTTTCAATTTCTCCATCTGTTTCAGCGCCGAAACACTACATTAGTCGCGATGTAAAAATACTTTTTTTTTCATAGTAATATAATAATTATGGAATTCAGTTACTTAAATACAAAAGGCATGTTTGAAGATAGTATACCTTACAATTTACATGGTGGATGTGCTTTTAGAAGGGATATGATAATGGGCTATTCTCCGTGGTATAATTATGCGTGGTGTCACGCGGGTACCTCTCAAGGTTGGAGACGCGGCTGCCTATTCATCTGGTATAGCGTCCAAATGTAGGCTGGAGCGTGTTTATAACAATGGTATTATATGAGGTAAATTTACGTTACAATCGCGCCGAAAATGAGGCGCCTAAAAGAAAGCAATTGGTCCCTTTTGTCGTAGTCGCTCTCTAGAAACAAAGACGATATGCACACGTTTATTGTTGACAGAATTGCTTACAATTTGACATAATAATATAATATTAATAATATTAACCCTTATATGTCCCACTGCTGGGCACGGGTCTCCTCCGCGAGGAGGGTTTTTGGGCCATAGTTCACCGATGCGCTGGCCCAATGCGGGTTGGTGAACTTCACACATCTTCAAAGACTTTTAATATCATCAGGTATGCAGGTTTCCTCGCGATGTTTCCTTCACCGGGGGAGGTCTAGAAATGGGTTTTCCTACATAAATGTAGAAAAACCCATTTCTAGACCTCACCGGGGAGTCAGGATCGAACCCGGAACTCTCGGCTCTCACTCAAGAGGCGGAGCCCATACCCACGTCCACCCAATCCCGTTTTATGTTATGCGTAAATGCACTAATTACTTTTTTTTTATGATTAATAAGCTTGCGTTTGGCCACTGCCTCACCTGAAGTAAAAAACAAAATTTATGAATGTAAACAATCGCAGGCCCACGGTTAAAACAAACTGCATCTATTCTAATATTATAAAGCTGAAGAGTTTGTTTGTTTGAACGCGCTAATCTCAGGAACTACTGGTCAGATTTGAAATATTATTTCAGTGTTAGATAGCCCATTTATCGAGGTATAAAACATCACGCTGTGACTAATTGGAGCTAAGTTAAGTAAGTTAACGTGGGCGAAGCTGCGGGCAACAGCTAGTCTTTAATAATATTATGTCGACAAAATCTTTCTATATATATATAAAGCCAAAAGAAAATCTATAATGCTTACTTATATTAAAATCGCTGTCGCCTATGCCTAGATCAGCCATGTCAGACGTATTGTCTTGTCTGGGGTTAAGAATCGTTACAACCGCTCCTTGGATACGACAATAAGAAGCCTTGTGTGTCATATGCCATCCTCGCCTTCCCATGTCCTCTTATGTCTTCCTATGTCTTATGCCATCAACGCTCTTTCGGACATTTTGTTGTAATAAGGCTTTATATTTTAAGGTTTTTATTTGTAGAGATAAGATTGGAAGACAAGCCACCCATCACTATATATGGATGGTAAGTGATTAACAGCGTCCACGGTTTAACCGAGGACTCTTATGTATGCCCAGGCAACTTTAGATCCTGGGATGCAAGATGGTCACAATTCCAGATATCACACTGCCTTTTCTGTCCTTCTTATCGAAACAAGGCGAAGCTGAAGAAAGAAGAAGTTTCACAAATGGTTAACCGATGTATCTTTTACAATCTCGAAATTGCGACAGCCTCAAACACTTTCTAATCATATAATGATCTACATATATTGATCTTGAGTCACGTACACTTTTGTCCCATCAGAATAACATGTCCCACTAAGTTCTTAGACCTTGATGTGATCATATAATATGGTGTGGTCTCGTGGGACCGTAGTTAGAAATCTGGGACTATATTTAACTGATGACAAAAAGGGAGGTTGTCAATTCTAAATGTTTTACAATAGTTTTTTATGTTATTTGAACGAGTCTGCAACACATAAATTGTTATTATAATACTTATCTTAGGACATAAGATGGTATGTCTCCATGTCTGTCTATTTCTGCTCCTCAGAAGGAAGGGTTTCTTTCCGAAACAACAAAAATATTTAATGGATTAGGTAAGCAAGATGGTGGTACCCAAGCAGACGCGGGAATAAACCACAGGTTTGTCACATAAATATGTAAATTTGTTTGTCAAAACATATTTAAAGATCAAAGTTTTGTATAGGATCCCATCGTTAAATCGTGTAAAAAACAATACTCACATGAAAAGAGGTAGTGCCATGCTGCTTTGCAGCAGAATTGGGCCGGCACGACCGGGGTTGTAGGAACCTCTCGCTCACATAACACCGGCGTCAAGTGACAGCTATGCTGTCGCGTTTCGTGCGGTTTGTGAGTTTCCGGTGACCCTCGGGGAACTTGAGGGCAACGTACTTGGCAACTTGCATAACTTTTGGCTGTGCTGATCTCTATGGGCGTCGGTAGTCACCATAAGGCTCCGACTGCTATGTTGCCTCCTTATCACCTTACCACACACATAAAAAAACGACTGAAACATCACACATCAATATAATATAGTATTTGCATTGTATTTTAGATTATAACAGTATAACATAAAGTAACAGAAGTGCTTATATTATGTAACAGTAATACTAATAAGTAACAGTGCTACTAATAAATATGTAACAATAGATGCCCACTAATACCGTTTCCCACTGTCACGTAAGCCGGTATACTCCCAAGGGATCATACATTGAACGTGCCGCATTGTCCTTCTCTATACTCAATGCTAGGGGAAAATATGTTCATATTTTTATCGATTATTGATTCGTTCATGCTAATAGTCGAAAAGGGGGTTGATTTTCGATTGTAATGTGACAATTCATGCTATAGAAACTCTTTCGTTATTGTTGTGTTTTACTTTGTTATAAGAATGTAAACAGTAAATATTTATTTGTATATTTTCAAATATTATCCATCTGTACTTCTCCAAATAAGAGATCCTTACCAAGTCCAACTCTCCTTCGTGCCTGCAATAGGGTAAAAAAGTTTTACATAAAAGGGGCCAGGGGATTTTAACATACAATTGACTGGCAATATACCTGTATGCAGTAATTTCTACAACTCATTTCACTTCTGTTGTAAATACACAAATTCAAAAGTTTATCACCAGACTACGTTAACGTAGTATGATTGTTCGTAAATGTTTATTTATTTTTAACTTTTCTAAGTATTAAGTTATCAAGGTGTACAAAAATCCTCTTCCAACATTTTTTATGCATACACTTTGTTATGGTAATCCCTTCGCATATTATGTCTATCAAGATTTTTGAATATCGTCATGAAAGCTGCGCATGCATTATGCAAGGTCGTGGTACCCACTCCCACTTGTGTGTTTAATTATACAAATATATTCAAAGGCTCCATTTAAATTTACCGTAAATATGGTCAAGTTGTATCGCTTGACATTAATAATAATAATAATAAATTATGTATGTTTTGTTAGCTAATATGAGGGCGACATGGGGTTTTTCTATAAGTATGAATAGCTATTTTTAAGTATAGTTATATAAATAAATAAAAATGTTAAAACATTTATCAGCTTCATTATCGTCATCAGCCTCTATCCGTCCACTGTTGAACTTAGGCAATGAACGCCAATACGGTGTAATCAGCGTCATATATTAATAAAATTAAGTTAATTATGTATTTTGATTCTCATCATTTACTGTACTTTCTTTTGATGATTTTGTTTTTAACTATGGAAGGTCTAAATTCGTTGATATTATAATTTATCGTCGCGTGGTTTTTAACATAAAATCATCTATAACGATACGAGCAATTTTACTTGCCTGGTCTGAAATTCGAATGAGTTACGCTTGTCACTGTCAAATCACTGTTAGTTATTCGTAGTCAATTTCAGTTGTTCGTACTGTACATAGTTAATGTATAGAACTATGGCGTCTATAATTTTCTATTTTATACAGAAACGAAGTCTTTTGCGTTATTATATTACTGGTCTTCTAACCGTAAAAGAATCATGACATGCTTAGAATCTTTGCGATGAAAATTTACTAATAAATATGTCTATAAAATTAAGAAAACTTCTCGAGTTCAGAATATCTTGTTTGTAAACACGATTAAAAATAAACCGTTTTTAATGATCACTAACTCGAGTGTTTCAATAGTGTTAATAACCTTTAAACTAAATACCTGCTCGTTTTAACGGTGTCCATGTCAACGGAACACCACTTTTTGTGGATCCGTTAACGGGTTAGTGTCAACGCAACGATGAGTTATGGTAGCGTTAGTGCGTCGTGGACAATTAACGCAACGACCGAAATAGATTAAGACAACGCAAAGGATGTGATCATTTCAACGGTCATTGAATATTTTCTCATATACTCTGGGAGGCAGCTTCGTGTCGTTCTTCAGTCTGCACGAGTACCACTATCCTACCTTGTCCCATATCTTTATTAAAACGGTTTTGTTGTTGTTGTTCCATGGGCGAGAAATTAGGCAATAAAACCACGCACGATTCTAAATATTTTTTCCACTTTAAAAATATTTTCTACTCCTGAATTTCTTTGATAAAATGCTGTGAGTCCCAAGACAGTTTTGGCGTATCCTTGAAGGTGTCAAAGGGTCATTTGACGTGTCTTCCAAAGTATATAAATAGGTAATAAATGGATTAGCTTCCTGCGAGATGAGAATGAATAGTTCAGGGTGAGCTCGTGTATGGGTGACGTTAATCGCTTACTATATTTTTTGTCCGCCAGTCTTCCTCTTAACTTATATGAAAAAATGATTAAGTGCTTAATTGGATTTGTTTGCTTATGATTAATTTTTATCTGGATATCGTACGGAAAAATATCTTAATATAAAAATAAAATGTTTCCGTCCGTCCATATTTTTATCTATTTATCACTGTGCTACATCTTGATAAATCAAGCGCCGTGTTAAATTCGCTTCTTTAATGAGATAACGAACTAGTTTTTATAATAAGTAGCAGAGAATTTACAAATGGAACAAGGATACTGATTTTCATCCTTGGTCGCTCCGAAGCTTGTCTTTTAAATATTTATATATAAAGATAGATATAGACGAAGCAGGTGAGTTTTGTTCTTGCCTATCTTACTAGTTTTATTTACTTGTTTGTTTGTTTGTTTGCCTTTTGATCACTATTAAGCTTTTTTTGAGTGATTTTTTTGACTGTTAAGAGGTAGTGCCATGCTGCTTAGCAGCCGAATTGGGCCGGCACGATCGGGGTGGTACCTCTCGCTCACATAACACCGGTGTCAAGTGACAGCTATGCTGTCGCGTTTCGTGCGGTTTGTGAGTTTCCGGTGGCCCATTGGGGGGGTTAGGGAAAAGGAGGGTAGCGCATCTGAATAATCTTTGGTTGTGCGGATGTGTTTGGGCGTCGGTAGTCGCCAAACGGCTTCGACTGCTCATTGCCCTACTATGCCATAAAACAAAAGCTAATTTAGATGAAATTCAGCATGACGTAAAAGTATCCCTTACAGGCTTGAGGTAGAATTCAGGCTTGCACACAATATCCAGATATGACAGACTCGGTCTGTTAGTCTAGCTAGATCCATAGATAATGGTATCTATAGTTCCTGTGTATATTTTGGATATGTACATTTATTTCGGTTAATGGTTGTATGTATGTTTTATGATAATTTAGACCCCGACATATACGATTTCAAAGGAGACGGTCCAAAATTGTATGGGACGTTGGTCTACTTTTGTACATGTAATGACATGAAGGAAAAAAAATATTGAAACAGTTTTGATTCGTTCATATCCATGAATTCATCTCAATTTCAGTGCAAGAATAATTTTATGTTTCCAAGATTTGCAACACTACGTGTATAAAAAAATGGCGTATGGCGTATATTCCTTGGTGTTAAATCAAATGTACCAAAGGAATTATGTCATTGTTCGATATGCATCTGTCATCATTAGGTTTGTCATTTGTCAGAAATGACATTTAGTAAGTAATAATCATCCATGAAGTTAGAAAATAAGAAGAGATGCCCCTTTCTTTAAACTTACAGCTGTAAGTGAGTGCCTGATCTGCCATCTTGAGTGCCCTTTTCATAGTAGTATTCTCTATATAGTTTGTGGTTTTGCTCTCAAAACCCTAGCAATGGTAGCCATGTTAAGTGCCGATTTGAGTTGTAGGTTACACCTTTTTTTCGTAAGTATGCCCAGTCCTTCTACATATATTAAGTCTATGTAATCATCCGTCTGAAGGGCGCCATCTTCTTTAAGAATTGCCAACAAGTTAAAAACTTGAAATATATTTTTATTTTTTGCATGTAAATTAGTTTCTTATACTAATTTATTTTATTTTTAAAGAAATCTATGTATTTTTTCTCTATTTATGGTATACTGTACAAGACCAGACCAGAAATGGACCGTCTCCTTTACCCAACCCAAGCCGCTAACAGACAGTATTTACTAAATAATGAAAGACGGAAGTTACCTATAAATCTTAGTTTATCTAGCTTATAAAATTAATTTTAGCCTTCACCTAGCATAGAGGACGGAAACGGGCTGATGATATTTGATAAGGGTTGTCTTGAAACAATGGCGAGACATTTGAGTTATCGCTGGTCTTAAATCGCATAAACTGGAGCAAGCCGATTCCGTATCAGTATAGTGTCGTTTTGTCACTGTACTGAAGCAAAGGTTATGAGATTTGTCAGGTTTATTGATACACTAGTTGTTGTCTGCGGTTTTGTTTGGATTTAATTTTATGTATACTAATTAGTAAAGCAGGTAACTTATGGGCTATTTTAGGTGCAATTATTTATTTAATTAATATCTCTCTCTCTCTCTCTCTCTCTCTCTCTCTATAGTTGTCCTCCTGTAGGGCTAGCATGCGCGCACGACAAATTTTTGTCTACCCCTTTTCACGTATTAACTATATGAAATAATACGAGAAATTGGGTAGACAACATTTTGTCGTGCGGTCATGCTAGCCCTACTGGTTTTACCCGTCCCAAATTTGTAAAATAAATTACTTAAAATAGCCTTTTGTGTATAGCTTTTATGATTTATATTCCCTTGTTTATAGAGGAATGGAGAAAAGTCGTCTGTGCATTTATTAAAATAGAAAGTGGAAGGAAGTTTTCAGTAGATGTTTTTTTTTTACTTTATCGAAATTCGAGTAAAGGCTTAAAACGATTTAAAGAAACTTATTTTCGTATTTATCATATTCGTAAAGTTGAGTTGTTGTCCGTTTCATCCGCATGAATTTAGTTTTTTTTATTAGTCGTAGGGTTGACAATTATTATTAAGAATATTAAGTCTATCTCCTTCGGGATGTAATCTATCTTCTTGACAAATTGTATTGAAATCCGACATTATGCGTGAATAGGTAATAGTTACTCTCGCATTTATAATGATGGTCTGGTCAGTTTAAATGGTCTAAAATGTAGTCCTGCGTAGGCGACAGGCGCCAGGTAGACCAGGTATACCTAGTCCCTATTGCCCCACACATAAAGGTCACATTCGTTTGAGGTACAAGTATTAATTTGTTACGTAAATGTCTAAATGTTATGTTGGACTGTTTTGGTGTTAGTATACTGTATAGCTCTCTCAGATTCGTCAAGTTTGCGAATCTTGGAGTTGAAGTGGTTTAATGTAATATTTGATTTTGATTGATTTTCTAATTAAGTAGGTACTACTTAATGGTGGTGATGGTAATTGTTCAAAAGTCGAATTTTGATTAAATATTATTGCACAATACCTTTGGACTTCAAATTGATTCCTAAACGAAACGTCGGGTATATAAAAGTTGTTTCAATATAATACAAAAAGATATCCAGTTAAGAGTGGAAACAAATTCAAATCGATCGAGGTTTCTCTTGTGTGATGGCAAAAAATACCCTTACAAACTTTTATGATACTAGGTATTGCATTTAACGCATGCAAAATGTCTTCTTAACGCAGGTGAACGCTTCTATAAATATCACTCCCATTACTTCCCACCCACGAGGATCGCCGGCGCCGCTAGACCTGGCCCAGTCAACCTAAGAATTAAGATAGTACTAGCAAAACCGGAGTGAAGTTAAGAGTTTTTAGCGTTACGCACATTGGATATGTTTACGCAAGATTGGGTGAATTTGGCTTTGCTAATTTCGATGTAAAGTAACAGAAAATAAAAACATAATATTATCTGAATAAGTTACGTTGGATACATACTTTGGATGCGATCGGCGGGGTTCAGTTGTCTTGGCGTTTATTGTAGGAGGCCTATGTTCAGCAGTGGACAGATAAAGGATGATGATGATGATGGAGAACATAATGGCGCCGTCGTGGGTGCTAGCCACAACCTGTCGTCTGTCGATCGGCTTGACGGAGATTAAGTGTTGGTGCAGACAGGTATGCTACTGTTAAATAATGTAAAGCCATTTAAAGAAAGGGACTGTAAATGGCGCCGCCGCGCCGTGATACTCTTTCACACATATTGCATTATAATATATTCAAAATATTGACAACATCATCAACTTGTATTTGTCTCTTCGTTAATTCAATGGTATGGTAATGGTAAATTACTAATTAACTAAGGACTGAACTTCTTGTTTTGTTATTTTGTTATATTTTAGTAATGGTGTGCATAATATAGAATATTCATTAATTCAAACGAGCAGAAAAGTCATGATGGGTCAACGTCGCCCATGGACATGAAAGCTTAACCCTGTCTAATAGCATATGCAGAGTTTGCTTATGGTATCTTCTTTCTGAAATACATTTAAAGTGTTTATAAGTGGTAAAAATTAGCAAAATCAATTTGCCGATGCAGAATAGCGAGCCTCATCGCATGTGTATTACCGTTATTAATTAAACTAAATATGAGTCCAATAGGTAGCCTATTATAAAACCTAACAAAAAGCAGCAGAGGCCAATAAGTGCTGGATAAACCAGGTCCCGCGTCTGGAAGATGGCGGTCGTGCGTTTTAGTACCAATTAACTTTATTCCAGCGCATCACAAGCTCTTTACGAGATGCAAGTTTTATTCCCGATCGCGTTGTGTGGAATGCTTTTGTGAAGTCGAGGCGGGTGTTATACATGCTTCTGATGATATACGTTCAATTTATATTAATATAATAAAGATATTAGCTGTATGTATGTATCATATACATACATACAGCTAATATTTTGATACCTAAGTAATCCGTCCAAAATATATTTTACCAGTAAACAGGGTTTTAAGTAGGTACATTCGTGATAAAGTATTTTAAATTAACACGATGACTTTTGCCTATAAACTGCTTAAAACGGAATATTTGCTATGTTTTAGTCAAGGCGTTCCTAGATAATGCCGCAAAATCGAATTCCGCTAAATAAAACTTAGAGACATGGTATCTACATATCTCGTTTTAAATAGCTGTGAAAATTAATTTGATTCATAGCCAACTTCAGCCCGGTCAAGTTAAATTGCCCCTACTCTCATATCCTTGTAAAGTAATTACCGTTTACGTTGCGAATGTCTCTCACATGTTTGTGTTTTCAATTAACGCATTTTCTGTCGTATTCCCCAGTAATAAGGGTATCTTGTAATTCTCCAATAAATAAAAGTTATGAATCGATTCATTAGTATTCATAACATTGTAACTTGTGTGAACAGTTGTCTCTTTATGATAGCATACATGAGATTCTTTTAAGCCTTTTTAAGGTTTTGTACAATATCTCATTTATTACTAGCTGTTGCCCGTAGCTTCGCCCGCGTTTACTTAGATTTACAGCCGTATACGGATTGATGATGATTATTTTTATAGCCTAAGTGACCCTATAACATCAGCTATATGTCAGTGAAAGTCCCATCAAAATCGGCCGTTTTAGAGATTATCCGAAACAGACAGACAGACAAAAATCGTAAAAATACCATTTTGGTGTTTACATCCATATGCATTTAGTAAAAAGCGGTTATTTTAATATTACATACAGACACTCCATTTACCTGTATGAATTTTAGGGGCTTATACAAATTTTTGCATTGATGCTACGGGTTTATCAATTCAATTTTTTGCAAATCCTGCTCAAATCGTACGCACCGCTCGCGTAGTTGCCCAAGAGCGTCTCGGTGGCGCCATCTACTGTGATCTACAGGCGCCAGCCACCGGCCTCATTATATGCTTTATCGTCAATGCAAATCCGACGGCATTCTGATCATAGAAAAGTCCGTTTTCGTGTAAATATTGGAGACGGTGGGCGGCGGATTGAGAAAATGGCGGTCCGTGTGCGTGGGCTGGTAATTATATATGAGGTATTAGGTTTAGCAGGTGTTTCAGTTGCCACATGTTTGTTCCAGAAACCTCTGGAATCAATGACAAATTTGATGCTAAGTGTAAAATTTGTTTCTCAAAATGCATATTATGTCCCAAATGCAACCTACTATAGGTTCCCTTTGGAAGAACGGTGGGTAAATAATAGGTTTATTTCTACAAGATCAGACGCAGGGAGAAGTTCAGGAAAATCCATTTTTAAGGAGTGTTCTTTTTCTAAGCTTTCAATTTGATACCCGATACCATAACAGCTTGGACCACCTTTCGTCCATTTTCGATATTGATTACAATCACAGAGACAATCCAGTAGTGGACTGATACGGGACGACGATGATGATGATGAAACAATGATAGAATACAAATGACGCCGCCAGATAATATATTTTGGTACTAAACTGTAATTGGATATGGCCACCAAGGTCACTCGAAGCCTACCGCCTAAATTGAATTTACGTCAACGGCTTTAATTGCTAGTCTAGATTTACTCTGACAGGTCCTACTTTATGATGCTAATAAAGCAACTTTATTAATTACACTGTTCATAGAATTATTGGGAATATGCATTGTTCGCCATGTGACTTCTACCAGGGTACCAGGATTCAGCAGGATTATGTCCTGTCTTGGATGAACTTACTGCCCGTAGTTATGTGAAATCTTAGACATAGAGTATACATATAGAGTGCTACTGTCACGCCGCCTCATTGTGCCTCGTAAGCAGATGCGTTATAGATATTTTTTTATAGTAAAGCGCTGTGAGAGTGACGTTCCATGCGTAATGCATTAAAAAATATCTATTTTTTAAATTAGGACATTCATCATCATCACCATCAGCCTCTATCCATCCATTGCTAAACATAAGCACCCCTCAATAAGCGCCAAGACAGAAATGTTATTGCTTTCTTTTATTTTGCTTCCAGGAATCATTCTTACAATTTGGCACCTCATATTTCACCATTTTAACATAAAAATAAATATGACGAAAAGCGCATGTTGTTTCAAAAACAATGGTTTTGTCTATGTGCATAGTTCATACCTGTGCTTACAGTTCATTCTTAGTAACGCGCGCTCTACATATTATGTATACTATAAGGGTGAAATCGTTTTAATTAACTAGTGAAATACAACTTTCCTGTCTGGCTGTCCACTACTTTACTAATGGAAAATGAGATTGAACTGATTTTGACAAAACTATCATAAAAAGCTATAAACGACGTTAACACTAAACTGGACACAGACGAAACAACTGGTTTATTTTTTTTATTTTCGTTAAAATTTATTTTTATTTGCATATTTTTGTATATATTTTGAGTCACATAATAAATTAAATCAAAATATATGCATTGTTCTTACAAATACAGATTCACAAGCCGGATTTAAAAAATGCATGTATTTCAATTTAAGAACATGTTTTTAAAACTTAAAAGGATAAATGATTAATCTTAATCGGCATCCTATCTAAAACGCTGAGACTTCTGTATTTTATATATTTACATCATCATCATCAGCCTTTATATGACCAGTGCTGAAAATAGGCCACCTTCAATGAACGCCAAGACGGCCATCCCTTGCCACTCGCAATCATTCAACACGGCCCGGCCACTGCACGGCGATTGTCATCCTAACCGGTTAATGCCTGCTAACTCGTCTACCTTTTTTTTTTTTTTTTTTTTCGGAGGGATCTATGCTAATGGCCCGAGGGCCCTAATGATGCTTCATCGGATTAGTGTGAGCCCATTCGGCTCACTTTTGATTTAAAAAGTGGGGGGTTGCCCCCCGCCTACCGTGCGGTCAGCGACCACACGGCCTCCTGGCGTCGGTTGTGTGCTAACACTTTGTCTACCTAAATATTTACATGCTCTATTGAAACACGCGCCTTGGCGTTTTTTTTTTTTTGCGTCTTGGCGTTTTTTATATAAAAATGCCAGACCACCTTTTCTATTAGCCTAGGTTTCTAGGCTCGACGTTATATTAGCCTAAGGTTTCTTAAGGTTACGTTAGCCTACAGTGCGCAAGGCCAGTGTTCTGTGTTAGTCAGATCCGGAACACTCCCCTTCAAGCGGCTGAAGGCAACTCGCAGTGGTTTTAGTGCGGAATACTGGCGCAGTAGCGGGGGGCGCCGGGAGTCTCAAATATCCCCGGGGACGACCCATCACTGGGTGAATGCGCAAAGCATTTCGAAAAATAGGGCCCACCGTCCAAGGCCTAGGCCTAGAGGATGACTCTAACTATGAGAGTTCTCTATCTGGAAAGAACTATCTCATGTTTATCAGCAAGTGGTCTGATGAGTGATGGCGATAATTTTTACACGCGATATTTTTTCCATAAGTTGTTCTAAATGTCATCTCAGTATAGTCTCAGTATAGTTCTCAGGACACAGGAGTTGAGTTGACATCTGTCGGAAAATCCTAAATGTTGAAAATGCTCGTAATTATTACATTCTACCTTGTTAAAACTTCGCTAAAGCCTGTTAAAAATATTTTTTAATGGATGAATTAAATGGGTTAACAAAATTACTTATTGTAAAAAAGTGTGGTGCTCGTAACTAAGTTTTTATATTAAATAGATACCGATGAATATTTTTAAAATGAATATTGAGCACCTCACGCTTTTTTACATTAAGTAATTTTGTTAACCCATTTAATTCATCCATTAAAAATTATTTTTACATTTTTAGTTGGGTTTGCTATTAATGCGTGTTTTTTAGTTTTTTTAAACTATCATTTATTTTTTACTTTTTAGTGTCGATTTTTTTAATTAAAAATTTTCTTAATTTAAGGTACTCAACTAATAACAATCACTTTAGAAATGAGTGAGACTAAAAACAACATAAGTGATGTAGGTAACTTGCGCGCCTTACGCCTTCCTAACATGTGCTATCCTGATCATCCTGATCAGGATATTGGAATAATTTTATCAAATTATTGTATTGTCATCGGTCCTCGATAAATCTACAAAGTTTGAACAAAATCTGGTCGTTAGAAGTGAGTCAAAATCAAGTCTGAAGGAGTCGGTTACAAACATACATACAAACATACAAACATATAGATGAAGCTATTATATAGCGTGTAAAAAGAGCGTTATTTTCTTAACAATAATATGTTTTTAATATTCCGAGAGGCAGAGTTGATTTTTTCCGTACCTTTTAGTACTGGACACTCACTAACTTATTATGTTCTCACAATTCTATAATTATTTACTTATGCACAATTTATTTTGTATGATTATATTATTATTTTACACAATACTAATATTATTTTCTTTGTTTTTTACAGGTAAGTACCAGAAAATTCTATACAAGCTAAATTACACAGTTTATACAAACAATAAAAATACGTGTTAATATTGTAAGGAGTGAACAATATAAAGTGAGTGCTATCGTAAAGTTGGGAGGCCGTTTGGAGACGATCGCATTCGAATTTCCCAGTGGCGTTCAAATGGCGTTCGGATGGGTAGTTTAAATAAAAATGACGCATCCTTATTACGTATTTATAGAGAATATACGTTCTAGGATACATTTCAACGGTAAATAAGTTTTATTCGAAGAGTTAAGTTATTAGTAATCTTCATAAGGATATTAAGCATAAGGACGTTTATATCGTAAAGGTAAAAGATATAAGAAAATAAGTCGCATGAGTAGCATAACACACGATTAAATTTGACAACGGATAAGCTATTTTCGAATGGCATTATTAAAATTTATGCATTTAAAATTTTATTTAAAAAAATGTAAAATGGTCTAATTCTGTATTGTGGGCTGTGGCAGCACTAGCCCTATAAAGGCAGATTTTAATCAAATCTATAGATATTCATATCAGAAATCTATTAAAAATATAGTCAGATTTCAGAAAACTGTCTAGTGGTATGTGATTTTTCGCGGGATCGCGGTTCGTCTCCCTGTCAAGGCTGGATGGTCATTTTTTTTCTTTAACACCGGGAAATGCTCTGAGGCATCCCGTGGGGGTCTCCCCACGAGGGTATGTGGGACTCGCTGCGCCCGACAGCTGGTAAGTGGACGCAGCTCTACCCACTAAAACCCGGCGAGTGCCACCAATGCCGCCTTCGGTGAGGTGCCCCGGATCTAGTAAACAAACAGGACGGCTAGTCAGTCCCGCAAGGGGCCGACGCCACCTCCATAGAGGGGTTGTCCCGCACCACAGAACAACCCCTCCCAACGTCGGGACAGTACAATGGGGTGAGGTTCCCATCCTCGCCCCTTGCCCCCTGCTCTTTTGTCCCCTCTTCTTATAAGGGGGGCCCAAGGTGCAGCGGCTCACCCTAGGTTACTGAGCCCCACCGCCACGACAAAGCCTGAACCATAGTGGGGAAGGCTGGATGGTCTTCTTTAGTCCATACTAATAACACTTTTTATTATACTGAGTGAACGATATATCTTCTCATATTATAAAGTCCAAAATAATGTTGTTACTAACACTAACCATTCTTAAAACTTCATTTGACTATATTGTCATGACTTCATTCCCACAGCACCACAATCAAAGTTTCGGGATTGTACCACCCCACGGCACGGACCCCAACGAAACAAATTAATATATAGGTTTTCCTCAAAGCTTCCTTCGATGGCTTAGCCATCTGGAAAAAAAGTGTATGATTTTCACATTCGACTTACTCACTAGGTAATTATTATTAACAACAATTACTTTTTAATGGTTAGTGGTTAAATAAGTCGGTTTTTTTTTCATGAAAACACAATCATGACGCCATCTAACGAGTCCAGTTTAAAAAAATCAGGGAGCTACTCAAATTTAGGCGGTGTAGAGTTACAAAGCGCGTACAAAAGAATTTTATGTATTACACTAGCTGTTGCCCGCAGCTTCGCCCGCTTTAACTTAATGTCTTCCTCGATAAATGGGCTATCTAACACTAAAAGAATTTTACAAATCGGACCAGTAGTTCCTGAGATTAGCGCGTTCAAACAATCAAACAAACTCTTCAGCTTTATAATATTAGTATAGATTATCATCAAGCATATAACCGGATAGAGTAGTAATGAGCCATATAATTCCGAAACTGGTCAGTGATTTGTCACTGTAATCGAAATCAAACAACCAGTGATCTCAGGTATTTACGTCCCATCGGCCAATCATCCATCAATGGCCATCAGTCGGCCAATCAGAGCGCAGAAACGGCGCAGCGTCGCAGCACAATTTGGCGGATTTTTTTTTATACAAAATACATTACATTACCGCCTTATTCAGGTTATAATATTATGTTCGATGAACATTATACACGTATATTAAGTAGGTTTTGTTTCCTCACATGCTAGCTCTTTAGCTCTTAAACCTCGCATTTAAAACAGTTGTGTAGGTGTAGATTAATAAGTGGTCCGCGGTAGAGCGGGCATGCGTTTTTATTATTTTATTTACGAAACCATATTTCATCTCGTCTCGGTTCTGAGAAGCGTGGGCTAAGCAGGTTCCTATTTTGAATTTTCATTGCTTTTATGTTGAGCTTTTATTGTGTGGCATTTCTAGAACAGTCTATGTGAGGAATAAAACCCGCAGGCGGTTTAGTAATTCCTTTTTTTTACGGTAAAGGTTTTGAAGTTGAAAGTTTAATGGTAGGTTTCATTTTCTAGAACATTTTGGAGAATTTTAATTTTGAGTGATCTTTTCCTAGAAAGTAGTTGGTGTTTGTTTATTTTTTTTATTTTGATTATTCAAGCATATATTGTGCTGTTTATAATTGATTAACTTGGATTAACTAAACTGGAGATTTCGGTTTGCATTCGAGGACTATCCTATTTCATGGTTTCGTATGAAAGAGCAAAATATGTTATTTAATTACTGTCGTACCATCTATTGGCTTAAAATCGTCAAGTTGCTTATAATGAGTCATCCAGACCTGGCTCAAAAAGGGTCACCTAATGACTCTGCAAAAATTTCGTCCTGCCACAGACAACTATTACGTCAAAAACTATCCTTACACTAAGTTGAACTAAACCAAACGTTATGGAAAATTTCATTGAAATCGGTTCAGTACTTAGTTGTCCGTATTAGACAAATGTGATGCGTTATGTATGCAGATTATCTCCACTAGTAAAAAAGAAACTGTCAATCTGAGCATGTTGAAAACTCAAAAACGAATTGCCCATATCTTTGATGAATCTAGGTGACTCTGTAATGGCTGCTCGTTTATCTACACGAAATGTGATCGCTTTTACTATGTTTTAACGGGCCAAGACGTACTTAAAGTTAAAAATAACATTAACTTAGTATGTTAAGTGACGGTGTAGATATAAGAATCCGGTTGTCCGAATTTTTTGTTAATTACGATGTTTTATATGAAGTTAAGTGTGTTTAAAAAAATATTTTTCAAGTTTTTTCGATGTTCTTTTTATTGTACGTTAAACTTGTCCTGTGTATAAGTACTGCAGTAGGACGAATAATTTAAAAGTGCAAAATTTTACATAGAAAATATGAAAAGGATTCGAATTCTCTGATCAAATTATACTAAAATTTCACAAGATGTTACATTGTACACAGTAGAAGGACATATAAATAGTAAATAATCTATTTAAGCTTACCGACTACTTTAAGTTCTGTTGTTTTTCCGTATAGTTTTACAATAATTTCGTGTTCATGTAGGAATGAGTCAAGCCGGTGCGTTGGAAACGCTTGATAAATCGTACTCTCAGCGCCGCAAATAAATGTTTGCTTTCACTGATAACCTGTGATTTATCGTTAACCTACTCGTGGCGAAGACGGCTAACTTGTTACCTGACTTTGTACTTAAAAAATCAATGTGACAACCCTTACAAGTTTCATCACTTTCATACTGTATCTTTGATAAAGAAAAGGAACTACAGCTGACAACCCTGTAATATGTTTCATCATATGGCGAAAATTGAACGTAAAATGACAACCCTGTAATTTCACCATCACCGTCAGCATCACAGAGCGTAAACACTTTTGTTCTGTGAAGCAAAAGCCTAGAAATATTACTCCATCTGCATGAATGACGCTAACGAAGTCTCTTTGAATTTCAATGAATATACCCAACTCACATTTAAAAACGTATAATGTGACAACCCTGCGATTTTGTCATAATCATCAACTTCGATATGTAATATCTATTTTAATATCTATACAAGCAAATATCTTCACTAAAAAAAAGTATCGCCGTTTTTTTTTTTTTTTTTTTTGTTATCTTATATTTACCTATCACACGTAAATATATTTATTCTCACGCTAAAATGTATTTAAACAGTATTTAGCAACTCGCGTTTTATTACCATATCGATATCCCATATCTTATATGGTTTTAAAATTGTACTTCCAAAATGATTTGCTCTTGAGGATATATTATGTTAAAAGATATACACAATGAACAGTACACGGATAAAATGACACATGAAGCAGTAAAACTTTAAATTTTAAGAAAAATATGTTAACTGTAGACTGTAACTACGGCTTAAATTGCAGGAATAAAGGATACACTAAAGTATAAACACTTATTAATTAAAGGAATGTAATAATAAGATGTTCCAAATTGGAACTGTCTAGAAATCAATCGTTCTTATAAAAGAGTAAGGCGGTGTTAATAATGCGTTATTCACTTAATTTGTATTCCTGAATAAAATAATGAGCACAAAAACTTATCAACATAAGATGCTTGTAACACACAATTAAAAAAGTAAAACTCGAATGTCAGTGATAACAGAAATGCAAAGAAATCCGTATACAGCCAACTAACAGAACAAATCTAATCGTGTCAACACTGGCCGTTTTCGAATTCCACTTTTAAAATCTTATTAGAGCGAGGGTTCGTCGACAATGTCACTTAAATTGCGAAGGAATGAAGACGCCTTGGAGTTTTGGGGGTAAATTGTTTTAGAACGTTTTGTTGCCCTGAGTTACTTTTATGGAGTTCATGGCGTTTCTGAGGGTGGCATGGTGTTGGTTAGTTGTTTGGGTTATCGTTTCATTTTACCTGTAGGTGTGTAGTGTATCAGATTTTACTTACGTTATAATATTATGTTCTTTTTAAACCGAAGTTTGTATTGCTTGTATGGCTGATATTTTTATAATTTGTATGGTAATAGATAAAAACATTTTACAAAAAATTAAAACCGCCTTCAAAAATATTAAACTAAAAAGTAATAAAATAACAGTTTCTTTAATGTTTGTGCTTACAACATATAATGAACTTAATCTTCTAAACTAATGTACAAACTTTGCGTTTACCACGTCATTATAGTTACTTTTGGAGTCGGTGTCAGCCAAGGTAGGTAGTTAGGTAATGTACAGCAACAAATACGACACCGACTTATATAATTGGAAACACCAGCTTTCAAACAAAAAATAACCATCGAAATCCATTCACAAACGGCGGAGATATCGTGTCACATACATACAAAAAAAAAAAAAAAACATACAGACGAATTGAGAACCCCCTTTTTTTTGAAGGCGGTTAAAAAGTATAAATGCATTTTACTATCATTGTTTTTCTTTATAGTAATTCTATATGAAACAAAACGAAAATCTCTATTTTTAATTAATGGCTTCCATTTTTTCATTTTGTTTGAGTGACGGGTCACGGGTGCAATACTAATAATAGTCTCAACTCTCAATTGGTGCACCAAAGGTGCCATTTTCAAAAATAAACTAACATTCTATTTCAACTAAAATAATTTAATTGTTCAAACTAAGGGTTGAGTAATAATATTCGAATGTCTGACGCAATAGGTATCCCTCCTTCCCCCTCGCTACTGGAATCCATAATATATCCGGTGCGAGCCTCCCAAAAGTTAATTTTCTCAAATGGTCCTCCCAATTGCGCGATCTCACTCTTCGTCAGACGTCAAAAAATTTCTGACAAAGTATTACATCCAACTTCCCCTCGCAAGAAAACGACTGTATAACATTCATCCCGAAATGAAGAAAGATTTCAAGAATTCTTTTCATACTACAAAGACTTGCAATCGGACATTTTGAAGTATGAAAAAAAACTGACACAGATAAAAAATACGTAACGTTGCTAATGAACGGAATAAAAATGGCGGTTTCTTTTCTTTTGATGTCATGAATTATGCAAAGATAACACTGTGTAAATGCGTATTATATTAATGTGATTAGTGTGTGATTAAAAATGTTTATATTGAATCCGAAAAACTCGCTTTTAGTGAATGAATATGTATTATATTATGTATCTGAAAATTAATAGAATATAATATTATAAAAAAGTTGCTGTTTTTGTTTATTATTCGAAATCATTTTAAGTTTTGAAATTGCAAAATGATTTGATTGTTATCGAGTCTGAATATGTGTGCAAATTTTAAGTCGAGACCGGAAGTAAAAGAAATTAATCCAAAGACTGCGTTACATAGATGTTACTGGATAAAGTTAAAGAAATTTAGAAATATTCATATCTTTATTTTAAAATTCGAACGCAGAATTGACCTTGGACATGACCGTTACGTTTGAATATAATTTACATAAGTAGTAATGAATAAAATTATAATGTGTCTGGGTTTAAATTGATCGTAATTTTTTTCTAACACTCCAAAAGTACCTCATTTAAAATGCTTAAAGATATTTATCAAAATTTTGTGCTTATTATTTTTGCAAAAAACTTACAAAGCTAGTAAGTATTATTTTAAATTTTTGTATGTTAATATTCTTTTTAATTTAAAAGACCAGTTAGTTTAAGAATTGATTCAACTTCGTCTAAATAGGACAACATATTTCAATAGTCCGACTGTCCGCTTCCTCTCTCTCTCCCTCTCTCTCTTTTCTCCCCTCTCTCTCTCTCTCTCACACACACTCTCACTCTCTTTTTTCTCCTCTCTCTCTCTCACTCGCTCTGGTTTTGCTATATAAAATAATCGGTATATGTGTAAGCTATGTAGGTCAACATCGTAATTCGTGGTAATAATGTCATTCGCCGGTATTTACTAGAAACATATTCCCAGCTGGCCCAATTATCCGATAAAACTCAATAATAAAACACATTTGATGGTTTATGTCCAACCTTCGAATATGATATTTGCTGGGCGGCCATGTTTATAGCTGTACTTGGGGTTCAAATCTCGTCATGGCACCAAGACAGGATTTAAGAAACGACCAGAGCCAAACTTCTTTTTGGTCAAAATTAAAGAAGAGTAAACTATATCTACCAACTGAGTTTACTAAGAATGTTTTGTAAGTCTTTCATCGAAATCGCGATTGAGGTCATATGATGTCTTTTGTATGTTGAGTTTCCAACTCGCCACGACTTTGCAAGATAGTCTAAGGCTTAACAATAATCTTAAAATCATCTGATTGTAATTTTATATTTATAAAAATCTCACAACGCGATGTTTATCAGGGATAAACTCCGCCCCACCATGGTTCAGGCCTTGACGTGGCCGTGGGGCTTAGTAGCCTAGGGCGAGCCCAGCACCTTGGGCGAAGCTAATTGAGCCGAGGGGGCTCTTTGTGCCCCTCTTATAAGAAGAGGGGACAAAAGAGCATGGGGCAAGGGGTGAGGGTGGGAACCTCACCCCATTGTACTGTCCCGACGTTGGGAGGGATGGTTCTGTGTTGCGGGACAACCCCTCTGTGGAGGTGGCGTCGGTCCCTTGCGGGACTGACTAGCCTTCGAGGTGTCTTGTTAGCTTAACAGATCCGGGGCACCTCACCAAGGCGGCAATGGTGGCACTCGCCGGGTTTGAGTAGGTAGAGCTGCGTTCATTTACCATCTTTCGGGCGCAGCGAGTCCCACATGCCCACCTGGGGAGATCCACTACCCAGGCGGAATGCCTCAGATCATTTCCCGGCGTTAAAGAAAAAAAAAAGAAAAAGAAAAAAAGGGATAAACACCGCAAAAACTTATCGATGATAAAATACTTTAACGGGGTTCTGTTTGCAATGTGGTCCAGCTTAAAAGATAGGATACTTCTGGACACGGTGGCGCACAAAACAACAGTTTGGCAGACGATGCCCGGACTATCACACGTATACCTAAATATAAATCTATCATATTTTTTTTTAAATATATTAACATAAATTTAATTAAATTTTCATTTTCTCGCATGGTTTAGATCGCACAATACAATCCGCGAACAGGCTGGTAGCAATTTGGGTATCAACTTGAGGTCAATCACATAATTAGTCTGCAAACCGACAGAGTCGTTGACGAATGGGACGAGAATTGATTTGACTTACATTATTGTCATATCAATACGATATTGACTGTGTCAATCTTTAATGGAATGTCTTTGATGTTTTTTTTATTATCGCATGTAAAACGGGCTTTTAGGTCATTCCTTTAAAAGTTATCATAGATTCTTTTGTTACGGGGCCTAAACCTGTATATTTTAAAAGTTAACTTCTGGACCATCGCTATCGACGTTTTCAATTTTCTTTTGATGTTTAAAAATCTTATTCTAAGTAAATATAGTGGGCGAGATCAAGATACAAGATGAATCTTAATTTCCAGACCAATCGGACGTTCTAGCTAGTTAGCAATAAATACGTCATAAAGTATATATAAGTGGTATCAACTATCAAGTATCAAGGTAAAATCAGTTTAATGGAATTACATATTTACGCTCAAACCGCCATTATGTTACCATTAGAGGCTGATAAAGCGATCATCATTATGACTGGGCGTATATAATCTGTATGAACGATTTTAATGGCGCGCTGTTGGTAAGTGATTTTAAAATGGCGGTCAAGATTGACTTTTAGGTCCTTATTGGATAAGCGTGGCAGGGACCATCTTGGCGTACATTAAAAGAGTGTCCGCCTTTAATGTACCACCATTATCATCTTCGTTACTTATCCTACGAATAAGAATGCATAGATATGTTTGTTACTCTTTCACGCAAACTACTGGATGTGTTACTAATGGATTTTGATGAAACTTTACAATAACATAGCTTGGACATACAGAATAACATATAATTTATCCTTGTACTCCCACGGGAATGGGAATTACGCAGGTGCAACCGCGAGGTGCTGCTAGTATTCTATAATATTATAAATTATTTAAGACTTTCGTATTTCATTTTTAAATATAAAAATCGCTAAAAGATTAATCTTTATTTTGACGACCAAAGCCGAGCTTGTTCTATTCTTTATAAATTTGTAAAGATTTCAGTTCATTTATATCTATTTATTATTATTATTATTATTTTTTTTAATTACTTACGTCCTTATTCAACCTAGAGTGGTCGTTCCGCCCATCATGGTTCAGGCCTTGGCGTGGCGGTGGGGCTTAGTAGCCCAGGGTGAGCCCAACACCCTGGGCGAATCTAATTAAGCCAAGGGGGCTCTTTAGAGCAGGGGGCAAGGGGTGAGGATGGGAACCTCACCCCATTGTACTGTCCCGACGTTGGGAGGGGGTTGTTCTGTGGTGCGGGACAACCCCTCTGTGGAGGTGGCGTCGGTCCCTTGGGGGACTGACTAGCCGTCGAGGTGCCCTGTTTGTTTATTAGATCCGGGGCACCTCACCAAAGGCGGCATTGGTGGCACTCGCCGGGTTTTAGTGGGTAGAGCTGCGTCCACTTACCAGCTTTCGGGCGCAGCGAATCCCACATACCCGCGTGGGGAGACCCATTCCCCCGCGGGATGCCTCAGAGCATTTCCCGGCGTAAAAGAAAAAAAAAAAAGAGTGGTCGTTCCTAGTAGGTCGGAGTGGGGAACGGCCGTCGTATCTGGCAGTGGACGGTGAGAGATTGGTGGTGGTTATTGTATGTATAACCAATTTATTCACAGATATCGTCCACAATATTCTCCCCTGAAATATTCCCACCTCATATGAAATGTATTCGTCATTAAAACTTGAACTAGGTATGCCAAAGTTGCATTATAGTATTATAGGTATAGGTATCCTATACAGGCGTTACCCGGGACCTGCGTAGGTCGTTGAACAAAACCCAGGGGAAATCAAAGTCTGTCTTGAATTCATATCTAATTAATGTGGAGGTTAACTGTACAGTTAATTATGTTCACTTATACATTAATGCATCCCTCGCCCGCTTCGTTGTATACACTAGTATGGTTGTGCCCACCCAGACGTGTATATATTCATATATTCTGAATCATGCAAAATGGATAATGAAAGATTAAGTTTTAGTTTGATAATGCGGAACGGGCCATAACTTTCCAACGTTTTTTGACACGCTTTTATTAGCTTCACCAGTTTTTCCCTGTTCAGTAATTAATCCATCAATACTTTTGATTGAAAAAAAAAGATTCCGACGAATTGAAAACCTCGGCTTTTTGAAGTCTGTTAAAACACGGGCCAAGGCATACACGAAAAGCAAGCTATTTCTTAAGTACTTAGTAGAGGAAGAACATATTATGAATTAAGAATGAACAAATAGTAGAATGAATGAATGAAAAAATAACGAATGAATAAATGAATGAATATTCTTTATTATACACATTGTTTAACACTTTTTGTGTCCGACCAAAGCGTTACAGATTTCATTTCCCGGGCAGGTAATAAATGTGTTCAGCGGTAAACGGATTTGATGAACTAATTAGAACAAATTCTACCTCTTCAGTTCCCCTCGGAAGGTTTTCTATTTAAAAGTTGGGGCGACATCTGCCACCAATTAGCCGGATATCAATCTGGTTTGAATAATTTATGGCGCTGTAAAATATTCATTTGCCGACAGATTAAATTGAAAATTTTAACACGAGAAAGTTTGGTTTGTAGGTTTTGGTGTGGTTTAGTTTAGAAACATGTGTCTATTGTAAGGTCTGTATAGTCGATGTAACAAAACTGTTTGTCAATATACCGGTGTAAGTTATGTGTCATGCCGTCTCTTCATGGGTACCTTTTGCTTGTTTCTTTCGTGAAACAGCCTTGCTGTGTTTGGGACAGTTTAATTATTGAAACCAAGTCTTACTATTTTTCGTGTCAACATAACCAACGATTGAATTTTTTGCCTTGACTAAAAGTTGCTGAATGTTTTTATGTTATTGGGCGTCCCCCAATTACCACCAGTTGACTGGGGAAGGGCAGTCCGTTTACCTATCCAGGTAGCATAACAGGATATAAAAATCTTAGCTTAAAACCGCGATAATATCCGTAAAAAATTGTTTCATTATAATGAGTGAAATTCGCGTAAACATTAGAAAACAATATCTTAGCTTCGTTACATTTTTACAAAAGTTACAAAAACATCGCTACATATAAACAAAACTATGAAAAAAGTGTTTGTGAAAAAGAAAAGGAAGATGACCATAAATCCGAGTGGGGTGATATAGTATGTATCGACCGTAAGGGAACAATACCTCGTAACATACAAAAACAAGATTTTACAGGAGAAAGAAAAAACACTATATTAAATTTATTTTTTAATTTACAGAGATTCCCAAAGTCCAACTTTATTAATTTTATATAAATTATTGTTATATAAATGCTCTTTAAAGATTAATTTAATCCGAAACTTATAAATGCTAGATACGTGGTATTGCTTCATAAATTTCATGAAATAATGCAGTTACGATTTATTGTTTTTATTTATTTTTTATTAAAACAATTAAATTTATAGGATTATTTAATTAAGTAAAGAACTCAAAAATAACATTTTTTATCTGTTAGTGATATAATTAATTTTTGGCAACTATTTCAATCACATTTGGCCACTTTTCTTAAACAAATTAATTAACCAAAATAAAAAAATACTTCTTGTAATTACTATATAAAAATAATCAGTCTCACTAATCAGCCTTGAAGTCCACAAAATATTATCCTAATTATGTAAGAGGTTGTCGTAGAACCGATGACAATCTATGGGAATAACATTTTTTAACTCTTGCAAATGTGCAAATTTCGTATCAGTAATAGAAAGCTTACTTTTGTGGAGTGGTTTATACTGAGTTACTATTGGAATTTTGGTGGCACGCTGAGGTAAATTTTGCCAATTTTCATATAGGTTGACTTTAAACTGTATTAAACGTAGCGTAAGTGGAGGCAGTAAGATCTGCATCAGCTTCAGTAAACCAGTAACACATTACGTGATGAGTAGTGAGATCATAAATCGTGTAATTGTGCAACGCAAGTTTTGTTTTGTAATATACTGCACTTGCTGTAATGAACGGGCACACCTTTACTGCTGGAAGGTCTACAGTGAGAACTATACACTTTCATTCAGCAGCTTCTTGCTTGTCCTTTGCTTTTTCACATCTAGCAATGTTTCGTTATTGGAATTGAAAAATTCATGCAACACAGCCAGTTTTTCAATTCTTGCAGAGTTGATAGATCGCACCCTTGACGACAGTCAAACTTCCTGAGATTCATTCATTACATGCTGGCTAGACGACGTCCAGGATTGCACAGAAAATTCGCCAATGCACAATGGCTTTAAAAATATTTTTTTGCAGACCTGTTTGACGCTATCAATCCTATTCGACCCCTTCCCAGTCAAACTGTATTCAAAAGAGCCTTTACGCCTGGAATTGCCTTGAACGATGCACTTTTTTGTTAGTTTACGTTTAACATGGGTAGCCACAAATACTTTGCGTTGGTCCCAATTCATCTCATTCCAGAATAAATTAAAAATGTGAATCGCAACGGCTCCCCATTTCTCTTCCAATGCGATGTTTATTTTGCTCAACTTTACCTCCATTTGAACGCGTATAGCCCAAATAGGGTTTACCCTCCATGCGCAAACGTCTATTTAAGTTTTTCTTCCATACGTTCTTATCTGCTTTACGTCTACAACGTCCATCAGTCATGTCGCCATAAAAAAAATCCTGGATAATTGACGGACTTGGTTCAGCATTAGTAACTCGTTCAATTTGAAGTTCTTCTGGTGTAATAATTTGAGAGTTGGAATCGGCAGTATCAAATATATCAGAATTAATCGATTTTGTACTTGCGCTGCAAGTTGATCTACTGCTGCTGCTGCTGCTGCTTGATCTGCTGCTACTCCTATTGCGCCTTGAACTGCTAGAACTGTGCCTTGAATGCAAATTTACAGTAGCAGCCGGTAAAGAAGCGTACGCAGAAGTCGTTAGTTCCGATTCTTCGTTTGGTGCAGATGTAGTGAGAGGTAGGTCACCATCATAGCCGCCCAAGCAGAGGCTTACTAATTTTTTTTTACGATCAGTCGACATGTTTACCTAGAATTAAAGGATATTTAAAATAGCATAGTTAAGATGTTAAATTCAAGGAGCAATACCTCCTATCTAATCAAATAAATTTATTGGTAGTAACAAAACAATAAAAAATCATAGACAGAAATACGTCGTAACTATCACTCGACAGTTAATTTCAATATTTCACAGCCTACTACGCACTTTTTTGCAATAACCACTGACTAATATCTAGCAAAAATATATTGTAAGACGTACAAACATTTTAATTTAGATCATTATGAGTAAAAATCAAGAAACGACTTACTTTTCGTGCAGACGAACAGGTACCGACTGATTCTGCATACAAACTGAGCTGTCAGAGTTGGAGATACGAGAAATTGCTACCAACATTTAGAAATTCGTTTTACCGTGTCAGATAAGAGTATTTTCTTTCGGTAATTTTTAGGCGGTTAGAGGTTTTCAATAGTAACAAGTTTTTGTCACAAGAAAGATGTATTTTTTCTACGACAGATGGCATTAAAACCTTCATTTACGTAAAAAGTCGAGTTACGAGGTATTGTAACCTTCCGGTCGGTATGTTTGTGGAATATAATATAATGTTGCATAATTAAAACCACATACAGCAAAGCCGTAGGTTGCTTTTATGTGTTTATTTTGTATTGTTATAACTATGACATCATCTTACCTGTTTGATTTTACACTCACTATAAGTTATAACTCATGATATCATTCTAAAATATAGTTTGAAGAATAATATTTTATACTAAATTTAAATAATGGATCGAAAATAGCAACTACATATTAACTTCGTGATGGCATCAGTTTAGTGGGCTGTTTTTGTTGTTAGTGGGGAACACATGCAAAAAGTTAATTGCCTATGAACTTCGAAGATGACGTCACAGAACTTAAAACTACCTATCACAGATGCTGTGCAAGATGCGATAGTGTGACGTCATCAGAATACTACGATGTAATTTACTTTTACTACATTTCTTGGTGCGGGTCATGGCGGCCATCTGTTGCTATATTATTAATCAATATAATATTACTTTAGATAAAAGCTATGAGACCAATGAAGAATAAAAAATGCACCATAACCTTACACTTTTACGATATATATAAATTTATCTTTAACTTCATTTCTGAGGCATATTAACTTAGAACTACTAAATTGAAGTAATATTATACAATGTAATCATATTTAAAGTTGTATTAGTTGTATAATACAACTGCGTGTTGTTATACTATCCTCTTTAGAGATTTCTTCTGTTGACAGGAAACACGTATTGTCTCATCACAGGATGCGCTGTATTTACTCATTATACAATTACGTATTTACCTCTACGTGTGTTCGCTGTGATAGTGAGTGGTTCTCTGTTAGCGTAGATATCATGATGGCAACATTGTAGTCTTTTCGAAGGTGTCTTAGATAGTGCAAATTTAAGGGGATAGCTGAAAATCAAATGTTTAAATGACTATAGGTGGAGTCTTTGGAGAAGGACTTTGTCGAAGGAAGACTAAGACTATATATGGTCGCGTTGCTGGCGCCGGTCGTGTGTCGCTAGACGCTAACATAACAACAGCTTGACGCCAGTGTAGAGGTAGAGGTACCACGGTCATGCCGGCCCAATTCGGCTACAAAGCAGCATGGCACCTCTAGTTGGTAGAAAACTAAAAAGAAGACAGTGTCTGCGACTAAAACTGGCATCTTTAATTCCATCATATACACAAAATACTCAACCAATAATTATAAATGCTACTTGCATCTCACTTGACTCTGCTTATGCCTAAATATAGTTATATGGTATCTAATCTTATATAGCATCTATTAGATGGTCGAATCCGCCATCTTAGCAGAACTGAGAAAGTCTAGAATGTTCTAAACGACTTAAAGGTATTGTACAAAGTTTGATATACCAATGAAATATGAAATTTATTATACATAAGTGTAAATTATGCCTACGGATTTGGTAAGACAAATAATCTTCGCGTGAAACAGGTGAGCGGTTTACAATACAGATGCTTCGAGTTACATTCACACTGATGACTTTCGCAGACTATTTTTATCATATAATTAATGTTAAAAAAATCTTACATGACCCTAAAATATATTCTGATAAATCGATTAAAAAATATTTGAAAAAAGTTTTTTTTTTTTGTTGATTTGACTATTCATTAAAAATATAATTATGTATGTATGCTATTTATAAGGCGACATTAAATGGAATAGTTTTCATTGAGAAACAAAGCTAGATGAAATTAAATACACTTATTAGTATTATTAATGTCTAATAAAGTTGTTGTTGTTTTTGGTAGTAGTTAAGTAAATTTTTGGAAAATACACAGTCGAATCTTCGGTTTTTTAATAAACATTAAACAGCAGATAATTGAACGCTCTGAATATTAATTATCAAACTCGGCGCATTGTTATTTTCATCAACCGTCCACTGCTGAACGTAGGCCTCCTTCAATAAACACTAAGACTACCGATCCCGATTGTTACTTTAGAATTTAGATGATAGGGAAATCTCAATGCTTCGCTTATGAGGCGTGGAATATCCGAAACGTCGGACATGTAGAAATCTGTTCAAACCACGATGAAATCAGTGAAAGGTTGTTTCATTATCAACGTAAAATGGTTGACATCATTCATTAACGATGTCAACCATTTTACCTCTACCAAAATACCTGTCATCATTAAAAAGTTGTAACCCATTAAATGGCATATCCTTTTCATCACGCCGCTATAACGCAACATTTGACATAATGGCCCACTCGTTTATCTGGCTATTTAGTTTTTATCCCATCATCCCGTAATAGCAGAGATGCTATCATATTATGGCGTTTTAAAACTAATTTGTGTAGACATTTTTATGGATGACCTACTTACTAGCTGTAGACAGTGAAACTAGTCGGTAGCCGCGTGTTCGCTTTAATTTTATTCACAAGTGTTGTTAAGTTGATTGTTTTGATAATGTAAGAAATTGTTTTGTGTTGAGTTTGTATGTAAAGCAGTGGATAGATGGAGGTTGATAGTGATGACGGTGACATATTATCGCTAAATAGTCATTCAATCCTGATTTTTTTTAGAGTATAGGAGGGCAAACGAGCAGTCGAAGGCTTTTGTCGACGCCCATACACATTCGTACAACCAGAGATTATGCAGATGCGTTGCCTTACTTTTCTCTATCTCCCCCAATGGGCCACCGGATACTCACAAAACGCACGAAACACGACAGAATAGCTGTCGCGTTGCTTGCGCCGGTCGTGTGTCGCTCACATAATACCAGCTTGACGTCGGTGTAGAGGTAGAGGTCATGCCGGCCCAATTATGCTGCAAAGCAGCATGGCACTACCTAATGCCTCAAGTTGGTAGAAAACTAAAATGGAGACGGTGTCTGCGACTAAAACTGGCAACTTTAATTCCATCATATACACAAAATACTTAACCAATAATTATAAATGCATACTTAAAACATACTTATGACTCAATTTTTGTTTCAGGTAAGTACCAGATTTAAAATACATTTGTGGATTCGGTCAGTATCCTTATGATCAAATACATTATGATAAAGGTGGTAAGTATATCCTATTTAAGCGTTAATATTAAGAAACCAGTGTTGAACCCCAAAACTCTCAACAAAATGGACGTCCGTTCATAATAAGCCCAAACTTATAGATTTGAATAGACGGCGGTGTTGATTGAGGCACCTAATCAATATTCCACATGACGCCGTTGAGACGGAACTTCACACTCGGCTGCTTAAAATTCAGTGGCAACTGTTTACTTGAGTGCGTTCGGTAGACCAGTCTCATTATCAGGTAATATTCGACGATGAAGGAAAGGCGGCCGATACCTGCTACTCTTGGGTAGCAGATATCGGCCACCCACACATCGGAACTTCAAGGAAACATGGGAAATTGTTGAAAAAATCAAACTGTCCGAAATCAAATTTGACGCGAAAAATCCGCGATTTTATTTTTATATATATATTAGGGCTAGGACAAATTTCAAGTCTCAAGCTAAAATCTATGAAGCTAGGCTACAGAGCTGGTGGTTTTGACCCCCCTCTTTGGGCATCTGCTCCTCAGCCATGATGAATGACGGGTGTCATTCATAATGGATGAGGAGCGGCTGACCCCGCTGATCTTATAATTCGATGGAGCCGGCTGCAAGAATGAAAAAACATGACGCATGCGGGTTACCTCGCTCTGAGGCGTTCCATTTTCTTATGATGTTGTCACGTTCAACTATCGTCAGTAAACCGACTTTGCAGACAACCGATTTTTTTAGTATTTTAGTTATTTTTAGAGAGCTAGTTTAACCGTTGGCAACACTGAATGTACATATAAACAATAATCTTCCTTCTAGCACAAACAGTTAAAAGTAACAATTATTATGATATGTTACAACAACAGTAATGTTTTTATGTCATTTTTAATATTGCCACTCAACAGTCACACTTTTTATGTAATCTTACACTCTTTCGCTTAAAAACAAAAATATATAGTAGACATAATTTATATTGATATTATAACAATATTATGTTAATTTATTTGTTAATATTCCAAAGATGGTTTCCCGCTCGTGCCGGGTACATAAAAATAAAATTCACGACCGAACTCTTGGGGGCCTTTGTTTGTAAATCTCGGGATAAAAAAGTAGTTTTGGCTATGGACGACGGTGAATGAACCATAGACTATTATTAGTAACTCCTTAAATGGTTAGAATTTTAAGTAGGTAGTTAAAAAGGGTTGTCATGATTTTTGTAATATGCTTTCATATGCTTTTTGTGATATAGGCTTTTCCCTGCATACTCTGCTCTTATTCACTCTCTCACTCACTATTTCACTCAATATCTCCTCCTCCTAAGGAGGTGACGACCTTGTTTCTGTTTTACAGACAGTGCTTATACATATTATGACATTTAACTTTTCACTGTGGCTATTAAGAACCTGTACAGTAAAGATACGTATTACGTAATATGTTTTATAGCCTGACCAGAAAAATATAAACCCTCGCCATATTGCGGAAAATATCGGAACTAATTTCTATATGGACGATACTTTATTGTGTTGACGTAAAAAAGACAGTGGCGACACCACGCTGGGCTTATATATTTCTGGCCAGGCTATACCTTGGCTATACCGACAAACAGTTATCGGTATTTTCTTCTTATTCCAGAAGACATTCTAGAATTCACATGTATCTGTTAATTATTAATAAATATTATCGTATAAATATATACAGCTTGGCAAAAAAGAGTATGGAAAAAATGAGGGCGCCACTTTCACTTAGATCTTATCATAATATGGAAAATCAGCAAGATAATTTAATCAAATCGTTAAAAATAAATGTGAAACACTTAGTTTTACTCAAAATCTACTATTTGTCGGCCAAGTATTGTCAACATAATAGGTCTCCATTTAGTAAAATATTTAGTTCCACCTGTCACCACGTCATACTCTTTTTTGCCAAGCTGTAAGTAATATTAGTAACGATCTGACATTCTGTTACAACTTACATGATCGCAATAATTATAGCTTACGGTTAGCCGCTATAAACATATCTCGTACGAAAAACATACTTTTATAACTTTTTTATTGGCCAGACGCGAATTTGTTTAGGTTACATACCTATGCTACAAAAACACATTCATATTAAACATAATAAACATAATATTATGTACATCAGTTATCATGTCTGTCAGCTATCTGACGTATAGATAAATAATATTTGAAGAATAGCGTCGTAAAATAATCTCAGACAGACGAGAGTTTTAGTACGTCCAAGAATCTAACGCCCAAATACTCAAGCGAATCTCAAATGTAAGACGTACTTAAACTCATGCTACGACGTGTCAGATTCAAAGAAAAAAGAGGGACAACACGAGTTTAAGTACGTCTTAAATTTAAGATTCGTTTTAGTATTTGGGGGTGAGTATACTTATAATATAACTTGCAACGCCCCGCGGTTTCGCCCGCGTACTTTCCGTGGGAGTATGGGGATAAAATATAGTCTATGTGTTATTCTGATGTATAAGATATATTATTGTAAGGTTTCATTAATTTTCATTCAGCAGTCTTTGCGTGAAAGATGAACATACATCCATACAAACTTTCCAGTTTTTGAAAAATTGTTTTTGCATTTGATATATTATTGTGAAACGTGTGACGGGCAAATCCGCGGGGAAATAGCTAGCCATTTACATATTCAGAAAATAACTTTTCACAAGTTGCAGTATACCGTGTTTCCTGCCCTTCTCTTCGGAAGACAGCATTACTGCTCGGCCCTCCACAGACACAGGGAGGCCAACTTAAAGAAATAAGTAGGATGTTTTTTCAACTGTTTGAATAATTAATTGTCATTACGATTTCAATGTATGTTTGAAAATGAAATTAAATAACATTATGTATATTATTGTCGTCTTTTATACCCACGGTCCACGGGCTAAGGGAACAAAAGCTGTATAATTATTACTTACCCAAAATTTCTTTTACAGTTTAAACACTGTTATTCATATAAATCCTTTGAAAACTAGGGGTTCATAATGCAGGCATAACAATTTAATTGAAATACTACACTTTGCCCGTTGTCATCTGACACCCAATTATTTAAATAGAAGTTGCGTTAAAATGAAAGGAGAATTTTTTATCATACAAAATACACATTTTAAGAAAAATACGTATTTCTTATTATAGGACTTACATGTTTATAACATTTTTGAATGGACCTAAATAACAGCTTCTTTAATTCTATTAAAAATGTTAGGTCTATTTAATACAGAGTATTTAAGCTCTATTTCTCTATCATTATATAGGAGACTGAATATTGTGGTCGAGTCCAAATTCGAGGTCAAGTCTAACTTAATATCTTCTTGGGTCGCTGTCTACCAAGAAACGGGGCAATAACCTGAGCTGGTCATCATCAGTACATTGTATGGAGCTACCATTAGGATAACGCCAAAACAATCACAAAATTATGTGAGTTGAATACTAAAGAAGTTTTGGTAAAAAAAAAAAAATTACTCTATTTTAATCTTTTATTTTTACTTTATATTTGATGATAAAAATTTACAACTATATTTACTGTTGTGTATTTTAGAGCCACAATTAACACGCTTTTATTTTTAGTCGCTAATAGCGAATGTAGTTTCGTCACGACTCATGACTACACAACTTTTAACGTTATCTTATGGGGAAGATAAAAAAAATTAACAAACAACATAACTAATGGATTATGCGAGAATTATGCGTGCATGCATGGGGTATTTTCGGCGCATAAATTATCCCCGCCCACAGTTTTTTGTCCATGCATGCATTTTAAAGGTGCCGTCGAATTCTTGAATTGTTCGTTAAGCTGGCTTATTTTTTGTTTATTTTCTTAATTGGCAGAGCTTAATTGAAAAGCAATTAATTTAGTTTGCATTTAAACATGTGTATGACAAAAAAAATCTATACAAATTGAAGAACGATGGTTCTATCTTGTCTACTATCCACTTTCCTATTTTCTAGTATTATAATAATAATATCTATGGACGCTTTTACACAACGTCCATCTGGTCCCGTGGTAAGTTCCAAGTATCATGGATTGTTTGTTAATGAAACACATAAAAAATACCAAATTTTATTCAGTAGTTAGCAGGGAAGTGGACTTAAGGTCACTTCCCTGCTAACTACTGAATCATATTATTTATGGACGCTATGGATAACAATACCAAATTTTATTTTTATAATAAGAATAAGCAATCCCTACAGGTTAAAAATCCAAAACCTGGTTCGGATATCTATATTCATTTTACACATTTTGTTGGCGGGATACGAACCCGCGACCCGTGCGTCAACTCTCCAGTCATCAATCAAACAGCTATAGTTTATTTTCTGTGATCATTAATGTCTAAATATATAAATTGTAAGTCTGAAAACGTAGACAAAAGCGATAATAATTATCCTCACATAGAGAAACTTGTCACATTCTTCTATAATTCAAGTTATTAAAACTTTCTTTGCCAAAAAGGTAAAGATCACAACTACCGTTTAATGTAACTGTCCATATCACAGCTCTCTTTCTATCATCATCATCTGATAAGGCCTCTTTCAATGAAAAAATTACATTCCTTTTTAGCATATTTATATATTTTAGCTTGTTCGGTTGTCTGATATCTGAAGGGATTTCATCTAAATACCATAATAGTATAATTAATTTCGATTCTATCTACCTCGTACGTCTATTTTGGGAAATGGAAATTATATTTCCAATAGACATCGATCTACGATCTATAAATACAAAATGATCCCTTCGATCATATAAAAATACTAGCTGTTGCCCGCAGCTTCGCGCGCGTTAACTTAAATTTACAGCCGTATACGGATTGATGATGATTATTTTTATAGCCTAAGTTACTCCTTAAAACATCTGCTATATGTCAGTGAAAGCCCCGTGAAAAACGGCCCAGCCGTTTCCGAGACTACCCGGAACAAACAGATAGACAGACAGACAAAAATTCAAAAAAATGTTATTTTGGTATATGTTCCGTGTATACGTCAATTCAATATGCATTTAAAAAAAGCGGTTATTTTAATATTACAAACAGACACTCTAATTTTATTTATCTTTACTTATAGATATCACAAAATCGTCTCACTTCAGAATATCAAAATATTATTAATATTCCGAGAACAAAATTCGTTTCTTTTGGATTCATATCCGGGTTGATCCCATCAGTGCTGAAATCGCGAATCCACGTGCAGCAGCTAGATTTTATCACCATATGTTATGGCATGTCAACTATTTCATGCAACTCATTATGCATTCAGCGCATGCATGTTCATGATGCAGTCAGTACGTGGCCCTTTGTGGTGCCGGGGACGGAGAAGGTAGCTGATGATTTATAGGAACTGCAGCCACGTGAGCAGCGGCAAAATCAGAGAATCCATGGAAGCTTCTCGAAATGATTCAGTTTCTCCGAAGTTATCCAAGGTTCTATTGGAACATGTCAGTAATAAAGTAAATTAGGAGTCCATGATGTAGAGTTTATTAGTTCGCTCGTTAGCGTCGTAGGTCTTGTTAAAGAATATGGATGATCTCGCTGTGATATTATGATATTATAAGTTATGGTTTGATGATATCTATCTCACATTGAGAAAGACACGGCACTTCTCTTATATTAGCTAGACAGTGACAAGCAACAGCATAACTTAGCTCTATAATTGCCAAACTGAATGAGCAAATAGCCCTCATGAACCAGCAACGAGCTTATTAGCTGATGACTTGATGTCGATATATCAATGGTGGCAACAATTTAAAAACCTGCGTTAGATGATGGAAAATAACAATAAGTGTTCCCTTTGATGTATTAATAATAACTTTTCAAAGGATTGCGTTCTCTTTTTAAAAAAGGGCGCAATTTTGAAAAATTTACGTAAGGCGAAACTCACACCCCGCGGCTAAAGCGCGCCGGTTGACAGGTTGATTTCGTCCGACATGATTTGTTACGCATTGTTTTTGATTCGCACCGGCATTTCTTGTTTTTTTTTTCTTTACACAGGTTTCGTGGTTAGGGGATTCAAATTAATTGCTTACCTATTATCCTATCATAAACGTGAAAGTGCTGTTTTGTTTGTTTGTTCTAACGGTTGAATAGTATGACATAAAATATTGTGCAAGAATAGATCGTGACTAAGATATATTATATCTTATATATATACTTTTTATAGCGATAGTGTTTGCCTTTAGTTTATTAACAGTATTTTATATGCGTGTATATGCTACAAAGAATGTCTGATAATCAAGCTAACACATATACGATTGTAATTTTAAGTCCATACAGGCAACGCCACGGCTACAAATGTGTATAAAATATTCAATTAAATGCCGTAATTCTATTATTTTTTACATTTACATAATGCGCTCATGAAAACGTCAATATTTGTTTAAACTTTTATAGTCTTATTTATAGCGCTTTAGAAAACAACGAAAGTTTTAGACGATATGGGTCAGTCAATTTTGATTGGAACCGAAATGAAACGATTCGTCAGATACACGTGGACTTGCACGAGCGCATAGAAAGTGTGTCGTGTCATATGCATGCGGGCCAAATGTGTAACACGCGTATTATGATCGAGAGATAAACTTCACTCGTGATTTGTGGAGCGACTTACGTGCGTTTTTTTAACCGCCTGAAAAACGTGTTGTGTGTTTTAAGAGTTTTAATTTTTTTTTAAATCTTTATTCGTCTACAAGGTGATAAAGACATATCGCTGTGAATGAATTAGATTTTACAAATACATAAAACTATTCTTATTTAAAGAAACCTTAATTTTAGTGCGTTTACGCTCCTTGCATCCAAGGGAGCATTGCAGAGGGTTCAGTTAATTGAGATAGACTAGGGGCACCACCCAAGCTTTTATGAATCACGCTTACGACCTACATTCTTAATTTATTAGTATTCCCCTAAAATGTCCATTACGATGACGTCAACACAATTCATTAAACACCGCAGAAGTTAATTGGTTGTCAACATTGTCTGAAACAAGTGTTGGCTGTTCTATAATTCTAATATTATTTTCTGATACTAATCCATACTTATGAAATTGTTAATGCGAAAGGCTAATTGCTAATTAATTTGAGCTTTGTGGTTAAAACGCTCAAAGCTAGACAAAACTTGGCAAGGTTATAAGATTATGAGCTAAATTTTTATAATACGTGCGCACAGCGAGTTTGAAAGCGACATGATGAAGTTAGCTTTAGCTTAAGTTACCGTGAAAACACAAAACTATATTCGCAGTACTGTCTCAAATATTCATAAATCGTGTCTTATAACAGTTGAGATAAAAAGCAACTTTTAACTTATTACGTACATACACACACACACGCTTTTCATTATTATTTTGTATCATTTACTAGGTTAGCACAACCCTAGCTTCTGTAATGCAATGGCGTGTTAATTAAGACACTGTTAGCCGCGCCACCCGCATCATCTCGTGTGTCTCACTCGGAACCATCGGGCCAGTTTCGACAGCTACATTTGCAGTACAACAATATATAATGTTAATGAGAATTAACAATGTCAAGTAACATAAAAATATTGTTATACAAACCTCAATATTGTCATATTATGGCCGTTTAGATTGGCAAAACGTTGAGGAAGCCATTGCAAAAGAAGAAAAAGAATTATTTGACAGATGTTTTACTAAATTGAGCGCGAAAATAATTCACAAGTGATGCAGCTGTTAAAATTTCCTAGATTAAAATAATGTCTGAATTCAAATTGTATTCTAATTTTTTAAAGTGTACAGAATCAGTTAATTTCTTAAAAAACAGATACATAGTTTTAAGTGTTTTAGAAAATGAATGAATGAATTGTTGGCAACAAATAATTAATTACAGAAAGATTGGCTGAATTAATTTGTAACGGAAAATTCCTTACCTTACCTAGCAGCTCTTTAGTACCATAAATATTATGTTAATTATATATATATACGTTTAAGTGGTGGTCAATGTTTTATAATAATAAAATATGTTACAGCCTGACCAGAAAAATAAAAACCCTCGCCATATTACGGAAAATTTCGGAACGAATTTCTGTATGGATATATATATATATTTCTGGTCAAGTCTTGGTTTAATCGTTCTTATATCAGCCCCCTTCCGTCCACTCCAAGACCAATGGGAACGTCTTTTGATAAAATAATTGTTTCATACTATTTCTAACGTCATTATCATCATCATCGGCCATCTTTTCGTCCACTGCTGAACATAGGGCTCACTCAATGAACGCCAAGTCGGCCGATCCCTCGCCACTCACATCCAACACGGACCGGCCACCGCACTTCCCTGGTGGTTAATGACCGACCTTCGTCTAACTAAACATGGCCTCCACTATTATTTCTTTCTAACGTAATTAGTATAAATTATTGTCGTGATGAAGTGCGTTGGTGGTGGGTCACACCGCACACGGACAGCACCACCGGGCCGGGAGACCCGACCCAGATGTTTACTGAGTCGCACCTTCGAATCCAGTCTACACGTGGGCAGTTGAAATACTAATCTATCTAGTTTATCTAGTTATTGGTGCATGATGTCATTTGTGTATTTATTTAAACATATTTAAGAAATATGTAAAGCGGTAGATGAAAAACTCCTTGCAGATTATATTCGAGAATCTCGGTGTCAGCCGTTTTTTGTGGTCTTCACGTTATCTAATCGATAGTCAATACTACGTCGTATCCTACTTACGGGTAAGATACTATTCAAACTAATTTAAACATTCATTTCCATATATTTTGCATTTTAATACATTTTGACTAGAAATCAATAAGTAATAGCGGATACTCACTTAATTTAAACCAAAATTACAAATCAGTAAATGTTAACACACCTATTCTAACACTTCAACAAAAACTTAATTAGAAATTCAACATGCTGCGACAACGTTCATCTCGCGCTAATGAACGCCATTAAAGGATTGATCATTTGAATGTCGAACACATTGTGGAATGCCACAGATTGCAAATCAGATGCTTTTTTTAAGAAGGGCTTCGTGCCGCGCATTTTTGCCGTGTACATACTTATTTTTAGTGTGTACTGGAAAATGTACGGCGGCGTAGTCACTGACATATAGACTGATATTTTGATTACTGATTAGGATAAGCAACGCATGAAAGAGTTGTGGGAGCTTTATAGATAAGCCTGATTTCTTTCGCACTTACGGCTCTGATTCATACGCCAGATTTGCTCAAGAATAAAAAATTATTTGTACGTAATATTAAATCTAACTAACTTACAAAAAATATATTTAAATATTAATAATTCACCATTCTTCCAATGTTGATTTGTTTGTTCATATTTAAAAAGACAATCATATCTATGACTTTACCATTACTGAGTTTGTTTCGCCGGTTCTTCTCAGTGGGCTTACCTTGGAACCGGTGGTAGATTCAATTGACCTTCAAAAAGATACTGTATTAGTATTATTTTGAATAAACAAAATATTATTTGATTTGATTTTGACTTTTTACGACGAATAAATCGTACATTGGCAGTATTTTTTCAAACGCTCTAGTTGTTTATTTCCCGCCATTTGTCATAATTAGTGGAATTCGACTGTATCACGGTATTCTTGTATAAATGCTTTGTCTTCACAATGGACTGCTAATGGGCCTCCAGGATTGCACTGAAACACGTCATGTTTGTTGCTAGCTGTTTGAGTGCGATTCCTTTATGTGTTTTCCATTAAAACCTTTTTTCAAACGCGTTAGGGAAAAAGCCGTATTTTTTCATGAATAAGTTTTTTTGTTTGAGCCAAGGGAGTTTTGGATTTGATTATTATAAAACACAATCTTTGCGCAATACATTCTTTGTTTTTTTACGCGCGATTACAGCTGTTATATAATCGTTATAATAATTGATATTATAATACATACCTCAAGAGTATGGTACTATAGTTTTATTATGATAAGGAAAATTGATTATGAAATAGTATTTAATTTCCTACAAAGTCCTTAGATCGCCCTAATTGTCCCTAATATTGGCACGTCTAAGTTTGTTTCGAAAATATTTAAAACATCGAGATATTCATTATTATCATTAAGCATAATACCTATGTTGTCTACAAGTGTTGCTCCTCCCTCAAAGAACGCCAAGACGAACGATCCCTCACCAATCGCATTCAACAGGGACCGTACCGACACGGACTGTACGGAGATCATCTTAGGTCGGAAGACGATCTCCGGCCTATGTTCAGCAGTGGATGGATAGGGGCTGATGATGATGATGATGATGAAGATGGTGATGATGATGATGATGATGATGATGATGATGATGATGATACCTATACACAATGTACGAGTTACCGTCTCACGTGTCTCGTGTTACAAGAGTCAAGACGCTCAGCAACAATTTAATTAACAGCAATCAACGCGTCATGTTACTCTACTGACTACTGTAGAAGTCACTTAGAGATCCTAGAGGGAGATAGAATGGGTACAAATGACCCTGAGACAGAGAATCAGAATTTAAGCTAAGAGTAGAGCAGGAGTCATTGTGAGATATTGGAATGGAATCTTAAAAAAAGAGTCCTCTCTGTTTTGTCTAAACTCAGGTTCCGGTGAAGATAAACATCGTGAGGAAACCGGCATGCGTGTTGAGGTGTAACGCTTTCTTTATAAATGTGTGACGCTTTCCACTCCGCCTTGGGCCAGAGTATCGGTAAACTATGGCCCACCACCCTCCTCGCCTAATTTCAAGGAGGAAACCCGTGCTTAACAGAGACAAATAAGGGTCCATGTTAATGATGATGATGAAATTCATAGTTACGAGCCTTGCTTTTCGATAGTAACAAGACACTAACGGGAAAACTTAAACTATTTGCACGTAACTATTATGTAATTAGTGTCTGTTTTGATAATACCAAAAAGGGAGATTACCACAAGTTTTCCTCGTCACTAGCAACTAAGCCATAGACAAAATGGCTAGTGTTAAAAATCAAACCATAAACTGACTAGACTTTTTCTGTACCATTAAGCCACTTCACTAACGAGCCGAAGTCGATAAAAAATTCATCGACATCCATGCGTAGTCAGATTCATAAATTATCATGTTTTCGAGTAATTAGAGAAACGATTGACAGATTGAATTATGTTATTCCCATATTGGTTTAGAGGAATTTAGGTTCTAAGTAGATTGTAATTAGCTGAGCCGTACACGGTGATCGATAGATTTATATCAATGGAGTAAAAATGCGATATCTTTAAGGATATTTTAATTGGTTGGTTTTTAATATTAATGAATCGTCACGTCTGTCAGTCACACAGCCCTCTCGGGAATATGGTTGGACAGTGTCCGAATATAGGCTATATAAAATAAATATTAAACCACGATAAAATTGGACAAATAATGTATTTTAGGCTATACTGCCGAGCGAGCTAAGGCAAAAGAAGAAGGAATGTAAAGTTGATACTAAGCAAGACACACCGTCTAGAGTCTAGACTTTAAGGGTAAATGTGATTTAGTTCTAAAACCTAAACCTAACCTCTAAACATGTGGTCGCAAGTGGTTGTAAGCTGTGGTGAGCTACCACACTATGACGCCGCTGATGAAAAAATAGGCCATCTATACGTCTTCATTTGGCAACGGCAGTTAGTAAATTATTGTTTTCTCATTTTTACTCGAATTTCACTCATTATAATGAAACAAATTATACGGATTATATCGCGGTTTATTAAGTTTTTTACATGTCCGATTTGATACTTTACAACAAACATCGTTCTCCCGTGATGGTTTTGGATTGCTGGATATTTTATAAGTATGTAGATGAGTGTGAAACTTGAAAGCGATTGCAGGATTCAAACCAGAACTATGCTGGTATATTAAGTCTTCAGTCCATCGATTCCTTCAATATGCAACAAACAACACATGAGAATGTTAAAACACGAACCACAATAAACACACTTAGTTGAGAAACTTAATAATTAAGTAGGAGAAACATACGAGACGGTCAAAAGATCCTGACGACAACAAAGACGTAATGAACACTAATTACTTGACCGCAATATCGCGGGGCGAAGCGCTATTTAGTATAGACTATAGAGGTCAAGGGAGGAGCCCTATCGATACCAACAATACGTGGAACATATTAATCCCAGGGAGGACAACGCTTGGCCGTAGTTGTAGTAAATCCATATATCGGTAAATTATACCGCAATAAAATGCTTAAAAGTTGTATTTAAGTAAACTAAAAATAAGTTAACTTCTGGATTTAGTTTATATATATGTTTTTATGACCTAAAATTTTGTGTTTTAGACCTGAGATTTCTGTAATGACATATAAATGATTGATTAGGATACTTAGAATACTTTGTGATATTAGAAAGTCTGACCCTTCAGTTCTCCCTTGACCAACGCAGTAGGTTTAATCCGAAATGTCGAGTGTATAAAATTTTTAAACCGCAATAAAATCCTTAAAAGTAGCCCTTTATTGTTTACATTTTTAGACCTCATAAACAAAATAAGCACTTTTATGAGGAACATTCGCCTTGAGAGATATGTATATGAATATTTTCTGTGGTCCATAAATATATAATATTAGATCTATCAAAATAAAAAATATATATATACATTGAAATTTTAAAAATCTGTTTTGAACGGACATAAGTTTTAACTTGGAACTTTCTTCTTTTATCACGGCTTCGGTTTTATTCATTTAATCGCCGATATTATCAAACTTTCTGACTTCATCGTAATGGACGATTTTGCGAACAGTATTATGGTCAAAATAAATATCCTGACTTTTTGTTTCGGATACTTTATAAACAACCATAATGAAACCATAATCATACTGACAATGAAATTATCGTCCTCTCTTTCCTGTGTTATTCTAGACAAAATTATAGGTGACAATCTTATATAGAAGTGCAATCTTTTGTATGTGAAAATGAAGAACCTGTTTTTTACATGAATATTCATAAAGTTATCGATATATTCAATAGCACGTTACTATACCAAGGGCGAAGGAAATGTTATTGAGGCAGGAAATAAAGGCGCTATACGGTATTTCACCACGTGGGTGTGCAGTTAAGGACATGATTTAAGCTAATAGACCGACGAAACAAATTGTATCAGTTTACCGAGTAAGTAGCAGATCTATCGTCCATATTTATCGACTAATGCTCAGGATATGATTTACATAATACATTACACTGATACAATCTGTGCTACCACATGTTTATTGATATTAATAATATTGCATATAAATTCAATGTAACAGATACCAGTGTACATAGTAAGTAAAAGTTTACGATTCGACGTATATTTGCAATTATAAGGATGCATGAGACTTAATTTATTTTGCACGGTGTTGGATGGACGTTGCGATCCGAAACAATTGAGGGCAGCTCGTAAATCGGGCCTATATTGGTTATTGAGTGGGCTGGCGCCGCAATCCCACACGTCCGCCATGTTTGAAAAATGCGCGCGCTTAAACCGCTAACAAGCGCAATATGCGGCCATATTGAAATATGGCGCGTGCATTTGTCAAAACATATTTCTCAGCTATATCCGTAATTTTAATACTAAATGAATGGTAAAGTTTGTAAAATATTGTCTATTATAGGCTATAGCAAACAACCACAACAGATTTGCACGTAATTTGGCACATAGAGTAGGACCTAAGAATTAAGAAAACGGTTAGTTTTATAAACTATGAACGATGACATCATATTCGATTCTAAATCTACGTATCTCAGGTCTGCAAGACCTATTTAATTAAATCGATTCATAACACATTATCAAATAATAACTCCTTTTTCCAAATATCAGAAGTCCTAACTCCTGCATTCACACGATACGCTGAAAAAGGGTCTCAAAAACTTCTATATTAATACATAGATAATAAATTCATTATATGGCTGACAGCACAGGAGTCTTAATGGAACCGTGAAACCAACATCTCAATCTAGCGCTTAATTAGTATAGATTAATTTACCAAAGGTTAATCAGGGCTTGTTAAATATTGAAGAGCTGGTTTATCCGGTATCAAAGATGTTAGCTAGTCACTAGTCATCCATAATTAAACAGCGGTTTACCGTTTAGGTTAGGTGTTTAGTGACTTACAGGGACTATAATGTTACTTTAAAATATAAAAAAAACGATGAAGCTCCCCACCATGGTTCAGGCCTTGTCGTGGCGGTTGGGCTCAGTAGCCTAGGGTGAGACCAGCACCTTGGGCGGGCCCTCCTTTTCCCTATCCTCCCTAATGGGCCACCGGAAACTCACAAACCGCACGAAAAGCGACAGCATAGCTGTTACTCGACGCTGGTGTTATGTGAGCGCGAGGTACTACCCCGGTCGTGACGCCCCAATTCGGCTGCAAAGCAACATGGCACTACCTCTTACATTGTATATCTATGAATGTATTGTGTGGAAATGATTTGTTTTTTTTTACCCGTATTCATGTTGCAGCGAGAATGCAAGGTACTATTTTTAAATACAGAATAAGCGTTACTTCCGCCAGAAAAAAAATCTGAGCTAAGTTTTAATTTAATAAAAATAATTTGTTTTGGCTATGTATGTCTACATAAGTATTGTTACTTTTTCTAACTAACTTTACATAAAACTTTATGTATCGTACGCTTAGCCCACATACAAGCGTACCAGCCATATGTCTTCTAATTAAGTAATAAATCCGAGCGGTTTCAAAGTCGTTTGATTAATCATAGAACTAGTCCAATATTATTAATCTGTGCCATAGTGATGTACTATGTCATAACTGTCACTAGTGTCGGAATCTAATTTTGTCGATTAGCGATATTTCATGGCGCGAAATCACCGCAGCGTGGCACATTCCGGACCATAGATAAAATGGCGTTCCACAGATAACATAAATCCACCCTTTAAACACCCTCCCACGTTATACGGACCTGTTCATAGTTATTTGCCCTATACGTAATAAAATTTCACCGCAGTGCCACAAATGTTTGATAGTTACGATAAACTCAATATGCAGTTAGCATTTCGTACACATCTGCATACTTTAACAATAACGCCAGATTGGATTCTAATTTATATTAAATTACAATTTACAGACCATAGAGTATAAAATAGAGTCTATAAATTTAATATACAAAGACTTTTGTCTATTAACTCTTTTGTATAATTGTTTCTTCAGGTTTGATGCGAATAAAAGGTAGATACTAGTTTTCTATTGTTTATTGAACGAGATTATGTAAAGGCCTTTATAAATTGAGATATTTAATATATTATTATACTTGATTTCTGCTTTTTTATTTTGGAAACTAGCAGCACGATTTGAGGTTATTATGCTTTAGTCCGTTTATTATTTAAGTTTTGATTATATCGAGTGTGAAGCCGGTGCCCAATTATACCGCTCAAAAAATAGATGATTCTAGAAATAACCCAAAGTCATTTGAACATATTCATTTAGTAAATATTACCTATATTTGATCATAATATACAATTACACACTAAAACATATTTTTTAAAAGCAGGTTTTCACGGCTTTATCTGTTCCACATAGATATAATTTATATAATCATTAGGAGCATTCCCTTGATATATCTATCCCATTGACATATTACATCGAAATCTGATCAGCGGTTTAGGCGTCAAAGATACCAGAAAGAGCAAACTTTACTTCGCATTTACTTTATAATGGAGACATTTTTAAAAGATTTTAAAATTACTTTAGTATTAAGTAGTAACCTTAAATATTATAGCATCTATTCAGTCTCGCGTCTAGACTTCGGACTTACAATAGCTTATATATTTTATAGGGCAACTAAACTTAGCACATTTGAATATCAACTTATAATCACCATCTTACTTTAAGACACGATGACATAATCGAAAAATATAACGCTACTTAGACGTAAAATACATCTCTAGTCTCTACCCTATATCTTTATATATATAATTCTTCTGTACGGGTTTATGTCACTGAACTCCTCCTAAGCGACTGGACCGATCTTGATGAATTTTTTTGTGTGTTCAAGTGGAACCGGGAATGATTTAGATTTTTTTAAAAATTTTAAATTTAAAGTATAATATAATAATAAGATTTAAATATTTTGTACAGGACAACGTCTGACGGTGCCTCTAGTGTATATGTGTAAGTAACGTCGCAGTTTAATCCGTACCAAAAATCTCACACCTTCTATTTCCCGACTACTGGAGATCTACATTATCATCATTATCACCCCGTATCTCACAATGTTTAACCGACTTCAAAAAGGAGGACTTCTATGTCACTGTTTGTATGTTTTAGCCTTGATCACGTTTCGAGTGTTTCAAATTTGTTACCAACAAAGATTTTTCGTTTTGATTAATCGTACCAATTTTCGATTCGAAGAGAAAGTTATTCGCGAAAGTATTGCTAATCGTGATGGCCAAATTCGTATGTATTCTTAATTTGACTAGCCTAGTCCAATCTAGACATTATAGATAATCACTATGCAATCGGCATCGCGCTCCTAACTCATCTAGGATCTACTTTCTTCGACCTATACGTGTACGCCCTACATTTTTTTATGTCATCAGGGGGCAAACAAGCAGTTGGAGCCACACGGCGCCGACTCCCATACATATCCGCACAACCAAGGCCACGCAGATGCGCCGCCCTCCTTTTCCCTATCCCCCCAATGGGCCACCGGAAACTCACAAACCGCACGAAAGGCGACAGCATAGCTGTCACTTGACGGTCTTATGTGAGCGAGAAGTACCACCCCGGTAGTGCCGGCGCAGTTCGGCTGCAATGCAGCATGGCACTAACTCTTACATGGGGCGATGGTCAAAAATGGTCTTAGATTATAAAAATATGTAGGTCTTAGGTCTTTATTATGACAAGATGAGGCGAAGATTTCAATAAATCTCATCAAAGTTATTGTTTTACTTTATTTTTATATTTTGTCGCGGTATAAGTGTCTTTATGAGATTGAAACTGATATGGTTAATAGCATAATTGAAGCATTTAACACGGGATATAAATTAACATTCGTTTTTTTTTTAATTGCAGTAGTTTAGTTTAAGTATACCTAAGTTTCTTTAATTCTAATGTAATAAAAATAACTGGAAGTTTTTTATCCTTTATAACACTGTCCCAATTATTTTTAATTTATTTTATATAATTTAATTACATTCTTTTAAAAAAAAAATCTTTAATTAAATATATAAAAAATGTTTTTTGGTCAATTTCCACTTTAAAAGCCGGTTGAGATTTTAAGAAGCTAACAGTTAGTACTTAGTGCCTTAATCAAACAAATCTGATTAAAATTTGTTTTTAGGTAAGGGATGAACCCTTTGAGCAAGCAAAGAGCATTATTTGTATTTGAAATTTAAATTAATGTTTACTTTGGTATCGTCTAGATAAACTTATATTAATGGTAATGATAGTAAATTTTGATTAGCAAAAGAGACCCGGAGACCGCATCGTCATACAGAGTTTCACTGCTGAGACATATATTTATGAACGCCGGGACGGCCAACCGGCATCTGACTTGGACAACTGCACTGAAAGAATTAAAGGACAAATTCACGAAAATTTTACTGCCTTTTACCAATAGCGCGGTGAAAGGCAGTAAATTTTTCAATATATTTAACTAATATTTATACATATTACTCTTACGGATGAAAAGACATTATTGTCTCGATTGTTATATTCTGAATTCTGATTTCACCAGATCACAGAATCGATGTAATCGCTTGAGGTAATAGATTATTCACCCGGCACCGGTCGTAAGGACGGCAGTAAATCACAAGTATTTGTACGTAAATATTAATAAGGCGGATTGACTGATGGGTATAATAATAATTTGAAATGGAATGGGATTAGGTCAATATAATAATAATAATAATAAGTAGGGACAACTCACACACGGTCATCTGATACTTGGCGGAGCCTGTTCTTATTGATAGAAATAGAAATAGAAAAGCTTAATTCGATGCTCAGTACACGTCACTGCAGTACAGATAGGACGTATCAAACACAAAAATTTACATAGTAAATGATCTATACATGAAAATCTAATACAAAATAAGTAAAATAAAAAACAGACACATCAGATACAAACCAAAAATATAAAAACAACGTTGTTATCATCTGCAAAGCAGTGCAATGTAAGGAGCACTGAAGGGATGTAACTCGGCATATGTTGGAGGACACCAACACCGATTTTCAGTCACATCCGGATTGAAAGAAAGGAAAGACGGAGGAAATGCAGTGCAGAGCTAGAAAAATACCAGTTAACTACTTAAAATATTATCAAGATTGATAGCTTAATAAAGAATTGCGTTACATTATAATATAAGATAGAATAAGAAGTCAATACATACATAGATATACAATAAATAGATAGTTTTGAAGATTAGTACACAATTGAATACTATAATTAAATAGATATATTAATTACATCATGAGTATAATGCTAAGAGGTACATAGGAGATACGAATTGATACATTTAGCTATATCAAATGGAGCCGTTCGATCGAAACCACGTTGTACTCTTAACACAAAGGCGCAGTAGCAGATGTCGACATCGCTCGTCTCGTGTAGATCGCAATATATTATTATTATGTATCGTGCTATTATGAGGAGACATTTATACCTACATAGTGTTTTTTTTTTAAGGAACAGAAAATTACTAATATAAAATAAAAATAAAAATTAACAATACACATTAACCTACAACATAAGATAAAATTAATTATTACCAGTAAGTTGCATGTTTAACAAATACTTCTTAAATTTACATTTAAAGTTACCAACTGTTTTTACTGATCGCATGGGTGGAGGCAAGTGGTTCCAACACTTTGTCGCCAAGTATCTGAAACTTCCCCGGAATGCTGATGATTTGTGTATTTGTGTTATAAGCTATATACGCTGAGCCTCTCGTGGAATGAGTAAGCTGCTTATCACAGGCCCATTGAAGCTTATCGAACAGATACGGCGGAGTTCGGTATCTAATGACGCCGAAGAGCATGGTGGCAAAGTGCAGCTCCCTTCTTTGATTCATGCGAAGTATCTTAGCATTGTTGAGGAAGGGGGATACATGCTCACGTGGAGGGACATCGAAACAGTATCGGGCACATGCATTCTGTACTTTTTGTATTAGATTTTTGGAGCGATTAAGTAGGCATTGATACATACTTATATATTTCTAAATAAATACATATTATAGATAAATTACACCCAGAAACAGAACAAATGATCATGCTCATCACACAAACATTTGTCCTGGGTGGGGATCGAACCCACGACCTTCTGATTTAGCATTCCGGGGTACTAACCACTAGTGACTAGACCAACAGGCCAGTCGAGGATATTATATCGACGTTCTCTTTGCATTGACCGATCGTGGTTGGTTGTGGGGGTTCTTCGCGTTCATGGATAAAGACCTATGTCCAGGAGTGGACGGAAGAGGCTCTATAATGATGGTCGTACTTATATGGCAGCGCCCCGCGGTTTCCCCGCGTACTTCCCATTCCCGTGGGAGTACAAGGATAAATTATAGCCCATATGATATTCTGATGTATAAGATTTGTTATTGTAAGGTTTCATTAAAATCCATAGTAATCAAAAGTAGTTTTTGCGTGAAAGAGTAACAAACATACATCCATACATTCTTACAAACTTTTATTATATTAGTAAGATAGTTGGGGGATATAATTTGTGCAGTGGGAGGGATGCGCTCTGCGGCGCGCGCGTCTACATGAGTAGTGAGTACCTCCACCTGTACCACATCCTGCTCGTTTCTCTCGTGAAGCAGCTCTGCTGTGTAAATAGAAGTAAATGATAGACAGTGTATATGGCACTGGCCAGTGGCCTACAAGTACTTACTGCCTTACGTACAGGTAACCTATTGGTGGGTTACTTACAGCAAACGCGTTAATGATCACGGGCGACGTCTACCCATTCAATATAAAAACTACGCACAGAAATTTCAAAGGACATGCTACGGAAATTCTAGTACCACCCACAGCACGTCAATGTCTAAAAATCACGATTATGCTATTCCTAAGGAATTTCCTGTCTCATTCTGTCAAACCAGCCTACGCTAATTCCGTACTGAAGCTTAGGGACCTACTATAAAAATGCCTACTCATTTTCGTACAACTAAGGGACCACTTTAGAGATTGGTAACCGCTTTTTTTATATATAGAAGAGGGGGCTAACGGACAGTCGGTTCACCGGATGGTTAATAAAAAGCGTCATGCACAGACACCCGCTATATATATATTAGCAAGTGCGTTCCCGGCCATTCAAATATAACATACTATTCAACTTAATATACAACATATTCAAATATATCCTCTTTTCTTGAAGGTCCTTAAGTCGTATCGATTCGGAAACACCGTAGGTCGCAGCTGATTCCTTATATTAGTCGTGCGAGGCAGGAATTAATGCCGTAAAAATCGAGTTTTTGTGGATTTGCGGACATCGAGATGGTGAGGGTGAAATTTGGACTTTTTACGCGATGTCCGGTGGTAGAATTCTGCTGCAGGTATTAGTCAAAAAAATATATAGGAGGTACATAGTGAGTAAAATTAATAATGTCCACCATTACAGGAAAATCAATTGATTATACTATTAATATAATAAGTTAAACTATTTTACTATCAATCAAAGTCACAACTTTAATTACGAAATTAAAATTGCTCTGGGCTTACGGCAATAAAGTTACGCTTATTATTTAAATAGTTGTAATATATAAGACACCTGTCAAGTCATTCTAAAAGACCTATTTTTAACAATCCGTGGGAGTTCATTACTGGCAGCTTTTAGAGAAAAAAACCTCTTTTGTGATTAATAAATTGTATTTTGTGGCGCGAAAAATTACGTATCTTAAAAAATCGAATAATATTTTTTTTAAAGAAGTAATTCCTTCTTTCCTTCTATATTTGTTTATTGTATTATGTTTTTTTGGTGTGCAATAAAGTGTGATTTATTTATTTATTTACTTACTCCATAAGCTGGAAATAAATTCTAATGCTCATGTAAGATAAATAAATTTATTGTCTTATATTCTATATTATTTAGATAACATCGTAATTTGTACTTATTATTTTGATGTTCAAGGTCTTTGTGAGATTACATTTGGTGAATGGTGGAATTATATAACATTATTACGTATTGCCTTAATGTAGACAAGTAAAGATGAACACACAACTACAACTTATGATGCTGTACGTTACACGTATTTTCTAAAAATATACATTACCTTACGCCACGTTTTGTATTATGGCACGATTCTTCAAATTGACCATATTTTATCAAATGACGCGTCTTGTTCACATGACGTTATTTATTTTTTATTTTTTCTAGATGACGTGATGATAATGTTTTTTTGTCTGAAGGTAGGTAGGAAGCGTAGTGGTATGTAGCCCGGGCCAGGTATAAAAACCTTTGCCTGGCGAACTTACTCGCAGAATTAGTATTTACTGCCAATATATTGACCGCGTTGGATGCGAGTGGCAAGGGATCAGTCGACTTCGCGTTCATTGAAGGAGGCCTATGTTCAGCAGTGGACGGATAAAGGCTGATATGATGATGATGATGATGATGATGATGATGATGATGAAGCCTATTGACATTCACTTCAGAAGATTTAATTTTAATTAATAAAATAATTATTTGAAACAATACAATTTTTACTTATAAGCCGTATGAAGAAAACATTAAAGTAAGTATTTTCTACTAAGTATAGCCAAGACAGATAAGAATACCAAGTGATGACATTTCGTTATAGTTTAGTTATTGAGTGTATAAGTTTTTTTATTAAACGAATTCAAAAAGGAGGAGGTTATATGTTCCTGTGTATATATTTTTTTAAATGTAAGTATGTTCACCGATTTCTCCGTCAATTGTGGACCGATTTTCAAAATTCCTTTTTTATGCAAAAGAATGCACTTCCGAGGTGGTCCCATGATAAGGAAACCAGGATCTAATGATGGCATTCCAGAGAAATCGAGGGGAACTTTCGAAAATCGTAGGAGTAACTAGTGCGTTTAATATTTTTTTAATAAAGTATTTTAAAGCACTATAATTTTAAGAAGGTCTAGAGTTGATCTGATGATGGAGCTGAAAGACAGTCGAGGGAACTCCTTTTTTATTAACATTGAGCTTCGAGCCTCTATAACTGTCTACACTATAATGCCGCGAGCTATTTAATTACGCGGCACACTTTCTCCGCCATATTCAAAGATTTAAATCGTATTGGACTACTGGTTGGCGCCAAAATTCCTATGTCATTATTTAGCAGCCGTATGATAGACGCGTATGGTTTTTTTTGTGTCAATGTTAATGGCAAAGACATTGTTATACAAAAATATCAGAGTCGACTTGTGCATGAGTGATTTTTGATCGATAGAAATAAGTACCTATAATGTGTGTATATATATATTATGTGTATGTTTTTAAAATTAAAATAGTACCTAACTACAGATTCAACAATTTTAACACGTACCTACTTGAGGGGTCGCGACATATTTTTATTCAAAGTTCACCATGAAAACGATTGAAAGACACATGCATACCTACTTCGATATTATAGAGATTTTTGGGCATCTATTTCATCTTGTCAAATAACACTCTTGACAAAGCGCGTCGAATAAGAAAGAACATATTATTCACAATAGCTCCGTCGTGACTAGCCACTGGGTCAAAACGCTAATGAATGATAATTTCCACGGCCCATGTGCAGAATCACCGAGATGGAGATAAGGCACCCATGAGCGAGATCATAGATAACAAATATATTATAATAATGAATATCTCACACAGTCCCGTGGTCGTCAGAATTCGTGATAACTAGTAACGGATAACGAACTTTAATATGTGTGAAAAACATAAACTACCTACACACGTACATAGTAACCGGTCTGCGGTCAGTGTTGGATGCGAGTGGCAAGGGATCGGTCGTCGGATAAAGACTGATGACGATGACGATGATGATGTCCACATCTAAATATAGAGATGGTATATTTTATTTTTTATAAATAATTAAATACTACACTTAATATACTTACGCTTTTAATACCCGCCTAATGCTATCTAATTGATTAATGTGTTAAGGATTCGAATCCGCGACCTAAATTTGAAGTGGCCGCTTTACCACTCGGTGACAATTACAAACATTACGGCCTTATTCATAAACGTAGATGAGAGTTTATATTATAACAGTTTATATTATCACTCGCTATGTTAAAGATAAAATAATAATTTAAAAAATAATCTCCGTCATAAATACATATAATATATTTACATCATAAATATTGTCAAAACTGCTGTTAACTTTCGTGATGACTGTGATATATTTGAAACATTAATGTTAAAAAACTTAAGTTTTAATTAGTTTTTAACAAAAACTTAATAAATCTGTTTTTATTTTCAGGTAAGTTGCGGTTGTGTTCACTATTTTCATAAGGACGATCAGTATGTATTGAATATTTATCGATCATATAAAAGTATCGATTTAAGTTGAAAGCATCCTGTCATACAAACTACTCGAAGCTTCATAACCCTGACAAGATAATAAAGAAGAATACGCAGTAATGCTGATGAAGAATATATATTTGTTATTATTTTATCAGTCGCAAGTAAAATATTTATAGGATTTTTTTATTTATAATACTTAGTATCATGTCATTGTATAAAAAAGTGAATCCTTTTATAAATTGCGCGCTAATTTGTAAAAAAGGCACTTACTCTATGAAAGTTATACGTATCTAATTTATCCTCTATTATACGGCGAAATTAAAATAGTAATTAAGCAGTAGCTTTGCCTTAGGGCTGCGTGACCTCATAAAACGGTCGGGTAATTACCAATTTTGTAAACCGCCTCATTCATTAATACGACAACGAAACTCTACACAAATTTTTGGCGTTATTTTGTGTATCTTATAACATTTTATCAGAAAATTACAGTAATATTAATATACATACTTGATAATAGCACTGATTCCTTAGGCTAGGTATACGCATCGAGCATATAACCGGAGTAGAGCGGTAATGTTATGTGTTTTGTATGAAAACAAATTACGACAAATTTGTGCTCCGACGCTGCGCCGGTTTTGCGCTTTGCGATGGATGATTGGCGATGGGACATACATACAGATCAAAGGTTGGTTGAATTGCAATTACATACGTCAGTAACAAATCACTGATCAGTTTCGGAATTTTTTGGCCCACATTACAACTGTATCTGGTCATATTATGCTCGATGGGTATAAATAAAAAGAAGAGAAAAAAAACTTTTACTAAGAATAACCAAAGATAGAGCTTTAGCTTTGTCTATATGTATGAAAGTACAGACATTTTCTAAATCGGTGTAGGATAAAAAAAAAAAATTTTACCTCCTCACTACTATTATGTGGTAGTTTATATAAAAAGACGATAAATCACGACAAACGTTCATTAAAAGACAGTATCGTGTTTTCTTTGTTCGCATTTCGATTTTTTTACGCATATTAATGGTATATTAGCTGTTAAATTGTTTTTGTATACCGTTTTATTGTTGCGGTGAAAACGAGAACAATTGTCGAGACGAAAGGAAACGTGGACAAAAAATAGCCCGACGAGACTCGCATACAAATTAGATGAAAAAAAACGTGCAATCTCGAGTATCGCTGTGAAAGTAATCGATTTTAATATATTTTATTTGGAATAATATTACTACTCTAAAGGGGGCATAAGTGAGCGACATTAAATGAGCGCTTTTGAAAAGTATCTTTGTTTATTGATTTGTTTCTTTGAAAATTTCGTCTGTGTGTTGCATGTCGCGTGACGGTCGGCCGCTAAGTTTTCCAAGTATAAATTTAAGATTGATAAAGCGATTTTTATACCCTTAATGGAATATTAGTCCAAAAATGTTTAGTTAAATGTCTATAATGTGAAAAAAAGTTTCACTTTTACCGAGGTTTCATAAAACCACACAATCCTTTTTTTTTAATGGGCTGGGGTGAACCCAGCATTCACCCACCACAATAAATAAATATGTCGACGGAAATAAACCGCCTTAAAAATAATCAAATGTAAAACGAATTTTGAAATTCGATTGTTCCTTTCTGAGATTGGCACTTTCAAACAAACAAGCTACATAATCATCATCATCGTTATTTGCCTGATTTAGGTTTCGATGCCAGTAACATACAAGAAAAAAAGAAAGAAAGAAACATACTACCTTCCTATGCTTGTTTGTGCCTCCATTCGGCTGTTATTTAAAGCTTTTAAAAAATTGAACAGTTGCTTAAATTAGGAAAATATAATATTATGTATACTAGTGGCACCGACAGAAGTTCTCCTGTATATTTTTTTAAAACCAAACCGTTCTTGAATCCACTTGAACACACACAATTTTTTTTATCAAGAGCAGTCCTTAGGAGGAGTTCAGTGACTTACACACGTACAGAAGAATTATATTATAATATATAAAGATTTATGTACCTTTTACGTACGGAAATAACACATTTTCTCTCCTATGTAATTTGATAGTATAATCAATCTTTATTTTCGTCGAGATCGCAGATAAAAGTTCAATGACCTTGCTATAAATATGATCAACGGAACTTCCAACCTTTTTTCATAGACAATAGTGGACATATTTAAGATACATGAAAATTGTTTTATTTATTACTTTAATAATAAATAAAATATAGAATATATTTTTTTAACCGACTTCAACAAAAAGGACCCTCCTTTTTGTTGAAGTCGGTTAAAAAAATATTAATTCGATCGGTATTTTTTTAATATATGTACACAGTCAATTGTAGGCCGATTTTCCAAATTCTTTCTTTATTTGAAAGGGTATACTTGCCAAATGGTCCTATGATAAGGAAACCAGGGTCTGATGATGACATCCCAAAGAAATCGAGGGAAACTTTCGAAAATCGTAGGAGCGACTAGTGCGCTTAATTTTTTTTAACTAAGTATTTTAATGAACTACAATTTAATGAAGGTCTAGAGTCGATCTGCTTCTGGAGCTGAAAGCTTGATAGAACTCCTCGACGATTTACTTCATTAACCTTGTTATAGAAGACATCTATCACAGGTATCTATCACAGGTATCTATCACAGGTATCTATCACAGGTATCTATACTACAACTTATTTAGCTAACTGATGAAAAAAATCCATATCTGTTGCCAACAAGCAATAAACACTATGAACTTGCTCTCACATTCACAATCTTTATACAGTAGAACCGAATATCAAGGGAGACGCCAAAAAATTCGAGTTATAGAGTTTTCGACTTAGGCAGATTTTGATTCGACTTTTCGATTCATTACGTTTATGTTTCATAACACTCATGTTTCGACAATTTTATTTGTAAACTGTTGTACAAATTGATGTGTATTGCAGTAGAACTTCTGACAATATTTCACTCGACAGCAAATGACTTGATTCGCTAAAGTTCAAATAAAATCAAAAATAATAAAATTAAACACCTGAAGCTAAGCAAACAAACACGTGTTAATGTGTGTCATAAATTCGTGGTTATTCTATTCATATAACTTACTCCTTAATTGCTGTCTAAAAACGGTGTACTTACAGTGTCGGCGAATTCTTAAAGTCGGTAACTTAGTTTTGTTCGAACTATAGAGGTAATAAATCTCAAATAATCGAGTTGTGTGGTGGTAAAAAAAACATTGCTTGTTCGAGATACAGAGGTAAAATTTAATTTTTCGAGTTATAGAGGGAATATATGTACCAAAATGGCTTGGAGGGACTCATTGATTATTTCGACTAATAGAGGGTTCATATTTCGAGTAATGGAGGTTTTGGTGTTCGAAGGGAAGGGAACCAAACATTTTTTCGAGATATGGAGGTTTTCGACTTATCGAGGTTCGACTTAACGAGGTTCTACTGTATATATATTTCTTGTGTGCGTGTGTATGTCACTGAACTCCTCCTAGACGGTTGGACCGATTTTGATGAAATTTTTTGTGTGAGTTCAAGGGGATTCGAGGATGGTTTAGATTCACAAACAAAAATAATATTTTGTACAGGACAACGTCTGTCGGTCCCACTAGTATATATGTATGTATGTTAACGGGTTCATCCATTCTTGAATTAAATGAAATATTCTCGTCTTTCTCATGCAAAACGAATTTTTCAAAACCGACTGGCAATTTCCGAGTAGCGCATCTAAACTCTTCTATTTATTTAGTTTCACCCGTGTAATTCCCATTCCCGTGGGAGTACAGGGATAAATTATAGCCTATATGTTATTCTAATGTCTAAGCTATGTAATTGTAAAGTTTCATCAAAATCCATTCAGTAGTTTTACGTGAAAGTGTAACAAACATATATCTATACATTCTAACAAACTTTCGCGTTTATAATATTTGTATATGATGTTATCTAATTCCTAAGCACCATTCCATCGGCAACCTCAAATCTAGGACCTTCGACCATCAGTGTGAGTGACCATGCGTGCGACTTGACGCGGCATTACCATAATTAAATTATAATATTACCTGCACCAAACACGCGATCACGGAATAATGTCATTGTAAATATGAACATCCCATTAATGTATGCTATTACATAAAAATTCATACAGAATCAAAATTCTACCGGTAATAAATGTTTTGTGGGACCGCCAATGCTGCATATTTCTTACGCAACACTCTACAGCTTAGCTGTATTTCGATAAGTAGACAGTATTTCCTACTTACTACTAAACTATGTGGTGCATCGAGCATACAACCGGAATAGAACGGTAATGTTATGTTTTGTATTAAAAAAAATACCGCTAATTTGTGCTGCGACGCGGCGCGCTTATGTGATAGGACGTACCTACATACAGATTACTGGTTGGTTGAATTCCTATTACGGCAATGATAAATCACTGACCAGTTTCGTAATTTTATAGCTTACACTAGGTAATACTCTATCCGGTTATATGCTCTATGTTGTGGTGACAGCCTACGGTATTTCCGAAGTGATAGTCAGTCCCTCAGGTGACCGACGCCACCTCCACAGGGGGGTTGTCCCGCACCACAGAACAACCCCTCCCAACGTCGGGACAGTGCAATGGGGTGAGGTTCCCATCCTCGCCCCTTATCCCTCTGCTCTTTTGTCCGCTCTTCTTATAAGATGGGTACAAAGAGCCCCCTCGGCTCAATTAGCTTCGTCGAAGGTGCTGGACTCACCTTAGGCTACTGAGCCCCACCGCCACGACAAGGCCTGAACCATGGTGGGAAAGACAGTCTGCTCATGTTGATGTTCATATTAATTGTATATTATTATATAAGATATTTATTATTATGTCGTAATCACGGTTTTACAAACACGGCTTACAACATGTTTTCATATGGCGTCGGTCAGCGATATAATATTTTTAATTACTCCGCCTAAAATGGTGGTTATTATATGTGAGGGGGAATGTTAAAATTTAATCATATTGTACAGGTTTTCTCTTCCTCGAAGCAATTAGAGATGAAACGTGGGGACTCGCTTCCTCGAAATTAACTTGTTACCCGAACTTATTGCTGGCCTTAATTAGAATTGCTGAGGCATATTGTACCTTGAAGGTATGATATAAGAGGTATGTGAGGTACGCAATTTATTTTAAAAGCTGTACCTTTCATGAGGACTTAATCAAAATGATAATTTTTGTTTCAAAATTCTTTATTAAAGTCTTCATCATCATATAAGTTGTATATCATGTGTGTCCTATATCCTCTCCTTTATCATATATGTCTATGAGTGGCAATAAATGAAAAAGACAATCTTTAATTACTCCGCCATACAAGCAGAATAATTAAGATTGAGTAAATAAGGCGTTGCCGGAAAAGTGTTTGATAATGATGATGATGAAAATGAACATCAAATAGTCATGTTATTCTTGTCTTCCATTTAAGGTTTTCGAGAAATCCTCTGGTTGAAGATGAAAAACTAACGAAATCCGTACAAACACTTTTGCCACTATTGGCGACATCTAGTGGGCGTCAAGTAAAACCACACACTATTGTAACCAATATGTCGATAAACTGTTTCAATTCACGTTCACAAACATTATATAAAGGTTAAAGTATAAGGATCGTGTAGAAATAAATTGTGATACGTAATTACATCAAACGATCTCGTTATCATGAAGATCGGGCTATTATTGTTAACTCGGTGACCCCTGCACTGTCAGGGAAAGTTGGCTGCACTGGACGTGGCGTCGTGAAATGGATTTCAATATTCCAATGGTCACGAAGAATACTTAAAACGCTTATCAAAGCGAAAATCGTTTTTGTTGTTAATAGAACTCGACGACAGATGGCGCTTTTTAAACAGTCTAATCTGTACGATAATTTGAGTAAGATTTCAATAGCCGTGTTAGTGCAGTGGTTACACTCTTGTATGAAGCACTCTCGTGTTCGATCCTGAAACGTATACTAACCTTTTTCTATACATTTGTTATTCCCATAATATTCTGGCGTCGATGGCTCACGTCACGATGCCTTGCATCATGGGATAGATAGAATGGCGGTAGCAACAAGTGGGCAATGGCCTAACATGGCGTTCACTTCTGTTAAGCTGTCCGACATTTTTGAAATTTGAATTTTTTAATTTAATAAAAAAATAAAAAATTTACTGTAGAGAAGTTTTAATTGCTAAAATTATTTAAAACGGGATATTTATCTTGTTTTTCACTTTTATTTTGCGGAGCTCGATATTAGTTAAGTTAAGTTTTATGTCATTTTAGTACGTTTGATAAATTTGTTTGAAAAACGGTTGTCTGTAAAGTCGGTTTACTGACGATAGTTGAACGTGACAACGTCATAAGAAAATGGAACGCCTCAGAGCGAGGTAACGCCGCATGCGTCATGTTTTTTCGTTCCGGCTCCATCGAATTATAAGACGTCACGTCAAAAAGATATAAGAAGAGAAATGGTAGGTAACTATCTACAAAAGTTATGTAATGTGATTATTATTATTTAATATATGTATCTATAATATAATTGTGCGCATGTTTGTAAATTTTAAAATGGTAAGCTTTCATATTTACGGAGTATATTTACTATTTTTTTATAAATACTCATCACACTGTAGGAATGTCATTTTTGTTAAACGCCATTATAATTCTGTCTGTAGGTACTTTGGAACCTCCATTCCTTTGTTTTTTTATACTTTTTAATTTTAATGACATCACTTGACTCTTTATAGTTATTTGATAAGAATGACTGCAATAGTTAGTCCAAGTCTTTTTTTTATTTTTTATATCTCCTTATTTTGTTACTACCAGTGGGGAACTATTGGTAGCTTTCTATTTCTATGTCAATTTATATATTGTATTTTTTCATTCTTTTATTCCCAAAATAATAAATAAAATACCTTTTGTTTGTTTTTATACTTAACTATGACTTTCACGGTAATGTCTTTATTAATTATAATACGTCTAGTCTCAGAATCGCCTCAACTCGGGCAAATCTTGGGAGTGAGGGATCTTGAGAGTAATTTTCATTGGCGTCGTAATGGCGTGCTTACGAGTTATTAAATACTTGAAGGCTCCTTAAAAGCCTCGTTTAATTTGATTAAATGGCCGGACTTATTTAAATATGGTGGCGGATTTAATTTCCTTCACTATCAAAAGTTTAGTAGAAAATGTTTTATATACGTATAAAAGTAATTAGGCATCAATTGGTTGCGTAGGTATACATATTTGCTTTAATCTATACAATTAATAAATAAAAATTAAAATCGAAGTGTCTGTTTGTAGTTTCAAATTAACAACTTTTCACTAAAGCATTTAAAAGTATATGTACTTATATGGTATGGTACTTAAATCAAAAATTCAATTTTCAAATTTTTTGTCTGTCTGTCTATTTGTGCCGGATAATCCCTAAATGGGATGACTTTCGTGCAGTGGACGATCTTACAGGGCATGAGCTTTGGCGGCAATAGAAATCGTCTTGGGGACTAGTAGTCACTAAGCTTTTCCGAGTCCCACACAACCGCCTACCCCACCCAGGACTACCCCACCCAGGACTGGCGGTATGCGTAAACAAATTTACACTTTTTTCTTCTCTTCCTCCGGGTAATGCTCTGAAGCATCCCGCGGGGGAGGGCAATTCCCCAGGAGGGTATGTAGGACTCGCTGCAGCTGCGCCTGAAAGACGGTAAGGTGGACGCAGCTCTACCCACTAAAACGCGACAAGTACCACTAATGCCGCCTTTGGTGAGGTGCCCCGGTTAATCTCTGAAACGGCTGGACCGATTTTAATGGGACTATCACTGATAAAAAGCTGATATTATAAGGAGTAACTTGGGCTATAAAAATAATCATCATCAATCCGGTACGGCTGTAAATCTAAGTTAACGCGGGTGAAGCTGCGGACAATAGCTAGTATGATATAAAATCAACCGACTGTTCGTTGCCCCTCTTCCATAAAAAAGTTATTCGAAGTACTCTAACCAACTTATTCATTCATCCCGTTACCAGACATCTCAGGTTATGAGTACAAAATGAATTATATTTCAAAATTGTTGCGCCATAACAGAATTTAACCAGGCCGGTTAAATTGTTACCGGTTAAGCATTTAGCTGGCCCGGTCAATTACAGTTTAAGTGATTACACTTTGTTATATTAGAATTTTAAGGTAAACTGTGTTTCATGCAAAGGTTCTTTTTTATGGGGAAGCAAAATGCTAGGTAGAAAAGAACACAGCCAGTGGAATTACTGGTACGGTGACGCTTCAACAAAAGAAGAGCCTTTTTTTCTTTTACGCCGGGAAATGCTCTGAGGCATCCCATGAGGGAGGAGGAACTTACAGGCGCGCATGTTGGAATCGCTGCGCCCGAATGATGGTAAGATGGACGCAGCTCTACCCACTGAAATCCGGCGAGTACCACCAATGCCGCTTTTGGTGAGGTGCCCCGGATCTGTTGAGCAAATAGGGCACTTCGACGGCTAGTCAGTCCCTCAAAGGACCGATGCCACCTCCATACAGAGGACGTCGGGGCAGTACAATAGGGTGAGGTTCCCATTGTCGCCCCCTTGTCCCCCTGCTCTTTTGTCCCCTCTCTTATAAGAGGGGTACAAAGAGTAACTCCCTCGGCTCAATTTGCTTCGCCCAAAGTGCTGGTTTCACCTTAGCTGCTGTTGAGCCCAACCGCCCCGACAAGGCTTGAACCATGGTGGGCAACAAAACAAGGGTCTTGCACAATAATGGCTAGTGCCAGGATAGTCAGATTGGCCCCGTGCCAGGTTATGGGTTTGTCTTTCTCAAGTATTATATAATAATCACACTTGAAACTACTTACTGCAACAAGTATCAGGTGTTCTTGTTCGCGGTCGCGGACCCGCAAAAAAATTGAAAAACATACGTATATACAGGTGACCTGAAATTCGATACATTCCTTTGAAAGACAGAAAGTAGACCTCATTTACAGTAATATTTTTCATGGCATCCCCTATCCGAAAGTTGATATTTACAAAGTTATTGAAATTTCAAAAAAAAATTCTTTTTTTCGACTTTGACATGACGTATTTTTAAATATGTTTGTCGTTTTAGTGATTTTTTTTATGTATTTTAACCGTCAATGAGTCAAATAATATTTTTAAGGAATAAATAGGGATAAACTAAAACGTAATTAAATTCAAGTTTTTCCTTTTATTTTAACCTTATCGCAAATAAATCGATTTAGATATAATTTCATTTTACTTCTATGTTTACTACAACTTCATATTTTTATGTAGACATTTGCACCTTTTTGGAAAGCTAATGAGATAAGGAAGTTATTTAGAATATTTGTACGCATTGTATCATACATTTTTTTTTAAGAAAATCACCTGTTCAAAGTCAAAAGAAAATTCTGTTTCATGTCTCATAATGAAAAATTCTCGCTTAGTTTGTCCCTATTTATTCCTTAAAAATATTATTTGACTCATTGACGGTTAAAATACATAAAAAAAATCACTAAAAAGACAAACATTTTTAAAAATTCGTCATGTCAAAGTCGAAAAAAAGAAAAATTTTTTGAAATTTCAATAACTTTGTAAATATCAACTTTCGGATAGGGGATGCCATGAAAAATATTACTGTAAATGAGGTCTACTTTCTGTCTTTCAAAGGAATATATCGAATTTCAGGTCATCCTGTATAATAATGTGCAATAAGAATTTTTTAATCCGGTTGTCGCTCCCAGCTTCATGGGTACCATCATCTTGCATTTTCTCCCGTGAAACAACTTTGATGTGTTTTGCAGAGCAGGGCAAGACAAGCAGCGTCCCAGGATAGACAAAACATAAATGAGTTGCCTGGACTAGTTCCAGGTATACTAGTTTATGGTATTGGTCGACGTTGACCATCAGGTGGCACATCTGCGAGTTGGCCTATCCAATTAACATAAAAAAGTGACTAGTTTCGGAGATTAGCGCGTTGAAACAAACTTATTATTGTACAGATTTTCCAATTATTGAACAAAAGATACATATAGACATTATAAAACAATTATTAAGTCGTCACCAAACTCTCTCTTAACGAGCCCAATTACGTAAAATCCTTATATGTGTTTATTGACGCATTAAAGTATTATAGACCCATTGGTGTTGCCAATTTCACCCCAAAATGGTGTTTTTTTAAATCACCCAACACTTTGACGATTAAATTGGTACGTGTCATCTTTTAATATGCGGAATGCAAAAGATTATTATGTAAGTTCTTATATAAGCTACATGAAGAATTTAAAAAAACACTCGGAATTTTAACACACTACAAAATTCTAGTTGGTAATATTGCTGATGTTGGAGGCAGCCCACAAGAACTTGTGTTACGAGTAAAGAACAGAATAGACTTCTAAGATATATATTGAACCTTATTTGAACCTTCAGCTCTTTATATTCTTCTTCTGATCACTATACGAGCCTTCAAAGAGAATGTAGTAAACACTGATTACTATCAAATTATGACACTACATGTATGAAGATTCAATGAACTTTTATTCAGTCGTAATGATAAAGTTAAATGTAAGTTAAAACTCTACAGTAGAGCAAACATTGATTGGATGAAGTGTAGATTTTTTTTGTTTACACCAGTAAGACATTCTGCCACTCAAATTCAATTTTGCCATTACTATTATTATTATATGGATTCCTACCTCTCTCGAATTTGGACTGAGGAATTCGAGGTAATGTTACCAATGATTCTGCAGTTGAGTTGCATAAATGGAATTACTAAGACAAACACTACTAGTAAGTATGATGTGTCAATATTTTTGATATCTGATAATTGAAATTCGTTTGACTTTCAATCTCGAGATTGATCCAAGACATGTAAACGTAATTAGGCCTTATCTAGATAATATTGCGAGTTACGAAAGCGTGCGTGCTGATTCCTAACTATATTTATCCGAGATGGTAATGATACTACCCTCGCATTTGCGATTGTATTACAGTTGTACTCACGAATCGCCAACTCGTTTCGTATCCGTTTGATATGTAGAAAGTTACGAATCGGCGCTGTCATTCAATGATTGCTTTGTTACTCGAAACTTCATCTTAAATATTTAATGTGGATCTCGAGTGTAACTGTGCTTGTTACATTCACTTTTATGTAGGATGCTATTTTGATGCCTTCAAAAAGCCGTCTATTGACCACGTATCTTGTCTTTTTTTTTATTGTGTATCATCTGTTATATGTAGTTATAGATTTATGACGTATTAATTTCAATTGTGATCTTTTTATTTAACTTTATAAACTATTTTTTTAGAATAATCGTAAAATGTTGGTTTTTAAGAAACACTATTGTTATTTTGATATGTCTTTACTATTAATTAAATCATCGATGAATACGTTATTTATATCTTCACGTTCATGGGACATTTTGAAACACGTTCTGTAATCCATTACCCATTATCTTGAAAATAGCAATTATACCAATGAGAAAGATTTTGACAAGAATCGGTCTTAGACATATACCCTGAGGCACTCCGAATAAAAGTATACATTACCTGAAAGTGAAAATATTATATTATATTTTTCGTAAACATCCCGTTGTACTGATACAAAAAAGTCGCGGCAGTCTAAACAGTAACTCAACCGTGGCCAATTAGTGGACAAACAGTGAGCAAACAGTGATCCATTACAGAAAATGATACAAAACAACTTGGAAGATTGCACTAAAGAAAAATAACAAATCAATTACTACTGGTTTTGTGCTAACTAGAAATCATTATGGATGGCTGGATGTTTTATTGCTTTCCTTTATATAGATGCTGTGATAATAATAAACTAATAAAATAAGAGCAAACAAACACCTTTCAAACTAGGGTATTTATTCTGATTGATTCGATTCTAAGATATAGCCTAAAGAAAAGTTTTATTCGTAATTGTAGACATGTTGCCTTGCCTTGTAACATCAATAGAACAAAGGCGAATCAATCATTATATATTGGGCGCCACTCAGAATCATTAATCGTCGTGATAGATCATTTGAAATCGAACTGTAATCGACAAATTGAGGATCGACTGCTGTTATTGTGAAATCGATGTTTAATCGATTTCAGGTGCATTAAACAAACGAGATTCCGAGTATGAAAGGTGTAATATAATAATAATTATGAGGAATTATTAAAATATTTTTTTTGTTTTTTATTTCAATATTATAGAGATAATTATAACTAATTATATATATATATATATATATATATATATATATATATATATAATAAAAAATAAAAAATAAGAAAGATTAAAATGTCTTTCTAATGTTGTATTTTGGACATTTTTTTATTTTACTTTACATTAACATTAATAACTAATAATAATTATATTATTATTAATAAACCAATATTTTGCATTATTTACAAAAACAGATATACATTTATCAAATTATCAAAAAGTATAATCGATAAATTAGAAACTACGGCCTGTGTTTATTATTTATTTATTTAGCTCAAAAATTGTTCATAAAATGTTCACATGATCATTTTTTCAGCGATACCTACCAATAATTTGGACGCCTCATAAGCTAAGCGTTGACGTAGTGCTCTACTTTCGGTATGTCAAAAAAAGCAGTTTTTGCGAAAAATATTTTGTATAAATAGTAAATAATAGCATTAAAAATAATCTTTTCTGGACGTCTCCGATCCACAAAGACACACTCTTTGTGGATCGGAGAATGTGGCAGGTAAATTGGTCGAAAAAATTATCGTACATGATTTTTTAAAACACACTGCGGACTTTCTCAATTAATATGTGCGTTCAATTCACTGTCTTTTAATTATTATTTATAAAAAACTAAGATACGAATGTGTTTAAAAAAAATATCAGACTGTTTATTCGTTATCAAGCAATTGACCTGTCAGGATAAAAAGAAATATAGTATTTAATAAACAATTATATTGTGAATATATATATATATATATATATATATATATATTATATACTTTTGGATTGACCAAACTAGTTTATCTATTACTATTATATATCTATCATTAAACATCATGATCAGCCCCTTTCTGTTCGCCGGACCTAGACCTCTATTAATCAACGCCAAGATGTTTGATCCCTAGCCATACATACATATCACATATTAGAACCGGTGGCCTTATATCCTCGTGTAATTTTGCTTATGTAGATATTTGATACATTTAAAACAGCTTTCTAATTCTGAAATGTTGTTAAAATATAACTCGATGTCAAAACTTTACGCCTGTATGAGTTTTTCTTTAATTTTATAGACAGTTTACCCAACCTAGTAAATTAATAATATCAGGTGTATAAATTAATGATTACTTTAAGTAAAACATTTCCCCTCTGAGCATATCTAATCGCTCATTTTCTGTTAAGATTTAAACATGGTTTATACTATTAATTTAATTAATATAACGCTTTCGGGGTGGGCTAAACGTATCACCAATAAACATCTATGTGAGTGATCTGCTGGTTATAAAATAAATATTTTTTAACTATCATTCGTCGTTCCTCTACGATTTGAAGGCACTCCCCTAACTGCCGCAGCCAGCATTGGGATACTTGGCGTCGACATATCGAGAGATGTGCAGTATCGTGGTCATTTGGAAGGAAAGGCTAAACTAGCCTCTAAGAAACTTGGCGTGCTCAATAGGGCGAAGCAGTATTTCATGCCTTCACACCGCCTTCAATTATACAAGGCGCAGATCCGGCCTCACATGGAATACTGCTCTCACCTCTGGGCTGGAGCGCCCCAATATCAGCTCCTTCCATTTGACCGCGTCCAACGCCGGGCGGCTCGAATCGTCGATGATAATGTGATCTCCAATCGGCTTGATCCCTTGGCGCTGCGTAGAGATGTCGGATCGCTCTGCATCTTCTACCGCATCTACCACGGGGAGTGTTCTGAGGAATTGTTCGGATTAATACCTGCGGCAGAATTCCACCACCGGACATCGCGGAAGAATTCCAAATTTCACCCACATCATCTTGATGTCCGGAAATCCACAACATCTAGATTTTTACGGCATTTCCTGCCTCGCACATCAGCTGCCACCTATGGTGTTTCCGAACCGATACGACTTAGGGACCTTCAAGAAAACAGCATACTCACATCTAAAAGGCCGGCAACGCACCTGCTGATCTCCTGGTATAGCGGGTGTCTGTGGATGTCGCTATTCACTTACCATCAGGTGAACCGACTGTCCGTTTGCTTTTCTATTAAAAAAAAAAAAAAAAAAAACATCGGATAAGCAGAAAGAAATGTTTTACTAGAATCGAGAATAAAAATAAATGTATAAATTGGTGTCACACATTCGCATCTAAGGTCTGGTTATTCAAGGCACAAAATTTTGTGTGTGTTGATGATATTTGAACTGACATTTAGTGTCACGACTCTTGACCACTAAATAATGATGAATTTAGAGAAATAAATTTTTAAATGTTGGGACAACTCACACACGATCATTCGATTCCAAACTAGGCAGAGCTTGTTCTTATGGTAACCAGATAACTGATATATACTTTATATATTGCCAAATATATATGTACATATTATAGATAAATTACACCCAGACACAGAACAAATTATCATGCTCATCACACAAACATTTATCCTGGGTGGGTGGCATTTAACCCACGGTTTAGCAGTCTCTAACCACTAGAATAACAGGCCAGTCAATTGAGTATAAGGTTTTAGTATATAACCATACAATACGCTTTGTTTCGAGTTTCAACATGTGTCTACGGTGAACAGTTACAGCGGAACCCATTACACTATCCTATCTAATCATTAGTCTCCACTTTTGAAATTGAAGGCGCCTGTGACAAGAAATTACTTACCGTCTTATGAATCGCTCCTCAGTCGTCTCCTACAAAAATACGCTTATACGATTCGTTACGAAGTTCGTCCGTATACGTACAAGTATGTCTCAATCCCGACCACAAATTACAAGTAAAATAACAGCGCAATACCGTTAGCACCACGTAATTGTAATAATAAAGACCAGCAAGAAGAATGTCAGAACGTCGGTGAGGTCTAGAATCTAGATGCACTAAAGATGAAATATACAGGCGAGCTTTGGGGGCGTATGACCCAAAGTAAGAACTTCAGCAATCTAAAACTAAAAAGGAGTTTGTGTGTTTTAGCTCATTAATCTCCAGACCTACCAGTGACCAGTCTGATACAAAAACTTATTTTAGCAATTGATAGCCTCTTCATCAAGGAAGGTTATACGTTATTGATATTATTTTAGTTGACCAGTTAATCTAAAACATTTTCAATTTTAGGGTGAGTGGGACAACCACAGGAAACAGGCAGTATCAGATATTTTATTGGTATATCTAGTGTTGGATATCTAGTACGATTTGTACCGAAATCAATGGCTATAATTGATAGTATGCGTCGCGCCTTGATGTCGCTACAGCCGACATATTTGCAATTTTAATATTATCTGCGGACATCTTAAGCATGCAAAGACAATTTTATCCTCCATAAAATCTTAAGAATTTACTAGAATAAGAATAGCTTGGTTACGAGTAGTCAGAGGACATTATTTATCTACTTAATAATGGGAACAGATTAGAGAAATATTTTACGAAAACATATTAGTATACATAATAATAATAATAACTTTATTTGGCACAAAAACATACTATTCTACAATTTACTACAACTAAAGTTAACAATCATGTTAGTGCTTACACAATTAAAAAAATAGCTACAGTTTACAGAGGACCCCAAACTAGGCAGTGCCTGTATCTTGGGGACCAACCAGTATGTGACTATTGCATTATTCCTAGTATTAGTCTTAACATTAAAGTATTACATATAAAACAATAATTAATTATTATAAAGCCTTAACTTTGAGGTTATTGATCTTATTCCACGGTCAGCGTACATAAACAATTTCACTCAAACAATTCAAGATATTTAATTATAATAAATAATTCACACATTTACCAATATATTCTCTGTGTCTGTGTAGTCTAGTTACTTCTAGTGTCTGAAGCCACTTTGATACAACTGATTTCGTTTTAGGAACTGAGAGGCTTCTTACATCGCAGTGTTTTAATATCGAATTGCATGTGTGTGCCCTAAGGTATGCTCCGAATCTGCGGCCAAAGTTCGTCTTTGTTCTAGGAAATGGTAGTCTAAAGACTCTTTTTTTTATTAATGCATAGTAATCATAGGTCGAAAGTAGTTTGTGGGTGTTAATGCATATTTTAAGGATAAAAAGTTGGCGTACAGTTAAGACTTGAGCTTCCTGGTAGAGATTTTTGGTAGGATACATGTACGGCTTTTTTAACATTACCTTTAGAGCAGATCTTTGGGCTCGTTCGGCGGTTATGAGAGTTGTTTTTGGTGCGCTACCCCATACGGAGATGCAGTAGGTGATGACGGATTGACAAATTGCTGTGTAACATGAAGTTGGAAAGGGCTGAAAACCATCGCTGCTTCGATTCACCCGGTCAGAACCAGTTGAGCCGCCTCCTATCGTCTTTATCATTTGTAGTGTACGATTTAGAATGTATTTTGGTTACGGAATAAGGCGACATTTTAAGGTTTTGAAATGAACAAAAAACATGGAACTTGCATCATCTTCACCGAAAACCGCACAGTAGGACGTCATTATAAAATTTAAGTTTTCACTCCATTTTTTTTAAATATTTATTTATGGAAGTTTAGAGTACGCGCAATTTAACTTGACTGCACTCAAGTTATGTGTGCGGAAGTCTCAAAGTAATTTGTTGTTCAAAAGTCGATGCGCTTTCTGTTAAACCAATAAGCAGACCCTATTATCGAACAACATAATGTAGTACTCACTGGCCATTATACAAAGAAATATGTATTTCCTTTATTCTTCATTATCATACAAAAAAACCACCAAACCTCTGACATGATAAAGCTGTGCAAAAAATACGCAAGACATAAAATCATAATGACGCCATCTTACCCCAAGGTACCTGACGCCCTTAACACCCACATCAAGGCTCATCGAGTGGTGATCCCGATAATCCGCTAAGCACCCACTTTTTACGGACTAATTATGTTCCTCGGGTTTATACGGATTTTCGATGAGGGCTTTGTTTTTCGATGTAATGATGAGCATTATCTGCGTAGTACATAAATATTTTCTATAAAAATAATAAAAATATTGTACATATTATACAAAATATTCATATTAATAGAAGATAGATGCGGCTGCATCGGCTGATATTGTTTATTTTGATATTTATAATTAAAATTGTTTGAAACGGTATAAACTTAATGAGCAAGGCGTTTTTTGTCAATGCCAAAAATTGAAGTTCCGTGGAATAAAAGTTAAAAACATGGTAAATGTCCCGTTTTAAATAGTTATAACGGTAAAAATAACCATATTATTAAGAAAAATATTATTGATATAAGTATAATTAAAATTATTTTTATAGCAGTGATAACCACTGAGTGTACTGGTGACTTTTTTATATCAAATGAGTAGTTTTAAAGGTTGCCTGTTACCTACCAACCAAACCTAACTAAACTCACAAAAATTACATCTCTATATTAGTATAGAGTATAGAGTGACTATAGACTATAAGTGAAATTTATGATTATTCACACTCTTATCGTTCACACCCAGAAAGACTTTTCAGGGAGCTCATGAGAGATAAAAGGATGATATTTACCATTTTTATTAGTATAACCGTTAAGCTCATCCTATGCCCTAATGACTACAGGAGGACCAATCAGTACAAAAATCTGCGTCCTGTCTCTACATTCTAAACTCTGTGGAAAAACCCGCGTAAACACGAGTCAAATTAACGGTTTTCAGATGTTTTTCCTTCACTTGTGTCGTGAGACCTAGATACCTTTCATGACTCTATGGTAGGTTTTGGTTTATAATGGTTTCGTATTACAATTTTGAAGAACGGAACCCTAATTATGAAGGAATATATAACTCCAAACATAAGGAAAAGGATTGGGAAAAGGGAAAACTCATCTGCATAATCTCTGGTTGTGCGGGGATGTGTATGTGCGTCGCGTCGATGGAGCCAAAAGGCTTCGACTGCTCGTTTGCCCTCCTATGCTATAAAAAAACCTAACAGCAAAACAATCGGTTCTCAATTAATTAATAACTTTTGTAGTCTTTTAAAATATCCCGGATTTATTTATTGAATTGTGTCTGCTCCCACGACTTTCGCCCTAAAATTAAAAAAACCTTCACTTCAATATATAGCTTAGTTCAATAAATGGACTATCAAATTCAAATGCGAAAAATATTTTTCCAATCCGAATGGCATATTCTGGGACTATCGCGTTGAAACAAACGAACTCTACTTTCATTAATTTATTAGTATGAAATTTATATCCATTTAATTCACAAGCAACAACGGTACGACCGACTTAATCTTAAGTAGGTACAGGTATTTTTTGCACTTAAATCTTCACGGGCGAAACATTTACTATAACAGCCGTAAATATCACTTATCGGCATTATTGTCTGTTGACCTTTGCGAGGTTTTTTAATACATACACACATCACATAACATGCCGTCGTGATAATGTTTTGCTGTTGCACATAAAATTACCTGCAAATTTGTATTACAAAAATGTACTTACTCGTTTAGAGAATATTCCAGAAAGAAAGTTGACTTATTCACTAGAAAACTATTCACTATCAAAAAAGCTTATAGTACCTACTCCATATTCGGATTTAAACTATTACCAGTGCAAATATGTATGTATGTATAACCATAAATGTTTTTAACAATTGTCAATTACCTATTTATTATCTGTAACGGAATGTTACGAAACTGACATGCGAGTAGGTCAACTCGATATCTTAAATATTTATTACATGCATTATTTATTATTCGTATAATTAAATTAACAACATTATTAAATTGAAATGTAATAATTAATAGGTATCATAATCGTGAGCACTGAAATACAACTTAATTTTTATGTGTTTTAAGTGATTCGAGGTAAAATAAATTTGAATATAGAAGTTTTATTACTTTTTTAACCTGTGTATGGCCAGTATTAAAACATGCACATTTTTTTTCTTCATGTTGGCCATTTTGTGTTCCATATTCAGAATTTCGATTATAATAATGGCGATTTGTTCTCGACCATTAGTTCCGTTTATCGTCCTAATTAGTTGTCCGATCCGTCCCGATCTGCTAACGGCCGATCATGATTGATGATGTTTTAAGGTTATTACCTCCCCTTCGTGGGGATGATAGTCATTTCGTTAATGCGGCTGACGTACAAAGCTGATAACGATGTTTGAGACGCTTCTGACGTTAACGTGATTTACTTGGCTTCGTCTGAGGATCCCATTAGTGGATAGTAATGAAATTATAAGAATAAAATATGTCACTGCTTGTAAATTGTCTATGGCTCTTATTCTGGGAACTTGTGTGTGATTTTTCATTGATAACGAAATAGAGATATATCTGATTGAAATTATGAACACACTTATTAGAATTATAATTAAATTATTATTTACACTCTTTTTATATATGCCTGCACAATACATTATGTGTTCGATCATACCTTACGTGATTTTTAACCGACCTCAAATATCGTCGTATTTGTTGCTGTACCCTACCTACCTACCTACCTTGGCTGACACCGACTCCAAAAGTAACTATAATGACGTGGAAAACACAAAGTTTGTACATTAGTAGAAGATTAAGTTTGTAAGCACAAAAATTAAAGAAACACAGTTATTTTATTACTTTTTAATTTAGTATTTACTATTTTTGAAGTCGGTTTTATATTTCGTGTGTTGTTGCCTTTTTTAAGCCTTTGCGAATTTAAGATTTGATTGTGACTAATTTTAAATTAACTTATTCCTACCTGTGTGTATATTTATCGTATATATGTATGTATGTATTATATGTACTTTAGTGTATAATTTATAAAAAAATAAAAAATATTTAGTAGTTTAAAGATCACTTACGGATGTTAATACGGCTAGACTAGTATATTATGCGTATTTCCACAGTCTTATGTCCTACGGAATTTTGCTTTGGGGACATGCCGCTGATGTCAATACAATTTTCATACTGCAGAAGCGGGCTATACGGGCTATCTACTGTCTGGGTCCCAGAATATCATTAAGAGAGAAATTTAAAGAAATAGACATTTTGACTGTAGCATCTCAATACATTTTTGTAAACGTGATGTATGTTCGCAAAAATATAAATGAATTTGTAAAAAAATGCGATAATCACAATAAAAATACAAGGAACAAACATAAACTTGTTGTGCCATATTTAAGGCTACATAAGGTCAGTAATTCTTTTATGGGTCAATGTATACGTTTCTACAATAGGATCCCAGAAAACGTTCAAAACCTATCGATAAATAAATTTAAAAAAACTGTTAAAGAACGTTTGTGTGGTAAAGGATACTATAAAATAAAAGAATTTATTGAAGATACCACACCTTGGGAATAAGGCGTTTCCTACATGGCTTCTATGTATAATTATATCATATTATGTACCTATATTGTATAATATTGAAAAGATTAGTTTCACTGAGTTTGTTTCGCCGGTTCTTCTCAGTGGACTAGTTTTGGAACCGGTAGTAGAGTCATTTGACGTTCAATAAGCTACTTTGACGTACAACATTGAATAAAAATATTTTTATTATTATTTATTTATTTATTTTACAGCCAGTAGGTCAGCTGGCCTAGCATGCACGTACGACAAAATTTTGTCTAGCCCTTTTCTCGTATTATCTCTCTGTCTACAGTAGCTAACATGCGTTTGAATATTAAGGACAAGATAAAGTTATTTAAACTTAAATAAATAAAACTGGATGCCTATTTTTGTATACCGTCGCCTTTCCTTACTATAATTATATAATTTCGGTATACGAAGAGCCTTCAGTAGTATTACGTTACCGAGTTCGTAGTAAGTTAATCGAGAAAATACTCTCAGATGTAGACATTATATCTCTCTCTCTACATATAGTCAAGAGATATCACGTTGGTCGCATGCTAGCCCAGCAGATCTATTTAAAATTCGCATCCCATGATTGTATATTAAAATGTGTTATCTCTTGCAGTGGGCGGCATGTCGCGCGGCGGCAGCGGCGCCGGTAAGACGGCGACTGCGAAGCGCGTGCCGCCGCCCGCGGTGCCCGGGGACGCCTTCGGGACGCCGCAGCACCGTCACTCGGGCTCCAGCTTCGGGTCGCAGGGCTACGCCTCGTGCGAAGAGCAGGCGTACCCGCAGCCGCCGGACACGCCTTCGCATACCAGAGGTCAGTGTCACACCCTATTTTTAGGGTTCCGTTCCTCAAAATGACCGTCTGTCTGTCTGTCATTCTGTCAAACCAAAGCCTATAGGGTACTTTCCATTGATATAGAATCATGAAAGGTAACAAGCTAAGAGTCACAACATATTTTTTTTTTTGCTAGTTGAAGAGCCAAAATGATAAGTTACATCGCTATGAACTCATTCATATTTGGCCTATATTGAGTACCTAAGTCACCGTCTGCACTTATGAGTAACATGTGGCGCCCTGATTAAAAGGAGAATAGATCAGCTGTGTAGTAATCTGGCCCCAAGTGATTACAAGCTCTTGTGGCAGAGAGACGTTACATGTCATCAGCCTGTTACGGGTTCTAAGGAGGCATCGGTTGGAGATGGGTGCACTATCAACATCCTCAACACAGAATCAGCCATCAGGGCGAATCCTCTCGATTCAATAAAATCGATAGGAAATTTTACTCGTAATCAGTGGTGGATTTAGGCTGAGTACGATTGAGCCCAGGGAGACAGATTTTTGGGGTGGCTAATTTAGGGGGGCAAATTTCTTTTTGCTACCTCATAGAAATGATAAAGATTACTGCATGATGGTTTTCTGATGTTTTATAGAGACAGGAACAAATTTTGCCGATGACTTTTCCCCACCACTTGCCCTCACACAAACTTCTAAATTAGAACAGAAAAAAGGTCAACAAAAACTTTACAGCCTTCACCTTGAAAATATGTAAACCGTCTGTAAACTGTCCGCCACTGCTCATAATAAGTTCTCCATATTCCAGATGACCACTCCGATTATGGCAGCACTGTGTCCGGTGTGTCCGGAGTATCTGGCGCGAGTGGCAGCCTCGGCAAGAGCCCCGCTGGTGGGGGGACCTTCACCTTCCCCCCACCCTCGCAGCCGCTCACCCACAAGGCAGCGGTGTACTACCACCACCAGCTAGCGTTGAGTGATGACCAGGGAATTGATATGACACAGGTAAATATCGGTTTCATTATATTTCAGTTTTACATGATTAGGATCTGTGTCCGTTAAGCTAAACTATTTTAAATTCAGAGTTATTTCATAACTAGACGCTGCAGGGCGAAGGTTACATTCAATGAGCAAAGCAATTTGACTGGCCTATTGGTCTAGTCACTAGTGGTTAGTGGCCCTGACTGCTAAACCGGAAGATCGTGGGTTCGATCCCCGCCTGGGACAATTGTTTGTGTGTTCAGATCAGTTTATGTTCATGGGCGACGTCAAACACTTATCATCAGGTGGCACGTCTGCCAGTTTGCCTATCCAACTAACAAACGAAATCACATTATCGATCCGAATAGCACATTCCATATTCTTAAACGGTCGAAAGTCTGTTTGTTCACTGCTTTAAAAGTTACGAGCTTATTAACTAACCACTGATGTACATATATTCCAGAGCCCAGGCCGTGACAGCCCAGGTTCCTCCTCCGGCTCCGCTGGCTCGGGGTCCCGTCACTCGTCAGCGTCGCTGGACAGCGGGCGCGCGTCGGGCCGGATGCCCCACCATCACCACGCGGCGTGCCACTGTGGAGACACCGTGGACAGGGTCCGGGCGATGATCGCTCAAGGTCTACCGGTAAGTGGTGTATGATGATGAGACGTGTGAGCGAGGATGTTTGATATAGGGTTGGCTAGGGACTCCAGAGGAGAGTGGCGGAGGCACACCGTCGTGGCCTGGTGGGACGTCCACAGTTCCCGCGCCGGGGTCAGCCAGACATCAAGGGCATGCTGGCCTAGCATGCGCGCACAACAAAATTTTGTCTACCCCTTTTCTCGTATTATCTCTCTGTCTACATAACAGTAGCTAACATGCGCTTTTTAATATAATGGACGAGATAAAGTAATTTAAACTTAAAAACGAAACATTAATAAAATCGGGTGCCTATTTCTTGTATACCGTGGCGTTTCCCTATTATACTTATATAATCTCGGTTTACGAAGAGTGTTCCCGTAGTAGCACTCTTCGTATTACCACGTGTAATCGATAAAATACTCGATGTAGACATTATCTCTCTCTCTAGTCAAGAGATATCTCGTAGTACGCATGCTAGTCCAGCTGGTGGTATGCGTAAGAGCATTCCCAGCGAAACCAAGAAAAGGGTTAGCTAGTGAGAGCGATCTTACAAGTGTAACTCTGAAAAAGACTTTGGGGTCACCTACTCTTTGTCAATATTGGTTTCCAATCCAATCCAATTACGGCATAATAACTTCATAATCTGACTTTGACGAGACACGTATCCAGCTGCGGCCTCGCTTATGGTACCTTGTACCATTATGATTTACTTTTTGACCACACGTTAGCTTTATACATCTCTCCTAATTTATATCGTCTGACAAGGACTTAAGTTTTTCGATGGACGCTATGCTTTTGGCCTGGTCGCTTTTTAGCTTCATCGGTACGAATATGGACTTTAATTTAATTACAAATATTAAAGACACTCATTTATTACCATTCATTACCATTTACCGGTGGGAGGGATGCGCTGTGACGAGCTCCCGTCTGCTTGGGTACCACCATCCTGCTAATTTCTCCCGTGAAACAACTTTGCTGTGTTTCGGAGAGAAGGGACAGGCGATCTAATTACTGGCACAGACTGAACATGTTATGTCCCACATAATGAGTTGCCTGGGATAGTTCCAGGTAACCTAGTTTATGTTTACATGCGACGCTGTCCACTTACCAACATGTGCTCGTTTGCCCGTTTGCCTATCCAACTATCATAAAAAAAATGTTTCAGGATCCAGAGATTATCCACGCGTGGCTGGCAGACTTGCAGATGGAGGAATACGCGCGGTTGTTCTTAGAGGCCGGATACGATCTGCCCACCGTGACAAGAATGACTCCTGAGGACCTGACCGCTGTTGGCATCAAGAAACCAAACCATCGGAAGAGGTTAAAGGCAGAACTGGCAAATCTGAACGTACCAGACAATCTACCGGATTATATACCCGTGAGTATTATATAGTTTTTATGAATGCCTTAATTAAAAACGGATAAAAGTGACTGATAGATTGAGAATTTCTTTTCCATAGCTTGTTCAATTTGGATGAGAATAGTATAAGATCAACTTATTCTTGTGAACAAGGCATTTGTAGATAATTTCGAAATATAATATGTCTCAAAATAAAATTGAAAAACACAGTATATTTCCCGTTTACACAGTTTTAACTCGAAGTTCAAGTAAGAATCAAGAAATCATGTTTCAATTCCCCAAGCCGATTAAATCCTGAACAATGTATTTAAGAATATAAAATCAAAGTACCTACCTGTTTACCAGTACTGATCCTGTTGCCTGCAGATCCAGGACCCTCAAAAAGCTTCAGAACCTTTGTTCTAGTTGTTTTAGTTTATGGTAGAACACTCGCAGGTGAAGTCCCACAGGTCCCACATAGGGTCAGAATCTACCCGAAGATTCTGTCTACATCCATAAAGGATTTCCCTGCGATAAAATAACTTAGCAGTACAAATGTTCATTCAGTAGGTACCTAATATAATATAAGACACAAACTACTTTTTATACATATTTAATTTTATGCTAATATCAATGTGACACTATTTGTTTTCAGGGCTCATTGGAAGAATGGCTCCGACTACTGCGACTTGAGGAGTACGGCCCGGCCCTGGTGGCGCAAGGCTATAGGACCGTTCATGACGTCACTCAGCTGGCTTGGGAAGTAAGTAATTATATATATCCTACTTTACCAATATGCCAGAAAGTAACAAAAAACATCTTTTTTGTTATCTGTAATAGAACAATATTTTAAAATTTAATTGTTTTTTGTAACCCTAATAGCATCTAATAAAACTTTACTTGAAAGTATAAGCGCGCCAAAAGGAATACAGATTAAAAATACTCTATTAACATTCTAGGATTTAGAGGACATGGGCATTGTTCGACTTGGGCATCAGAAAAAGATACTTTTGGCAATCAAAAGAGTTAAGGATATTAGAGCTGGCAAACGGAGCATCAGCAGTCAGGGGTCGCTCGACTTCACGAGGTTACAGCAGGGACAGGTCAGTACCATAGACAAGCGTTAAACTTTCTATTGTCTTTGTAGTGATGTTTTAGAACTAGAGCATAGACAATGAAAATGGACTTGTTCTTTTTATTTCTTAGACTGTACCTTATCAGTAATTAGAATTATATAAATAAATAATTTAAAAGTGTTTTTGATTAAATAGTGTGATTTGTGGTTTAATGTACAATAAGTCTATTTTCATATTTCTGTCATTTATAAAATTTGAAAATAGAAAGCAATTATTAGGGATTTTATTTCTTTAGAAATACAATCATTTCAAAGCATCACTTCAAAACAATTTAATTAATCTTATTATTTCTTTAATTTATTATGTCATCCATATATTCATTTCATACATTTTACTTAATATGTTTAGTTAATTATTATTAATCAAAATATTAGCCTCGACTAAGTTTCCACTAATAATTTATTTTATTTTCTTTATAACTAAAATTTAAATCCTAACAAATATACTAACTAGGCTTACATATTAAAGAGCGTTTAGTGAAATGTTCACATGAGTTATTAGGCTATAGAGGGCTTTCAGTGTTTTTTTTTCCATTACGTATATAAGCCTTCTTTTAAATTTCTTAGCCAGCCAAGGTTAAAAAAGACAACTTGTCTATGGCTATTTCTTTAAAATGTGGAAAATGATTAACATCCCAAAAACCCTCTGTTTTTCTAGCTTCGACGTTTAGAAGTCTTTTCCCATCGTTATTATTGTCGCTGTCAAATTACACCCTTGCGACTTTATTATTATTTACAATAAAAACTCATCAAAAATTATATATTAGTATTACGTGTTAAAAAAATCATAGATATTAAAGTTTCATTTTATGTCAGTAAAGGCAAAAGTTACTAGCCATACATACAGCTTTGATGTTTTTGTGAAATTATAAAATTTAATTTTATAAATCGAGTCGCATCGGTGTGTTCACCCGTCGATCGCTGCATCCACCTCATACACTAGTCCGAAGCAGCATGTGAATGTTTTGTTTTTCTTTTCTTTTTCCAAACACAAACCGCACTTGGACGTAGATGGATTTATATCCGAGGGAGCATTACCAGCATTGGGAGAGACACGCGAGGAGTTACCATAAACCCCCCGATCTAAAGTTCGATGCCGTACAGGCGCCACTATGTACCATAGATTTGGTCCCCATCCAGGTATGACACTTCCTATGACACGAGTCATTTTGCACCCAGCACACGGCTTTTATGTGCACCAGTGTAAACGTTTGATATGTGATTTTTGTTGTGACTAGCTCCTATTCGTAGAAACGTTGATAGCTACTAGAAATATGAAGACTTGCATGGTATATTCTATTGTTATTAATAAGGTTGATAATATTTTTTTTTAATTTATTTTATTTAAAACAATAACAATTTATTTCTAAATCGGCATGGAGTAACTTTTAATCTTTAATATCAATAATATATAATTGAGTGCGTATTTTCTTAAAAATATTATACATATTATGTAAAACAATATTTGAAAATATATTTAAGTATTTCCATAGCATGGTAAAGTTCTAACAAGAGTAACATTGAAGTGTTTTTTTTTTATATTTATGTAAATAATTTTCTTTTACTTTATTTATGAGTTATTTAAGCGATGTATAATAATGATAATTAAATAACCATTTCAGATACGTCATCCGCGAGGTAAATCCCTCGAGAGTCTAGAGGATCCATCGGAGAGAACTTCCCATACAACATTTTCTCCCGACGCAGGATTATATTACGGTGGGCAGTGGAGGCGCTCTTACGATGATGGGGACATAACTCCAACGAACGACAGCTCCTATGAAGGCGGTGGGACTCTTCCACGCCCCAGAGGCCTGGTCCGACCTCGACCGGTAGCGAAGATTCAAGCTACACCAGCGTACAGGGACAAGTCGCCAGATTACGCGTACGATGAGATAGCGTACTCGGCTAGGTTACAGCGTGTAGCGTACGGTGCCAGTCCACACGTGGCTAGAAAGCCGCCCCCAGAGCCGCCGAAGAGGCAAAGCTCCCAATACGCGCCGTTCACGAGGTTCGGACAGACCACGGTTGAAATACACCCGGAGAAGAGTCTTCCTTTAAGTCTCCCAGCGTACCCCAGCTCGGATTCCCTGAGCGTGTCCCTGGACAGTACGGGTCTGCTGCCCCCTCCGCCCGCACCGTCGTCGCCTCCGCGGAGGTACGATGACGACAAGTTGAGGACCGGATCAGATTCTAGCTTTAAGGTAATTTATGTTCAATATTGATCACACTGATGCTAAATAGAGTTTCAGGTAATGGTGTGATCATAATATGGGAGTATAAGGGTTGCAATTTTTGCTCTTGACGAAAAATTTTTTTTAAGAAAAACCTCTTTCCTAAAGTAGATGATAAATGGTTCCCGGCTTATTGTGCTATGACTTTTCCGAATTAGCATCTCTACATCGAACCTTATATATGATTCATCTTTAGGTTTTTTAATGTATGTAGGTTTATGTATCTACAAACAAAAATGAGGTTTTTTCGACAAAAAGCAACCCTAAGCTTTTTTCCTGTTTTTCTTTAGGGTAGCCTGCATCCCAAACGAGTTTTTTTTAATTATCTACATTTTCATTTACTTTTTTACTATAACGTATTTCAAGTGGACAAGTGATTTGGTTTGATTGAAGACACAATACTGACCTAGACCTTTTTTCGCTGCATCGTTTATATATATAATAATTTCTTTTTTACAGTCGAGTTCGAGTACAGAATCGGACAGCATTCCATTTGCCAACGAGAACGCTGGTACCATCAAACAGAATCGGGGTCAGATCACCGGTAGACCGCACACCGTGGACTACGGCAGAGCGGGCATCAACATCTCCGGCCTTCCACCGCGAGGAGATTTGAAACAACAGCACTCGCTTCCCGAACACAAGGACGAGAAGAGCACGGAACCTGTGGACGTGCTCAACGATATAGGCAATATGCTGGCCAACCTTACCGACGAGCTAGACGCCATGTTAGAAGAAGAGAAACGCCAGGGCTTGAGCAATTCCTAAAGGTATAATAGACTACATGTTTTATCTACTCGAATACGTTTGTTTGATTGAAATTCCAAAGATTCGCCGATCATCGTGATAGATGTTTTGAATATCCTATTTTTGATTATAATGATGAATTCCAAAGTCCTAAAACGTCCGTACGTTAAAAACATTATCACTTTCGCTCAAATCTTGACTGACGTGAATTTCGATGTAGATGCCTACTGTTTGGCCAAATAAAATATTTTACAAAATGACCATTGTAATGATTCAATTAAATTTATGTGGGTTGTACTTTGAAGTACGTTTTGTACATTATTGAATGTTCTATGTTGATCTTATATTTATTAGTTCCTTATTTAATATTTACTTTTGGGGTAGTGTAAATTAAAATGTAGTCTGATCCAAAAAACAGATAAAGAATGGCTATTTTTGTAAATAACATTTTACTTAAATTATGTCATAGATAAAATATATCCAGTAGCTAGTTTTCCATGTACAATAAAATTGTAGATCGACTTTAGATGAGCTAGTTAGAATTTATACAGAACGTTAGCTCTAGAGATAACAATAGGGATAACATGTATGATAGCCGCATATAAAGTAGTTATAGAACTTATAGACTTTGTATGTTATACCTATATAACATTATATATGCGCATCGCCCAATAAATCTGTTTGCACAGATTGGTACAAAGAATTTCTTACTGGCGCTAGCGGCGTTCAACAGAACACATAGATATTGTATCGACACTGACTTCTTTGACAAACATCCTTGTATAACATTTATTACGAACTGTTAAGACAAACAAAATAGTCCACAATATGTGATATGCAGTGGCCATTTATGATAATTTTAATGCAATGTGACGAACAAGTTTCAAACGTGGAATTATTTTTGAAATAATATGAACTCAGAACCGATTCGAAAGTATTGCCAACTTACAAAAAAAGTTTGCCACTTAAACATGTTAATGGCTAAATAGATTTCTAGAAAAAAATAACGTTTGTAACTGAAGAACATTGAATATTTATTTTATAGATATCAGGATAATTTGATACATACAATAACGTTAGTAACTAATGTAACGCACTATTAAATATTTTTAGCTTTGTACTGTAAATAGAGATCAGTGTTTCTATACAATCTCCTTTGATACCTAACAATTTGTATTTAAAACTTTTCTATTATTGTGTTATCTGTTATTAAATAATTAATTTATACTATGATATTTGTAATAGGTAAAAAGTTATTGGTTTTTTTTTGTTCAATATCATGAAAGTGTTTATACACCTTCTTGATATCTCTTCAATTATTTAGTGTGTCTACACACCTATCTAAATATGATTTAGATGGAAAAAAATATTAACGAGAATGCGTAGGTACAAAATGTCTACAACTGTATTTAAAAACCAGCATTCGAAAACTGATGATATTTCCTTTGTTACATATTTTAGAGGGTTATTTATATATGACGTCACTTTAAAAGCAATACATGGCAACATTCGTAATTTAAATTTTGAATACAATTGTAATATCTCCTAGTCAAAATTATTTCAAGTGACGACGATTTGCGAAAAGTTTATGTGTATAATTTTAATTACAACAGCTATTATGTAGGTACTGGAAGCAGCTTATATTTCTCTTGTTTTTTATTTAATTTAAGTTTAATTCTAATTTCAATAAATATTTGTAATATGTAAAGTGTTTTCTTTAACCTAGTATTGTATTTTATGTAATCTCTTTGAAACAAAATATGTAAAACAAAATAAACATAGAAAGTCAAATGCATATATTTATCTATAATTATCAAAGTAAGTATACAGTGGGAGGGAAGCGCTGTGCCGCGCTCCCGGCTGCATGGGTACCACCATCTTGCTTGTTTCTCCCGTGAAACAGCTTTGCTGTGTTTCGGAGAGAAGGGCAAGACAGGCAGTGTAATTACTGGCTCCGAGACTTAACATCTTATGTCTCAGGATAGGCAACACATAAATGAGTTGCCCGGGCTCGTTCCAGGTAAACTGGTTTATGTTCATGGGCGACGTAGACCACTTACCATCAGGTGGCACGTTAGCCAGTTTGCCTATCTAAGTAACATAAAAAAAAAAAAAAAAAAACAGTGGTGGACACATAATTAGAGACACCCCCTAATTGATCACTATGAACTTGATTTTGGCACCACCATTAGCCAAAGAAGTTATTAAATATATTTTAAATATATATATTTTAAATTCGCATCTAACGCTACCCGTGACTAGTATTACTCACGCTGTAGTAAGTAGTACTCTGCATCTACTCAACTAGTCTCGAGTAAACAGCCTTTTTTTCTTTAACGTCGGGAAATGCTCTGAGGCATCCCGCGGGGGAGTGGGTCTCCCCAGGCGGGTATGTGGGACTCGCTGCGCCAGACAGGTGGTAAGGTGGACGCAGCTCTACCCACTAAAACCCGGCGAGTGCCGCCAATGCTGCCTTTGATGCATGGAGTAGGATTGTTTTAATTTCTTATGTTAGTTAGGCAAACTGGCAGACGTGCCACATGATGGTAAGTGGTCGCAACGAAACTCACGGCATAAACAAGCAAGATGGTGGTACCCATGCAGTCGGTCCACCGGTGAAAATGTGTTGTATAATACTTTGTTACCAGTACTTCAAAATTGGTTTATTCAAGAAGGCGGGTGGGGGACAAGGCTGGCGACCCCACAAACTTGAACCTAAGCTTATACTAACCAACCAATAGTGTTTAACGCGACTCCATACCTCCTGTAGTAAAATTCGAAGAAGCAAAAAGAAAAGAACAGCGTATGTAGCTTGCAAAACAACATAATGGGAAGAGGTACTTTATTTGTGACCTCAGGTTGATTTGATTGATTTCACACTAAATATTGTTTACTCAACTACTACTACTAGCTACTAAATCGTAAGTAAAAGAGCGTGCGTACAAAGTACCTACACATGTCAGAAGTGAAACTTATTTGGCAAACTAATTTTTTAATCTCGTTTATATTTTATACTAATCTAAAGCTTTAAATTTCCGAGACTTGCGATACGACGTTCGCTCTATCTCACTCTCTCTCTCTTTCGATCTTTCTCACTCGCTTGCTGGCACTCACTCCATGGCTATGTGCTTCATGCTACGTTCGCCCTTTCTTACTCTCTCTCAATCGGTCTCAATCACTCTCTCCTTCTTCTTGGACAAAAACGTTGCACATTTTCGTGACGTTTCATCCGTAAAAAAAAAAATTACCCTCATGCGCGCAAAGAAGTTTCACTTCAATATTTGTGACTTTATTACTAAGTGCAGAGGTTGAAATTAGGTTGTACTTAAAACTGTTTTAAAATAGTTGTCTCCTTTTGTAAATTACATTTTTTTTCGGATGGATCTGTGCTAACGGCCCGAAGGCCCTAATGCTACATGGATTAGTGCACCGTGCAGTCTGCGACCACACGGCCTCCTGGCGATGGGTTGGCTGTTACATATTAGTGTGAAAAGAATAAAATCAAATGTAAGCTCAATTAAACTGAGCGAAAGTACTAGAAACATTAATATTCAATAATAGATAATCATCATCAGCCTTTATCCGGCCACTGCTGAATATAGATCACCTTCAAAGAACGCCAAGAGGACCAATCCCTTGCCACTCGTGACTCGCATCCAACACGGACCGGTTACTTCACGGATATCTAGTTCAATCTGGTTAATCGTGTATTTTAAAACAATTTGTGGTTAATCTCCAACAGACTACGGAGCTTAGATACAAAGGAGAACGATCGTAATGTATAAAAATGTTTACAGAAAATAGAAAAAATAAATTTTAGTATCAGGGGCGTTGCAGTCGCGGCGATCCTGGATTTAAGGTTAAACTAGTCGGTGGCACGAACTCCAACAAAATGATTGCTATCTCACCTGACATAGTGCGCGAACATGCGTGCTAGAATGAAATGCACAATGATTCATACCGAAAATGTCCTTTTAGCAAAACAGTTATAATAGGAAAACTAATAAGTGTATCTTTTCAAAATAAATTTATTTTATCCTTTGAATAACTAAACTATATCTGTACGGACTTTATTTTTGAGCTTTCGTGCTCGATATACTATTTATTTACGCCCAAAGTTGGGCTAAAATCAGTGTTGAAATACGAAAGTTTAGAAGCTTGTATTTTTTAAATGTATATTTTTTTACGATTTTGGGTACATACACACATAGATAACGACGAGATCAATTTATATTATACTTAGTTTTTGATGGTCAACGTCAAACATTGTAGTAAATACTGTTCTGCGTTTGTATGGAAAGATGACCGACTTGTGTAACCTTAAATTTAGCGGGTGATTATTTATGAAATGAACTTGAGTCTAATTTATTTTCTAAAAATGTATAATTTAAAGAAAAAATTACAAAGAAATAAAAAAGTAAATACTTAATTAACTAAGAAATTAAAATAAAAGTTTTCACAATGCCAACGTTTGTAAAAACATTGTTTAGAGATTTAGGGATTGGAGCGATTTTAACGCCGCCCTGGTAGTAAAATTAGACACTCAAACTTTGTCAAATGTCAGTGGACAATTTAAAGTTAGCCCATATGTCGATCGTTCTCCTCCGTTTCTCCTCTCTATATAAGCTCTGTGCCACAGACATAAAGGAGAAGGACAGTATTACTAGGTCGTTGAGAAGGACTTCCTTCCTTCCTTATTTATTTTGTCGCAAAATTTTAAGTTCTCCGACATTTATTTCTAGACAAAATAAAATAATATTATGTCTATGGTTTAAAAACAGTGTTTTCAGCATATTTTTTTTCAATTTTCATTTTAGTTTCAATAATACTCTCGGCAACCCTGGTAGAAACTGTCATTGTTTTCGTTTGCGATTTTGAGCTTTAGAGGCTGCGCTTCGATCGATAACATTTATTACGAGATTTTGCTAAAGTCTGCGAGGTCAGATATTGATGGGTTGGTGCGGTGTTTCTTAGACATATTTCAGAAGATTTATAAGTGTTAACCATGGAAGCAGCGGGTGCTTATGGTGGTGGCAAAGCCGGTGGCGCCTTCGATCCTCAAGCCTTCGTGCAAAGGCCTTCTGTTATAGTGAGAGCAGTATGTTGGGTAAGCAGTAATAACGTAATAGAGGAATATTATAAAGTATTCACTAAATATTTTAATTCCTAAAGCCCAAAATTAAATTATTGCAAATTATCTGCGTTGTAAAATAAAAATTCATCAATAAGTGCGCTAATCTTAAAACGATTTTCTCGCTCATAGATTACTTTATCCAAATAATTTAAATCTGTTCAGTACAGTGAAACCACTGCCCTTATTGCTCATGTGATTGGCCTTGCTACCAATGTATCTCCATTAAAAGTCGTAATAGATATATTATTCAAAGTTAATTGCTTCGGTCTTTATGTCATACAAAAGCCAGTAACATTGTATTATTTGTTGTGTTCAACAATGATCATTGTCATGTTTAACCCGCTCAAATAAAACCATATTTGTTATAATATTTTCTTACCCGTTCACAATGCCCAAAAATGACGAAAACTTCCAATAATTAATAATAACAAGCTGATGCTATGGTTACCTTTGATATATATTTTATGTATATTAAATTTTTCCATTCAGTACATAAGTAATATATGTATTATGTAAAAAAAAAATTGTAAGTACATATTATTGAAATTGTAAAACTACTTTTAAAAGTTGGAAGTCAACAACACTTTAATTTTAATCATTAGCTACTAGTTTTATTTGATAACCTAATTTTAGTAGTTTGCCAGTCATGCAGCCTTGAATTGCATATTAAAATAAAAAAACTTAGCATTTTTGGTATTCAGAGAAAAGTTTGAGGACCGTTAGAGCACAAGGTAACATAATGTATTTTTATTTTATTGAAAACATTTCGTCTCATCTAGCTAATATAGTTAGAACTTAGACTTTCAAAACTATATTTAGGTACCTCAGTCCTTATACAAAATATTTTATGCACTACCATATTCCATGGGCATTCTGGGTAAATAAAAGCCACATCTATACAAATAAATAAAATTGGAGACTGTTTGTAATATTAGATTAACTGCTTTTTACTAAATGCATATGGATGTATACTACATATAGTACATATACCAAAATAACCTTTTTTACAATTTTTGTCTGTCTGTTTGTTCCGGCTAATCTCTGAAACGACTTGGCCGATTTAGATGGGACTTTCACTAGCAGATAGCTGATGTTATAAGGAGTAACTTAGGCTATAAAATAATCATCATCAATCCACGTCCGGCTGTAAAGGTAAAGCAGGCGAAGCTGCGGGCAACAGCTAGTGATTTAAATTCTTGGTGATAGACCTAGAGGTTTATTAGCTCTTCAAAAGTAAGAAAAAAGAAATATAAAATATTTATTTATGCATTTTTATCATTACTCACATCACAGGTCTTTATTTATATACATATATTAAGGCTTGTGTGTTTAATATTATTATTAAGTTTCGGCAGTATTTCAATAAAAGTCTTGTTAGATTTCTTACAACATAATCCATATTATTGAGACTATTGAACACAAGTGACATAACATTTTTCATAAAACGTAAAACAAAATACATATACTTTTCCAACCCGAAGTTGAAGACTTCAAGGTCTAATAATAAATTATAAGTGAGCCAATTTGGCTCACATCAAACCGACAAAGCATTAGGGCCTTTTCGCCTTTAGCATAGATCAATCTGAAAAAAAAAGTATACTTTTTATAAAAACACTCCAACAAAAATGTTCTATCTTATAAATTTATATTTATTCAACAAATATTATACATTATTTCGCTGGTTTATATTTCACATTATATCATAAACTTAATATAAGTCAAAACAATAATAGATCCCACGCTAGAATATCTTGCTGAAAAAATTAATTATGCTTTTGTATAGAAATATTATTATAAAATTATTAATGATTTTTATATGAGGATGTACAAGTAATAAAAACCGAATTACTTACTTTAATTAAATTCAAGGGCCTTTTGTTGTTTCTGAGTGCAGCTGTAATGCAATCTTAAATAGTGAAAAAAAACCTGTAGATATGTCTATTTTCTTTTAAAAAACTAATCTTGAAAAGAAAATAATCATTTGAGTGTGATGCTAAATAGAAAACATAAAGTAAACCAGGCATCGGGCTTAGTTTTCATTTTTTTTATTAGTTGGATAGGCAAGCTGGCAGACATGCCACCTAATGACAAGTGGGCGATGTTGCCCATGAACATAAACTAGTTAATACCTGGAACTAGCCCAGGCAACTCATTTATGTATTGCCTATCCTGAGAGATGAGATGTTAAGTCTCTGTGACAGTAATTACAAATCCTGTCTTGCTCTTCTGAAACACAGCAAATTTGTATCAAGAGAGAAACAAACGAACAAGCTTCATCATCAGGCTCTATCCTTAGTCTCACCCCAAGTGAATTAAAAAACCAAGGCTTCAAAGCTAGCATCTATTATACACACTAAGACTATTCTGTGTTAAAACGTTTTACAACTGGATATTAACCATTTTTTTTTTTTTTTTTTTTTTTTTTATCGCAGGGAAATGCTTTTTACGCATGTAGCCAGGATCTCGGGTAGATCCTGACCCTATGTGGGACTCGCACCTGGGAGTGCCCTACCCGTAAACTAAAACCACTGCGAGCGCCTTCAGCCGCTTTAATTTGAGGGTCCCGGATTGGCATTCAACAGGATCACCTCAGCGACAGGCTGGCCCCGGCGAAGGCCAGACTACTCCTCTTAAGGGGGGACTGCCCGGCTGCTTAGGCAGTCCCCGCGACGTCGTGTCATACTGGCCCCAGGTTCCCATCCTGAACCCGACACGAACACAGGGGCGTTACTGGAGGCGCATTAGGTAGCGCCTCCTGCGCACCCCCGTTCGTCGACCACGGGGGGAGGCCTCGTCGGCGGCCTCCTCTCTCACCCGCTCATCGGCCTCCTTCTGGGACATTACTGCCTCGCAGAAGGAGACCATCGCCGCCCAGGACTCGTCATCACCGAGCATCGCGGTAATGACACTCGGCAGAGACAAGTCCCCTCCGATGACCGATGTCAGATCATGACGCAGCGCCGCCCATCTCGGGCACACCTCGAGGGTGTGCTGGGCCGAGTCCACCGCCGCGCCACAATCGTGACACACTGTCAACGGCTCCCTGTGGGCCGTCCGGCACAGGTACTCACCAAAGCAACCATGCCCAGTGAGCACCTGTGTCAGACGGAAGGTGAAGGGTTTGCGCTTACGACGCATCCACCGCTCAAGGACCGGACGCAGAGCAACCGTTAGGCTTTTGCCATACGGCTGTCGCGCCAGGTCCTCCCCCCACCTTCGCATTAACGCCTCTTGCCCTAGTCGGCGAACCCGAAGGATCCCGTCCAGCGTAAGGCTCTCACCAAGAGACCTCCTGTCCGAGACATAGGAGTGCGTCTCGGCAAGAACCTCCGCCACGAGTTCCCACGGGGGGTCACCGGCTAGGGCAGTGGCTGCCGCCCACGATACTGTACGGATCACTCTTACCGCGATGACCCTCTGCGCCGAGCGCAGCTGGGCCTTATTCCTCGCGGTAAGGTGATCCGCCCAGATTGGTGCACCGTAGGTTGCCATACTCCGGCAGACTCCAGAGTATAGCTGCCTACAGGCGGCACTGGGTCCTCCGAGGTTCGGGAGGAGTCTGCCCAGCGCACTTGCCGCCTTCACGACCCTCGGACCCAACATTGAGAAATGTGGGCCGAAGGTCGATTCTCCGTCAAGGATGAGCCCCAAATATTTAATGTGGGGGCTCATCCTGACCCTCACCCCTCCGATCTGGAGTGCAGCTCCCGGTGGGGGTCCTTTCCGCCCGGTCCCGCGGAAGAGAAGGGCTTCGGTCTTCTCAAGTCTGACCCGAAGCCCTAACCTCTCTATGCGGCTGATTACGAGGTCTAGCCCTACCTCGGCCAGCCGCGCCGCCTCCTTATAGCCTCGTCCCCGGGCATATACGAGGGTGTCATCCGCGTAGCATATGACACCTATCCCGGGGAGGAGGCTGCCTCGCAGGACCCAGTCGTAGCCGATGTCCCACAGGATCGGACCAAGAAACTATCCCTGTGGGACACCGCACCCGACTCGCCACCACTTTACGGACCCACACCGGCTCTCGCAAGCTACCCTCCTCTCGGAGAGGTACGCCTCCAACAGCCTCCTGAGATACGGGGGCACTCCGAAGAAATTCAGTGCCTCCCGGATCACACTGTGAGGGAGGGTGTTGAAGGCGATCGCGATGTCCAAGGGCACCGCGACCACCACCTCCCTTCCGTGTTCCGCCTCCCCCGTCACCGCCTGAAGGCGTTTGAGAGCGTCGACTGTCGACTGTCGTGCCCGGAACCCAAATTGGGACTCTGAGAGTCCCGGGCCCAGGCCCACTTCCAGGTGCTGAACGAGCCGGGAGGCCACTATTCTCTCCAACTGGATATTAACCATGTTCGCTCTTAAACAAGACTATGTGTCTTTTTTTTATAGCATAGGAGGGCAAACAACCATTTGAAGCCTTTTGGGGACTATCGAAGCCAATACACATCCGCACAACCACAAATTATGCAGATGCGTTGCCCTCCTTTTCCCTATCCCTCCCAATGGGCCACCGGTAACTCACAAACCGCACGAAACGCGACGGAATAGCTGTCATTTGACGCTGGTATTGTGTGAGCGAGAGGTACCACCCCGGTCGTACCGGCACAATTCGGCTGCAAAGCAGAACTACACTACCTCTTACTATGACAGACAATGCCGAAATGCCAATCTCAGCAAAACTAAAGGCGAAAAACATTGTAAATATCTCTTCTTAAATAGTAAAAATGATAATGTTAATTTAAAAAGGCTATTGTTTTACATCTTTGCAGTTGTTCAGCGTGATTGTGATGGGCTGTATATCTGCCAAGGGTTGGTACCTCAACAAGGAAGACAACCAGGAGTACTGTGTGTACAACAACGACACTAACGCTTGCAACTACGGTGTCGGTATCTCCGTGATAGCCTTCGTGGCGTCTGTCGGCTTCATCGTGGGCGAGTACCTCTTCGACCAGATGTCTTCTGTGAAGACCAGGAAGCATTATGTGCTGGCTGATATGGGTTTCTCTGGTAAGTTTATTTATCCTTGTTATTTTTCTTATGTTGGAGTCGCTGCGCCCGAAAGACGGTAAGTGGACGCAGCTCTACCGACTAAAACCCGGCGAGTGCCACCAATGCCGGCTTTGGTGTGGTACCCCGGATCTGTTGAGCAACAGGGCACCTCGACGGCTAGTCAGTCCCCTAAAGGACCAACACAACCTCCACAGAGGGGTTGTCCCTCACCCCAGAACAACCCCTCCCAATGTCGGGACATTGCAATGGGATGAGGTTCCCATCCTCTCCCCTTGCACCTGAACCGAGGGGGCTGCTCTTTGTACCCCACAAAGAGTAGCCCCCTCGGTTCATTTGGGCTACTGAGCCCCACCGCCACGTCAAGGCTTGAACCATAGTGGTGAAGTTAATTTATACTGGAGAATCCTCCTTTAATCAGGTTTGCTGACCAAGGCAGGATATAAAATAACATTTTGTCTCACGATAGGCGGCGCTTGGATTGAAGAGAGCCACTCCCAGACCCCCGGGTGACTCTTCCTACGATAGGCTAGTGACGATTCACTTATCTCTACTAAAATTAAACAAAAACTTGGGATTTGAAACCACTTCAAGGGTTTTCTTTTGTTAGAGTGTCTATTGCACACGTTCTTATAGAAATAAAACCATTTTAACCATGTTTGACAAAAAAATATCACATTTTAAACACAACATACCACCACCAGAATCTTCTATTTGTACAATTCAAAGCATGTTTTGAAATTTCACAGTAAAATTAAGAACTCCTAACAAATATGAGACACCCAGGGGAAAAGATGTTTGTCCTTTTATCAAGTAGTGGTCGCCAGGAAAAAAAATATCTAAATCCTGATACCTTAAAAGCAACGAATAAAAGGCAATTTTGACGTACCCTTTTTTGTCTATACAATCTATATTACGTACGTTCGTTTCAGTTTCCCCTGTATCTACCTGACGTATCCTTATAAAAGCATTTCCACCTCCACCACCATAATAAGGTTTAATTATATTTTAAATGTACGAACGAAGCTCTTTATTCGCATCTGTAGAATCAATGTATCATTGATCTTTGACACGATCGAACTTTAATACCTGCTATTTGGGTTAGCATTTAATTGAGTGATAGGTACATACCCCAGTTATGTAATGAAATCATCATTGATATGTCATCAATTTAGTCAATATACTTTTTATATTATAGGTACTGTCTATTTCGCAGGGCTTCATCTGGTCTAAAATGAAGAAAAAAGTTTTTGCGCGTGCTAGATTTAATCTTCAGTATCTTTACATTGCACTGTCATATTGCCTCATATTCACTTGTGGTATAATGAAAATTAATCTTAGTTTTAATTTAATTTACGTTGTTAACACAATTACTTACCTACATAATAATTTTAAGCTGGTAAATTATAGTAATTTTTATTATTGGTAGACCTCATTACTTAGGGGAAAAGAATATGTCGTAGATTTTTCTCCAACGACGTTGATTTATTATTTAAATTTGGTATCGTTTTTCACATTCAAATAATAATTAATCAGTTTCATAATTTTGATGCTCTCTTTAGCATATACATATAAAGGGAAAATTTGGTTAGCTGAAAGTCTTTCAGATATCTATCTATATCTCTAACTTTTAACTAAACCTGAAATATGTATAAGGAATAGGATATTTTAAAAAGTTATGTTCGTAACCTAAACACATTTAGTCATTGTACACGACTATGTCTGTGGTCTGTGGTAAATCCTAATCACTGAGAGAGTCTTTAGATAGTCTTTAGGCATCCGTATCTATGAAATTATATGTCATTAGTCTATGAGAAGAACTCTATTATTTGTGAATTGAAAGAGTCTTTCTCACAGGCACTGCGAGACGAACTCTAACAATTGTTCGGTTATATCGTCACATAACACTAGATGTAGGTCATTACACACGCCCATTATAGCTCTCGCTTTGACTTACATAATTGCCTTCCTTACTGCTAAAATTAAAGAGAAAATTACATACCTCCAGTTGATGACTTTGGTTACGATTAATTATTTAAATTTAGCATGCAGCGATAGAAACGACTTGAAAGCTACAAGTTCGGTAGTGATTAGCAAAATAGTTTTAGTCTTGTTAGTTTTCGTCTAGGTCTCGACCGTAGCATCTTTCGGTTTTTGTTCCTGACCCCTCTACGGATACCGCTAGGTACATGATAGAAAGATGGAGGCAGTGTGCTGTCTCAAAGCCTGAACATGTCTGACTTAAGTCAAATATAGGTCTTAAAATGCGACTTGTATACGTAAATCACAGATAATTTCATGGGCAAAATTGGGCGATTTACCTATCGCTTGTACTGCTATAAATAAAATTCGTCTGGGGTGTAGCCACTCTTACAAATCACGATTTTAATAAAAAGAACCTCCTACATTTCTTTCTCACTTTTAGCCTGCGTAGAGTAGCCTGCATTCTGAACTAGTAGGTACCTACCTATTTGGGCAAATATATTGATTTTATGGTTTGATGTATTTCAAGTTATATACCTACTTTTTATCTAATAAAGATACTTTGAATCATGTTGACCCTTGTCGAGGAGGTTTTGTAAGCCTTCACAGATTACTGTCCAATAGGTTTTAATTGCTGGCAGTAATGGGCGCGTCGTAAATGACGTTTATTGTTTCTACGGACGAGGAACATCGCGCCTGATCGTAAACTCAAAATACAAATAAGTCGTGAGTCTTAGCTTAGTACGAACGGTATCGATGTAAGTTGTATTCGAATTCGATTCATTCGACTCACAAAAAGAGTATTTGTAATGGTAAGAGAAAACGTTTGCTCAGTAGTGAACGTAAATGAACCCTCGTTTAGGTCGATCGGCAGGCTAATTACGTATCTTGAAATTACAAGCAACAGGCAAAAATTGCACAATATCTGCTGTCAAAATCATATTTTGTATTACCTATTAGCAACGCGACAGCAACAAGCTCAAATAATCGACCGCAACGCCATCTGCAAAGCGACAGCGACCGAGGAACTAAAAATGCATTTTTTGGTATGTTTGGCTGACGGTTTGGTATTACGTAAACTATTTAGCAGCCCGCGACAGCAGATTGAAATGTCAAACAGCGATTTTTTAACAACAACTAAAGTAGTGTCTGCAAGCCTGTTGCTATTCGTCTGCTTACTATATAAACTGTTTAAAATACTTGGTTAGTGATCGAAAAAGACTGTTAGAGACATTTTAGGCGTAATATTATCTTGTGTGACTATTATTGAACTTACCCTATTCGATTTTAAGTGGCAGTGTTATTGAAAAAGAAACTATAATAAAGAAACTATAATTTTAAAACAATGGCTCGTGCACTTCTTTTGATGGTTGCATTAGAGGCTGAGGAGATAAGACAGGAGACCAGGAGCACAGCCTCACTGAGACGTCGACTACGTGAGGAAGCCAAAGCATTCAACTTGTCCGACTGGGAATTTCAATCTCTTAACAGACATTCAAAGGATTTTAACTTATGAAATTAAATTGATCTAAGTACTATATAAAAGTCAAGAGTTTTGCGACTTAACAGTAGGATTCCTGCCGGCCTACTCTTGACTGCAATTCCAATCTCACAACAATATGAATTCAATCCGAATATATTGGTACTCTTGAACAAATCGAGTTTACGATTGATTTTGAAATTGGAAGCGATGACCGATGTGATGTGTATAATAAAATATAATACCAAAATAAAATTCAACACAATATGATGTTCTATGTTTTTTTTTAATTAAAATATGTCTCCAATAATGAATTATTATCTTTTATAATGTACCTAGTTCCTTAAATTAAACCTAAACTTATTTTGTAAAGCATTAAACGGCAAATAAATTATACATTCTGGCATAATGTGTATTGCTGTTATAAAAAAATCTTACGTGCAATTTTGAATAGACATCAAATTTCAAAATAGCTCAAAACAAAGTAAACAAAAAAATTAGAAATCATCTTCTTTCTTAATTTACCAGTAATGTTGGTGCCAAGGCTTTCCAAAATAACACCTCAAGTTCTGACAGACCACATACAAATTATTATTGTTATGTATTTTAGTGATTGGTCTTATTGAAAATGAGGTATTTTACTCATAAACAGAGGCTTAATTTGTTTACAGAATACTGTGATTTATTTAAATATTGCTACCTTGGGTTAAAAGATAATAAAAGACTGATTATTTTAGTACTTATTTTTATAATACCGTGATTGTAGGTAAGATTACCATATCAATCAATGACCAAAAATTTAATATACACATGGAAATAAAAACTGTGTTACATTTAAATATTAGAAGCTAAATATTGTGATTTATTTAAATATTGCTACCATAGGTTAAAAGAGAATAAAAGGGTTATTGTTAAGTATTTTAGTTACTTACTTATTTTTATAAATACTGTGATTGTAATATTGATTATATCAATCAATGACCAAAAATATAGAATATAGTTAAAAAAAACAAATAATAGTTTAACAAGAGTTTAATGAAAACATTAAAAACACTTATAGCTATTATAGCAGCCTATTATAGCTCACGCACACTAACTCTGGAAGTTCCTGCCTACTTGTTTCCTGGGTGCTGTCTGTGCTACTAAGTAGGTGGTATGGTATCCTCACTGTCTTTTTGACTCAAGCTTGCTTCATTACAAATGTTGTGTAAAACACAACAAGCATTTATAATTCTAATAACTGTGTCCAGATGATAGAGAAGGACCCTGTGGCCTAGGAGACATTGCCACCTATACTTCAGAACACCCATAGTATGCTTTACTGTATAGTGTCCCACACAATTAAATTTGGTGTAGTGTTCTTCAGGTGAGCCAGCCGGAGCATCCAAATATGTTTCATCACAATAGTTCTTTGGGCATAGCCCGAGTCTCCTAAAACATAATAAATAATTATTTCATTATAATATTCATGTATGAAACAAATGCTCACTTTATTATGATTTTAACTTAGACTTAACAAGTGAATAAACAACTTCCCCAAAATTTAAAAAGGAAAGAACACATTCTAAGATTCCTTTATAATTTTTATGTTATTTGCCAATTTAAAGGTATTATGACTTCTTATACTGTGGTATTACTAAAAGAATATTATATCTATTAACATATATAATTAATTTGTTTAAATTGTAAAATATATTATATCAATATAATACCTATATACAATTTAAAGGTATTTATAAAACAAAAGGCATTATTAAAACTAACTTATACAATTACAGAATCCAAGAGTCAACTTACATTTAAAACATTTCTTAAGTGAAATCCTTTTCTATTACAAAACCTCTCATTTTGGGCTGGACATATGAGAGCCATATGAGTACCAACAATAGCACTTACTATGTCATATGGAAGTTTTCATAAAATCTGAAATTAATGCAAATATTATTATGTAGCTCAATAAGTCAAATAGATTATTATAATTAGCACTTATTTTATTTATATTAATAGATAGGTATCACATAATATGAAGAACAATGTAGAACCAATCAATAATAAAATAATTTGAGATATATTTTTCAAGTATCCTACATATGCATTGAACTATTATTACTGTAGTAATTACAACTCACTGTACATAGGCCGTAAATAAAGAGAAAAGATGAACTATAGAAGAGGTTAGATTAATTATAGATATTTCTATTGACATACCTTATAACCCGCAGATACTAGATAGTAGATACAAATCCAAATCGCTATGAATAACTTCAAAGCTCCTTGCTGAGGCGATAATATCTCTTAAACTCCTCATCACATTAAATTTCACTGTAATTGTGCGCTATTGTAGCATATTTTCGATCCCAATCCTAAATTTCGATAGGATCGAGTGTCAAGAGTAGGCCGGCAGATCACAGAATAATATTAGCATAGTGTTTATATACTCTTTGAATATTAGTTATTACTTATTAGTTATTACATATGTATGTACCCCATATTTAGTATTTACATTAAAATTGATTAAAATTTAAAAGTATTTGAAGTGTGTTAAGTGTTTGACGTTTTGTAGTTCCATCCATTGCTACCTGGCTGCTGGTGGCGCTAGTAAAAGTGCATTAGCGGCTAGTGAGCAGATAGCAGACGATAAACTTAGATAATACGTTTCTTTTTGCAACCTCTCGACCGGTCGCTGTCGCTCTGCTGTTGCGTTGCTATCGCGTGGCTGTCGCGCTGCGGTTGCTTTGAAATACGTAATTAGGGTGCGGATTGTATTTCATTGTAATCGTGTTTGCTCGTTCAACTCGACACTAAGCGCGCTGGTTCCATGTCGCACTGAATCGTGTATACTCGGATCGAGTCGACATTAAACGATCGTGCCGCACTGTATCGTCTATACACGTATCGACTCGACATGAACATGACATGATGGAACCATCCATGTCGCTCTAAGTTGGCTTAGTTGGATGTATTTGGGTATACTCGGGTTGACTCGAAATTAAGCGCTCGGGTAATGTCGCATTGAATCATGTATATTTGGCTTCAATCGTCATCAGCCACGATTTTTTTTCTTAACAATTGTAATAAATTTTTTTTTAAAAATGGAATTTTCACTACGATTGCGTGGTAATAAATACGCACCCACTTTTATTAATGTTACGAATTATTGTTGGACATTGTCGCAAAATCCTCACTGGAAACGGACTCACTCTTGGCCGGTTTTTATTAGTTGTTGTTTTACTTCTAACTTTTGACTGATCCCGAGATCACAGAATCACAGAATCACCGAGATTGATGCTAACAGATAAACATACATTACTGTTGTGAGTTATGATATAACAAAAACAAAACATCATTAATGAATCACGTTTCTTGTATAACGTGTTCACGTGTAATTTTCAGATTTTATTATTTACTAGCTGATAAATGCGGTTATACCCACCCTTAAAATGGGGAAAGAGTCTTTTGATTTAATAGCATTGCTTTATGATTGGAATATCGAATTCTAAAATATTTTCAAATCTGAATAGTTTCCAAAGATTTGACGCCCTCGAACAAACGAAGAATCCCTTTAGCTCTGTTATATATTTTTTCTTTTGCGCCGGGTAATGCTCTTATGCAAACTGCGGAGCGGGGGGTCTTCCCAATTGGGTATGTGGAAGTTGGGACTCGCTGCGCCCGAAAGAGGTGGACGCAGCTCTACCCACTAAAACCCGGCGAGTGCCACCAATGCCGCCTTCGGTGAGTTTACCCGTGTCTGTTGAGCAACAAGGCACCTCGTAGTCAGTCCCCCAAGGGACCGAGAGAGCGCCCCAATATCAGCTCCTTCCATTAGACCGCGTTCAACGCCGGGCGGCTCTAATCGTCGATAGCAAGGTTCTCTCCAATCGGCTTGATTCTTTGGCGCTGCGTAGAGATGTCGGATCGCTCTGCATCTTCTACCACGGGAGTGTTCTGAGGAGTTGTTCGGACTAATACCTACAACAGAATTCCACCACCGGACATCGCATAAAAATTCCAAATTTCACCCACACCACCTCGATGTCAGATCAGCTGCCACCTACGGTGTTTCCGAACTTAGGGACTTTCAAGAAAAGAGCATACTCTATTTGAAAGACCGGCAACGCACCTGCTAATCCTCTGGTGTAGCGAGTGTCTGTGGATGTCGCTATCACTTACCATCAAGTGAACCGACTGTCCGTTTGCCCCCTCTTCTATAAAAAAATCTAATCCCGTAAATATATTTTAACAATATTACTTTTGTTTAAAATCCACATTTGCCGGGACCTTAAGTCTACAAGGATGTTATAAATTAGCGGTATATTAAAGCTTATCTTCGCAATCACGGTGTTCTGAGATTAGATTAGCCAATATAGATAACACAACGTGAACACACACTTGATATGAATGGTACTGTAATCACCTCCAATACCTTTGTTTTTATGGGAGCCTAGTACTTTAAAGAGAAAGCTTCCGTTCATTTTCATCCGAATCAGTTGCTGATGGATTATTAAAATTTGGCAAACCTTCTTAGATATAAATTAAATAGATATCCTAAATGCACGTAGTAAATAAGTCGCCAAGCTGTGTAATAACCATACATATACAGATAAATAAAATTGGAGTGTCTGTATATATTATTAAAATAACCGCTTTTTATTAAATGCATATGGATGTAAATATACCAAAATAACATTTTTTCCTTTTTTTCATTCCGTAAAATACAATCTATGCGGAATCCCGCTGCATCAATCCAGGAAAATTGGGAATTTCAAATTTGGGGGAAAAAATCGGGATTGCAATCCAATTTTTTGGTGGCGTACGCTACGTGTATCAAAAAATTGGAATAAATTAATTGAACACAAACATATGTTCCAATGATCTGAGATTTATCAAACATATTGTGATTGGCGGGATTCGAACCCGTATCTCCCGTAATGCCTTACCATTTTTACCGGAGCAGTTTTATCTAAAGTCAATATGTTGTCACCTTGACCTAGTAGCAAGTGGGTAACATAAAGCTAATGATTTCTGCGCCAAGAACGGTTCTAATATTAGTTGTCTTTTGTTAACGACAATGATTGATTTTGTGGGTTTCTACGGTAAAATATCGTTGATATGTTGACCAAAGTTGGAATTCCATATTTGAGAATTAAATTTTCATGGTTTCATATACTTATTATATTTTCTATACTAAAGAGGAAATGTAATGTTTGGACGTGTTGAACTACCGGTGTGTTTCCCGGTGGGAGGGATACTCTGTGCCACACTCCCGTCTGCTTAGGTACCATCTTGCTTGTTTCTCCCGTCAAACAGCTTTGCTGTGTTTCGGAAAGAAGGGCAAGACAGGCCACTTGTGTAATTACTGGCACCGAGACTTAACATCTTATGTCTCAGGATAGGCAACACATATATGAGTTACCTTTTTTTTTTCTTTAACGCTGGGAAATGCTCTGAGGCATCCCGCGGGGGAGTGGGTCTCCCCAGGCGGGTATGTGGGACTCGCTGTGCCCGAAAGCTGGTAAGTGGACGCAGTTCTACCCGCCGCCTTTAGTGAGGTTCCCTGAATCTGTTGAGCAAACAGGGCACCTCGACGGTTAGTCAGTCCCTCAGGTGACCGACACCTCCTCCACAGAAGGGTTGTTCTGCACCACAGAATTTTTTTAATTATTATTATTATTATTATTATTTTTAATTTTAATTTTTTTTTAATTTGTTCAAAACAAAAAAGTACAATAAATTTTACAAAGAACCCACCCACGAAAACCTCACAGGGTTTTCTGTTATCTGGGCAAGGCGAGTCGTACAATTTATACTTATTTAGAATGTACACAATCACACAATATTTACTATTTAGTTTTTAGTAGTTTTTTACATACTAATTATCAGTTTTGAAGTTGACAAAATAATGTTTTAGCCTGGTCTTATATAGTACCTACATAATGCACTGAAGCCAAATATAGAACCTTCTTGAATTTCCGAATATGTTTATACGCATAATTTGTTTGTATTCCAGCGTTCTGGGCGTTCCTGTACTTCGTGGGCTTCTGTTACCTCTCGAACGCCTGGGGTAAGACCGACAACCCCCCCATGGGCACCGCCAACAACATGCAGGGGGCCATCGCGTTCTGCTTCTTCTCCATTTTCGCTTGGGTAAGTGTTTACGTCGCGGAGAAAAGGAAGGGATGGTGAAACATAATAAAAAAGTGTGTGTGTACTTATGTACGTACACGCGTTAGAAGTTATACGCCTTAAAGAAAAATACATAGTACAATTTCATTACACTGTAACCTTTTTGCTTATTGTGAAAACTGTTTGATAGCTAACTTCATGGTGTCGGTTTTTATCGTGACGGTGTGCGCGCGTATTATAAAAAAATACACTTATCATTTTTCTCTAACGCGCAAATCAAAAGAAGCATAACTTCAAAATGATCCCTTCCATTCATTGGAAAGGAGAGTCACAACACTTAGAATTAAGGATGACTTGGCGGGAGGAAGTGTTTTCCAGAAATAGAAAATGTTTGTAAACATTTTGTAACAACCATTACGCATGTCAATAACATTTAATAACTGCAGTGTGGCAGCACTAACTATTGGTATATAAACAATTAACGAATCTGAAATAAGAGCCCAATGTCCAGCTTTAAATAATAAAAGTTCATGATTTTAATGGTTAAAACTAAAAAGTTATGCTTCGTGGCACGTGTGATAAGTAAGCGAGCGCAGCAATTGAGACCTCACAATAAGGGTGCGGCGCATGGAAAGGCTACGCACTTTTTTTTAAAGTGCGTAGCCTCTGCGTGCACCGCGTTGGAGCCGCGTCTTAAGAGCCATTTCACAATTTTTCGCTCCGCAAGTTTAGGTAAATTTGGTCGAAGCGCTCGAGTCGCACGAGCCGCGCGGCCGCTGAACTATAACTCGGTATAGTGTGACAAACAAAAAATCATCTTGATCTTTTTCTAATGTATACTAAAAATAAATAACTATGTTACAAAACGTTTTTGAAGTGAAACTTATTTGCGCGCATGAGGGTAATTTTTTTACGGATGAAACGCGTCACGAAGATGTGCAACGTTTAACAAGCTTTTATTATTATATTATTTTTATTTTCATTATATTATATTTTTTTTATATATTGAATGCATATGGATGTTTACACGGGACAATTTATACCCAAATAGTGTTTTTTACAATTTTTCTTTGTCTGTCCGTCTGTCTGTTTGTTCCGGCTAATCTCTGAAACGGCTGGCCCGATTTTGACGGGACTTTCACTGACAGATAGTTGATGTTAGGTATGTTGTTTGATATAAGGAGTAACTTAAGCTAATAATAAGCATCATCAGGCCGTATACGGCTGTAAATCTAAGTTAACGCGGGCGAAGCTGCGGGCAACAGCTAGTCTAACCACCTAGCTAGCATGCGTCCATGGGTACCGGTGGGAGGGAAGCGCTGTGCCGCGCTCCCGGCTGCATGGGTACCACAATCTTGCTTGTTTCTCCCGTGAAACAGCTTTGCTGTGTTTCGGAGAGAAGGGCAAGACAGGCTGTGTAATTACTGGCACAGAGACTTAACACCTTATATCTCAGGATAGGCAACACATAAATGAGTTTCAGGTAAACTGTTTTATGTTCATGGGCGACGTCGACCACTTACCATCAGGTGGCACGTTTGCCAGTTTGCCTATCCAAGGGACTCTCTCCCTCAATGAACACCAAGACGGCCGATCCCATGCCACAACATTTCATAATGATGGTGATGTTGATGATGATATAATATATCATCATTAGCCTCCATCCGTCCATTGATGAACATAGGCCTCCCTCAATGAACACAAAGACGGCCGATCCCATGCCACAACATTATGATGATGATAAATATCATCATAATATCTCCTAATATAATATACATGATGATGATGATATATCATCGGTAGTCGGTACAGCAGTATTTGAATTGTTGATGATTAGTTTTGTAGCCTAAGTTCCTCCTTGTAATATCAGTTATCTACCAGTGAAAATCCCGTCAAAATCGGTCTAGCCGTTTCTGAGATTAGCCGGAAGTTTGTTCCGGCTAAGTAAGATAAACAGACAGATTTTAAAAATGGTTTTTGATGTAAGTACCGAACAAATAAAATCTATGGACTCTTTTTACACCACGTCAATCTGGTCACTCTAAGTGGTCTGTAATCTGGTAAGTCCTCGAAGTATTATTATTTAATTAGTCTCTTATTTGAAAGTATCAAATGCTTCGTATCACGCTGTAACTATCAAGTAACAACTGGTAACAACAGTCGCATGGTGCGTGTGAGCGAGACAGATATATCGCGCTGAATTTGGCATAGGTCCTACCTCTGAGAGTGTTAACTGCCAACTGCCAGCGCTCGACTAATTTCCTGGGTCTGTTGAGTAGTATTATATACTATCTTTTTATTATTTAATATAAAAAGAATTAAAAATAAATTAATATTTTATTTGTATGTTGTAAGTTTGTATGTAATGATGTAAGTTTAATTTGGTATAGATAGTTTGTTAAAATTTCTTAGTTTTGTAAGAAAAATATAGCTTTTAAAATTGTACTTATTTGGAAAATATTCGTAACTTTTAAAATTTTATTATGGATTAACGGAGATAATAATCGAAAAAAATCTAAATTATGTGTCAACAAAAACATATAAACAGTTTCAAGATAGAGGTTATTGAGAAATAGGACTTCAAAGTATACTCTTCGACCGTTTTCTCAGGGAGGTGGCGGATGAAAAGGCTAATAATTTTGTACACACAAAATAAATCAAAATTCTAATAAATTATGTGTCAACAAAAAAGGTTGTTCTATTACATTTCAATAATAGAAATTATATTATTGCATCCGAACATTGAGATTAACGACGTCAAAATGTTTCAATTTCACGGATTTTTACTGATTTTTGTGAAATGGCTCTTAAAGCATTTGAAATAGGAATACCTACATCTGACTGCTGAGTTGAGTTGATTTTCGCAACATTATCTCAGATAAGCCGACTTGGCGTTCATTGAGGGAGGCCTATGTTCAGCAGTGGACGAATAGAGGCTGATGATGATGATGAAAACAATTATACTTTTTATCTGTTCCGCTCATAAAAAAACAGTATAGGTTTATTTTGCTACTTCTATCGTTAATATTACTCTAGTAAATAATACTTAGTTACGATAATAACATGTTAACACCAGGTGGTATGCGCCTTCTTCGCGTTCCAACGTTTCCGCATGGGCGCGGACGCGGCGTTCGCGCCGGCCTACGAGGTGGAGGGGGGCGTGGGCAGCCCCGGGAGCTTCCCTGCCTACCCCGGCGCCCCCGACCCGCAGCCCGCCTACAGTGACCCGCCCTTCTCGCAACAGCATACCGGTGAGTGACTGCACCTTAACCTTGCAAGGCCACATAAGGCCTTTTTGCTGTAATCTCTATACTAATATTAAAAAGCTCAAGAGTTTGTTTGTTTGTTTGAACGAGTTAATCTCAGGAACTACTGGTCCCATTTGAAAAATTCTTTCAGTGTTAGACCGCCCATTTATCGAGGAAGGCATTAGGCTATATGTTATAGCCTAATGCCTTCACGTCTTCACGTCACGCTGTGACTTAAAGGAGTTGAGTAACGCGGGCGAAGCTTCAGGCAACAGCTTGTGACCCTTGCTGGACATTACTTGAAAGGACCCCTAGGCTAGGAGGGTCGGGACGTATATCCCTTATGCACTGCCTCGATGCGGGGTGGTTACATATTTGGTCATTTTAGTATGTGTTGTCTTGGGACATATTGTTACTTACAGAGAGTCCATCAATTCCCTGCAGATGCCCTGGTATGAGGCTTATTTTGAAATTAAGTTACCAGCTCATATAATTCTTTAATATTTTTCAGGCAACATTGACTACACGGCTCCAACATATTAAACCCCAATGCCGGTGTTATAATTATTTGCAAGTACATATTATTTATACAGATGCGATAAAACAAGGCTTACACGTATGTATTAAATCTGTTACATAAATCCTATATATTGTCAAAAAAATCCCTTATAACATAGCTTTACAATAAATTATAATATAAAAAAGTACAATGACTGTTGCTACTTAAAAGTATTATTTTTATTCGTCCTTTTGTTGACTTACTATCATTTAGTTTAAGTTAATTTAATTTTAAGGTAAAGATGTATTGCTAAAACTACCAAGTTTTTAAACCCTTAACTGATAAAAATCATCATCAAAGTATTTATCGAAAATCTTGCTAACCTTTTAAAGCATCATTTTCGTGATAATTTAACTTTTAGTCAAATTTATAAGAAAAAAACCGCTTAATGAGTGTTCTGGGCAGCGCCAAAGTCATTTTATCAAGTGTCATACGTTAAGTACCTGCTTAAATGTTTGTGACAATATTCTATATAGCTTTTCATGTATGTAAATAATATCGAGCTAAAAATTTGTGATTTCCAATGTGAAAATTATTTAAGCACGATGAGAGTTATACAATCGTGGCATATTATAACGCTGTCATTAATTTAGCAGTGCTACGTTATTGCAATATTGCTAATAAACAAGAATTTTATTAGTGCTAGTTTTATAACCGTAATACAATTCTGTAGCACTGCTTATAAAACCGTAGCGGTTATGCAGTGTCGTAGCACTGCTAATAGAATCGTAGCCGATATACTTTACCGTAGCACTGCTAATAAATTTTTAGCAGCAGCGCTTATATGTATAAGCGTTACACTTCTTTACGTGTATCGTTACACGCGTTGTATTATTTGTGATATGTATGTACTATTTGTTATGTTGTGCCATTATTACTTGATCTAGTAAAATGGCTTGTTGAAATAGTCTTTGTATTTTGTTATTTATTTTATCGATTAAGAATATTTTATTTATTTAACTTTACGAATAGTACATGTTATTTTAATTTATTTTTATGGGCATTAAGTAATTTATTAATTGTATTGGCTGTTCATGAAAAGCTTTGCTGTGTTATAAAAAAATGTTTTTGTCACTTCCAAATCGTTGATCATAAGGTTCAGTATTATGCCATAGCTTATCCAAAGCATAGTATTTTTTTAATGATATTCTAGGGATCTTCTAGATTAATATATCTAATGTTATTACTCCGTAAGTAAGTTTGAGCTTTCGGTTTCCTCACACAAGGTCTAAATTCGAGTACAAATTGAGTAATGGCATTTTATATAAATGTAGTCGTAATGTTGTTTGTCACTTATGACAATTAAGATTTATGTTTATATTTTTTTCAAACAATCTACTTTTTTAGTACGGCACAGCCACAAGTATCCCAACGCTTCCTTTTTATTATATTTTTCTTGTTAATGTGACTGTCTATTTGTGGAACGTCTTTGGTAGTCACTTAATTTTATGCTCGTTTGGATTTAAAGTAAATGAAAATATATCGCGCTATGGGACCTCTGCCAATGTTTAGCCTCCTAAGATGATTTAAATGTTATAGAATATCAGTAGATATTAAAATTTCTATGGTGATTATATGTTTCGTCATATTAAGTAAAAAAATGTAGTGTTTTATCCAGCTAGTAGTCTACGTTTTAACACAATTACAATAATAGATCGATTTTTTTTTATTGTAATTACAAAATCGACATTTAATATGAATGACATGACGCTAGTCTGTAGTAGTGTGGTTTTTTTACGAAGTCTTATGAGAAAATATTTCTCCTATTAAATTGTAATCAAATAATACTGTATATTATCGTAATTCTTAATTGTTATAATCGTGTTATATAAAGCAGTAGTATTCACTTCCATAGCTTGCACTGTTATTTGTAAAGAAATTGTAGCAATAATATTAATTCGGTGTAGCGTTTCTCATTTAAACTAAGTAGAGCTTGCTTCGTTGTTTTTTAAATGGGAAACTATACCTTAGTAATTAGTATAGTCGTCATATCAGTCGTGGAATTAGGGCATAAGCGCTTTAATGTAAGAGCATAGACAATTTCTTTTTTTTTTATTCAGATAGGTATACGAATTTCAACATACAGCTCATGAATGAAGGCAGTTTAATGTAAACTATTTTTTTTAAAGATGCCACAGGACGCCTGTCAAATGTGAAACATCTGCCAGTATTTATAAAAATGGAATTCATAATTAATAAAGACATATAACGAAAAATGGAAAACGAAATATAGTATACGTAATTTAAATTAGATTAGAGTTCGGCGTTCTAGTGTGATACCGTCATGCCGTTTTTCGTCGCGGCGTTAGAGGCCAAAGCACACCAACAGATGTTTCACATCAACAAAATTCTACAGCTGATGCCTCCTATATAAACAGACAGCAAGCTTTATTTAAAAATAATAAAAAATATATGTTTTCAATATATATTTTTTATTATTTTTATAGGATATCTCGAATACTTAAATTTATAGTATAAATATTTATTTCAATAACGATTTTCGTAGTATTTTTAACGATTCGATGGATCGATTCGAATCGATTTTATTATTTTATTAGATATTTACCATTAATCGATGATGACATATCGTATTATTGTAATATTTTCAAATTATGCCCATTCACATGATTGATATCAGTAGGATCGTGGTTACGCTGTAAATGTACTTCTTGACATAACGTAGTATAACGTGTGTTATTTAGATCTGTTCTGATACATAAATCTAATAAATATGAAAATTACCAAAAAAAATTGTAATAAGTGTTGATTGATAAGTCGATCAGTGTTGGTGACTTTAATGTTATAATGTATAGTATAAATTAAGTAACTATTTCGTTTTAACAACCGCTTTTGACTAATGATCCGAGAACTCGGTAATGAAGAGGTTTTCAAATCTCTATGAAGCTCGTTTGATATATGAAACCATGGCAATCGGTTTGTAATATTGTAAAGTCATCTTGTCTGCATAGATCTCTATTTTGATGTCTCGAATAATCTTTGGTGAACAGGGCCAAATTTGGCTCAGGGCTAAAAGTGAAGGGGTAACGGAGGAGCGAAGGCCCTTAGTTTTACCATAAAAGAAACTTTTCTTTTCGTAAGTGCAAAAAAAACGGGGATAAAAAACATGATATTTTTTTCATATCTTTTTTTGATGCCACACTCTTGTGGGACCCTGCCTGCCTTTCACCAAATCCGGCCCTGTTAGTAAATAAATATATCTTGTGTATATGTGTCATAGACAAACTTCTTCATCTAGTGTCGTAAGGCTTAAATGTATCGAATAAAGGCATTTATCGCAAAGGATTACCGAAAAATTACACAATCTAGATTCTAGTCTCTGGCATTGTTGCCCCAAGATATATTGTATTTCATTTTTTCTTAAGTGTCCTGTTTTGTAAACGATAAGTGCACGAATGTTTAATATATGATTCCACATTCATATTCATTTCATGTTGCTACGAAAATAAGAGACTAGAGTTATACGCAATATCAGTAACATGGCAGGACATTAAGAAAAAAATGAGAATTGTCTATGGTGTTACAGAATTTTTGATAGGTGAGGTAAAACAACTTATCCTCTTATATTTCGTAAAATATACATTTATCTAAATAAATAAAAATATTTTAATTTAGATACCAATTAAAATATTTTTACATACAGAACAAGGAATATATTACCGAAACTAGTTTGTCTATACTTAAACCCCCGTACAAATAAACGTTGAATAAACCTGTTAAAGATAAAACGCTGTTATAATATGTTTTCTCTCTTTGATTTTGCAAACGAGGGAAAGAGACAAAACAGTACAAGCCAGTCATAACTTGACACGTTTTTATTTGTACAGGGGAAAGAATAGAATGTTTATGTACAAATGTAAAATGCTAAACATTGTACCGTTAAAATATAATTATTACCCTCTCATGACGAATAAATGAAATTTGAATGTTTTATAAGAAAACTAGTGGCACCGACAGACGTTGTCCTGTACAAAATATTTTTTTTTGTGAATCTAAACCATCCTCATGCCCTTGAACTCACACAAAAAATTTCATCAAAATCGGTCCAACCGTCTAGGAGGAGTTCAGTGACATACACACGCACACAAGAAATATATATATAAAGATAAACAAGATTAAAAAGCGAAATGTGTGCTGGGACACATAGTAAAAGTGAAACTTCAACGGACAACTTTCACTACTCCGCGGCCGGCCGTCACGTGACATGCAATAGATGAACGAAAAAGTTTGAGGCGATGTAATAAACATTTCAATGAAAATTAAATGTTTTATTAAGAAAATAAACAAGATGTTAAATAAACAAAAATGATTTAAGATTCCGGTAGCAAATAATCTTTTTTACAATCTCTGTTTTACAAAGTGTTACACTGAATAAAGTGTAATAAATTAATCTATATAATTCGCATCAGAACAAATTTAGCAGTACAACGATTTTAAATGGCAACTCGAGTAGTGCTATACAAATAAGACAATTTATATTCATTCACTTGTTATATGTACAATCACTTTGACATGCTAAAAGAAATAATTCTCTACTCTATGGTCGGGCAAAAAATACTGGCAATTTAAATTGTAAAATGTGAAAAATACTTTGCATTGAAATAAAATTGCCAGCTTAAATCTAATTGTTCTGTTTCAAGGCTTAATATGAAACCCCGGACAGGCGCACAATTTGTCAGAGACATTGTAATAATTATATTTTTGTTGTTTCACTCTTTAACATACTTTATGTGATGTGTAAATGAGATAATAATGAAAATAAATTAAATAGATATGTGGATTTTGGTTTTTTTTTTCACATCAGACTCATACTCCTCATAGCAAATTATAGCTTTTTTTTCCAAAATTAAATTAGGTATATTAAACATTTTTCTTCTTGCAGTTTTTCATACATTGAAGACCAGCTAGTGAAATTTGAGTGTAATAGTCTGAAGAGATTGTACCTACTCTACTGCGAGGTAGCGGGTTCGAACCCCGCCTAGCATAGTATATACATAATATTATACATACTATATGTATTTGCATGACGAATTATTCATAATGATTCTTGCAAAATTTTATCGAAATCGAATCAACAGTTAGTAAAAATAAGCCAAACAGATTTAATTTGTCTCTTTTTTATGCCTTATGGAGGACTACCGACGCCCATACACATCTGCACAACCAAAAGTTATGCAGATGCATTGCCCTCATTTTCCCCGTCCCCCTAATGGGCCACCGGAAACTCGCAGACCGTACAAAACGCGACAGCATAGCTGTAACTTGACGCCAGTGTCACTTATAACATTACTGTGAATATCTATAAATATTGCACAGTATATAAAAACAAGCTTTTACTGCAGATTATTAGTGCGAGGACAAACGAGCGTAATTTTGGGAGACGCGAATCGCGTAAAATGAATCGCTGAATTTACGCTGCATTCGGTTTCATACTAAAGTCATATTTGTGCCACACGGCGACGCAAACTCACTGTGCGTTCCCTTCTTCCACTTCCCCCCGTAGAAGACCCAAGCTCTTCAACATTGGAAGTCTTCAGAGGTAGGCAGGGGACACAGGCGAACAAGTAATCGACGTACGCAGCCTCTTGCCGTGTCGATGTCCGCCACACGGGCGCTGCTGTCCAATCCTGTGAGCAGTCTGGCCACACATCCGAGACGTCAGTTTAGTGGTGGCACGTTATCTTCTCGAAGCAGGATAAGATCTCCGATATTAAGCTTCGTTGTATTAGACTTCCATTTGATCCGAAGTTGGAGTTCCGATATATACCTACTATTTCTGTCAGCGGTGTCAAGTCACGCCTTATTTGTTCAAGGCGGGCATATCGTTGCTGGGGAGTGCCTCGCAGTCACAAACCGATGGACACTCCATTATGATATTTGTAGCAAATTGTCAACATGTTTTTATGGATTGATTTAAATTATATTATTTTGCTATTTATTTATTAAAAATTAATTTATTAGTATTTATATTTATTTTATAATTGTATTATTTAACACAGTTTTTTTTTCGAATGGATCTATGCTAACGGCCCGAAGGCCCTAATGCTACATCGGATTATTGTGAGCCCATTTGGCTCACTTTTGGTTTGTAAAAGTGGCGGGGCGTCGGGTCCTCCTGGCGTCGGGTTGGTTTAACACAGTGCACTAAAAAATTGTGACTTGGTTTTCTCATAATGCAGAAAAGACCTGAACATTTCCAAATCCCAAGATAAACTTTCTACGAGGAAAATATGAAACCCGTTGGGCGCCAATGTAACGTTTAAAAAAAGAGAGAATAAATAACGAGTTAATTACATAAACATTTTATAAAGAAAACAAGAAGTCCAACTATTAAAAATAAGGTTAAAAGGATTTGGAAAAAGAGTAATTTAACAATTTAAAATTGTTAAATTACTCTGTTGTGGGTACGTGCGTTCGGCTAAATATATTCCTGGTATCCAGCGGGAAGTGATTATGTGGGCACTTATCTTCGGCGTCCTTCTACAAGTAGAATGCGAAAAGAGATATATGCGGTAGGCTTCCGAGCCGTCCCCACCACGGTTCAAGCCTTGTCGCGACTCGCGGCGGTGGGGCTTAGTAGATAGCCTAAGGTGAACCCAGCACCTTGAGCGAAGCAAATTGAGCCGAGGGAGCTGCTCTTTGTAGTCCTCTTATAAAAAGAGGGGACAAAAGAGCAGGGGGCAAGGGGCGAGGATGGGAACCTCACCCTATTGTACTGTCCCAACGTTGGCAGGGGTTGTTCTGTGGTGCGGGACAACCCCTCTGTGGAGGTGGTGTTTGTCCCTTGCGGGACTGACTAGCCGTCGAGGTGCCCTGTTAGCTTAACAGATCCGGGGCACCTCACCAAAGACGGCACTGGTGGCACTCGCCGGGTTTTAGTGGGTGCGTCCACTTACCATATTTCGGGCGCAGCAAGTCCCACATACCCACCTGGGGACACCGATCCCCAGGCGGGATGCCTCAGAGCATTTCAATAAAAAAAGGTAGTAGCTAGTAAGTACAGATGGATTTGATCCCGAGACCACCGAGAGAGATCACTGAGACGCACGTAGGACATCATTCTAGTGATACAGTAAGTCATAAAATAAAAACTTACTCGGAATTAGAAAAATTGTGTGTGTAAATGAAAACACGCGCAAATGAAAATATTTACGTCTGTAACAACGAAGTTGCATAAAACTCGATTATAATTCAAACTCGATTATAATCTTGACCTACATCTTTATATCAGTGCGCAGATGTTTGGCAGGAAAACAAATCTACATTTTCGTTCAATAATCTATTAATAACTCGCCTGCTTTCCCAAAAACAAAAGAATATTCCCAAATTATTTGGACATTAATAAAAATCCTGCATAACACGATAACGTATATTTTGTCTGAAATCATTCTTACGACGCAGTATTATCACGCGTTTTATCAACAACTTAGTCATCTAAGTACATGTAGGCCAGCAAAAAACATCTCTACGACGCAGTAGACAAAGTACATAATATTATGTACCAAACGAGTTGCGAGTTTTGAGCATTTTTTTTTCAAACTCCTACAAGATGGGACGAGTTGAAGTTCGACAAACCTGTCTTCCAGAACGTAGTACCATAATCCGTACTCGGTACCACTATAGTTCTAGTAAATGATCAAGGTACTATAGTAAATTTGATTGCTCAATGTATATAGATCAAGCTAAGGATGGTATTGGTATGTGAGAGTGCCTCTTTCCGGAAGGCATTTTTTTCCGCCGGGAAATATTATATGCTCTTAGGTATCCCGCGGGGGAGGGGGGACTCCCGAGACTGATATGTGGGACTCGCGGTGCCCGAAAGATGGTAAGGTGGACGCAGATCTACCCACTAGAACCCGGCGGTGTTGCTGCCGCACTGCGCGACACCTTGGCGAGTCCTTCGCATAAAGTTAATATACCTTTCCGCTAGGTATATTAACTTTATGGTCCTTCGCCCCTACCACCTTCCCGTCAGGATCTGCCTGTAGGTCTTTTGAACCTAGCCTATCTTGAAAAGGGATTTATCTAGATTTCTCCGTGCACTTACCTCGTCAATAAACAGTCTGCTTACAAATAAAATAAAACTTCGGAGAAAACGTTTAATCCTTCTTCTTAAGACTTCAGAAATATAATTGAAGCCTCAGTTTTATAAGATGTACCGGCGTGAGATGCCATCACCACCATCCTACTTCTTCTTTCCGTGAAACAGCTTTGCTGTTTCCATAAGAGCAGAATAAGCAGTATTATTACTGGCATAGCGAATTACCATCTACGTCTCAGGATAGGCTACACGTCTTGAACTGGTTTCTGTTTATTGGCGACAATGTTCACTTAACATCAGCCGAATCGTCTGACCGTTTGTGTGAATCCACAAAATATGCGGATATTGTATTTCGTAGATCTACAATAATTTTTTTCATGTTAGATGGCAATTGAATTTATTCTGACTCCAACAAATTTTAGTACACCCAAACACTTCTTACGGAATTCGGCCTTTAAAGATGAACTAGCTATTCAAAATTAATTTATCTATCAAATGAAAAAAAAAATTTTTTTTTCAATATATTGTTTTAAACTAACGCGATCACTTTAAATAGGGTATAATCACGGGGAGTCTCGCCGTGATCATGTCGATTGAAAAATTGCCGAAATATCGGGACCTCAATAAACCTGTAAACGCGGTAAGCACCCGTAACAATTTTTTTTTCAAATCCTGCAATGAGTTCCTAAGGATGTTTAAACAAACAGCTTTAATGTATGTATTTATAGCAATAATGCTTAACAGTGCTCATGGTTACACCCAGCTGGTTCATGATTGTAACATGATTCTGCAAGGACTTCCGTATCTATAAATGTATTAGATTTGTATAACAAAGATGGAGGAAAATTAAAAACAATATATAATCTGCTTTTTGTATATTTTTGAATCGCCATTTTGTCTTATAATAAAAGAAGTATCACAAAAAAACAGTGAAAACTGCTGATTCATAGAATCCAGACAAGATCTTCCGATACCACACCAATCTGACACAGCAGTGACAAATTGTTATATAAATTACAGTGCAACTTAAAACTAACATTGTTCATTAGGAATCTAGTAGAAAATGTAGAATGTTTGACTTCTTACAATTTTTTTCTATTTGAGTTCTGTTTTATCTTTTTAGTATTTGACTAAAAATAATCTCAACTGTCATTAAGCCGCTAAACCAATGTCATTGAAATATTTCCAACAAACTCAGGATTATGGGTTTGCAGAAATTATGAATTTGAAGCAAAAATCTTTATAGCTATTATTTTACAATTCTCTACAAATTATTTCTTTAACTATTTAAACAAATAACATTCATGTTAATAACATTAATTTTGATTTATAAAAATATGCATCATTGAAAATTAGCTCGAACTATACATTCATCAAAAGATATCAATAATAATTATGAACAAACTACATATTAACACACATACAGTTTTTATTACATTCATAATTCAGGCACATCCTTAAAGTATCGAATCTTATCTGTTACAGTAACAATACTATCTGGTTTGTTATTACACAAGAAATTCAATTAAGTCTCATTACCAGAATTTTATATTTACATAACTTTTACACACTGTTAACTAAGCTACCCTCATATGGAGAGTAAAGTCTGGGATATACTGTTCATAATTAAATATAATACAATATCACTGCTATTTTTTAAATCTACGATTAAACTTACCTATTTACTTTTACAGTATAGTTTAAAATAAGACAGCCTAATACAACTTAAAACTAATATCACTAAAACCTGTACAAGGAACTGAATGAACCAAATAAACTAACACAGATCTGTACAAAGTTTAACGAAAGTGACCGACAATAAACTACTTTCGGAATATTAACCACATACCATTCCCTTGTCCAGCAATGTCTTTGACTGATATGATGATTATCCGCTTTTAGCGTTACATTTAATTTGAAAATATAAGAATGCAGAAATAATAAAACATTGTCAAAATATACTGCAAGACATATGTACGAGTCTAATTATTTCTGTAAGGCTCGGAAGAGTACCTTCCTAAAGTATACTAAGTGAAAAATAATGTTTTATTGGGAAGAGACCGAATTATGTACACTTAATATATATTTAATATTAGACTAAGAAGTACTTTATATGAAATTATTTAAAATATTATTTACTTAATTTGTTCAACTACAAGATCTTTTTTGAAAAATTGTATTTGGATAAACAATTTCAATTTGACATGCTGAAAAATAATATTTACTGTAATCAGGAATGATTTTAGCAATACTATAAATTATTATTTTTTAATAAATGTCATCAAAATGCTCAAAATAAAATGCACATTTTTAATAAAAACAACTTATTAATTTTAATCATGCAATAGCTGATTTTACATAATTAATTTAATACTAGTTTCAATTACGGTTAAACAAATTTACATTTGTGTGCCCACATGTTTTATTTCACTATTTTCAAATGGCTACACTGGGACAATTATTATCATACAAAATATGTTTCCTATTAGTCTAATACTAATATCTATGCCTAACTTAAGTTGTAACTTTTATAACAGGCATGTGGCTTGAGAATATTTTAAAGTACAGTTCAAATACAATTCTCTAAGCTCTGCCTGTTAGCCTATACTACTTCTTAGCCTTTGTTGAGTTCCCTTGCTTCTGTGGAGGAGTCCACCGCAATGCAGAGGGATCCACTGTTAACCGGGGCTTCTTAAAGTGAGAACTGGCCAACTGTTCAGAGACTATCTTTGGTGTAACACAAATAACATGCTGTCCTTTCCAATATTTAACCATATTCATTGACTGAAGTGTAGAAATAATATCTGTTTGTGATATGCCAGTCATTTGACTTAAATCTTTGATACTCAATGTACCTCTACTGGCACTTAATACTTCAAGCAAAACATACGACCAGTATGATCTATAACTTAGCTTACCAAGGTCCGATAATGGTTTTTCTGGGCTGCCAACTACTTGCTCTAACCTGGATAGCTCATAACTAAAGGCGATAAGCAGCTTTCCATAGCCTTGTCTCTGGTATGGGGGAAGCGTTAATATACAAGCTACATTGTTACCTTCAGGGGAGTCCTTCTCTTTTGAAAAGTAACCAACTAAATGCGCTCCTTGTTTGTCAACTTCACATAATATGTAAAACAAAAATTGTTCAATGTCAAAGTATAAGGTCTTGTGGTCGAGGAACAGTTTTGCTAATAAACATAGATTCTGACAGTATATTTTGTGTTCCTTACCGTCTGCTTCAAATATCGCTATTGTACCTTTTCTATATATTTCACTTCCTATCGGTTGTCTGGCTGTACATTCACTTAAATGATATCTATACGTTTTCTCCATTCTCATGTATTTGAGACAGTATTCACATATCCATAGCTTTGATTGTTTACCGTATTCATCAGGGTATGGGCTGAAGTACCATGTGTCAATTTCATACTTCCCTATTTGAATTCTATCGATGTATTTTACTTTGGTAATAGCTTCGTGTTCTTTCTCCAACGCCGCCGTCGTTGGATCCATTTCTGCATACGACTTTTGTACATGATTGATTTCATCGTGTTTACGTTTCTGATTGCGTGTTATTTTTCTTCCCGATTTGTCGGTAAGTAAATGATCCGAGTTTATATTGTTATTAGATTGCTCACATACGTCAAATCTATCGGACATAACACGGTGGCGGGAAACCCATTCGTCGAGCCTTCGATCGTAGCCCACATAGTGTACATAATACTCATAACAAGATTCTGCGGCACTAAACCGCGTCTGTATTATCTCAGCCGGGTGCCATGACTCATCGGAACGCCGCACTAAATAATGCTCCCCAATGTCCAAAGGCTGCTCTGGCGCGGACTCTGAATCTTCATTGTCGGTGCTGCGGCACTCTGGATTCGGTAATTCACTATTAACTATTGGTTTTTCTAACTCTTTATCCCCTTTTGCCATAATATTCTATGAAAATACACTGATCACGCAATACCGCGCAACATAACTCGCCGTAGCATGGCCATGCTAATGTGTTGCCATTTTGAAAATCTAAAAATTCTAAAATCCTTTTTCGACAGTTTTCTAACCTAATTCATATAAAATTTATTCTATCTGTAAAATCTGAAATAAATATATATTTATTTTACTTTTCCATTTAATCACTTTAATCATTGAAAGTGCATAGCTTTTTGTAATGACTATTAAACATCGCCACAATAACACACGGGATACATAGACATATTTACTAATAAATAATATAATATACCACGCTCTTTTTGTGGCAAACGGAGAACTTTTTTCTTCGACGACTATAATCCCTCCTAGTCTTCCACTTGATTCACTAGTCTTAGTGCTTTCGAACATGGTCTTCGGTCACCGGTACTCTTGATCTGGCTTTTAAGATAGATTTGTTTTTCAATCCTCAGATAAACATCTTCTCTGACACATCTGAGCATCCCTTTCAGTATATTTATCATTAAATCGACTCTTTTGCTTTAATATGGATTAGAGCAAAAGAGTCGATTTCTAGTATGGCCTAGAAAGCTGAAGAGTTTGTTTCTTTGCTCTTCTCTGCGTAAACAGTTAAAGTTACGTAATAATTATGTATGACGGAATTGTATCCTTTAAAAGTTCTAAAAAAGTCCGCAAGTCTTTCTTTAAAGGTTAGCATACTATATCCATATTAATACTTTAAAAATGGGTAATTATAAAGCGGTAATAGAAAACTTATTTACATAAATAAGGTATTAAACATTTAAAATACATAAGTTGACTTGAGCAATTCATGAAGTTAAAAATTTATTTTTCACTTTACATCAAATGTAAATTAAATGCATACTTTACGAGATATAGCAAAATCAAAATGAAATACATTATAGCTGCCGTGTGTGAAGAGCTTTATTTATGATCATAGCATACTACGGGTTGGTCGTTTCGCGATTTTGCCGTATCAAAACGAAACAATCTATCGCAGAGCGATAACGGTTTCTGAAACGTATTTATTTTGGAAACTATCTATTACAGAATAGCGGCTTTGGCTAGCTGTTCTGATACCTGCCTAGTACTAATTTTCGTGCAATACGGTTTAAGGGCCATTTCTATTATTATTTATTTATATTGACAGATCGAGTTAAAATTTTGTCGTAATATTTTTTACGTTAAATAATAGTTATTACTACTCTTATGTATTGCGAACATGTTTATTTCTTTATGTACACAGACAAATATTAGGTAGGTATATTATTTACACGAAGCATTTATAATCCAACATTACCTACACGTAATATTATATTTACACAAGTAGTCTCAATTTATACAACTGACTGCTAAGAGTAATTATAATTTATAATATATTTAAACTAATAAACTGTAGTAATTCAAATAAATTGTAAATGCTAGCAAAAGCAAGTGCATGACCTTGACCGCACCGAGTAACCCAATTTCATTTTACCAATAAATCTAATAATTGCAATTATTGTTAAAGAAACGGGTGTCAATTTTTCAAATCATAGCTCATCTTGAGCACAAAATAAATATTACATATTTACAATAAATATTTATTTTGTGTCTTGAGCGAGAGCGTACAGAAATGGCGCGGAACTGGGAAGTCAGTTTATAAGCGGATTCTCGCTCTTACGTATAGCACTATCTCTGTCGCGTTCGTATTATGTACTTCGGTTCGATCGGTTATTCGGTATTTCTCGATACCGAAACGGCGACGGGCGAATAGCGATACCGTATTATGCGTGACGTCGCGCGCGTCGCACCAATAGATAGTTTTGCTCGATAAATAGTTTCTGAAACGTCAATAGATAGTTTTCGTTATTGCGCTGATAGATAGTTATTGAAACTGGTTATGGTTTGAAACGTCCATCTCTATAGCATACTATTATTTAACGTTTAATATCAATTAATGTTTGTATTATTCATGCAGTGCCTATTGAGTGATTTTAAATTGTTTATATCCAGACTATTTGCATTGCATTGCAAACATAATCCATTTAGAAACACACTTCCCATTCTCTCTCGTCACACTTTTTTATGATATAATTTATTAATTATGCAAAATTTATATTTTTTACGGTTTATTGACTTTTACCTCTTTACATTGCCAATTCTCCTACTTTTCATCTGTGGAAGTCAGCTGGCAACATTTTCAATGACTGCCGAGTGCTACAAGCAATGAGCTGTCGAATTGCGAACGTAATCGCCATAGGCGTACTGTTTGTGTGCTATGTTTGAGCATTGTTAATTTCCGACCAGAAAAAGTGAGATATGATATTTTTATTGTTGGTCCGAAACCATATTTAGTTTGTTTACTGTAATAACTGTGTGTATCGATTACCGATATTTAAAAACGTGCAGTGTTAAGAATCTAAAGGTTTTAACCGATAACATTTTGTACCAATTGTTTTATTAGTGGGACTTACGTAGTCATTGAATATGCAAGCCATCAAGTGTGTCGTCGTAGGTGACGGGTGAGTTAAATTTTTCTACTTTAGGTGCGTACATTCTTTCGTAACGTGCAGTATTACACTGCCTGACGTCACGGAACCAAAGCGGCGTTGATCCTAATAAAGTAATTTTATCGGTCCCGGCCTGGTACGTACACAGATAACAATCATACAATTTGTTACAACAATGACAAACCCAAAGATTGCGGAAAATTATCACGACTTCTTCAAAACTGATGGTAAGAAGAATATTAAAAATAAATGTTGGTTTAGGAAATTTATCGTTTTTTCTTACATAACTTATACGTTTTAACAATACCTATATCATGAATTTACGCAGATAAAAGCGTTAAATCGTTACGATATTCATAATAAAACCTAAAATGTTTAAACGACTAAAAACAATATGTGTAAAAATATTATTGTTATTATGACCTTGTGTATTTTTGTATGCAGACAGCAGAATACAAAAAATGTATGTTATTCACAAAGTCTTTAAGGTCATTTTAACAGATAAAAAATAAATAGACACTAGAATAAACCAAAGCCAAACAATATAAAAAAATACCTCTTACTTTTAAGCTTTGTGTCTTTTCTTTGGGATCAGATGGATGGATGGTTAAATCATCAATAATAATCATTTATGATACATATCACACCATGATTAATAATTTGAAAATAAATACTAATCAATCTATAACTACAAAAAGAAATACATATTTTGTGGTGTATGTGAAATTACTTTTAATGATACACAGAATAATTCAAATAAACTTGAAAACAAATCCATTATAATACAATATATTTACATTAAAATCCCAATGAATTAAAAGGTATTTAAAAATATCTAATATTGACTTCTTACTGAAGGGAGGTACTACTGGTACAAGCATTCATATTTTCATATTATTTTCTGCGAATGGTGCTGCTGTATAAGAAATCTATTTACATGATATACAAACTTCAGATAAAGATTACACAATGAAAGTTGAAACATAATATACAATTATAGCATTAATCATCATCATCATCAGCCTCTATCTGTCTTGTCCTGTCCTGTCCTTACAAAACATAGTATTGCATTATATTTTTGTTATTGTAACTGAGTATCATAAAAGATCATAAGAATATCATAAAAATATAATAATATCTATGGACACTTTTTACACCATGTGAATCTGGTCCTGTGGTAAGTTCTCGAAGAACTTGTGTTATGTGTATCAGACAAAGGAAATATATTTTATACTATACCTATTTTAAGATTTTTATCATATAATTATTTAATACACATCCATGACCCAGGAACACAGAAAACTTTTTGTTCCCTGGTGCAATTTGAACACAATGTTTCTAAAAGATGCCATTTGTTGCCAAAACAGTTGTCTGAAGTTCTACTTCATATATGCCACCACCTCTTACTTACTTCACTGGTGTATTATTATACAATCTAGGACTTTGACACAAGATTCAGCTACTCTTTCCTGGGCAGCTTGTTCCCAATCGAAACCATCCTCTTGAAGCTAGTACAGCTTCCCGAGGATGATTTCGATTGGGCCTCTTTGGGCTTCATCTAACCATCAATACTTAGGCCGACTAACTCGGTGATCTCTGGTCGTAATTATTGTATGATGGTAGAGGGGCATTGTCCGCTGAAGCATTATTTCTGGAATGATGGCTGTGTGGTCAAAGTATTTTTCTTAGTAGTTTTCTTTTTTAACTTTATTAGAAAAGTCTAACTGTTGGTCTAAGTACATCCAGGGCCATCTTTCCCACTGGGCACGTGCCCAGGGCCTCACAATCCATGGGGCCCCATTATTTCTATCAGAATATGGTAAGGGTGATATTACAAAAATGATTGCTGATTAGAATACCTAGTACTCCCCTTATTACTAGGTTTATTCTTCTCTAGCCCAGAAATCGGCTCCCAGATCTTAAAATTGTTTTTTTCGTCGGGCCCCATTATCATAACACCCAGGCGACCCAGGACCCCCCAACTGGTTAAAGGGGCATAAAAAGGGCTGCTATTAGTTTGTATAGTTAATACGAGAAAAGGGATAGACAAAAATTTGTAGTGCGCGCTTGCTAGCCCTACGAGGGTGTTAATATCACTCTGATCCCTGTGACATAACTAATTTTTATAATTATTTTTTAATTTATTGAATAAAAAATGTTATTATATTACATTTAGCACCTAATTAATACAAACATTGACTGTGAAAATTTTTATTCTAATTTCTTATTTAATTATAAACTTTTTTATTTATTAATTCTTTTTTCTTTGAATTATAACTTTTTATTTTTATAAAATAAATAAGACTCAAGTTTGTTTCATAAATAATAACCCTAAATTTAAATAGGAATCTCTGCAACTGCAGCGCCCCTACAATAAAACTTATTATCTCTATATTCCGTAGACATTTTTATACATTACGATCATTCTCCTTCTATATCTAAGCTCCGTGCTATTAGGTGTGGTTTCTTGGCAGAGTCTTGCCTGCAACATGTAATACCTTGACCCCTTTACATTCTACTTGTTGTGATGGTTCATTCTATTCATGGTCTAATGTGTGTCAGTGAACTTAACTTGCTGCAAGAGTTTAATATCTAAAAGTATGCAGTTTTCCTAAGACTTTTTTTTTACTAAAATTGAAAAATATATTTGTGATCACAGGAACACATGTCAGAACAAAATTCGGATAACTTAGTCTAAGACCAGAGTGGGAAAACCAATCAGCTGTGCATAATTTCTTTTTTTGCTAGTATATAGGGTAATATAAAATTTACTTTGCTTTACTTTTGATTTTTCACTACACAGTCATCATAAATAATAATGGCCCTCCCATTGAAAATAAGAGAGTGGGCGCGAGGTTTATCTTTTTATAGTCGGTGTTTGGAATACTTTTTTTTTTCTTTAACATAGGGAGTGGGTCTCCCCACGCGGGTATGTGGGACTCGCTGCGCCCAAATGCTGGTAAGTGGACGCAGCTTTACCCACTAAAACCTGGCGAGTGCCACCAATGCCGCCTTTAGTGAGGTGCCCCGGATCTAATGAGCAAACAGGGCACCTCGAAGGCTAGTCAGTCCCTCAGGGGACCGCCGCCACCTCCACAGAGGGGTTGCCCCGCACCACAGAACAACCCCTTCCAACGTCGGGACAGTACAATGGGGTGTAGTTCCCTCGTCCCTTGCCTCCTGCTCTTTGGTCCCCTCTTCTTATAAGAGGGGTACAAGGAGCTCGGCTCAATTAGCTTCGCCCAAGGTGCCGGGCTCACCCTAGCCTACTGAGCTCCACCGCCACGTCAAGGCCTGAACCATGGTGGGAAGTTGCGAATACTACTCAATCAAATACATTAACTTTTTGTCTGTGGATCCGTCTGATGGTAGGCACTACTCGCTAGACACCAGAGTCTAGAGTCTAAAGCCGTTGTCTCGGCGTCTCCAAGTTTCGCGTCTTCGCTACCCTTTGCAACATCAGAACTTCATTCTATCGGCCAATTTTGGCTTTTGCTAACGACAAACGACATTGCCAGTTAGAAACGTGGTATTTCTAGAAATAGCGGTGGCCAAATATAGAGACTTATCTAATGGAAAGTGAGTTTTGAACGAGAAAGTCCCTGGAAAGTTAACGGATACGTTTGCGACGGTCTGAAGTGGATTAATTGGTTGATCGTTCGTCAGTCGTGTAGCCCTGATACTTGGGTAGAACCCTCGCCCATTGTATTTGATATTAACTATTCTTCTATCTTGGGTGAATAAAACGTCAGAATTATATAAGGATAGCGTAGTCAATTATTAGTAAGGTAATAGAGGATAATAAATCCAGGATTCAGTGATATTATTTTCAGCTTTATGGTAGCTTTATCACTGTTTCTGTCCAGCTGAAGATGAGCAAGCGTTTTATCAACCACAATTGTCATATTTGTCCTAAAATACCAATTAATCAATACAATTTTCCGCAAAGTTGGTACTGTTTTTAAGTTTTAAAGGTTTATACTTTTAAAGTGATTTAATATATTAATGTGCTATAACGAAATTATTTCCCGTTATTACGAAAATATTGTGATATTTCCTGTTGATCACAGCTTCGTCCTCGTTTTCTTAGATTTTCAGTCGCAACCGGATTGGTCATAAATAAAATGATTGTCTACGAATGTCTTCTTCTTCAGTCTCGTGAAGAAGGTATACAAGGTCGAAGGTCTTCGTATACAAGACAAGACCGGTGGGAGGGATGCGCTGTGTCCGAGTTCCCATCTGCATAGGTACCAGTACCACATTCTTGCCTGTTTCTCCCGTGAAACAGCTTTTCGGAGAGAATAGCAAGACAGGCAGTGTAATTACTGGTTCCGAGACTTAACATCTTATGTCCCAGGATAAGCAACACGTAAATGAGTTGCCTGGGCTAGTTTCAGGTAAACAAACTAGTTTATGTTCATAAGCGATGTCGACCATTTAACCATCGGGTGGCACGTCTGGACGTATGTCTGTCCAACTAACATAAAAAAATCGTAGACAACGACTTAATCGAGCACCGTAAAAAAAAGTTAAATCGGGCGAGTTCGTAGGGACCCCGGTTTTGACTGCATAATTGAGGGCACTCGTAGTGGCGTTGGATACAATGCTCTAGGGACACGTCGCCCACTGGATTGGGGGTAAAATATTTTGTCTAGACGACCAGAGCCTTGGATGGGCTATTATGAAATTGTCTTGTATGTTGATAGGCTTTATGGTTTTTTCGGAGAACTTAATGTTGCATCCGAGATGCATCAGAGGTGCTTAAAAATCGCAAAAAATCTGCGCAGATATTGCAACTTTAATTGGGTGATCGCGATCATTTGACGTATTGAACATTGTCCAAAGATATTTTTGTATGTATGAAATATTTTGACAAAAGAGTTTTTGAGTGTTTCAAGTGCTAAAATTTTTTACCTACCTTGAAGCCTTGACGGCGTATGATGTTAACCTACCCGCATTGGATTAGTAAAAGTTATTGAAGTGATATCCATCAACAAAAGGGATTGCCTTATTAGTTAATACACCAGATTGCTGTGGATTCAAAATTGGTTTTTATTTTGAAATTATTATTAGGGGTTACGATGCGGGTGAATTATATTTAATTATTTACTTACTTGGAACAGTGGGTAGGATATAATATCTACTAAGGATAAAGAAACATTCATTTTCCTAATTTTAACATTTAAAGGAAGATATGATATTTTGATTTTCGTATTAGGATTTTATTAACCGTATTATCATCGTTACTCCTTTCTGTCCATTGCTGGACATAGGCCTCTTCCAATGAACGCCAGAACGGCTGATCCCACGCCACTCGCATTCAACAAGGAACGTCATTTACACGGACGTTGTCCCATTTATCAACCCATCCTATAGCAATGACAAACTGTGGTAGATTTTATAAAAATAACAGGTGAATTAAAATACGTTCTATAGTAACATATGCTTATTATTCCGGCTTCACGATAACACATGGTGAGATTATCATCAGAAATAAACTGACGCGCCGTTTCTTAATGTCACCGAGACTGAAGTGATTCAGATATTTAAGGTTTTTTAGAAAGTAATGAGGAAGTCGTTAGTCGTAATTTTAATTATAGATCGTGACTAATAAGATTTATTTGAATTGTTGTTAAACTTTTAAATATTTGTGTTTAATATTTTCTTTTTTTTGCACCGCGAAATGCTCTTAGGCAATTAGCGGGGTAGGGGGGACTCCCCAGGCGGGTATGTGGGACCGAAAGATGTTTAGGTGGACGCAGCTCTACTCACTAAAACCCGGCGAGTGCCAACAATGCCGCCTTTGATGAGATGTCCCGGATCTGTTGAGCAACAGGGCACCTCGACGGCTAGTCAGTCCCCCAAGGCCGACCGACCGACACCACCAGAAAGTGCAATGGGGTGAGGTTCCCATCCCCGCCCTTGTCCTCCCTGCTCTTTTGTCCCCTCTTTTTATAAGAGATACTTTTTATAAGAGATAAGAGTGCTACAAAAAGCAGCTCCCTCGACTCAATTTGCTTCGCTCAAGGTGATGGGTTCACCTTAGGCTACTGAGCCCCACCGCCACGACAAGGCTTGAACCGTGGGAGGCTCGGAGGCCTACCGCATAGGTCTCTTTTCGCATTCTACTGGTAGAAGGACGCCGCATCCCGCATCACAGAACAACACCTCCCAACGTCGGGAAAGTACAATTGGGTAAGGTTCCTATCCTCGCTCCTTGTCGTCCCTGCTCTTTTGTCCCCTCTTTTATGAGTTTGGCTTCGTCCAAGGTGCTGAGTTCGACTTGGCTACTGAGTTTGAACCATGATGGGGAACTTTTTACTGTTATCTTTTGTTGATTTCCTTGTTAGTTGTAACAGAAAGACAAAAGGATGATATCTTCGATAGTTAATCGATTTTACTTTGGATCTATGGAGAGAAGCGGGCCAAAAGATCAAGATGTTCTTTCAGTAACACAGTCTAAGTATTAGTGACAACGAGAGTACAATATCCTCAAAAGCGTCGATCGGACCAACAATGAATATTACTTTATTAACGCAATGATTCAGTCAGCGGATATGGTTGGGTTACCCACATTGACCGCTTGCAGGACCGTTTTACAAACGCATCAAGTGCATATAAAATTCTATAAGAGTTTTTTATGTCATAAGGAGGCAACCTAGCAGGCGCTGACCTTAACGGACGCCCATACACATCCGCACAACCAAGTTATGCAGATGCATTGCCCTCATTTTCCCTATCCCCCCCCTAGTGGGCCACCGGAAACTCGCAAACTGCACGAAACACGACAGCATAGCTGTCACTTGACGCCAGTGTTATGAGAGCAATTCGGCGAGGTGCAACTAGCTTATATCTATATGTACACTACATTAATGAAGTGTAAGTTATATACTAGATGTGGACTAAAATTTTCACATTCGTTTTTAATTAACCGACTTCTAAAAAGGAGGCTATAACTTTTTGAATCGTTATATCTCAGAAACGGTGGCCCGTAGGAAAAAAAGTATTGATACATTTTTTTAGATAATTTTATGATCTACAATTTTTGTCTAAGGTACTTTTATGATAAAACTTACCGTTTTGCTGAAGATCGCGAAAAACTCGTTTTCTTGACCTTTGACCAATAAAAAAATCCATACATGGGAATGATGGGGAACTTAAATATAATTAATTTATAATTATGTTTTGAACAATTTTACTGATTTGCAGCTTGTTGGGATTTTATGCACCTTCGAATGTCTAAATTGACCGTACTACTAGTATTATAAATAATTCAGTCGCTTGGTAAACTCAAGGTCTAGATTCTTGTCCTATGTTTACATTAAAGAAATATCTATTAATATTTCTCTATGGTGCAGATATAATTATCATACAAATTGTCGATCGTTAGAGGTATTTGAACCCACGTCCCCCACGTGAAGAGTCATGACACGACGTCATCCGCGGGCCGTCAGTTCTTGACATAAAATTCTTGTGTCACGATCGTTCATGGTAATTTACAAAAGAGCTCAACCGATTTTAATGTAATTTTGTAATTTGTACTTCAGTTTGAGAGATAGATAGTTAAGGGCGGAAAGTGATACGGTTTAAAAATCTATCCTCTACTGTTTTTACTCAAGATAATGTATCTCTTCTGATGTAACATTTTAGTCGTAAAAAAGGTGAGACAGAAAGTATGAAAGACGGATATACTAGATTTTTCAATTTTTCACAGTATTAGGGTATTATATTATTAAAAAAAACCGGCCAAGTGCTAGTCGGAATCGCGCACGAAGGGTTCCGTAGTCCGTACATAATATTCAACATTAGACACACACACAAAATATGGTTTGTGTTTATGAAATTAAATTTTGAGTTTCAGAGTAATTAGGGACCCCCAACATTTATTGTTTTTTTTTTCTATTTTTATGTAAAAATCTTAATGCTGTTCACAGAATACATCTACTTACCAAGTTTCAACAGTACATAATATAGTTCTTATAGTTTCGGAAAAAAGTGGCTGTGACATACGGACGGACAGACGAATCTATAAGGGTTCCGTTTTTGCCATTTGGCTACGGAACCCTAAAACGTACACACGTCAGAAGTTAAACTTATTTGGCAAATTATTTTTTTAATCTCGTTTATATTTTACTAGCTGTTACCAGCAGCTTCGCCCGCGTTAACTTTTAAAATTTGAGGAGTGGACCACCCTTAACAAAAAAAAAAAATAGATGTAGACCGATACTCAGACCTACTCGATATGCACACAACATTTCATGAGAATCGGTCGGAAAGCGTTGAAATGACGTTACAAGTAGATAGTAAAAAAAATGGTTGCCTGTAAAGTCGGTTTTACGGGCGAAGATTTTACGTGACATCGTTTCGGTGACTCATCGTAACGTTACCGAGCGTTACACTTTTTCATAAGTGACTCCCAGCCGCAACCTAATTTAAGACGTTGTCACGTCAAAATTTTACTTTGATACAAAATGTTCTCGTACATAGTAGTGCGGATCAATCTGTCCCGGTGTGGACTGCGGGCCCATCCCTCTTATCCCGAGGAGTGCCGAGTCCCGTCTGGTAATTGCTGAAAGTGGATACCGGTGCTTCACTTTAATTAAATACGGGATTTCGGTTATAAGCTATTCGGTATCAACTTTTTGAGCCTTTCTCGTTCGCTATTGAAACTATATTTTGCAAGGGTGCATTTCACTGCTGAATAAAAGTAATATGAAGGTACTACGAACCGCCCCGGCTTCGTACGTGTATACATTTTATAGTCTTTCTAATCGCTGATAATAATAGTTCTTCATATAGGTGAAAGAATTTTTGAAATCAGTCCGGTCATTTCGGAGCCTATCCAATCCAAAAAAAAAAACATTTTTCTTTATTAATATTACTATAGACTAGACTATCTATTTTAGTTGGTAACTCAGATTCACAGCTATCATAAATAGGGAATTTATGATTATTTTTACCGGTCGGAGGGAAGCGCTGTGCCGCGCTCCCGGCTGCATGGGTACCACCATCTTGCTTGTTTCTCCCGTGAAACAGCCTTGCTGTGTTTCGGAGAGAAGGGCAAGACAGGCAGTGTAATTACTGGCACCGAGACTTAACATCTTATGTCTCAGGATAGGCAACACATAATGAGTTGCCTGGGCTCGTCCTAGGTAAACTGGTTTGTGTTCATGGGCGACGTCGACCACTTACCATCAGGTGGCACTTTCGCCGGTTTGCCTATCCAACTAACATTTTATGGCCTTTGTCATGTTTGGTGATAACATCGCATAAAGGCGCGGCTCCACCGCCACACACGCTATCTCTATAGGTTCTTGCTATCTCCTTCCCTCTCTTTGAATGTATTTCTATCTTTTTTAATAATGTTTACTCTCGTGAAATATTATTTATTTTTGACACGAACTGACACAAATTTAATTTTACTCGTGTCTAAAATTTTACGTTGGAAAATATGAGCTGCTGGAAACTTCAATAATGGAACTTGGGGCGAAATTTTTCTTGATTTTATTTCTATCTTTCAGCATCCTCAAGTTGGTCGGTTCTGTCTAATAATATAGCCGGGACATATTTTTTTACATTCTTTTACCACTTTTTGTCATCAAAACTATTAAAAGTTTTAAATAAACAATAGATTTCTTTCTTTGTTACGTAAGTATTTTTTTATACTTGTTCTCTAAATAAACTTTGAGAATGCCAATTTTAAAAGGGAACTTTTATTGCAATTAACATATTGATTAGGAAATACGGTGCTAATAAGATCTACTTCAGACGATCGATAACGTAATTATTACATCACAATCAGCCTTTATACGTCTACTGCTCAACATAGGCCTTTTTCGATGAACGCCAAGTACGCCGATTCCTTGGCATTCGCATCCAACACGGACTGGCCGTAATGAGATCGTCTTTCCACCAGGTATGGCCGACCTTATAGTCCCATCGGCCATCCATTCTCCTGTGTGTGGCCAACCCACTGCTACTTAATAACACAATATTATATTATACGCTGATTATGATGATGCCGGGTATTGGGTATCGCGATAAACGGACAACAGTCGGACTAAGGTCGTTCACACGGGGGGCGCTCAATCATCAACGATGTTTGTGTTGAGCTGATAAATGGTAATAAGGAACTGATGCGATCGGTAGAAATACATGCATGCATACACATCATGCATGCATCTATCGGTAGGGATGCCTCTGTATGGATACATCCTTATTTATTCTACCAATTAGCTTTGTATTCGGGAAAGAAAGGCAGTGTAATTACTGGCAGAGATACGTCCTACCGTCATGCTATGGTAGTCTAAGAGTGCCTGTTTACATTCATATCGAGGTAATCCTCGAGGCCTCTGTTTGCTTCTCTTCTTACTGAGTAGGATGGGAGAGAAAACAATAGACTATGTGTATGATGTGATTAAGTTTTTCAGGGAGTGTGAAGTCTGACAACCCGCATTTGGTACCATATTTCCCATAAGCTTTCTGGGCAAAGGTGTTCAGGGCCTCGGGATTGGGTCCCATCCTTTTTAATGGAATAGCCCAGTGTGATTCGTTATAGGGGCCCTTTATTGATCCATTGGGCCATTGGGCCTGAGCATGTACCATGAATGTGACCTAACACTCATGTTTATATTTAAAAGCTGGTTTTTTTTTGCGGCGGTTATAAACATGTTTTATCAAAATCTGTTCAGCCTTTTAGGTCTCAGTTCTTTTGTTTTACTATTATTGTAGTTAAGACGTGCTTTCTATAATTGTAACGTAGAGTTACGGCCACGAATGTAGCGTTCGTGCCCCGTGGGTGGCGTACAAACACATATTTGTATTCGTAGATACAATAAACAATATTCACCTATAAACGTTTTATTAGTCGGACGTTTGACCTGGATGCATGTATTTTTATTAGTACACAACGTGATGTCTGAACTGCATAACTTTCGGTTATACGCCTTTAGTATGTTCACGCGCTACGCATCGTATGTACTTACTTTCGTAATATTTAAGTCTCTTTGAAGGGACTTGGCCCCACACTTAATGCAGGCTTAGGAGCAATATATTTCGAGATTATATGCGTATATATTTATATACATGTCCAAAACATTGTCGTAATCTATTTTCTTAAAACTTTGAGAACATACGAAACATTCGAGTAACGTGGTTCGATTGTTCTTAAGTTTTTTAAATTGTCAATCAATTCAGCGAGCGTATACTGTAGGATCAATTCTTTCTATGCGGGATCCTATTCGTAAAGAGATCTTGAACTATTGTTTTCTAATGTTTACGCGAATTTCACTCATTATAATGAAACACTTTTTTACGGATTTTATCGCGGTTTATTAAGATTTTTACATGATCACGGGGTCCTCCCGTGATCATTGTTGCTGTAAAGTCTAAAGCTAAATTGCTGACCATGACCATGGTTGCTGTAAAGTATCCGAAACGTCGGGCTTGTAAAAATCTTAATAAACCGCGATAAAATCCGTAACAAAGTGTTTCATTATAATGAGATCTTGAACTAGGTAACTAGCAAAGCTTTTAGCGCTGTGCTGTCGTTCGGGTGAAATACCCTACTAGTAGAAAACATTGTCTAACTAGTTTTGTCTCTAAACATGGTATACATCTCAAGTCTCAACTTACCCATCCTTAATCGTCTAACCGACTTCTATCAAAATATTGGAAGAAATCAGATTGCAAATTACATCCGAGCTATAACAAAAGTATACGCAGCTTCGCCCGCGTTAACTTGCTTAACTTCACTCCTGAGTCCTGTTAGTTACATCGTGATGTTTTATAGCCTTCCTCGATAAATGGGCTATCTAACACTGAAAGAATTTTTCAAATCGGACCAGTAGTTCCTGAGATTAGCGCGTTCAAACAAACAAACAAACTCTTCAGCTTTATAATATTAGTATATATTAAGTAAAAAGATTTCACAAAGGTGCAGTTAGATTTTATTCCTATTATACTGCGTAACCTTGCACGCCCCTTAATAGGGAACCGGTTCGCGTGGAACTTGAAATTGGTTCTCAGAGCCAACGCTGAGTTCTCGTATTTATAGCCCAGTACATAAGTTTCTAGAGGAGTACAGAATTCCATCTTCCCATGGCCCTATGAGGTCAAACGTGCCGAAGCATTGAAAGATCATCCTACTACCTTTTAACTTGTTTTTTACATTCAAGAGCTCAGAATGTGAGTAACTTAAGATAGTACCAATCGGAGTAGAAAACAAAAATGATAGCATACAACTAAAAAGGGATTAATAATGTTATCAAAAACTTAGCCCAACCGCCAGTGTAAAATTTCTATCTCGGTTCTAATTCTCAAACAATTTAAATTTCATTACAAATTCAATATAAAATTACCATAAAGTTGCAAATGTTACATCAATATAAGGAAATTATTTTGTAGAAGGAAAATCACCACCCACAAAATATACAGGAATAGAATACATTTAACGTGATTTCCAAAGCAAATGTGTTTTGATTAAGCCATATTTGATTCACAAGGAAAATTATATATCTGTACTAAAATAATAAAGCTGAAGAGATCGTTTGTTGGAACGCGCCTATCTCCGCAACTGCCACTCATTTTGCAACTTATAAGCCCAATTATTGAAGATAGGCTATTTATTTTGAACGAAATATTTTCTTATTTTAGAGCGGGTGAAACCGCGGCGAACATCTAGTGCTAAATATAGCCATTGATCCTATAAAGGGGTCGGCTTCAACAAACAGACGACTTGTATCGATCAAGCCATCTCTCATATGCAATGGACTCGGACAATGCTCTTTCTTGTAGAACCGACATAAACATTGGTTGAGTCTGAAGCCAAAATATGAAACGATACGATGCGTACCGTTCAGTTCTCATTGAAGTCTAAATCCAACAAATTGAATATTTCCTTATTATTATTTTTTTCTTTTTCACAACTCAAAAGAAACGGAAAGTTTTTTGTTTAAAGCTGAAACTGTGTTGTCTGAAAATAAGAACAAACTTTTAAGCTAACCAGTTACCGTAAATACCGGAGCGAACTGGGACAGCGTACATTTTCCACACAAAGCCTTTTTATCCCAACGAAGCATAGCAATTACTAGTAATATAGTTCCTGGCGTGTGATCGTGTAGCTTTACTGACCTGCTTACGCCCGCCGCTTCCAATGGTGTGAATTTGCTTTACAAAATACTTGCATTTGCAAACTTGAATTGCAAATATGCAACGGCATTGATATTTGTAATGCCCTTATTGTTTTGATGGGGCTAAGGTATCAGCAACAGGGCGTTAGTGACTGGTAGCTTTTTTTTTCAATTGGAATAATCAGAGACTGATAACTTTCTTTCATTTCATCTACTTACATTGATTGTGGGTTTGAGCTTACAATGTAAAGTCTCTGATCTGATCGAGGTAAAAAAAATCGATGTTAAATTTTTCCGAACGAATTCGTTACGGGTCCATGGGTAGTTTTGTCTTAACCCAAGGCTACCTGAATGTGTCAAAGGGTCATTTAGTGGTTACCGCTGTCGATTCTGGTTAGCAGTGGCGGGAACGAGTGAATGGAAGGCCGGGCCGTCCCCCTACGAGAAGTAGTATGGCCTTCGCTGGGCCAGCCTGTCGTTGTGTTCCTGTTCCCTGCAGATCCAGGACCTTCAAAAAGCGGCTCGAGGCGCTCGCAGGCGGTTTAGTTAGGGTAGTGTACTCCCAAGTGTGAGACCTGGGTAACTTAAGTACATGCGAAATGCATTCCCCTGCGTAAAAAAGAGTTTAAATGGAAAAACCATTAACAATACGTTTTCGGTATTTGTCATATTTTCAATGTTTATTATAAGTAATATTATTCTGGGATATAATGCTTTAAATGTATGTCTGTCTTATTGTCTACCTTAATCAGATCAACCGGGGCTGTATTGGATTGCTCATTGGATTAAGTTCAGAATTTAGATGCTAAAGGTTAAAGCACTGTTAGTTGGGCTTCATTTTTTATGACCTCTGTCAGTTACTCTTCATTAATATAATGTTTAGTCAAGTGAAGATTATCTGTGTATTTTGTGTGGTCTCTTTTAGTGCTTGTAGAAATAATTATTTTTCATGTTATTAGCCTAGGCATACTGGCTAACAAACTAATTATATCAATGAACTGATCTATATTTAGATCAGTTCATTGATACAATTAGTTTATACGAAAAATAAGCATGATGGTAGTACCTGTGCAGATAGCGGCACAAGCGCAGCTGTTCACCAGTTATTCTACATTCTTCTCATACAGGCATAAACACTTGGTGATGATTTTACACGATGAAGCTAAGGTATTCAAGCTGTGACATTTTGTAGAATGTTTACTTACCCATTAACACAAATTTATCCCTATTTATCCCGTTATCTGCACTAATATAATAAAGCCGAAGCGTTTTATTTGTTTGGACGCGTTATCGGCGTTACCAGACGGATTGGAAAAAAATATTTTTGCATTTCATTGCCCCGTTATTGAGGAAGGTTTTTTTAATCTTAGTTGGATAGGCAAACTGGCAAACGTGCCACCTGCTGGTAAGTGGTCGACTTCGCCCATGAACATAAACTAGTTTACTTGGAACGAGCCCAGGCAACTCATTTATGTGTTGCCTAGACATAAGATGTTAAGTCTCGGTGCCAGTAATTACACTGCCTCTCTTGCCCTTCTCTCCGAAACACAGCAAAGCTGTTATGGAGTATTTATTTAGCAGGAATCGTTCTTCGTTTTCGAGGCTGACTTTCTTGGTTTCACAATTGAAGATAGTGGTAGTAGGTACCTAAATAGTTTACATAACTTTTTTTTTTACAGTCTCGCACTTTATTATGTAGTATTTGTTTTTTATTGTCACCAGAAGCCCAGTTTTGTGCATCATCAAAAAAATGACAAAACTTGCAATTCCGTAGAACGTTCTAGAGAATCAATTTTGCGAGCGAAATCGCTGAATTGCGCAAACGTTGGCGAAGCAATCGAGTTAATAAAGTAATTGCTCGATTGCTCGATTACCCTAACGAGTCTCGACGGTTTTTATCTCTTCAAACAATCCTTTTGTGTTTTTTAGTTTCCAATTATACGGCGATAAGGTTTATGATTTGGTGTTGTGGTTATTGCTAATGTGGTTTTTAATTATAAGTTGTATATTTTGGAGTGTTAAAGGACTCGTCTCAGTACTTTTTTTACCTTTACCTTATCTTTCTTTACCTTTAACTAGTCTGTGGTAAGCTTGTTAAGGTTTCAGGGTGCTACGAACAGATATAAATTGTTATAAGTGAACAACATTGGAGATCGAAATTGAAGGTTTTAGGAAGTGATGAATTCTAAATTATTATCGATAATTATTAAATTATACTCCTGAGACCATGATTGCTGTGAAGTATCCGAAGACCGAAAGGTCGGGCATGCAAAGATCCGATAACATCCATAAAAGTTATATCAGTCTATAAGTAAAAATATGTATTTAATGCTGTATGCCTTTGTGGGATGTTTATTAATTGTGAAAGAATCTACGATTTTAGTTTTTCAATTAATTTTAGTAGCGGTTGGGTTTTAGTAAGTCTTTGAAAGAGCTCTGTCTAACAGTGGACGGGAAAGGTTGCTGATGATGATGCTACTTAACGCTATCATAGCAAGAATTATTTAAATTGGATGGATAGTTCCATACATCCATTTAAATTCGCATACATTGCCTCGTCGTAACATTTATGAATATAATCGTGGAGGAAAGCTTATACCTACGTCATCACTATACACTATACAGTCTAAAAATATATTCCCAGTTTAATTCCGCAGACTCGAGGTATTATTTCAAATATAACCAAACACTCGAAAGGATACCACGTAATGAGTGTTCCCTTAATTATTTTAAAGAGTGCAAGCGCTCGTTACACGGCGCTCCGGATATTTCTGCCGCAATAAAGGGAAATTATTGTACTTGTATCACGTTGCGAATATATTACGGGGAGATTGTGTTTGTTATTATCATTATCATTGTTAACAGCAGTCTACCCACTGTTGGACGTAAGTCTCCTTCAAGTGACTTAAAGTGACAAGGCATAGGCTCCAAATGAGGTCATTTGAATCAGTAGCATCGTTTATGCGTCCACTGTTGGACGTAGTCATCCTTCTATGAATTCCAAGTGGACGGATCCCTTGCCACGCGTATCTATCAAAATCCTAATTTGTCATCCTTAGAAATAATCTTCATCAACAGCTGTTGGACGGAGCCTCCTTCACAGAAATACATGTGCAGATGGGACCCTTTTTTATATCGCAGGGAAATCCTTTATGGATGAAGCCAAGATCTTCGTGACCTTATGTGGGACTTGCACTTGGGTGTGCCCTACCCTAAATTAAAACCAATGGGAGCGGCTTCAGCCACCCCAAGGGGGAGGCCTCGTCGGCGTCCCTATGGGACATTACTGCCTCGCAGAAAGAGACCATCGCCGTACGTCCTGTACGGCGATGGTCACCGAGCATTGCGGTGATGATGCTCGGCAGAGACAAGCCCCTCCGATGAATGATGCCAGGTCGCGACGCAAAGCCGCCATCTGGGCACATCTCGAGGGTGTGTTAGGCCGAGAAGTCGAAGCAACCCTCGCCACACGTATCTAACATAGATAGGCTCAAAATCAGGCTTTTGTCATCTTCAGCACTTCTGTCATAGATAGTCTGTCCCTCTGTCTGGCCCTACTGGACATGGATCTCATTCCATAGTTCCAAGTTGACGTATCACTCGTCACTTGCCTCCTAGGGCCATCCATGGCACGAAGGTCATCATCCCACTCTCATCTCATTTAAAGGTCGACCAAACCTTTGTCTCCCCGAATGTGGCCTCATTCCAGACCTCTATCTACGACAAACATTACCTCCTTATAAAAATAATCCATTTTACAAAATTAAAAAATTATAATGTGCGTTGATTGAAGCATTGTATTTATTTAAATTTGAGTGGCGTGTGATATGAAAGTGTGACTGTTATGCATATTATTTACTAATGGACGATCTCTTTCGTATATAGCGTAGCGTTAATGTACATACGGACATACATACATAACTTAGACATAGAAAACCGAAATTCTGCTGGACCATTACGGAATCACATAAAAAATATGCGACTAGGAGATACTGTAAAAATCGTAATTGAAACTTCGATCAATTGAAAAGTTGAAATAACAAAACATAAAGTTTTCTTTTTTATCGAGAAAAAACTAAGACCGTTCTTTAACTCTATAATGCTCATATCCCCTTCACCAACCAGTTATTAGTTAGCGGTTGATTAAGGAGGGCTAAAAAACTTTCCTCTTAAATAAAGGGCCACCAAGCTTCCTTAATATTTAGGCCGTGAAATTAATAAAAAAGGTAATTCTTTAAATTAGCGCGTTAGAAAATCTTCAGCATTATTATATCAGTACAGATAATAAATAAAGTAGTATTGGGCCAATCACATACGCCTAAGGACTGATGGTCCGTGGGATTAGAGTTCTGGATAGGCCACACGTGGAAAAACTGAAAGTTGTCGACCTGCAATTAGACGGGATAAAGATCTCCGTGCAAATGCCGGTCCTTGTTGGATGCGGTGGCCTTATCTCTTCGATTATTGAAAGGGGAAGACGGCGGACATTGATTATGGCGATAGCTAAGTTTAATGCAGCAAAATCATGAACGTTAAACGAACATGATTACAAAATCGATGTTTATTCCTCTTGTTCAATCGTGTGCAGTTCCGTTCAACTCACTCATTGCAACACCGAATATGCAACCTAAATGATTCTCAATCGATGATTGCTGATATGGTTTTATTTATAGAAATAATGATATGCTTTTTTAGTTTGTTTATTTAATTTCTTTGTGATTTTCGTCATGTCGTGTAGTGTGTAATAAGCGAACTATAAGTTCAACATCTGGGTTTCTTCAAAATCAAACGCTTGATCACAAGTGGTTCGCGGAATTATTGCTAACTAATAGATAGATATATTATAGTTTAATATCTCAGATAATCGATTTCCGCAATCTTAATTATATTAAATATCTTAAAATCAATCCTAAATAGTTTATGAAACAAAACCTATGTTTATCTATGTTTAAACTTAAATCCATTTTTTTACAACAAGGCTGTCTCAGGCCTTATTGTCTATTTGGATAGCCAAATCCAACACCACAATCCATAGATACCAGGTAAAAGTGTCTAATATCGAGTCTGAAGCCCTAGTAGCTTTGATATTTTCGCGGCCAATTTATACCATTATAATTAAGCTATTATTTTTTGTTAGTTTTTTTAAATTTACAATTTTGGGGAGAGTGAAACAGCAGCCATATGACAGATGCAGGAAGGAAAGGCCCAGATAAGGTGTCAAGACAAAGATCCCGGCCCAAATGTGACCAAGAATTCTCGATTGAAGCCCTAGTAATGCTCATATGCCAGATGTAGCAGACCATATGGTTCTTCCGCAAAAAATTAAACAATTCGTTAGATTAGTGCGATCTAACATACTTTTTTTCTCTTTCTGTTTTATCCATATTAGTACATACACAGATACGTCGACTCGAATCCGCGACCTTTTGCGTGTCAATCACCTGATGAATACACGATTCAATACAGCTTCTTCGTAAAAAAATCGTGGGTGGAAAAACAAAACGTTAAAACAATGGTGCGATTGTGCTGTATATAAATCATATTCCTTGTTGTTTACGCAACGGTGTAAATTACTTTATCAACAGGCTATGAAATGCTAATAAAATATTGTAATCCAACATATATTATAGATTTTTAAAACTATTTAATTGTTGCAGCGATATTAAATTGGCTTTAATTAATTTGAAAAAGAAGTATAAATAAATCTGTTGCAACTCATGTTGTAATGAGAGACAGATGGGAATGGAAATATACATAAGAAAACATTTTAAAATTGTATGTTTTGTTTGATTTCTTTAGTCGAAAGCGTTGCCATCGATATGCATAGAATAGATGCACGATCTCGAGTATGTCTTTCGAACGTCCCCCTTACGAGGGGCTTCGCCAGGGCCAGCCTGTTCAAAACGTCTATAGTTAGGATAAAAATATGTTAAATTGAAAAATATGTTAAATTGTATGTCTTTTTTGAGTTAAACTGTTTCTTGTTTTAAAACAAACGTATTAGTTATATAATATCATCTACTGCGAGTGATTGGCTATATGTACTTAAAATAATTTAAGTATATGAAATAGTTCAACGACATGTTCTTGGTAATTATTAATTACATAAAAACAGCAGGTTTAAACTTTAATCGGTCTCTGGATTAACCCAAATTCTGCATACACATCGAATAATAACTATATTTCATGGAACTTGTATGAGTAATTGTTTTAATACTTTACCAAAAATGAATAATTTACATTTACAGCTGTATACGGACTGCTGATGATCATTTGACTGATGACTTTATTTTATAATATGTAGTGATTAATCCCGTATTAATTGTGTAATAGCTTTTACATTACCGCTTTATAATGGGTAATGTTTTAAAGTATTAAAATGGATATAGGTAGGTTGTTATCTTTAACATAATATAGACATATTATGCCATTGCGGACTTTTCAGTAGGCATATTTAGGATACACAATTCCACAATACATTGATACAATATCTAAACTTTCGGACCCCCCCGCCCCGGCTCGGACGCAAGGCGCGGCGTCACGGAGCGCCCGGCTCGCGCGGCCCGTTCGAATTCACGGCTCTAAAATATCAGTGTTTACCTACTATATTATGCATGTATTATACATACAAACCTTTCTTTTGAATCACTCTATCTATTAAAAATCCGCATGAAAATCCGTTGCTTGGTTTTAGAGATCTAAGCATATATAGGGACAGACAGACGGGAAGCGACTTTGATTTATACTATGTAATTTTATTGATACAACTACTTACATAATATATTTCGCTTAAATTTTGACGGCGTATTTCTAGACAAAGAATACCTAATAGTATTATACAGGGGTCATCTTCGTGAGTTTGAAAGTGGGTAGTAACCTTCGAAACTACTCATGCGATTTAAAATTTCTTTCACCCGTATATTATTGCTACGTTGTCACTGAGTGGCATAGGTTATTAAAAAAATTGGGACGTGAAACATCTATGTAATTATTATATGTAATTCATAATTAATAAAAAATATAACGAAAGATGTATTAAATTAGGGATAAAAAAAGTTTCGTCAATTTACGCGTGGCGTGTATGTATACAAACAGTATGTGATAGCGACTAGCGTCACGGTTTGCATCACGACAATTGACTTTACTGATAAGGCGCGCCAATGTTTAACATAAAAAATCATCATCAATCCGGATACGACTGTAACTCCAAATTAAAAACGAAGTTACAAACTTGTAAAAAATATAACTTGTTGAGTAATAAATGACGCGTCTAGATATTGTATTATGTCAACGCTCTCATGGGAATAATCATGACTCACGTGTTACTCATACGAGTGTAGTGATTACACATGTACATCTAGTAGCCATCCATAAATTACGTCACACGTTAAGGGGGAGGGAGGGGGGAACAAGTGTGACTAGGGGTGGGGGGTCCTAAATGTTGTGACGTTACATTTCCACATCGAAATGTCTAAGTTTTTAAAACACTAATTATAAACTGTTAAAGAAAAAGAAAAAAAAAAACTATGTCCAACATGTAAAAATTGCAAATTATGTGCCGTCACACTAGGGAGGCGGAGTCTTATAAATGTGACCAACTGTGACAAGGGCGGGGGAGGGGTCGAAATATCTGGAAATTCCTGTGACGTAATTTATGGATGGCCCCAATTAAATAAATAAATAAAGGGCCAGTGTTGCCAGTTGGTCGGATTGCTGACTAGAAGATACCATGCTTTACATTAATGCTTCATACTTTTTTAATGATACTTGGATACGCAAACACCACGAAATGCAACACACGTGATGTTGAGTGGTCACTGTCGCCTATGAACATAAACAACTTTACCTGAAACTAGCTCAGCCAATTCATTTAGGCTGGCGGAGGGTGTCCTCTGTTAGTCAGATCCGGGACACAGTCCTCTTTAAGCGGCTAAAGACAACTCGCAGTGGTTATATAGTGCGGTACCTATACCGGCGCCGGGGGTAGTTCGGGGGGCACCGGGAGTCCCACATATCCCCGGGTGAATGCGCAAAGCATTTCCACTGCGACACCTAAAAAGGCATCTCATTTAGGCGTTGCCTATACTAAGACATAGATGTTAAATCTCTGTGCCAGTAATTACACTGTCTGTGATGCTCTTCAGCAAAGCTGTTTCACGGGAGAAACAAGCAGGATAGTGGGACCCAAGTAGACGGGAGCGCGGCACAGCGCATCCCTCCCACTTATATGTACAATGATGCAGAGTTACGTTACATGATTGATTATATGTCTAAATAGTGTATAATATATGTACTTAAAGATATACATAAGATTACACCTACATGGGTCTTCTCTATACATAGCCCTTTTTTTTTTTTTGTTCTGCAGCGGAAATTTGCAGCCCAAACCATAGCTAGGACCGGGGTTGGTTTTAAACCTAGCCCTGTGTGGGGTTCGCACTTGGGCAGTGTCGTTACCCACTAAAACCGCTGCAAGCGCCCTCCGCCGCCTTTTGAGGGTCCCGAATCTTGCAACAACACAGGACCCTCGGCGAATACATAGCCTACAGGCTTGTGGTTAATACAACTCACTTGAACATGATGAAATATTCGTCGTTATGACACGTAACACTAGAGTCCCTAGACTACTCCAGGGCTCAATGTTGCACACAAAAATATCCTCACTTACTTAAGCAACTTATCGTTTTTAACTTGTGTTCCGATATTTGTTACTTTTATTGGTCAGTGTTGATGCTAGAGTGTTAAATAGTGGTGTACATAGGTGTAACATGTAACTGGACGTAGTACTGGCATCTAAGATACAGGCCAGGCCTAGTTTAGATGCTAGAAGACTAGATTCCTAAATAAACAGCCAGGTAACACTTGTTTGTAACTTACGTAATATTGTGTACTTATGTAATATTGTGTACTTATGATAATAATAATAAAAAGACTTACTTGAAAAAAAAAAAAAAAGGAGCGGTGGGAGGAATCAGGGATGCGCTGAGACAGGCGCCCGTCCACATGGGTACCACCATCTCGCTTATTCCTTCCGTGTAACAGGTTTACTGTGTTTCGGATAGAAGAGCAGGATAGGCTGTGTGGACTATCTTACGTCTCAGGATAGGCAACACCAGAATCAGTTGTCTGGTCTAGTTTCAGGCTAACTTGTTATTAATGGGCGGTGCTGACTTATCATCGGATGGCTCGACTGCTGGTTCCTATAAAATTATACTAGAACAAGTTCTTATGGGAGCTCGTAGCTAAGTAATAAAAGCAGCAGGGATCGATCCTTGAGGTTAAGCTACGCTTGCCGGGGTTGATCAGTGGATGGGTGACCATCTTTACATACCAAGACTCCTCCGTGCCTCGGAAAGCACGTTAAGCCGTTGGTCCCGGCTGTCATTCGTGAATCTTTGTCATTCATTACGATCGAGAAGGCCGAATATCTGACAACCAGTCTTACCGCGGGGTATCGTATTACCCAGTTGCTGGGTTGTGAAAGTCAGATAGGCGGTCGCTCCATTTAAAACACTGGTATCCATCTGCATCCGCATGAAAAGGCTAGGCATAAAAGAAAAGAACAAGTTCTTATTGTGCATGACACAGTTGTGCCGGGTCACAGTAAAGTGTCTGTCCTTGTCGAATACAAGGACAGACACTTTACTGTGTCGAACAGCGTACTTCTTGGTAGATCTCAATTCTCTGTGACAGTAACAGGTCTTTTTTTTGTTATCGCACGGAAATCCTTATGGATGCAGCCAGAATCGTCGGGTGAATGTGAGACTCGCACCTTGGAGTGTGGACTAAAACCGCGTGGAGCGCCTTCAGCCGCTTTTTGAGGGTGCCGGATCTACAGGCAACAGACAGGATCACCTCAGCGACGACAGTAGTATAGACATAATACCTTAAACAGGCTGTTCACATACAACATAAATAGGTTGCACAATGCCCATTTAACTTCTCACGTCCAACTTATATCAACTCCGTCTTGTCTAGTCAACAGCTATCTTCTAATCTAAAACCAACGTACCGTAAAACAATTATTTCTGTTAGTTGTTGTTTTCTTTGTTGCTTTATAAACAGGGGTCAATGCACTTCTATTTAAAGGTTTAATATGAATTCATCTCATTAAAACCCCGGGGTTATGCGGAATCTTTATCTGAAACACTCACTATGCATATCCAATTACTTGACTCATACGATAGACTCGACTCAAGATATTATTCATACTCCTTATTGCTTTGATAAATAATAATTATAGTTCACGTTAGTATGAATACTTAAGTAACTGTCGATCTGACATAGTTAAGCATTAATTATTTTATAGCTAAAACGGCCGACGTCCTTTTGATGATATAACCTATCTCTTTGGCTAATTTTATCAAAATGTGATCGGCGACTTAGCCTTGGAGGAATACCCACCATGGTTCAAGCCTTGTCGTGGAGGTGAGGCTCAGTAGCCTAAGGTGAACTTAGCACCTTGGGCAAAGCAAATTGAGCCGAGGGAGCTGCTCTTTGTACTCCTCTTATAAGAAGAGGGGACAAAAGAGCATGGCGACAAGGAGCGAGGATGGGAACTACACCCTATTGTACTGTCCCGACGTTGGGAGGGATTGTTCTGTGGTGCGGGACTCTCTGTGGAGGTGGCGTAGGTCCCTTGAGGGACTGACTAGCCGTCGAGGTGCCCTGTTAGCTCATTAGATCCGGGGCACCGTGGCATTGGCGGTATTCGCCGGGTTTTAGTGGGTAGATCTGCGTCCACCTTACCACCACCTTTCGGGCGTAGCTAGTCCCATATACGCGCCTGGGGAGACCTACTCCCCCGCGGGATGCCTCAGAGCATTTCCTGGTGTAAAAGAAAAAAAGGCTAGGGCGAAACGGATCTATCACTCCTGATTCAAATTATATTCCAAACAAAGACGTTGGCCGTCTTGGCGTTAATTAAAAGAGGCCTAAACTCTGTTTGATACAGCTGCAGTTGACAAAAAAGGTTCATATGATGATGTTAAAGGAAGTACAAGTGAAGTTAATATTAGCGCGTTAGTGAGAAATTTTATAGTAGTGTTAGCAGCGACCGTATGTGCCCGCAGCAGGATTTTAAGGCTTTTTTAATACAAATCAGGCGGTATACGGATGGTCGGGAATATAATAAGTAAATGATTGAAATAAAAGTATGTTTAATATATATGTAGTTTTAAATATTGTACTGAACCCTTTGTGTGCCTGTCTGACTTGCGCTTAAAGGGTTTTTTGTTTGGCAGATTAATTAAATTTCATATTATAAGATTTCGCAGTTAATTTTCATAAAAGATCGCACTTCGTCGTCATCAGGTGTCATTGTGATGATTTATGGTGCTGCCATACTTCTGTTAATCATAATCACACATAAAATGCTTACAAACGTTAGTAAACATTTTATAACAGCAGTGCGGCAGAACCATTACTTAATACTGCAGAACTTCCACATTATTGGAGGGAAAAAACGTTGATAATGATGATGACGATAATGATTTTGATGCGGTTACCGTACCACAAGTTTTATCGAGATTATAGATAACGTGATGTGATTGTTAGTAAATATTACTATTTTTTTATTATCATCTCGTTAATATTGTATCAAAATATAGTCTGCAAATTCAACGGAATTAGCAAAAACATGTATGTTATTAATAACAAAAAATAAGTGCAGATTATTTATATAAACGAGGTCACTGAGTCATGAAACATGCTGGAGTCATCACACAGATAGAACACGAACTTCACACAGACGTGTCATCATCAGCCCGGTGCCATCCAATCTGTTGACCCAGACTCAGAATAATGCAAAGCAGAAGAGAGGGTGGTGATTTTATCATGCTAGGTGTTTTTTATTTGGGGTTTTCCCTCGTAACTACTTGAGATTCTGATACTTGAGGTATCAATGGATTGGTTATTATGGTCCGGGTGATATAGGCATTGAGTAATCATGTACTTCGTACCTACGCTAGTAATATAGTTCAATGGATATAATATATATATAAGCTACATTTCAAAGTTTTTTCTTTAATCATGTTCTTACTGAAGTGTAAACTTCTTTTAGCGCGGTACGCATATTTTTAGATAAGATAAAATCTCTGAACTCGCGACACCGCACACGAAAGGCTGGAGACGCAGTTTGACGTTTGTATGAGACGTGGACTCGTGTCATCGCACGCGAGCAGCTAAAAACGCAGTTTGACGTTTGATTTATTTATATAAGATATGCAATATTTGTTTTGCAAATTGTGTTCTTCTAAATTATTTCATGCGGCCATTTTGTGCGCCGTTTAAATTGTATAGGTTGTCATAATCTTTCACAGCCAGTATTATAGGTATTTGAATTTAATTGTTTTGTTTTCACTTCTATTGGTAGTCCCTGTGACTCTGGGAGTGTGCTCTACTCTCGACATGTAAAAAAAAACAGTTTTCTCAAAACTGTTTTTTTTATTTTATTTATATTGCACTTGTGCACTTGTATCAAGTCAAATAATCTGTCGGGCACATAAAATATATTTCAATAACAATTATTATGTTTAACTTACTTAATAATAGCATTAAAAATAATCTTTTATAGACCTCCGTGTTTTCTGTGTTTGTATGTGGCAGGGAAAATGTCGAAAAAAATTATCGTACCCGAATTTTTCTATCATCTATAAAATAACAAATGCGCCGAGATTCTCAAGATGAGCGTTCAATTCACTTTCGTTTAATTATTATTAATAAAAACCTAAGTACGACTGAGTATTTTACAAAAATATCAAACTGTTTATTCGTTGCTAAGCAACTGACAGATCAATTGCTTAGACGTGAATTTTAGTAATTATATTTTTTTATCATTAAAAAATAACACACTGCCGTCTTTCTCAATTACTATAAGCGTTCAATTCATGATGAAAAACATATATACATATTGTTATCTCGATCGAAATTCGAAATCAAATTATTTCTACTAGGTTTTGTTTGCTCGTGCAATATCTACGAGGCGCACGTGTACTGATAACTCCACAATATGTTTCCTGATCCAGTTTCGTGTGTACCTACTACCTGTGTCTTCCAGTGAGTTCCATTGTTAGGAATATTCAGAAATGGGCTAGTGGGGTTACTTAGGAGTAGGTATTTTCTGTAGTATTTCAGTGGTTGTGGACACATTCGTTCAGTGCGACAAAAAAAAACTTCACAATGAAGATATTAGTTGGTTTATATAGAAATAAAACCAAACTACAATTATTATTACAAAAATGGTAGGATTACATTACTAGGATTATTATTTCGCAGTTGTAAAATATTGTTGTTGATTTAAAGCCATATCCGAATTGATGTTGATTATTTTTATAGCCCAAGTTACTCCTTATAACATCAGCTATCTGCCAGTGAAAGTCCCGTCAAAATCGGCCCAGCCGTTTCAGAGATTAGCCGGAACAAACGAACAGACAGACAAAAATTGTAAAAAAAAAATATATTTTGGTATATATACACGGTACATCCCTGTAAACATCGATATGCATTTAATAAAAAGCGGTTAATTTAATATAAATAAATAAAATACATTCCAATTTTATTTATCTATATAGATATGAAACGTTGACAAATCTTGTAAGTTTAACGATCGTATACACTGCGTGGTTTATTTTTAACGAGGATGCGTCTCTCCCACGACGCGACGTAATACACAACACTACGTGTTTGTTTTTATTTCAGTTATAGGTGTGAATGACAGCTTATATTGTTATTTAATATACAGTATGTTTCATTTTTGTTGAAAAAAAAAAACAAGCCTTAATTATTTTTTTCGTTTTTCTCATGAAGAAGCCTGCATTCTTAAAATTAGTTTTTTTACCTACATTTTTATTGACTACTTTATGGCGTAGGCATTTCACGTGTGAAAATTGTTACCTACGAAATAAAGATACTTTGATTTGATTTATTGCGTTGGGGTCAGTAAGTGGTTGGTTTCGCCCGTGAAAATATTTCTTCCGTGAATATATTACAGGATACTTAGGAACCTGTCTTAGTTCATAACGAAGCCGACAATGAAAACCGTATCAAAATCCGTTGCGCATAATATACCGTGTATTCAACGCGGGTGAAGCTGCTGCACCGGCTAGTTTAAATAATTTTAATATTTAAATACATACAACATAAAAAACAATATAAAAACGTGTTTACAATCTCCTACGAAAATTCAAATATGAAATTTTAGCGTAACGTTTACGAAACATCTGTTTGTGTGCAATTAAAGTATTTATACGTAACAAAACCATTAAGAACGTAATATACGAGTTTAAATACGAGTGTTCATGAAACTATAAGCCCGGGCGTCGCTAATAAAATATATTTTATGGTGCGTTCACATGAGACCAATCGATTTGAACGTTCGTCGGTATATTTAAATGTATGTTTTTTATATTAGTTACTAGAACTTAGATTTACAGCCGTAGCCGGATTGATGATGATTATTTTTATATCCCAATTTACTCCTTATAACATCAGCTATCTACCAGTGAAAGTCCCGTCAAAATCGGCCCAGCCGTTTCAGAGATTAGCCGGAACAAACAGAGAGACAGACAAAAATTGTAAAAAATGCTATGTTGGTATATGTCCCGTGTATACATCCATATGCATTCAATAAAAAGCGGTTATTTTGATATTACAAATAGACACTCCAATTTTATTTATCTGTATAGACGTATAGATTAGCTGGTGCCCGCAGCTTCACCTGCATTACTTAGATTTACAGCCGTAGCCGGATTGATGATGATTATTTTTATAGCCTATAACACTCGGTGTTGACGTAGCATTCTAAAGGTGGCGACGAACGGGGGTGCGTAGGAGGCGCTACTTAATGCGCCTCCAGTAACGCCCCTGTGTTCGTGTCGGGCTCAGGATGGGAACCTGGGTCTGTATGGCACGACGTCGTCGGGACTGCTTAGTAGCGGCCGGGCAGTCCCCCATTATGAGGAATAGTCTGGTCTTCGCCGGGCCGGTATGTCGCTCAGGTGATCTTGTCTGTTGCCTGCATATCCGGGACCCTCAAGAAGCGGCTGAAGGCGCTCGCCTTGGTTTTAGTTAGTGTGGGCACTCCCAGGTGCTAGAATCTCTACCCGACGGTCCTGGCTGCATCCATAAGGATTTCCTGCGAAAAAAAGCATTCTAAAGGTGAAAGATGCCTTATCATCTTGCACCCATGATAGGCAACGCCCTTGAGCTAGTCCCGGGTGGATTATGGGCGACGTTGACACTTACGCGACTTGTCTGCCGGTTTCATTATTATTATCTTCATCACCCTCTATCCGTCCACCACTGAACATGCGCCTCCCTCAATAAACGCCAAGACGGCCGATCCCTTGCCACGCGAATCCAACACGGACCGGCCACCGCACGGAGATCGTTTCCCACCTGGTTAATGGCCGACCAACACTTTGTCTACCTATATTAACATATATACCCTTTTTGTTATCTAACAGGCGGAGTAAACATAGTTTTTTAAAGAATGTTAAAAATGTCAGGATGATTCATTGCTGAAAAATGTAGAATAGAATGCCTTCTGTCTTCGTAATAAGATTGATGTTCCTATAATATCGTTTTCTTTGTTTGAGCATGCAATGCATCATATTATGGCCTAGAACAGGGGTGGCGAACTTTTATTAATCGTGTCATTTAAAAAAAATGTTAAAGAATCCATAGACGCGTTACCAAATAATTTTGAGACAAGTAATCACTTTCCACACGTTTTTAGCGCCTAAAGTATAGCAACGATCTATGTAACAATTTAAATATCTGCCTACATATTGATTATTGGCGTGCGCGAAATATTATGTCGCGTGCCATTGGTTCGCCATCCCTGGCCTTCCATTGGCACAGTCGCTAGTAGAATGAACTACAAAATTATGGTGTTCATATCTTATTAGAAGTGAATGCCAAAGAGTTTTTAGTTTTAATGTGATTCAAAAAATAAGTATCAACCAACTATTACACCACGTTCACCTAGCCCTGTCTGAAGGATTATTTTCACCTTTGAGGCAAAAAAGTCATGTTAGCTATACATATAATAAAATTGGAGTGTCTGTTTGTAATATTAAAATAACCGCTTTTTACTAAATGCACATGGATGTAAGTATACACGGTACATATACCAAAATAGCATTTTTTATAATTTTTGTCTGTCTGTCTGTTTGTTCCATCTAATCTCAGAAACGGCTGGGCCGATTTTGACGTGACTTTCACTGACAGATAGCTAAAGTTCCAAGGAGTAACTTAGACTATAAAAATAATCATCACCAATCCGTATACGGCTGTAAATTTAAGTTAACGCGGGCGAAGCTGCAGGCAACAGCTAGTAAGACAAATAAGTTGGACCGCTAAGCTTTGAAAGCTTTAATTTGAAAGCAGTCTTTCTAGCGGTGTTTTCTAATTATGTTTTTAGTTTTATCTAAACCTGTTTTCAGCAAGTTCAAAGTCATCAGCTACTCTGTTATTGCGTTAGGTGTTTTTTAAAGTTTGTAGTTTAAGTGATCGTAAACTTAGAATACATATCAGAATCTCGTATCTCGCAGGATGTGCCCGACGTGATGGGAATGAGAATGTGGTAGCGACGCAGATTGTGGTGGGAACTGTAATATAACCAATATTGTAGTTTATACCGGCGTAAAGTTGTGCGTGTGTGTGTGTGATGTCTATGAGCGTCGGTAGTCACCATAAGGCTTTTTTTTCTTTAACGCTGGGAAATGCTCTGAGGCATCCCGCGGAGGAGTAGGTCTCCCTACGTGGGTATTTGGGACTGGCTGCGCACGAAACCTGGTAAGTGGAGCAGCTCTACCCACTAAAACCCGGCGAGTACCACCAATGCCGCCTTTGGTGAGGTGCCCCGGATCTAATAAACATAGAGCAAACGGCACCTCGACGGGTTGTCAGTCCTCCAAGTTTCCGACGACACCTCCACAGAGGGGTTTTCCCGCACCACAGAACAACCCCTCCCAACGTCGGTACAGTACACGGTAAGACGGGGCAAAAGAGCGCCCTCGGCTCAATTCGCTTCGCCCAAGGTGCAGCGGCTCACTCTAGGCTACTGAGCCCCACCGTCACGACAAGGCCTGGACCATGGTGGGGAGTCACCATAAGGCTGCTTCCTTGTACCATAAAAAAATACTAGATAAAGAAACAATACTAGATAAGAACTATAAGTGAATGACAGCTTATATTGTTATTTAATATACAGTATGTTTCATTTTTGTTGAAAAAAAAAAACAAGCCTTAATTATTTTTTTCGTTTTTCTCATGAAGAAGCCTGCATTCTTAAAATTAGTTTTTTTACCTACATTTTTATTGACTACTTTATGGCGTAGGCATTTCACGTGTGAAAATTGTTACCTACGAAATAAAGATACTTTGATTTGATTTATTGCGTTGGGGTCAGTAAGTGGTTGGTTTCGCCCGTGAAAATATTTCTTCCGTGAATATATTACAGGATACTTAGGAACCTGTCTTAGTTCATAACGAAGCCGACAATGAAAACCGTATCAAAATCCGTTGCGCATAATATACCGTGTATTCAACGCGGGTGAAGCTGCTGCACCGGCTAGTTTAAATAATTTTAATATTTAAATACATACAACATAAAAAACAATATAAAAACGTGTTTACAATCTCCTACGAAAATTCAAATATGAAATTTTAGCGTAACGTTTACGAAACATCTGTTTGTGTGCAATTAAAGTATTTCTACGTAACAAAACCATTAAGAACGTAATATACGAGTTTAAATACGAGTGTTCATGAAACTATAAGCCCGGGCGTCGCTAATAAAATATATTTTATGGTGCGTTCACATGAGACCAATCGATTTGAACGTTCGTCGGTATATTTAAATGTATGTTTTTTATATTAGTTACTAGAACTTAGATTTACAGCCGTAGCCGGATTGATGATGATTATTTTTATATCCCAATTTACTCCTTATAACATCAGCTATCTACCAGTGAAAGTCCCGTCAAAATCGGCCCAGCCGTTTCAGAGATTAGCCGGAACAAACAGAGAGACAGACAAAAATTGTAAAAAATGCTATGTTGGTATATGTCCCGTGTATACATCCATATGCATTCAATAAAAAGCGGTTATTTTGATATTACAAATAGACACTCCAATTTTATTTATCTGTATAGACGTATAGATTAGCTGGTGCCCGCAGCTTCACCTGCATTACTTAGATTTACAGCCGTAGCCGGATTGATGATGATTATTTTTATAGCCTATAACACTCGGTGTTGACGTAGCATTCTAAAGGTGGCGACGAACGGGGGTGCGTAGGAGGCGCTACTTAATGCGCCTCCAGTAACGCCCCTGTGTTCGTGTCGGGCTCAGGATGGGAACCTGGGTCTGTATGGCACGACGTCGTCGGGACTGCTTAGTAGCGGCCGGGCAGTCCCCCATTATGAGGAATAGTCTGGTCTTCGCCGGGCCGGTATGTCGCTCAGGTGATCTTGTCTGTTGCCTGCATATCCGGGACCCTCAAGAAGCGGCTGAAGGCGCTCGCCTTGGTTTTAGTTAGTGTGGGCACTCCCAGGTGCTAGAATCTACCCGACGGTCCTGGCTGCATCCATAAGGATTTCCTGCGAAAAAAAGCATTCTAAAGGTGAAAGATGCCTTATCATCTTGCACCCATGATAGGCAACGCCCTTGAGCTAGTAATTATGTTTTTAGTTTTATCTAAACCTGTTTTCAGCAAGTTCAAAGTCATCAGCTACTCTGTTATTGCGTTAGGTGTTTTTTAAAGTTTGTAGTTTAAGTGATCGTAAACTTAGAATACATATCAGAATCTCGTATCTCGCAGGATGTGCCCGACGTGATGGGAATGAGAATGTGGTAGCGACGCAGATTGTGGTGGGAACTGTAATATAACCAATATTGTAGTTTATACCGGCGTAAAGTTGTGCGTGTGTGTGTGTGATGTCTATGAGCGTCGGTAGTCACCATAAGGCTTTTTTTTCTTTAACGCTGGGAAATGCTCTGAGGCATCCCGCGGAGGAGTAGGTCTCCCTACGTGGGTATTTGGGACTGGCTGCGCACGAAACCTGGTAAGTGGAGCAGCTCTACCCACTAAAACCCGGCGAGTACCACCAATGCCGCCTTTGGTGAGGTGCCCCGGATCTAATAAACATAGAGCAAACGGCACCTCGACGGGTTGTCAGTCCTCCAAGTTTCCGACGACACCTCCACAGAGGGGTTTTCCCGCACCACAGAACAACCCCTCCCAACGTCGGTACAGTACACGGTAAGACGGGGCAAAAGAGCGCCCTCGGCTCAATTCGCTTCGCCCAAGGTGCAGCGGCTCACTCTAGGCTAAAAAAAGGCTAAACCAAGTTGTGATAACGTGAAGGTATGGCGAGGATTGGTAGAAATAGACATATTTTGTGCCGTGTGATGACAATTGAATCTATGTCGTTTGTCCACGGTAATAAAAAAAACCCGAAAGACCTTGGAAAATACTTACGGCCTGTAAGACCGCAGAGGTTCAAAGTGCCGCGTAAACGATGCCTTGTCTCCGAATCTATGAAATATGTAGTAGAAAAATATGAGTCTATATATATCTAGCCTTTAACTAACATCTTTTGTTGACACTTTAAAGCCAGTAAGTAATATAAATAGGGACGCTTGGCTTGGGTTTGCTCAGATTTGGCGTTTCCTCCACAAATCCACTAGATTTTCATATTCAATTAAAATATTATAACTAAATTTAAAAAAAATGTCAGCCATACTTTCTGTACAAAGTCAAATTTCTTTTTTGTAAAACAAAAGTTGAGCCCTCCCATGACCATGGTTGCTGTAAAGTATCCGAAACGTCGGGCTTGTAAAAATCTTAATAAACCGCGACAAAATCCGTAAAAAATTGTTTCATAATAATAATAATGAGTGAACTTCATGTAAACATTAGAAAACAATACTTTTTAGTAATTATAATGAGACATTTCATTAAGCAAATAAGTTTTTTATTAAAACGCGATTATGACGTCAACCCAATACGACAGCATCAAATATTTATTACACATACAAAATTTCACCTACATAGGTCCAGCCGCTTTGGAAGACCTTGGTGACACACACACGTCGAGAAGAACTTTACATATAACGACTCGTACATTCCGAGAGGCGCGGAAAGCTAGAGAAAATAGTATTATAGTATACTTACTCACTTTGCTATCAATTTACTGGAAGTCGGTAGACGGAATTTTAAAATTACTGTCGCAACTTCGTTTCATTAACTTATTGCCGCAACATGGACCGCGATGACTTTATACAAATTGAGGATTTGGTAGGTTTTTTCTGTGATATTTCCCTTCTTGATGTGACCAAATTATCGAACTGACTGATAGCTTTTAACACCCTTTTCTCCGGAACACAGCAAAGCTGTATCTTTGCTGTGTTCCGGAGAAAAGGACAGGACAGGCAGTGTAATTACTAGCACAGAGACTTAACATCTTATGTCTCAGGATGGGGAACACATGAATGAGTTGCTTGGCCTAGTTTATTTTCTATATTCATGGGTGACGCTGATGATTTACCATCAGGTGGCATGTCTGCCAGTTTGCATATCCAATATATACAAATATCCTACCTGTTGTCTGTAAAGTAAGTTTACGGGCGATAATTTTACGTGATAACTTCATAATGCGTCACAAGCCCAACGCTTAGGCCGATCGCTACCACCACGTTACAGGAGTGATATTGAGAATGAAAATACTAGAGAGGAAATAATTTTATTTCGCCCGTAAGAATATGGCAAAAAAATATAATATATAGCCGAAATACTTATGTATTTGTTAAGCGATTTTGTATTGTAACAAATTTTTTACCTGACTTTTTGTTTGTCCACAGTGCCGTCGGTAAAACATGCCTACTCATCAGTTACACGACGAACGCCTTCCCTGGAGAATATATACCAACAGTGTACGTATCTTAGTTATATCAATAATAAACAAATATTAACTAAAAATCACACGATCTTAACCTGTGCATGCATACGTTTGAGAAATATAAATACACATATACATGTCCAGGACCCGGTGCAGACATATTCATCATACAAATTATCTGCACTTGGCTGTATCCGAACCCTCGATTGTTGCGGAAAGTGTCCGATAGCCCAACCACGAGTGGGCTATTGGACTGACGGTCTAACGACAGTCTGGCTAAGACCATTACTGGTACCGAGACATTAACACCTTATGTCTCAGGATAGGCAAACACATAAATGAATTGCCTGGGCTAGTCTTAACCTTAGACTAGCCCAGGCAATTCGTTTATTGCACACAACTTGCTTATGTTCAAGGGCGACGCTAACCACTGACTACAAGATGGTATCATGTGGCTAGCCCGCCTGTTTGGTTATCCAACTGATATTAAAAAAGTGGTCTCCAAAAAGAAAAGTCTTTAATGTCTATTGATTCAATCAAATCATATATACAATCTTTACTATAATTAACAATAGATTTTACAATTTGTTTTTACTAAAATGATCTGGCACAAACATATTGGGAGGTGGTATTCATGAAATGTTTAATTTAATAGAGTATCCTTTACAATACAAAGGTACTTTAAAAGATGTTGTAAAGTTGGTTACTACTATGTGTTATAATCTTTTTCTTTTACGCCGGTATATACTCTGGTACGGTACTCTGAGTCTCTCTAGGCGGGTATTTGGGACTCGCTGCGCCCGAAAGGTGGTAAGGTGGACGCATCTCTACCCACTGAATCCCGGCGAGTACCACCAATCCCGCCCTTGGTGATACCCCGGATCAGTTGAGCAAACAGGACACCTCGACGGCTAGTCAGTCCCTCAGAGGGGTTGTCCCGCACCACAGAACAACCCCCAACGTCGGGACAGTACACGGTAAGACGGGGCAAAAGAGCGCCCTCGGTTCAATTCGCTTCGCCCAAGGTGCAGCGGCTCACTCTAGGCTACTGAGCCCCACCGCCACGACAAGGCCTGAACCATGGTGGGGAGTCACCATAAGGCTGCTTCCTTGTACCATAAAAAAATTAGAAACAATACTAGATAAGAACATTGATGGTTCTCATCCTCGCCCCTTGTCCCCCTGCACTTTTGTTCCCTCTTATAAGAGGGGTACATAGAGCAGCTGTCTCGGTTCAATTTGCTTCGCCCAAGGTGCTGGGTACACCCTAGGCTACTGAGCCCCACCGCCACGACAAGGCTTGAACCATGGTGGGGACTATATGTTATGATCACACTGCATTAGTTAATAGGTATATATGTAATATTACAATGAACTATGAAACTAAACGTTTTAGTTTATAACTGTTCAAGCACTCTTAAATCTTAATGTTTGACAAACAAACTACAGAACACTTAACAAAGTGTTCTGACTTCTGAGTATAATTGTTTGTAAATCTATCGATTGGATGTACTTCAAGTACTATTACTATAAATATTAAATTTATGTATAATAAACATGTGCAATCTAACACTTTAGCTCGTGTTACGGGTACACGGTAACGGGAAAAATATTAATTAACTCGCTGGTAGCTGTGAAACACCTCAAAATTAAAAGAAAATCCTTTAAAAATAGCCTATAAGTTGTAACTTTCTAGAAATTCGGGCTTCGAAATCGAAGATAGTTTTTAATCAGATTGGTAGTTTTAGAGATGGCGCGTTTTATAAAACAAACTCCGTAGATTTATTATCACGTGTGTTTAGAGATCGGCCGTCTTAGCGTTCATTCAAAGATGCCTAGGTTCAGCAGTTGACGGATAGAGGCTGATGATGATGATGATGACACGTGTGTTTTGATTTAATAAACTTAACTTAAAAAAAAAAAATCGAAACAACTGGAATTGGGTTCCGAGTTTTCAAGATTGTACACTGGTAAGAAATGTTTGTCCGGTTTTATTATTAGGTATATTATTTACCAGGATAGCCAAATGTGTGGAATACCTTTGCATCAGTTGAACCCTTGGGTACAATTGACACGGATAGGGCTATGTTGAAAGCTATACCTTCTTTTTAAAATCCCTTAACACGTTGAGCGGTTTCGGACCCAGTACTAGATAAGATTTTAGACAGGCGACGACGTACGTACCTAATTCATGTTGGGGGCTCACTTGAATTATATTGATTTTGAAATAACAGACATACACGTCAATTATATTTATTGGTATATGGCATAGGCGAAGCGGCAGATGAGTCACCTAAAGGTCAATGAACCAGGTTTGACGTTTATTGGGTCAGCTCTGATTCGTGTATATCGAGGCAAAAGTCTGGCTCAGGGGCATAATGTTAGATGATGAATGCGCTTGTGTCGCGCTACCGTCTGCATGAGTACCACCATCCTGCATGTTTCGACCGTTTCCGAGTGCAGGGCAGGACAGGCAGTGTAATTACTGGCACCAGGCTAGGTGACACATAAATGAGTTGCCTTTTTTTCTTTAACGCCGGGAAATGCTCTGAGGCGTCCCGCTGGGGAAGCGGGGACTCCCCAGGCGGGTATGTGGGACTCTCTGCGCACGAAAGATGGTAAAGTGGACGCAGCCCTTCCCACTAAAACCCGGCCAGTGCCACCAATGTCTTTGGTGAGGTACCCCGGATCACAGAATAAACCCTCTCAACGTCGGGACAGTGCAATGGGATAAGGTTTCCATCCTCGCCCCTTGCCCCCCCTGCTCTTTTGTCCCCTCTTCTTGTAAGACGGGTACAAAGAGCAGGTCCCTCGGTTAAATTTGCTTTACACAAGGTGCTGGGTTCATCTTAGGCTACTGAACCTTTCCGCCACGACAAGGCTTGAACGATGGTGGGGATAAATGAGCTGCCTGAGTTAATTTCAGGTCAACTTGTTTATGGTCATAGGCGACTCTGACCACTTGCCATCATGTGGCTTGCATTTTTTTATGTTAGTTGGATAGGCAAACTGGCAAACGTACCACCTGAAGGTAAGTGGTCGACGTAGCCCATGAACATAAACTAGTATACCTGGAACGAGCCCAGGCAACTCATCTATATGTTGCGTATCCTGAGACATAAGATGTTAAGGTCTCGGTGCCAGTAATTACACTGCCTGTCTTGCCCTTCTCTCCGAAACACAGCAAAGCTGTTTTACGGGAGAAACAAGCAAGATGGTGGTACCCATGCAGCCGGGAGCGCGGCACAGCGCTTCCCTCCCACCGGTAAAAAATATTACATAACCAATGCATTCAATTATTCTGTTTCCGAGCTTAAATTAGCTCTACAAATGTATTCTATTTAACCATTGTATTTCACTATCACATCGTTGATACGATCATCTTGCAAACACTTCCTTGTTTCTGTAATGTGCGTGTGACGTCTGTGCGCTCTTGTATCGTGAGAAAACATGCCCCTGATTACGATCATCAGCCAAGAATCAATCGGAAATACCTTTAATTCAGGTCCTTGGTACTTCTAATATATGTATCATTTGGAACTTTTGTCTTTTTGACCGACTTCAACTCAATCCGACTGTATTGTTGTTTTCTTTAAATTGGAAAATATTATACTTTTTGCTAAGAAACGAATAGAGGCGTGTAAAGGAACTCAATAAATCGCGATAAAATTCATAAAAGTTGTTTCGAATTATCATTTAGACGTGTTTCGAGTGTAACAAGTTGTTAAATAATGATTTTAGATTTTCAAATTCCTTTTTTTACAATTACAATTTTTTTTTAAATTTCGAATTCCATTTTTTCTATTTCTACTTTCCAATTTCAATTTTCTAATTTCAGATTCGACAACTACTCTGCGAACGTGATGGTGGACGGCAAGCCGATCAACCTGGGTCTCTGGGATACAGCCGGGCAGGAGGACTACGACCGCCTGCGGCCACTGTCGTACCCGCAGACAGATGTCTTCCTCATATGCTTCTCGCTCGTCAACCCGGCCTCATTCGAAAACGTTCGCGCTAAGGTATATATGGTTTTGACCATTGTCAAAAAGTGAAAATCTTTATATACTTACATGTATACAATACATGTAAGTATATAAAGTATATACTTACATGTATTTTTTATAAATATGAAGATTTTTATAGTAACTAGTATTTCATAGTAACCGTCGTCAAGGGAGGACTGGTGTACAGTATCCGAAACTCCGAAACGTCGGGTAAACATCTTAACAGACCGCGAAAGAATCCGGAAAAAAGTTGTTTCAATATAATAAGTGAAATTCGCGTAAACATTAAATTTAGTCTTTTATTATTTCAGTGGTACCCAGAGGTGCGGCACCACTGCCCGAAGACGCCCATCATCCTGGTGGGCACCAAGCTCGACCTGCGCGAGGACAAAGACACCATCGAGAAACTGAAGGACAAGAAGCTCGCACCCATCACCTATCCACAGGTAAGGAACAAGTAAAAAAAACTGGTAGACGGAAATAATGATCATGCTGGTGATGAAAATGATCACGGCTCTGGCAGTCTCACTACGTTTAACTGTTTAGGCGGATGGATCAGGCTGAGTAATAGACCTTTTGAGTAATCAGTATATCAGCCTCCCGGGAGCACGCGGTTAGGAAAGTACTACTGGAACCCGGCGAAGGCGTGAAGTGATTTTTAGGCCGCCGAGCGCTATTTTTATTGCGCTCGGCGGCGCTGGCTCGCAACTGTGTGGGGTGTAAGAAGTTTGCTCTCGGGACGGACAACATTTGAAATTATTGAAAATAGTTTTGTTCCGTGGAGCTCGATATTTCGACATTATCTACCAATGCCTTGGTTCACGAAACAGGGTGGTGATGACAATGTTAATTTTAAATGTCATGAAATATATTTTCAGGGCCTAAGTATGGGTAAAGAGATCAACGCGGAGAAGTACTTAGAGTGTTCAGCTCTCACGCAGAAGGGCCTGAAGACGGTGTTCGACGAGGCCATCAGAGCGGTCCTGTGCCCCATCAAGCCGATTAAGAACAATACCAGAAGATGTTTGCTTCTTTAAGTAACCACAGGTATGTATAGCAGAAGATGTCTCCTTCTTTTTTTACTCATTAATTTACAAGCGGGACAGTAACACCCATAGCACCACTACCCTGCTTGTTTCTTTTGTAAAACAGTTTTCCTGTGTTTTGTAGAGAACGACATGTTAAGAGATGTAAGATACAGACTTAACATTTTAGGTTACCCCAGGATCCCCACCAAGGTTCAAGCCTTGTGGTGGCGGTGGGGCTTAGTAGCTTAGTAGTGAGCTCAGCAACTTGTGCGAAGCAAATTGAACCGAGGGAGCTGTTCTTTGTACCCTTCTTATTATTATGGGCACAAGGGGCGAGGTTGGTATTGCCCATTGCACCGTCCAGAAGTTGGGAGGGTTGGGGTTCTGTGGTGGGGGACGACCCCTTTCTGGAGGTGGTGTCGGTCCCTTTAGGGACTGACTAGCCGTCGAGGTGCCCTGTTAGCTTGGGGAGTCCCCCCCTCCCCCGCGGGATGCCTCAGAGCATTTCACGGCGTAAAAGAAAAAAAGGATGGCCCAGGATACATGAATGAGTTGTCTGGGCTAGCTCCAAGTAAACTAGTTTATGTTCAACTCAACGCAACTCGGACTACTTAGTGTCAGGACGCACGTCTGCCAGTGTGCATATCCAACTAACATAAAAAAGTGATGGCAGGTGGACACGCTAGATGGCGCTGTTGCCTGACGTCTGTCTAGATCCAGAAATTTCAATAATATATAGATAAACAAGACAAGTAATTAATTTGAAAATCAAAAATATATCACCATCGTTCCACTGCTGGTCACGGGTCTCCTCGAAACCAGGCAAGGAGGGAGTTAGTAGGTAACTTGGTAGGAGTAGGAAACTTGAAACACCTTTAAAGACTTGAATCTCATCAGGCATGCAGGTTTCCTAACGATTTTTCTTCACCGGTCAGCAATTGCTTGAATGTTCTCATGCACAGGTGCACGGGAAAATTTAGAGAAAAAACCATTTTTACCCGGTCACGATCGATCCCAGACCTTTCACTCAAACTAAATATGAGTTGCTTTTGAAATATTTTGGAAAAGCCGGCAACGCGATGCAAGCCCTGCGGTGTGGCGGGTCTATGGTTGTCGGTGTTCACCATCGAGTATATAACCGGAATAGAACTGTAATGTTATGTGTTTTGTATGAAAACAAATTCCGCCAAAGTGCGGCGATGCTGCGCCAGTTGTGGCCTCTGATTGGCCGACTGATGGCCATTGCTGGATGATTGGCCCATGGGACGTACGCTGGCTGAATTTCTATTACGTCAGTGACAATCACTTACTACTTTCGGAATTTTGAAGTTCACATTACAGCTCTATTTGGTTATAGGTATGCTCGATGGTGATCACTTACTAGTTGTACCGACTATGCTGACGGGGTCATGCCTGGCGTTCCCATGACCCTGTCCAATAGCAGAAAGGAGTTTTAGTAGGTGTGAGTCCCACATAACCACCGGGTCCCCCCGGGCCTGGTGGTATGAAAAAGGCATTTCCCAACGTATAAAAAAGGTGTACAGACAGTCCTTATTCTATAAATAAGTATATTTTGCATATATTTCAGTTGGAGAGTCGAAGCCAGTGTAAGCAGCAGAGCTATCAAACGCACTCCAAGATCTTCAAGTCAAATTAGACAAGTGCCGTTACAATTTGGACTGCAATATAGTTGTATAGACTGCATACTATAGATGTTAATTTTTACTGTTGCAATGTATCGCCTTTGTATAATCTGTCAGTTGACATTGTCTTTGGTTAAGAATTGTCTGTGGGTTGTTATTTACTACTCTGTATCGAAATTATTTTATCTATATTTCTGTTTTTTTATTGTATTCACGTAAGTATGTGTAAACACTGTTTTGTGGCAGTATATCTGTTTTGTCGTATCGTTAAAAAAGTGTAAGGATAAATTCAGAGTGGTATGTAAAAACTTTTTTTTCTTAATGTTAAAATATTGGGTGCTTTGATTTTTACGCGGTCTCGCTTCTGAAGATACATTCCTAATGTTGCTTATTACGTCTCTCATGTTTCTTTTTTATTGAAAATAAAATTCTTTAGTGCGTCGGTGGAATTGTTATGATTTGTTTCACGGTGTGTACATACTAGAAAATGGCCAAATTACGTATTATCGTAATTTTTTTCGAACATTAATAATATTATTTTTAACAAATCGTTAGTAATTTGTTTATTATAGCCGATAATAATTATCTGGCAATACACTTTCTATGTAAAAGTATGCTTTGACACTTTTTTTATTGCCAGAAGAAAACTTAGTGTGTACACGTCTTCAGACAGAGATTATATTTTTCGATTTATTATTGCTTATTTTCGTTCCCAATTGTTGTATATTCAATATAGGTGTCTGTAAGTACATATTCAGTATTCGCTAAGGAAATGATTAAATAAGTGTATTTTAATGTAACATTTTAAAAGCGATACAATATTTTTGTGTAACAAATCTTCATTATAACCTTATTTAACGTTTATTTTTAATGCTGACAATGTAGCACAAACTAGTAAGCATTTTGGGCAAAGGACTTGTATCCAGCTCTTAATAAATTTAAAAAAATAGTAAGCATTTGTTGACTGCCAGTTTTTGATGTTGGCGTGTTTAGCTCGATATTGTTTTGGGCAAGGATGTTTGTTCGCACATAAACGAAGGTATGAAATGTATTAATCATATTCATCTATTCTAACGAACTACATATTTTTTATTATTGATAATATTTAAGCGTTCATTAGATTGTTTTGATTCAACATTTTAATGTTTATTAAACAGTATCGTTTTTTGACCGTATAACAAAATGTTTTTGCTAAATATAACAATATTTAGTAAAAAAAAATATGTTGTTGTTTTGGTATTATGAAATAAAATCTATGGGTTGAGTACAAACGGACTGATTGATGTAAGAAACATCGAGCTAGAATTGTCAAATGCAAATATCACCGCAATTTTGATATGCAGATTAAACATTCGTTCGGTATCACTAAAAATAGGTATGTTACATTTGAGACGATATTGTTTTGTAATGTTTAGGCGATTTTTATAATGAAACATTTTTACTGGATTTTATTTCAGTTTAATAAGGTACATTCCCGACGTTTCAGATAATTTAGATTTTAGAGCAACCATGGCGCATGGACCGTTTGGACCAGCTCCGAAATGTCGAGAATGTAACATTAATAAACCGCGATAAATTTCGTAAAAAAGTTGTTTCGTTATAAATTGAGAATCAAATAATTTTCGTTCTTCCATATCCAGTATATCATATTTTTCCATATCCGCTGTCGAATTGCAGTTCAAACGCGCAATTATAGATGCATTATAACTTACATATCGAGAAGGCTACAACACCACGCTGTCTATTTATTAAGATAATATTAATTAAACTGCTAAATAACTAAATATCGCTACTGCCTATTATTTTAAATGTTCTCTGTAATGCATTTAGTAAAAAAAAAATGAAATTCCGCACAATTATCTTTAGAATACTTTGACTGATATAAAGTTTCGTTTTTATTTCTGCGCATCGCCAGTCTTAAGTCGGTCGAATTATTTTTTTCCCGCGCCGATTGACTTTGGAATTAATTAAAAAAATTAATTGAGACAAATGCTTGTATCCAAAGTACATTGAAATAATGCAATGAAACATAAAAAAGGCATTTTTTTTGGCTATAATGAAATCGCATTTTATATGATAACGCTAAGATACGTTACGTTTACCGTTTTTATTACACGTAATATGGGGTTAGGCTATAATTGACAGTTCCGCGGCCTGCACAATGCCTAAAGACATTTACTTTTGTGACAAAATGGCGGGAAACGTCCTTCATGTTTATTACTGAATAAATGGCCTCCAGTTAAATACCTACAAGGGACCATCCATAAATTACGTCACACGTTAAGAGGGAGGGAGCGGATCGACCAAGTGTGACAAGGAGGGGAAGGGCTCCTAGATTTTGTGATGTCGCATTTCCACATCGAAAAGTTCAAGTTAAAACAAGAATTATGAACTGATAAAGAGAAATAAATTAAAACATAATATAAAACTAATTTTCCATATGTAAGAATTGCAAAATATGTGACGTCATACTAAGGAGCTGGATTCTCACAATTGTGACCAACTGTGACACCCTTGTGAAGGAGGAGTCGAAATATAAAAAAAATCGTGTGACGTAATTTAAGGATGGTCCCCAATTTGATGTAAAGTGCAATTGTTAGTGTAGCCTGCATATAAAATGCCATAAACTTTCAAATTAAAAAGCATTGACAATTGCACAAATAGAGCATAGAAATAAGGTTTTAATGTATGTTTTGTTCAGATGCAAATATTTAGAAGAATCGGCATGTAAATAATATTTTAGTGTTAAAACGTATATGGGACGTACCAATCGGTCTGTTCAGTAAAATTAAGATCATATTAAGGCGCTTGTCGCGATTTTTATATTAGTTAAGGCGTTTGCGAATGATAATGGAATTATTAATTGAGAAATTAACATTTTTTTGTTCAACGTTTGTGCGCTAACTAGTACCTATGTAGTTTTGAAATACATAAGTGTCATATAATATAATGAAATTAGTATTGTATTTTTCTATGAGTCTGATCACAGCTGGTAAGACGTTAGCTGTTATGACTGTTTTATGTTTCATACAACTGTCATATTTTTATAAAAGAACAATTATTGTAATCGTCTATATTGTAAAATTTCGTTTTCAATTTGTCTAATTAGTAATAGAGATAAGATTTTTGTACTAAGTAGGTTGTATGAGTACAATCGCATTTCCCGCAGTGCGCGTTGTGACCATTTTTATCTGTTACCGCCATTGAGTTAAGTAAATAGATTAGATTGTCGGCCATCAATCATTAGGGGTACTTACATCAATTATAAGAGATAAAAGTAATTACACTACCCCACCAAATCAATTAGGCGCATGACAGCGACCGCCCGAACCCCACTTTAGCCCCGCGCAACCCCGCGCTAGGGGAAGCGCGGGGCGAAGGCAGGGTTCAGGGTCGCTGGCATGCGCCTAATTGATTTGGTGGGGTAGTGTGATTACTTTTATCTCTTATAATTGATGTAAGTACTTATAATTGATGTAAGAACTTATAATTGATGTAAGTACTTACATCAGTTATAAGAGATAAAAGTAATCACACTACCCCACTAAATCAATTAGGCGCATGCCAGCGACCCTGAACCCTGCCTTCGCCCCGCGCTTCCCCTAGCGCGGGGTTGCGCGGGGCTAAAGTGGGGTTCGGGCGGTCGCTGTCATGCGCCTAATTGTTTTGGTGGAGAAGTACACAGGTATTTTTATGTGAGCAACTATTGGAATGCTTTGACGGTAAAATCGACTCGAATGCTGTAAAGGCTAACGTCATGACGCAGTCATTTCATAATTTTATTTCATCATTCGTTATATATTTTTATTAATTATGTATTTTAATATTAACAATGTTTCATTTCTTTCGGGCGTCCCGTGTCGGCCAACTTATTTGCCACATTGTAAATTATATTTAAAAAAACACAAAACCGAATGTTGTCTATTTACTGTTCTCTGTGGTCGCCAGTGTTGCTACCCTTAAAAAATAAGTTGTTGAAAATTTAATTGAAATTTTGTTATCGTTTCTCGCTTATTAACATAGTTAGCGCATGTTAGACTAAATTTACTCGTGTCCTAAACACATATCTATGGGTGTTGGCTTACTGTTTGTTACGCGTCCCGGCTTGTACTGTACTTGTCATATAGGTGACAGTTCAATTATTTTTATGCAGAAGGGATGTTGCGCCACTGTATTTCATATTAACGCTGTCGAGTAATTCTTCCAAATATTGTGAAGCCTCTGAATAATTCAAAATATATTTATATTAACTGTTCAATCGCTTGTATTATTGTACATAAATAATTGTATTATATTAGTTTATCGAATTTATTTATCCTAATTATCTATTTGTATGTATTTAATAGCAAAAAAAATGATGAAAATATAATATAGAAAATTTGATAATACCCTTTTCTGGTATTTTCGCTGGTTCGTGCTAATTATGAAATTTAATTATACTGACATTTTAAAGTGAGACTCACGAGAGACGTCTATCTCGCTACGTGATCCAAAATATCAAAATTAAAAAAAAAAAACATACTAGGCAGCTCGCAATATCTTCGAAGATATTGTGAAGTATCTGTAAATATAAAATTTATACATCGTATGATATAGCGGTAGAAGATGCAGAGTTCGACGTCGCTGCGAGAAGTTGGAGTGACAAAACCATCTATTATATTTTATTAGTATATGACGACAAAGCATATGATTTGTCTTAATAGCTTTAACTTGCAATGTTTAGCTCAAATCTTGCAAGTGAATTTTTAAGAAGTTGTCTTCAAGTGAATTAGAAATTTGGTACCTAGGTATAGTATACTATATTATAGTATATTACTTAGGTATAGTATACTATATTATAGTATATTACTTAGGTATAGTATACTATATTATAGTATATTACTTAGGTATAGTATACTATACCTAAGTAATAAGAACGTATATATTATACGTTTTTTTATTCAATGTTCTACTGAGAGAGTAGCTTGAGTTTCAGTTGAGTCCAAAGCGTACTAAGTAGAACAGACTCAACTGCATTAAATTTGAAATATTTTTCAATACGTTTTCCTTCTACTAAAGTGGCCAGATAAGGTAAAACCTTATAATGAAAAAAGACCATGATAAAAATCATATCATTAAATCCAACTTGTCCGCTTCATATATCCAAGTGTGGCTGTACGAAAAGAGAAGCTATTATTTATGTAATAAGAGCTCTTTTCGTAGACAATCTAATTATTACATAACACATCATCATCAACATCTCGCCAGCACTTTTCGTTTATGCTATCGGTAGCTAAAAAGATTGTCAGTTGTGACTGTCAGCAAACAAAGCCAAACCGACACATGATGGTAAGTGAAATACATGAAAAAGCATTTATAGCCCGACGAGAAATGTTTAAACCCTCCATTGGTGTCGCCATTGTATATTATTTTAATACGATAACATAGTATAGTCCATACAGAAATTAGTTCCGATATTTGCCGCAATATTTTAGCGAGGGTTTTTAATTTTATGGTCAGACTATACCATAGACTTAGAATATACTGTCATAGACTATACACAATTTTGCCATGTTTAGCTAAATAACCTAAATCAATTTTAATAAGTTCTAGATTAGTTCTTTTTTGTTTTGGGTGAAATATTTGTGATTTCTACACCAACCGGACAACAACCTCATCATCATCGTCATCATCAGCCTCTATCCGTCCAGTGCTGAACCAATGTTCAGCACTCGCGTTGGCTTCATTGAAGGAGGCATAGACCTTTTTTTTCTTTTTTTTACGCCAATAAATGCTCTGAGGCATCCCGCAGAGTGGGTCTCTCCACGTTGGTATGTGGGATTCGCTGCGCCGAAAGTTGGTAAGTGGACGCAGCTCTACCCACTAAAACCCGGCGAGTGCCACCAATGCCGCCCCTGGCGAGGTGCCCCGGATCTAATGAGCAAACAGGGCACCTCGACGGCCAGTCAGTCAAAAAAAAAGTCACTTGGGGACCGACGCCACCTCCACAGAGGGGTTGTCCTGAACCACAGAACAACCCCTCCCAACGTCGGGACAGTACTCGCCCCTTGCCCCCTGCTCTCTTGTCTCTTCTTATAAGAGGGGTACAAAGGCTACTGAGCCCCACCGCCACGTCAAGGTTTGAACCATGGTAGGCAGAAGGAGTGAATGAATGAACGCCAAGACAACTAATCCTTTGGAACTCTCATACAATAACCTACCATATATAAAATACATTTGAAAAGTAATTTTTAACAGAAGTTGAGTCACGAAAGGCTGCAACAAGAATCAACAGCTGCATTCGGTCGAATGCAGCTGTTCTACTAATAGTACATCACACTAACATCTCACTAATAGTAAGTCCCCAACCCGACGCCGGGAGGCCGTGTGGTCGCAGGCTGCACGGTTGGCGGGGGGCAACCCCCCACTTTCTGGGGAATTGGGTGAAATGGTCCCGCTGATGAGGACTGATCGCCCGTCTGGCCTCGCTGGTGTCCTCACCCTTAAATAATAATAACCCCCCACTTTTACAAACCAAAAGTGAGCCAAATGGGCTCACACTAAGTACGTCACCATCCATAAAGTACGTCACACGTTAATGGGGTGGGAGGGTATCACCGAAGTGTGACATCGTGTGAGAAGGGGCATGGGGGGGTCAATAGTTTTGTGACGTCACATGTTAAAATTTAAAATACTAAAACGCAAAGTTTGGATGTGAATTGAAAATTTTAAAAATTTACGAACTTGATCTATATTTATTAATAATTTAGCAATTCTCTGTTTAATGAATGATGACGATGCTTTATGGATGGATGAGAATGATGTCGACACTAAGGATGTTCCTGACGTTCAAATTCAGAACGAAAATGAAGTGCCTGATTTACCAGTAATAGCTGATATAAAAGGGTGGATCCAAACTCCGTGGACACTCGATAATTAAGTTTTTATCTTTAATCGTTTATTATTTTCTAACTAGTCGTTTGTATTTTCGGTTTTACGAAATGTTGGACTTTATGTTGATTTTATTAGATTATTATTTAATAAAAATAAGTAAAAAATGAAAATAGCTGTTTTCTCTCGATTATTTTTAAATCTTATATCTTTAAATGAGCAATTCTTGTATATATATATATATATATATATATATAATTGGAATCTCGGAATCGGCTCCAACGATTTTCATGAAATTTAGTATATAGGGGGTTTCGGGGGCGATAAATCGATCTAGCTAGAAATCATTTTTAGAAAATAACATTTTATTTAAAAAAAAAAAAAAACCGAGCAAAGCTCGGTCATCCGGGTACTATATACATAAATTTAAAAAATGTGTGACGTCACATCAGGAGGGGGGGGGGGTTATAAAAATGTGACAACCTGTGACAAGGACGGGGGAGGGGTTCAAAAGTCCTAAAATTCGTGTGACGTACTTTATGGATGGCCCCTAATCCGATGTAGCATTAGGGCCGTTAGCATAGATCCATCCGAAAAAAAAACTAATAGTAAGTATAAAGTTCTCAAATGAATTGTTTAAATTACAGAAATGCATGTTAAAATACTAGTTAAGAATACTCCGCAGAAGAATAAACTGGAAAAAACTAAATTTATTGTGTGATAATGAGATAGACCTAAACATGAAATGAAGTGTAGCGAGTATGTCTCATGGCAGTGAGATAGGCTATAATATGTTATACAGAGCATATCTTTATATATATAATTCTTCTGTGCGTGTGTATGTCACTGAACTCCTCCTCAGCGGCTGGACCGATCTTGATGATTTTTTTTGTGTGTGTTCAAGTGGATTCGAGAATGGTTTAGATTCACAAAAAAAAAAATGTACAGGACAACGTCTGTCGGGGCCACTAGTATTTTATAGATTAGTAGCACAAATATAGCGCCCTATCCGAAATCAACTATGTAGACACCAGATTATTTCTAGCGATCTATTTTGTTTTAACTTTTCTTTATTAGTTTCGAACCATTTCTCAGCTTTTTTTTATTATCGCAGGGAAATGCTTTGCACCCATGTAACCAGGATCTCGGGTAGATCCCGACCCTGTGTGGGACTCGCACCTCGAACTAAAACCACTGCGAGCGCTTTCAGCCGCTTTTTGAGGGTCTCGGATTTGCAGGCAACAGGATTGCCTCAGCCTGTCGCCGACCCCGGCGAAGGCGAGATAACTCCTCACAAGGGGGGACTGCCCGTCCGCTACTAAGCAGTCCTTACCGCGTCATGCCATACTGGGTCCAGATTCCCATCCTGCACCCGACACGAGCACAGGGGCGTTACTGGAAGCGCATCATACGCACCCCCGTTCGTCGCCCGCGGCTCCGTTGGCTGCCTCCTCTCTCATCCGCTCGTCGGCCTGCGAAATTACTGATTCGCGGAAGGAGACCATCGCCGTCCAGGTCTCGTCGTCACAGAGCATCGCAGTGATGACGCTCGGCAGAGACAAGTCCCCTGATGACTGATCGTGACGCAGCACTGTCCACCTCGGGCACACCTCCAGGGTGTGCTTGCTCAGCTTATTCATTATAAGCTAATCTACTAAAACTGTCATTAGTACAAAAACCAGAACTTTGCTATAAATTTCGCGTCCTTTAGCGTTCGGTTTCCATATTAGTTCAACAATGGTTTGTTAAAATATATGCTAAATATTAAATTTCATGACACTTGCTCAAGTAAAACATGTAGATGTTCTCAAAGGCCGTATTCAGAGTATTTCATCACGCCTAAACCATTTTGATCGTAGCCACAAAGGTCTTATAGTCTCGTTGATTAAGAATTTGACTACATATTTTAATCATGATGTATTTCTATTCTTCGGTCAAACTAGATCTATAAGATATTTTAAAGACACAAATTTTCTATTTATCTTCTCCATAAGTTTTTGTAAATGCTGCGTCACAGAAAGTACCTACCGTCGGTTGTCTAATCGTTTATTTAAATTGACAGTTACAGAACGATAATTTTGACATTGGCATTCATTTTATTCTCTATAATATCTTATATTTGATGTAAATAAAGCGCCTATTGATTCTCGCAGCGGACTTGCTGAATAAAACACAGGTTTTGAACGATACGAAATATGAATAAATTAATAAGAGATAGATCATCGAGTTTACCTACCTACGGTGTACTTATAAAGAAAACCCCCAACGCTATGATAAGAGTTGATGACAAACGTGAAAGAGAAGTTATTATAAAACGATTTAATTTAAATAGGTCAGACGTTGGTCTAATTATTTCTATTTTATCCAAACCTACATCTGAGATATGTATTAAATTCTGTTCTATTATATAAGTTTCAATATTATTGTATGTATTGTATAATTAGTAGAAACAATGGAGTTGACGTGCCTGGTTGGACAAAAACTCCTATTTAAATAAAGATAATAAAAAAAAAAAGAGTTGATGACCTTGAAAAAGCTGAACCGATTTCATAAAACCTTTCATAAAACACGTTTAAAAACGACCTTTACACAACTTGCTCTCAAATAAGAAAATTGAAAAACCCGCATATTTCGGTTTACCTACTCGTTCAAGAGCAACAGTGCCACAATTCACAAACAGACAGCGCTCAAACTTTGTTATACCCCCTCTTTTAGCCCAAGTAAAAATAATAAGTATTTGCTAGGCTAAATAAGAAAGATGTTTGCGCTTCGATTTCTACTTAACGGTCCTAACAACAAAGTTCAATATTCATAAACATAGGCTATGTTCCGATATACATCGCGAGCACATTAGGTGTGGTGCCAATTTAATAGTATACTGCGAAGCCGTTCCTTTATAATTAGTTAGACTGATTACTGTTTAAAATGGAACGGCTACTGTATATATCCGCGTTTTCTGGATGATGAGATCTCATATATGTACTTGTACCTATCTTTGGAAATCGTGAGGGACAAAATATTATCCCCAGAACAGATAATTTATGTGTTCGTATTTATAGACAACCGTTTTTGACGTGATAACGTCTTATAAATAGATGAACGCTGGCTGCACGCACGAAAAAGTGTCACGTTTCGCTTAAGCCGATCGTGCAAGTGAGAGCGCGGAACAAGCGATAGAGAGGCACGATCGGCCTGAGCGTTTGGCCTGTGACGCATTATGACGCTATCACGTACAATTATTGTCCGTAAACTGACTTTACTGACGACAGGTAGGTTTTCGAATGACAAGTGATGCTTTTAAAAGGCTCTTTCGGTAAGTCATGTGCTCACGCGATCATAGCACTGAAAGCACCTTACCTCGAAAGCACCAGTGCTCACAGTAGAATAGTGGCGACGATTTATGACGTCATATATTTCTGACATACTGTCACTCCCTAACGGAATGCATTTCTTCCCAGTAAGAGCACTGGTCTTACAGGAAAGCGGGTCGCGGCCCCACGCAGCGTATATCGAAACATACCCATAGTGATGTACATGTCAAGATAAACACGAGAATGCATGTATTCGAGTGTGTTATGTCATAATATGTGTTTACTGTTATATTCAGTTGTAGTGTAGCGCTGCCAGTGAGCAGACCACTACTCCGTTTAACAAATATATTGCTTTATTTATATTGTGAACTATAATATCAATCATCATGTCGAAAGTGATGTTAAGCCGTGAGTTGCCAGATATAGAGGTAAGTGTACTTATACATATAATATTTTCTAAATGATGTTATAAATGATAAATTCCATTTTATCTCGTTCCTATTATCAAGGTCTCGAATACGTTTTACTTTCAATAGTCGTTAAGATGTATATGGGTACCCTGAATTGATAATAACTTACAAAGAGATGTCGCGGATAAAAGCTAACTATAATTGTGGACATAGTGTACCCATCAGTAATAGTGTTACTATGTAGCGTCCGTCTATTTTGTTACTAAGAAAGAAAGAAAAATATTTTATTGTCCACACCAAAGATCAAAACATAATCACAACGTCACATACATTAATTATTGTGAATAATAGAGGTAGCCACTCAGCATTTGCCACACCATTACAGCAATGGTGAGACGCTGATTTTCAGTGACTCCTCATTGTCACTTGGAGTGACATAGTAGTTGATATTATAATAATATTACTTTTTACGTACTTTATAGTGGTTTATTTTTGCATTCCCGACGTTTTAGCTATTACCAGTAACTATCGTCATGGCAGGACTGTCCAGCCGAGGAAATCGATAAAAAGTAGTTTCATTGTAATGAGTGACTAAACTAACTATCATTCCATGACGATTTAATCTACTTCATATAAGGAATATACAAAGTTAATAAGAGCGTCAATTAAATCCTACATGTGGCGTTTGGTTAACTACAACGCCAATATAATTAAATCCTACATATGGCGTTTGGTTAACTAGAACGCCAATGAAGTGACGAGTGACGTTAAGATTTGGATGACCTCAGGCTGATGATTACAATTTTTTGTTATTGCAAAGGTAGTATACTTGATCTTTGACTTGTTCGTTAAAAACGGTTAAAATGGATTTCGCTAATTTCGTCATACGTATCTTGACATGTGTTATTAATCAACAAATTGACGGATGGTGTAGTGGCGTAGTTGTTAATGATAATACTAAATACAAGTCAAAGGTCGCGGATTGGCATCCCGCCTTTGAAGAGAAAATAATTTGTATGAATAATATGTTTGTGTTTACCGGGTCATTAGTTACTTTAGTACCCACAAGTGACAAGGCATATCTTAAGATCTTTATCTTTCTTCGATCGCTATTATAAATGAATTAATGTTGGAAATGGAAGGGTAGAATATCCTGGTTTATGGTTTTTATGAGCTTTACGTTACTGTAACTAAAACACATCCGGTCGAGGGTAATTTTTTTACGAATATTTCCCGGCGGAAAAAAAAGACACTAGTCTTTTTTTCTTTTCCGTTTTCTTTTCGGAAATGCTTTTAGACATCCTGCGGGGAGGGGAGACTCCCAGGCGGTTATGTGGATCTTGGTCACTAAAACCCGGCGAGTGCCAATGCCGCCTTTGGTGAGGTGCCCGGGATCTGTTGAGCTAACAGAGCACCTCGACGGCTAGTCAGTCTCTCAGGGGACCGACGCCACCTCCACAGAGGGGTTGCCCGCACCACAGAACAACCCCTCCCAACGTCGGGACAGTACAATGGGGCAAGGTTCCCGTCCTCGCTCCCTGCTCTTTTATCCCCTCTTCTTATAAAAAGGGTACAAGGAGCCCCCTCGGCTTAAATCGCTTCGCCCAAGGTGCAGCGATTCATCCTAGGCTTCTGAGCCCCACCGCCATGACAAGGCCTGAACCATGGTGGAGAAAAATAGCCTTACTTACATAAAATATAAAGCTAAATATTAAGTGAAAAAGCAATGTGCACGTTATTTTTAATAAATTATCTAAGATTTGAACTTTAGCATAATTAAAATTTCAATGGCAATGTTTAAGACGTCAGAAGTCAGACACAACTCAGAACACACAATGTTTCTCGTATTTTATTACGTATTTAGATATCTCTTATCTGTGCCAAGTGCTAACCAAAATGGAGCAAGATTTCAATGTTATAGATAACATAAAAATATCTTGTTAATATAAGTTCTTATTTTATGTTAGTTGGATAGGCAAACTGGCAAACGTACCGCCTGATGGTAAGTGGTCGACGTAGCCCATGAACATAAACTAGTATACCTGGAACGAGCCCAGGCAACTCATCTATGTGTTGCCTATCCTGAGACATAAGGTGGTAAGTCTCGGTGCCAGTAATTACACTGCCTGTCTTGCCCTTCTCTCCGAAACACAGCAAAGCTGTTTTACGGGAGAAACAAGCAAGATGGTGGTACCCATGCAGCCGGGAGCGCGGCACAGCGCTTCCCTCTTTTTTCGAAAAATGCATCAAAAAGTTCCGCGCAAAACATGTTGTGCAACATGTCGCGCGCCAAATGTTGCCTAGTGGTAACGCGGCTTTACACACATCACAAATGCTAAGTTCGTAAGAAATTGTGTTACTAGGAACGGAAACAAATTTAAGAAATTTATATAAATACATATATTGTACACTTCCATGAAACAGTCCAAACATATATATTCGTTATATAGATTATCTGCATTTGGCGGGATTCGAACCCGCGACCGCTGCGTAAAGTGTCCAGTGGCCTGCTGACCACTCGATCAGCAGACCGTCATTGATGTTGGCCTTACATGATATAGTAATTATCGGTACCAGTAATTACACTGCCTGTCCTGCCCTTTTATCTGAAACAGCAACCTGGAAGATATAACCAGGATAGTGGTACCCGTGCGGGAGCGCGGCACAAGCGCGTCTTACGGGAGGGAAGCGCTGTGCCGCGCTCCCGGCTGCATGAGTGCCACCATCTTGCTTGTTTCTCACGTGAAACAGCTTTGCTGTGTTTCGGAGAGAAGGACAAGACAGGCAGTGTAATTACTGGCACCGAGACTTAACATCTTATGTCTCAGGATAGGCAACATATAGATGAGTTGCCTGCATGGGCTTGTTCCAGTAGTTTATGTTCATGGGCGACGTCGACCACTTACCATCGTGATACGTTTGCAAGTTTGCCTATCCAACTAACATTAAAAAACCCTACCGATCTTATTTTTCCTGTCAAAGGTTTTTGATTCATTCTAATTAAGAAAGGTTATAGTGTAGGTATATTATCGTCGCTGCTTGCCCAATAACGGGACAGAGAGGACGATGCAAGTCCGACCCGCTCCGTCGACGTAGGATGGGAGTGCGGAGGAGGCGCTACGTGTACCTCCTGCCTCCTGTCTAATGGGACTCGGGCTAAGGTTGGATACCTGCCCCGATAGAAAAGTTCCGGCGTCGGCGGGGGTGCTTCAGGTTGTCGGCGTTCCCCATATTAGGATGAAGCCCGGTCAGCCTTTTTGAGGGAACCGGCCGCTCGCGGGGAATGTCCTGAGTTAGTCAGACATTCCCCTTTAAGCGGGGGCTTGATGGCAACTCGCAGTGGTTTGGTTTTAGTGCGGTACACCGGCGCTAGGGTAGCGGGGAGCGCCGGGAGTCCCACCGAGGCAGGCTTTGGTCCTGCCAAAGACCATAAGACTTGTTAGTGGTAATAATATCAACCATTATTAATGTAATTACAACTTCAATTTCCAGAATCTTCTCAAGTTGAATCCGACTGTGAAGCCCTACACCAACTTGGTACCATCGGCTCAAACCAAGAAGAATAAACAGCACTGGAAAAGGAACACTGATAGGAAATGCACAGTGAGTATTTGTTCTCAAATATCTTTGTTAGAACATAAACATCTCTTCATATAAGCATAATATATTGATCGAAGCCTCGCTGATCTATTTATAACTATGAGTGGTCTCGGTAGACAACAGCGTTTGTGGCCAAAACTATGCTATCTCTCAAGTTATACTATTCTATCTATCAAACCGCACACAGTGCGTTTTATTTCTATCGGATCAGTAGTTCAGGAATAATCGCGAATAGGGACACAAATTTTAAATATTATTATTATAATACTAGCTAGTGCCCGCGACTTCGTCTGCGCAGGATAAGATTTTAGTTTTTTTTTCATAAAAAGTATCCTATGTTACTTCTAATAACTAATACCTCCAAGAAAATGTGTACAAAGTTTCATGATGATCGGTTAAGTAGTTTTCGCGTGAAAGCATAACAAACAAACTTACTTTCACATTTATGCTATTAGTAGGATATTAGTTTATGAATTACTAAACGTAATGCGTATTTTTACGACTAGCCGGACTAAAGGAGGTTTTATTAATCATTATAAAATCTATTTATTTTTCCAGACCTGCCCATCCTTAACGAAGAACTTCGATGACATAAAGCACACCACTCTGTCAGAGCGAGGCGCCCTCAAAGAGGCTGCGAGATGTCTCAAGTGCGCTGACGCACCTTGCCAGAAGTCGTGTCCAACTCAGATAGACGTCAAAAGCTTCATAACTAGCATTGCTAACAAGGTAAAGTTATTTAATCATTATTAAGAAAAACAAGCCAAACGAAGTCACCAAAGAGAAAGGTTCTTTCTTTTATTTTCTTAACTACATATTATATTATATAATAATCATAATATCAAGCTTTACTACATAATACATAATATATAATCATAATATCAACACTTATATGTCTCACTGCTGAGTGCTGGGCACGGGTCTCGATGAAATCAGGCGAGGAGGGTGTATTGTTTTCTAATGTTTACGCGAATTTCACTCATTATAATAAAACAATTTTTTACGGATTTTATCGCGGTTTAACGGAAACGTCGGGCATGTAAAAATCTTAATAAACCGCGATAAAATCCGTAAAAAATTGTTTTATTATAACGAGGAGGGTGTGTTGGGCCATAGTTCACCGACGACCGAGTTGGATAACTTCGCACACCTTCAAAGACTTTTAATCTCATCAGGCATGCAGGTTTCCTCACGATGTTTCATTTACCGGTAAGCAAGGGATGGTCTCATGTTCAGGTGCATATATAAATTAAGAAAAAACCCTTTTCAAGGCATCACAAGAGGTCAGGATCGAACCCGAACCTTGCACTCAAGAGATTGAGCCCATACCCACTATAATAAAAAACGGTTGATAAACGATCGAACCGGTGGTTCGAATAGGTCAATAAATCTACCGACCAGTCGACTCTTAAATCATTACAGTAACAAACATACATTCTTACAAAATTTCGCGTTAATAATATTAGTAGGACATAGGTACGATAATTAATCAGCCCATATCTGCCCACTATATCTGGTTTCAATCAGATAGTTATAGAATGTTTATAATCAAAGCTACTTTTTCTCAAAGCAAGTTGTACCAAGAATCCTTTTCCTATAAAAAGTTAAACAAAAGTGGGTTTTTTTCAATGATAATAAACCTATTCCCACCTCAAAGGATTTTTATTCAAAATATCATTTGCTGTCAATTTCTAAAAGTCAAAACGTCATATTTTTTAATACGTCAAAGCTCATTATTCTAACATTTAAACATAAATACTAAAATAGTATTTTTATTCTTGGAATAATAATTTAGAATCCAATCTCTTCTAGAACTACTATGGTGCGGCAAAGGCTATCCTGTCGGACAACCCCCTCGGCCTCACCTGTGGGATGGTGTGTCCCACCAGCGACCTGTGCGTCGGCGGCTGCAACCTCCACGCCAGCGAGGAAGGCGCCATCAATATTGGGGGCTTGCAACACTTTGCTGTTGATGTAAGTATGGACATCTCGCCTCTTTACATAATCCTTTCTTTCAACGGAAAAAGGGGCTATGAAGATGTTTTTTTTAATAACTTTATAATATAGCTCATTAACAACACCAAAAAGGCACGGACTAAAGAGGTCATCTTTAGTCCGTGCCTTTTTGTATTAATTTATTAATCATCATCATCATTATCATCATCATCATCATCATCATCATCATCATCATCATCATCATCATCATCATCATCATCATCATCATCATCATAAGCCTCTCTATCCGTCCACTGCTGAACATAGGCCTGTTAGAGTTTAATTTATTTTTACATTGCTATTCCCAAATAGGGTGGAGGCCGTCCAGATTTGTTAGTACAACTTACTTCTAATCTTAATTACGCATTGTTTGTCTTTTTTGACGTGACAACGTCTTATAATTGGATGGAGCCGGCTGCAAGAACGAAAAAACATGACTCATACGGCGTTACCTCGCTCTGAGGCGTTCCATTTTCTTATGACGTTGTCACGTTCAACTATGGTCAGTAAACCGACTTTTTATAAAGTTGTTTGCCCCATCTGCTACAAAATAAAATGATTGAGGGAAGTAATAAGCCAAAGTGTTAAATCTTGTACAGGCAGTTCATTCTGATCATAAAACCTACTCCATAAGCTCGTTAGTCCATCATACAGATCTTATGGTGAGCTAACAAAGCCAACCATACAGATCCAAATTGATTTTTTGACTCATCTTTAGTTTGTTTTCGGTATGAACACAGCTGAATAATATTTATATAGTAAATGTCCTCCGTGAAGTGGCCGGTCCGTCTGTCTACCCGAAGATCCTGGCTGCATCCATAAGGATTGCCCTGCGATATAAAAAAAAGGATCGGTCGTCTAGGCGTTCATTATGAAGGAGGCCTATGTTCAGCAGTGATCGGATAAAGGCTGAATGTTGATGATGAAATATGCCTACATAAATTCTCGAAATTTAATCAAAGCATCTAAACAAGCAAGCAATAAAACACATTTAATTAGAATCAGTCAGTAAGATTATCATCATTTTTTTTAGATTTTCATGAAGATGGGCATCCCTCAGACACTAGATCCAAACACAAAGCCTCTTCCCAAAGGTGGGGAGCAGAAGATAGCGCTGATCGGCGGAGGACCGGCCAGTATAAGTTGCGCCTGCTTCTTAGCTAGACTCGGATACAAGAATATCACCGTTTACGAGAAGGAAAAATACCTAGGAGGACTCAGGTATGTTTTAGCATTTGAATGTATGATACCTAATAGTTGTTTTAAAAGAGTGATCATTGCTAAAGAACGATCTCTATGTAAATATATTGGACACTTACGACTGTGACTACAGTTACCTAAAGTGGCGTCGCAAACGCTGTTCTGTGGAATTAAGGCGCGGCTCCACCGCGGCGCATGCAGGGAATAATATAAAATAAACGTGTGTTATAATGTTAATTGCAAGAAAATGTCAATTAATGAGTAGCTAATCCATGGGTTGCAGTGGAAACAATCACATACATTTTCTTGCAAAGTGAAACTGGACAAACGTGTGCTGCCTCTCCGTGCGCCGCGGTGGAGGCGCCCCCTTAGGTATATAAAATATTATGCTTGACACATCTTAATTTTCCTCTATTACACGAACACTGGCTGTTCTCTACATAAAGACACAATATTATAGGACTAACTAGTAAGAGGTAGTGCCATGCTGCTTTGTACCCGAATTGGGCCGGCACGACCGGGGACCTTTTGCTCACGTAATTCCGGCGTCAAGTGACAGCTATGCTGTCGCGTGTCGTATCGTTTTGAGTTTCCGGTGGCCCGTCGGTGAGGGGGGGATAGGAAAAACGATTCTATAAAAAACTTGACAGGAGAAATAAATAGGATGGAAACACAGTTATCATAATTATATTGATAATCTATAGGTAATATCGGGACACCCAAGTCCTTCCCACCTTTTATTAATGTTTCTGTGTTAAACTTATTTCAGTTCTTCCGAAATTCCACAATACCGTCTTCCATATGACGTGGTCCAGTTTGAAGTTGATCTCGTGAAAAACTTGGGCGTCAAGTTCGTTACCGGCAAAAAACTGTCCACCAACGATATTACTGTTGAAGTAAGTTAAGATATATTTATTACTGATTGATATATCCATACCTTACCATTGAGACACAGAGGTCGTTTGACGACCTCAAAAAAGCCGGAGGTAGCGGGTTTGAATTCCGCCAGGGAACAAAAAAGTTTTCTGTGTTATTGAGTAATGGATGTGTATTAAATATGTGTATTATATAATAAAAATCTTAAATATATGTATAGTATACAAGTATTAAATATATTTCCATTGTCAGGTACCTGTAACACAAGTTCTTCGAGAACTTACCACGGGACCAGATTGACGTGGTGTAAAAGCATCCATAGATATTTAAAAAAAAACCTCGGATATATCAATATATTAGCAATTTTGTATCCCGTAGATATCCTATGGATGAAACTCGAATATTATAATAATAATAACCAACCCGAAAAACTAAACAACCGAAGCAGGCGCCATCAAGTCTAAATTCAAAACACGTTGATGGATAAAAACATATTTTAACATTTTGTGTTAAATATTAAAATAGTTATTCCTTTTCGACCTAGACGAGTATTTATACCAAATCATACTAAAAGCTATAGTATATTATCAAAATCTTACTATAATTTGTTGTCTGTCTTCTCGTACAGAAACTAATGAGTGACGGCTGCGCTGCCGTGTTCCTCGGCATCGGTCTGCCCGAGCCCAAGAGCGTGCCAATATTCAAGAATCTCAGTCAGGACATGGGTTTCTACACCAGCAAAGATTTCTTACCGCTCGTATCTAAAGGCAGCAAGAAAGGTAAATAAGTGCTTAGCGAAAGAATTTTATTTATTTATTTATATTTGGGAAACAAACAATTATAATATTACATACTCATAGTTTATATTTTTATTTTTGTCTAATGTTTTATGTGTTTTCAAAGTTGTGTTATATAAAACCAATTCCGCCAAATTTTTGCTGCGACGCTGTGCCGGTTCGACTGACGGCCATTGATGGATGATTGGCCGATGGGATGTACATACAGATCACTGGTGGGTTGAATTGCTATTACGTTAGTGACAAATCACTGACCGGTTTCGGAATTTTATGTTGCCACAGACTATTCGGTTATATGCTCGATGGTTATACATGATGTTTTCCTTTGCTTTCTAGTTCTAAGCCGGCACGTTAGACAACTTAGATAGTTCTTACTATTTTAAATCGTATTGCCCCATATTCTAATAAAAACCTGTTGTTAGGTATGTGCGCTTGCAAATCCCCACTACCGGAGCTGAACGGCAACGTGGTGGTGCTGGGGGCTGGCGATACCGCCTTCGACTGCGCCACGTCCGCCCTGCGCTGTGGGGCCCGGAGAGTGTACGTGGTCTTCAGGAAAGGCTTCACTAACATCAGGGCGGTGCCTGAAGAGGTAACACTTTGTAGGGAAAGGATAAATTGGTTAATAATTCTCTAAAACTTCAAGGGACATAATGTTAAGGGTCATCCAGAATAACAAACTAAGAGAGCATATTTTGCTACCTTCGATCATGTGTTTGAATGTAATAAAAATAAAAAATACATTTAATGAAAGTTATGCCTCGTCATCGATAAAAAAACCGGATAGAGTAGTAATGTGAGCCATAAAATTCCGCAACTGGTCAGTGATTTATCACTGACGTAATATCAATGCAACTAACTATTGATCTGTGTGTACGTCCTATCGGCCAATCATCCATCAATGGCTATCAGTTGGCCAATCAGAGCGCAGAACCGGCGCAGCACAAATTTGGCGGAATTTTCATACAAAACACACAACTTTACCACTCTATTCCGGTTATATGCTCGATGTGCGCCGTATAATAATTCCTGCTGTGTATGGTCTAGTTTTCTGACTAATAAGGAGATAAAAAAGATGTCTTCTCTTAAATCTCTAGTTTGTTAAATGATAAAGAAGTTTAATTTTACGTATAACCAATGTTGTTTTTATGTATTTCTTTTGAATTAAAGTTCCTTTTGAATAAGCTAGTTTAACAAAACCAGTACATAAAAATAATATAATAGTGTTAAATACATTTTATAGGTGGATTTGGCTAAGGAGGAAAAATGCGAGTTCATTCCATTCATGTCTCCACAAGAAGTAATCGTGCGAGACGGCAGGGTAATTTACACTTAATTATTAACATCTTAATATCTTAAGGTTACACAAGTCGCTCATCTTTCCATACAAACGCAGAACAGTAATTACTACAATGTTTGACGTTGACCATGAAAAACTAAGTATAATATAAATTGATCTTTTCGTTATCTATGTGTGTATGTACCCAAAATCGTAAAAAAATTATACATTTAAAAAATACAAGCTTCTAAACTTTCGTATTTCAACACTGATTTTAGCCCAACTTTGGGCGTAAATAAAATAGTATACCGAGCATGAAAGCTCAAAATAAAGCCCGTACAGATTTAGTTTAGTTATTCAAAAGATAAAATAAATTTATTTTGAAAAGATACACATCAGTTTTTCTATAATAACTGTTTTGCTAAAAGGACATTTTCGGAATGAATCATTGTGCATTTCATTCTAGCACGCATGTTCGCGCCTTATGTCAGGTGAGATAGCAATAATTTTGTTGGAGTTCGCGCTATCGACTAGTTGAACCTTAAGGCCTAAATATAGCCACATCTTTTCATAAGAGCTGCCATCTACGGTATTCCCGAACCAATACGACTTAGGGACCTTCAAGAAGAGAGCATAGTGGCCGCGGTGTCGGAGATTACTAACAACCAGGCGAACTGAATGTCCATTTCCCCCTCTTCTATACAAAAAAATCTATAAGTATCACGTCGCACATGAACATATTAAACTTTTTTTTTTTTTTTGTTCTGCAGCGGAAATTTGCAGACCAAACCGTAACTAGGACCGGGGTGGGTTTTAAACCTAGCCGTGTGTGGGGTTCGCACTTGGAGATGCGTTACCCACTAAAACCGCTGCAAGTGCCCTCAGCCGCCTTTTATGAGAGTCCCGGATCAGGCAACGCAGGACCCTCAGCGACAGGCTGTCCCCGGCGAAAAGGCCAGACTCCTCCTTCTAAGGGGGGACTGCTCGGCTGTTCGTTTGCACGATACTTTTAGCAGTTCCCGACGACGTCGTGTCTAGCTGGACTCAGGTTAAAACCCCATCCTGGGCCCGACACGAGCACAGGGGCGTTACTGGAGGCGCATTAGGTAGCGCCTCCTACGCACCCCCGTTCGTCGCCCGCGGTGGGATGAACATATTAAACTAGTTTACCTGGAACTAGCCCAGGTAACTCATTCATCGCCACCATCGGCTTGTCGTCGCGGTGGGGCTCAGTAGCCTAGGGTGAGCCCAGCACCTTGGGTGAAGCCAAGTGAACTGAGGGGGCTGCTCTTTGTACCCCTCTAATATAGGAAGAGGGGACGAAAAAGTAGGAGGGACAAGGGGCGAGGATGGGAACCTCACCCTATTGAACTGTTCCGACGTTGGGAAGGGTTTTTCTGTGGTGCGGGACAATAACCCCCCTGTGGAGGTGGCTTCGGCCCCCTGAGGGACTGTCTAGCCGTCGAGGTGCCCTGTTTGCTCAACAGATCCGGGGCGCCTCACTGAAGGCTGCCGCCTTCGGCAGCCTTGGTGACACTCGCCGGGTTTTAGTGGGTAGAGCTGCGTCCACTGCTGACCGTCTTTCGGGCGCAGCGAATACCACATACCCGCCGGGGGAGACCCACTCCCCCGCGAGACGCCTCAGATCATTTCTCAGCGTTAAAGAAAAAAAAGCCAACTCATTCATGTGTTACGGTTACCCACGGTTATTAGCTTGGGTGAAATGGTCCCGTTAAATGAGGACTGATCACCCGTCTGGCCTCGCTGGTGTCCCCACCCTTAAATAATACCCACGGTTAACGTCAAGAGACCCCAAATAAAGACCAATTACAAATTTTAAAATTAGAAGTCATTGAGAGTGTATAAATTCGCAATTTGGTTCAGAGCATAGCGAATTATAGCCCACTGAATTTTATGAAAACTTCGAAGAAGAGACCTGTGGAGAGAAGCAGAAGCAATACTTCTGTCAGAAGTATCGTTCCTGCTTATCGCTAAGAACCCTGATAGTGAAAATGTTACAGATTGTCGCATTAAAAATGTGCAAAACGGAACAACTGGATGACGGCGAGTGGATCGAGGATCCCGACCAGGTGCTGCAGTTGAAGGCCAACTTCATCATATCTGCCTTCGGTTCCGGGCTGTATGAGACTGATGGTGAGTGAATGTGACACAGCGGACAGACAGACACAAGGATGCGCAATACATATTACTATAGATAAAAAAACTAATAAATCGAACGTGTTTCTAGTTAATTAGGTACCTACACATTGTTTGTCTTTTTTAAGTTATTGCTATATTTATTACAATTTCCAAATAATAACATGTTGGGACAACTCACACAGGACCATCTGATCCCAAACAAGGCAGAGCCTGTTCTTATGGTAACCAGACAACTGATATATATTTCTAAATACATACATATTATAGATAAACTACAACCAAACACATTACAAATGATCATGCTCATCACACAAACATTTGTCCCGGGTGGGAATCGAACCCACGACCTTCTGGTTTAGTAGTCAGAGTCACTAACAACTAGACCAACTGACCAGTCATATGAATATACAAAAAAAATTCCCCTTCATTTTCAGTGAAAGAAGCGATGAAGAGCATCAAGTTGAACCGCTGGGGTCTGCCCGAGGTGGACAGTTCCACCATGCAGAGTGTGAGCGACCCGCGCGTGTTCGTGGGCGGTGACCTCGCTGGGGTCGCGGAGACCACGGTCGAGTCGGTCAACGACGGCAAGACCGCCGCGTGGTACATGCACTGCTATTTGCAGGTGATTTGACTCTTCATCATACTCATAAGTTTGCACAGCTCAAACCCGACGCCAGGAGGCCATGTGGTTGAAGACTCCACGGTTGGCGGAGGGCAACCCCCCCTCATATAAAATCAATAGTTGAGCCAGCTGGTTCACCACCAAACCGATGTAGTATTAGGGCCAATAGGGCATCAGCTTAGACATTTCGAAAGAAAAAATCGCACATTCATCTTATTTTCGCCCACTTGGCACAAGAAGAGAAAATATCTAAATATTACGTCTTACCCCCAAATACTCAAACGAATCTCAAATTTAAGACGTACTTAATCTTATACTACGACGTGTCAGATTCAATGAAAAAAAGAGGGACAACACGAGAGAGAGAGAGAGGACACACAAGAAAAGAGAGACAATCAAATGGACTGCCAATGATGAAGCTAAGTACCGTTGCTGTGTCGTCAGGAATAAGAACGGGAAGAGTTGATAAATTGATGAGACTCAACAAATAGATTGTACGGAGTCAAAATAAGTTTTGGTGTTTTGATATCATCTTTAGGAACATAGTAATAACGGTCTAAAAACCTTATCTTTTAGGGAATCCCCTTCGACTCGCCGGTGGAATTACCGAAGTTCCACACTCCCATCGACGACGTGGATCTCTCCGTGGAGGTGTGCGGCATCAAGTTCGAGAACCCGTTCGGACTGGCGAGCGCGCCGCCCACCACCAGCGCCGCCATGATCCGCCGCGCCTTCCAGCAGGGCTGGGGCTTCGCGGTCACTAAGACCTTCGGTCTAGACAAGGTTAGTCAGGTTTGAATTTGCTTCAGTTTTCATAGTTGTGAATTTATCTCGTATAAATTAGCCAAAGTTTAATACCTCTTCAGTTTACGATTATATTATAATAAGAAGAAGAAGATCCAAGCTAGTTTCCAAGCTTTCCAATCCCAAGAATTTCTTGGAATTGATAGCATAAAGAGGTAAAGTCAGGCGATTGACTTTATCCCTAACATATTATAAACTAATGGAGTCTTGAGTTATGCATCAAAAAGATTATCTAGCCTAATACGCAATCTCTAATTCGTCTATGTAAAGCGATCGTCTTCATCTTTCATTTAATTCGCCGTTCTGTGCGAGACTCATGTTAACGTACTATATAAAAATAAACAAGATATTGCCGATTCACTAGGATCTAGTAGATGGCGAAATCTGGACTTCCTTGGATCTAGAATTGAGGATCCTATCCGTGGCTCTTCTGTTACTTAGTTTACATCTACAAAAAATAGACAAAATAGGATTTAAACTTGTTGCTTTATCTTCATAGGATCTAGTAACGAACGTGTCTCCGCGTATAGTGAGGGGAGTGACGTCTGGAGAAAACTTCGGACCTGGCCAGGGCTCGTTCCTCAACATCGAGCTGATCTCCGAGAAGTGCGAGGCGTATTGGTGTCAGAGCATCAGGGAGCTGAAGCGAGACTTCCCTACTAAGGTGAGATGAAAGATTAGTAGACATTTGGGTTGGCTTTAAATTTTCTCTTGCGATTTCCACCATAGACGGCAGAGTTGAGAAAAATGGTGACATCCGAAATGCTGATTGGACTTCGAAATTGTAAAGAGTAGGAAGTAAGGAGATGACATCGAATGGCGTCGAAAAGACAACCTAAAAAATTTAACACAACTTAATTCGGACGGCCCCCCATTTACGCTCAGGAACGCAAATTCATACCCACCGACAGCATTATTAGCAGATTTTTTTGTAAACCGAATTCACCACTTAGACAATTTTATGAATTTTGACGTGATAACGTCTTATAAATTGATGAACACCAGCAGCGCGCACGAAAAACATCCCGTTCCGCTGTCAAACGAGCATTGACTTGGAAACCATTATAGCGAAAGTTAATACGCGACAACGTGTTTTGTGTTTATTTCTACATGATTTTCAGTCTAATTTCATTTTGTTCACTTCAATTAAATGTTTTTTCTCAAAACTGAGGCAAAAAAGTTAGTTAATTTTTCATCAATGTTTCTTTATGACGTTATGACTACTACTATCGTCCGTATTGTAAAACTATCGTCCGTTAACCGACTTTACAGACAACCAAATTTTTTTTCAGGTAAACAGAAATCTTTCTTTCTTTTAAGCACTAAGAATAAATGCGATACCTAAATATAAGGGATATTATGGTATAGTTTCATTTGTTATTCCGCAGGTCGTGATAGCCTCCATCATGTGCTCATACAACGAGGCCGATTGGGTCGAGCTGGCTCAGAAGGCGGAGGCCGCCGGGGCAGACGCTCTGGAACTCAACTTGTCATGCCCGCACGGGATGGGAGAGTCGGGCATGGGACTCGCCTGTGGCCAGGTACGAGTGCATTTCTAGGGTTCCGAACCCGAAGGGTAAAAACTTCGCTGTCCGTCTGTCAGTTTGTCTGTCAGTTGAAATTTTTATAAATGATGTATTTCTGTGGGCTCTATAACATTAAATACTAAATAAAAAAGGGGGGGCAAGCTTTTCGTAATGTTATGTTATTGTATGAAGATTATAAAATTAACACAATATAATGATACTATTAGTAAAATATCGATACAGTAAATATTGTTTACCGATAATGTTATTTATAAGATTTTTTTATATTATTTTGGGACATTATAGTATAGGTTTTAGTAGTATCTATTACTAACAGTTTTATGTTAGTTAGATTGGAAAATTGACGTGCCACCTGATGGTAAGTGGTTGACGTTGCCCATGTTACTAGTCCAGGCAACTTATTTATGTGTTGCTTATCCTGTTAAGTCTCGGTGCCAGTAATTACTGCCTGTCTTGCCCTTCTCTCCGAAACACATCAAAGCTGTTTCACGGGATAAACAAGCAAGATGGTGGTACCCATGCAGCCGGGAGCGCGGCACAGCGCTTCCCTCCCACCGTAAATTATTATTACTAACTCTATATTTAGGTTGAATGTGACATGTGCTCTTTATTGATTGTCATTTTTATTTTAGGATCCAGTATTAGTGAAGGGTATATCACAGTGGGTGCGAAGAGCCATAAAAATACCGTTCTTCGTGAAACTGACACCGAACATCACAGACATTGTGGGCATAGCAATGGCGGCACATGAAGGTATTTTTTTTTCTTTTACGCCGGGCAATGCTCTGAGGCATCCCACCTGGGTAGTGCGTCTCCCCAGGCGGGTATGTGGGATTTGCTTCGCCCGAAAGGTGGTAAGGTGCACGCAGCTCTATCCACTCAAACCCGGCGAGTGCCACCAATGCCGCCTTTGGTGAGGTGCCCCGGATCTGTTGAGCTAACAGGGCACTTCGACGGCTAGTTAGTCCCGCAAGGGACCGACGCCACCTCCACAGAGGGGCTGTCCTGAACCACAGAACAACCCCTCAACGTCGGGACAGTCCAATGGCGTGAGGTTCCTATCCTCATCCTTATCGTCTATGATTTCTTTGTAAGTGAACATAAAACTTTGTTGCAGGTGGCGCGAGTGGCGTGTCAGCTATAAACACTGTCCAAGGACTGATGACTGTCAAAGCGAACGCTGAGCCGTGGCCAGGAGTAGGTAAGTTCTCGAATCTTCAATTAAATAATACGTTCCTTAATCGTCGACGATATCCGAACGAATACTTCGGACGAATCCTTTGGTCGAGGTAATGATAATTTTGCTTGAGTATTCCTGACAATAATCTGAAAGAATTTGATCTAGACGACGCTTACGCCTAAACCAATTTTTGTTTATACATATGATTTCTATGCAACTGCTAATTGGTTTAATTATTAGGCTATATACGAGACTATAAACGAGACAAAACTAACAAAATCAAGTAAATGAACAAATCAAATTTGTAGTTGATTTCTTTCGCTTTTAAGGATTTATGGTATATTAAGTTTATGGCAGTGTGGCGGACCAATCAGCGCCACATTCCTGAATCAGGCTATCGAAGTTCCACAGCTCGTTGCTATACATACAACAGCTGAATTGATAGCAAGTGGGCTTCGGCCTGCCCGAGCATACCATCTCGCTCGGTCGGAGATCTCCCTTTGGGGCTCACACCTTACATCCCACAGCAGCCTGCTGGTCTTAATCCATAGGCCTCCCCAAGGAGCTCCTACCTTACCGGAATATATCAATAATATACCTAAGGATTTAAAAAATATAGCAAACAATTTAAGCACTTAATTTAACTGTCAAAATTATTCCAATCCATAGACAATTAATTCTATTCCAGGCACCGAGAAGAGAACTACATATGGCGGCGTCTCTGGCAACGCCACCCGACCGATGGGTCTGCGCGCCGTCTCGTCCATTGGGAACAAGCTGCCCGGCTTCCCCATCCTGGGTATAGGAGGTATCGACTCGGCGGACTCGGCGCTGCAGTTCATCTTGTGTGGCGCGCCAGTTGTGCAGGTTAGGTTTGGTACTAGCTTTTTCCACCAGAAATCGCCCCTAAAATTAGAAAATAAGAAAATAACCTATCTCCAAAAAAGCCTTCCTCCTAACTCAGTTCCATTAGTAGTTTTGGATATTAGCGCGTTGAATTAAGCAAACTTTTATCTTGAATCTTAAGTGGTATTTGATTCCCCAACAATTTTCTCTTTTTTGTTCAGTAGGTATTTACTATTTAGTTATGACATAGCCATAGTAGGCAAACCTGCGTAGTCGGTTCATAGGCGATGGAGGCAACTTTCTACGACTTCTTTTTTAAACTTTTCTAATATTAAATAATTCCCAAAAAAACTATAAATTCAAACAATTTCCTTTACATTTTTTCTGTTATATTAGACTTCAAAACCGTCTTAAATTCTCTACAATATTTTTTACGACTACCCCCATATTTAAAAAATTTTGTTACAGATTTGCAGTGCGGTACAGAACCAAGACTTCACAGTAGTGGAGGACTACATAACTGGTCTGAAGGCGCTCCTGTATCTTCGCTCCCAGGGTCTGGATGGATGGACGGGACAGTCACCGCCCACGTTTAAACATCAAAAGGGCAAACCTGTGCAAACACTATACGGCGATGATGGCAAGGTACTGGGTTTTCTTCCAATTTGGCTGTGTTGCTAATCAGAATTTAGCTTTATCAGAATAGTAAATAAGGTATTACTTGGACTTGATGTATTTGTGTGTGTGTTTAGAAGTTGGGATGCTAGTGGCGGAGGATCGTGGCGTCCATTGGAAGAGGCCTAATGCAGCAGTGAAAGTAAAAGATGAAAGTAGGATACATTTATAGGTACCGACTCATATTAACAGGCAACAGCTTCCACAAAAGTTGCCTAGTTAATTTTAGTGCATTAAGTTCAATACAAAAGAACATGGTTTAAATAGAATTATAACTAGTAACTTTATCTCAATGTAAAATAAGCTGGGTTGCTTATCGATATTAGACGCAAGCAAGCAGAACTAATTCAAAGCAGTTTCCAGTAGAATTTCAAAAGGAGCATTTTTTCAGTTCTATATAGAGCATCTATGCGGTTGGATCGTTCTTGATGAAATTTGTTGTGTGTTCAAGTGGAATCGAAAATGGTTTGAATTCACAATTCGGCCCACAATTATTGGTGCATATATATCAGACTATTTATTCGTAGCTAAGGAAATGACCAGAGTTAGCATTTTACACAGGTGCTTAGCGACGAATAAATAGTCTCATATAAACGCACATTTATTTGATTGCGTATATTTACGTAATTTACAGGTCCTGGCTCATTTCGGTCCATACAACAAAAAACGTGAAGAGCTCTTACATAAGATGAGGCTACAATCGGATTTACACAACGGCGTAGATAATATTAAGAATGGCAAGACCAACGGTTACGCGAAAGTGCCTACGATTCAAGACGTTCTCGGCGAAGCACTTCCAAGGATCGGTGCTTACAAGAGTTTGGATAACACGAAGCAAGTGGTGGCATTAATCGATGATGTTAGTATAATTCTACCATCAACCATATAATAGAAACAATTTAGAAGGGAAAATTGTAAGGCACTATGAGGCGAAAGTTTTTAGTGCCCCGCTCCGAATAACGGAAAAACTACGTCATGAACATAGCTAATTCTTGTAATGACTAAAACGTTATCTAAAATGTTTTAGTAAATATAACTTAAATACTGCAGGCCGAAAGCATAATTTTACTAGTGTGATTTTTTTAAAATAATTAGTAATTTTCTTGTGTAGGTATTTATTTCCAGTACCTATCACAATAGCGCATAGTGCTGGCGTCCGAATAACGGGAAAACTATGATAATATGAGCTTAGTTGTTGTTACAGACACTTTTCATACACAGAAATGGTCCTCCTTGTCTCTGCTCTCCATAGTTATTATTAAAAAATGTTGTCTATGAGTAGGTTGTGAAATTCTGGAGAACGATCGGTCCTATGTAAATTAAGAAACTTTTTGAATTTAAAATTCTAAGAAAGACAAAATTTGTTTATAAATTTGTATATTTAATATAGATAATGATAAAATATATATACATACTTACCTATGAGTCTTTGAGGGAGGCCTATGTTCAGCGACGGATAGGGGCTGATGATGATGATGATGAATGAGTTAATTCTTTGCTTAGTTTCCTACAGTCCTAATATATGGTGAAATAAAGATTCTAGTTTGCTTTTCTATTAAAGCTCAGGTATCTCTAGTTACTTTACCTATTGTTTATTCTCTATCTATTTTCAATTCCAGGACATGTGTATAAACTGCGGAAAATGTTATATGGCATGTGCTGATTCTGGATACCAGGCTATTGAGTAAGTTTAATTTTTTTTTCACACACGGCCATCTGATCCCAAACCAGGCAGAGCCTGTTCTTATGGCAACCAGACAACTGATACATACTTATAATATATTTCTGAATACATACATATTATACATAAATTACACCCAGACACAGAACAAATGATCATGTTCATCACACAAACATTTGTCCTGGGTGGGAATCGAACCCACGACCTTCTGGTTTAGCAGTCAGGGGGAGGTGGGAGGGAAGCGCTGTGCCGCGCTCCCGGCTTCATGGGTACCACCATCTTGCTTGTTTCTCCCGTGAATCAGCTTTGCTGTGTTTCGGAGAGAAGGGCTAGACAGGCAGTGTAATTACTGGCACCAAGACTTAACATCTTATGTCTCAGGCATAAGATGTTAAGAACAGGAGAAGTGGTATGGAGGCGTGTCCGCATAGATGCTGCTTGAGCAAACCGGGCATACATTTCAAAAATGACCGGCAGCGCAAATCAGTATGATGTCGCCCGCAAACGAGAAAACATATACCAATTCCGTCGTGTTCAGTGGTTTGTTGTAAGAACATAAGTGAAATCAAACATTTAACAAGTTATGGAATCTGTTATCATATGTTAATATTACATTTTTACAATATTTTACTTTAAAATCGTTAAATCGTTTGGCGACGAGACAGTGATGTAAGCTATCGATAAAACGTCGATTATTATTATCTGTGGTCTCAGGATAGGCAACACATAAATGAGTTGCCTGGGCTCGTTCCAGGTAAACTAGTTTATGTTCATGGGCGACGTCGACCACTTACCATCAGGTGGCACAGCCAGTTTGCCTATCCAACTAACATAAAAAAATAATTGTTTTGATTTCGTTTAAAACATTAGAATGCAAGATTCAATAGATGTCCATTATGGCACAAAGTTTCATGATTATCGGTTAAGTAGTTTTCGCGTGAAAGCGTAACAAACATCCACGCTTTCACATTTATAATACTAGTAAGGATAGTAATTGTAATTAGACTAATCCATATCGTCGATATCGACTTGTATCTGAAGTCGCACTGCAACGTCAGTTTCAAGGCGTTTGTGATGCCAGTAGGCACCAGTAGGTACTGAACTGCTAACTGCAAGACGTCCGTAGTTGTCTCAGTCCTCAGGTTCATAAAGTTATTGGTTTCATTTCAGATTTGATCCCAAGACGCACATACCACACGTGACTGACGACTGCACTGGATGCACACTGTGTCTGTCCGTGTGTCCCATCATTGATTGTATTTCGTAAGTATACTTAGATTTAAAACAATACTTGCTTTAGACTCGAAGGCTGAAGAAATAATTCGAGATAATATAGTACCTAATAACTTTCTTGTGACCACAAAGCATTACAATAGAAGATCTTGATAATATAAATTACCTATTTTTACTTGAAAATTATTTATTAAACTTTTCCTCTGGGCCCAATGCTCAAGATCTATCATAATTCTTATGAGGTATCCAAATAGGTTGAGACTTTAAAAACCGGCCAAGTGCTAGTCGGACTCTCGCACGAAGGGTTCCGTACCAATATACAACATTAGACACTTTAACAAAAAATAAGGTTTGTGTTTATGAAATTAAATGTTTTTTTTTTTATTTGAGTTAATTGAATGAAAGGTAAATTGCGGTTTACGATTTATGAAGTATTAAAAAAAACTACTCGCTAGATCTCATTCAAACCAATGTTCGTTGGAAGTTTGCATGGTAATGTACATCATAGTTTTGCCATTCTCTCATTTTAGAAGTTACAAGAGTTATTTTCTAAAAAAATATATAAATGTTATTTAGGGTTTATCTGATAACTTGTTACTAGGCTGAAACTACAACTGGTATGTTAGGTAGTTTTTGATCAGGGTGTGACAAAAAAATAGCAAATTCCCAAGGGTGTCATAGTTAAAATAAGTCGGGGAATCCCTGGTATATAGTTTAACATAATATAGATTAACAACATTATTGTTTTTCAGAATGGTGCCAAAAACAATTCCTCATGTGATAAAGAGAGGTCTTCAGTATCAAATTCATCCCATATCACCACTGGATGCGGTTTCTCAATAAATACAAATTGTCAAAAAAAATGTATATTTTTATACAATGTTATACAAAAGGAATGTAATAAAATAAATGTCTGTAAGTGTTTCTTAATTTCTAGACATAACCTTTTGATGTATGATTCTAGCCTTCTCTCTGGCTGCTCTGTAGGAATATACCCAATCATTTTCCGGATTTACGTTAAGTGACAAGGCAGATATAGGTTCAGGGCAGTCATAGTGTGACTTATTTACAACATTCTCTATATACAATCCCCTCCTTTTTTTGTAAATTGCTTCACAGACATGACATTCGAATTTGACCGCTGTTTTCAAAGCATCAACCTGGTAATCTCTAGTTTTCAGCTCTTCAATAAGTTTTGTATTCGTTATAACTTGTCGTGTCTTGTGCGTTAAATGACTTTCATAAAGGTAATCGTCTTCCATTAGTTTTTCTATGTACTCACTCATTATTTTAGCTGTTGGATAGTCATCTAATAGGATTACAGACTTCTTGTTCGGCAACCAGTCTCTTACGGACGGGGAGCCAAAATAAATAGGAACATTGCCAACTTTGATTGCTCTCCATAATTTCTCTGTTACATAATCTTCACATACACCATTTTCTATCGCCAATACAAACTTATATCTACTAACAAAGTTAAGAAAGTCATCATCGTTAAGTTTATTTATATAATCCACTGTAAATTGCTTTGGCATTTCTATGTTTTGTAAACACGATCCATAGGAATCAATATTAATATATTGCATCAGTTCTTTGGCATAAAAATCTCTTTCAGTAGTAGTTTCGCAATCGGTTTGTAAATATAATATAGGAGATAATTCGTTTAGTAATTTATTTTTTTCCGCAGTTGGTACAAAATATTTTGTAGTTGTGATATCTTCTATGGACTCCAAATATTGTAAAGGAAAGGGTACATCACTGTATCTGCTAAAAGTTGCAGAAAAATTAAATAACTGTAGCGCATCATTGTGCATCAATACTTCTACATTTCTTGGTGATTCTTCATGGTATAGTCCCCATATGATATGTTCTGGTCGCCTTGGTAGAGGCAGATAACCGAAATCTATATTACTTGCATAAAACAGATATGCTTCAACTTTAAGTGATCTATTATTATTATGTGTACTGATAACATTACACCTAACATTGTTAGGACAAATCCGAGTTTCGGTTGTACCAGGAAAGCCAGAAGTCCACCATAGTATAATAGGATTGGGATAAATAATTTCACCTGTTATTTCTTCAGTTTCAATGGAATTGTTAAAGCAATTCCATGTGAAAATTACAATAGAAAACACAATCACACACCACACCAGTTCACATGATGTAACTTTAAACAGTCTATGTAAAGACTTGACTAGAAATTTCGCTAATATTTTTAAGATCCAAATAACATATCTTTTTAAAAATGCATCTTCTGTAGTACTCATAGTTAAACACTCTCTGAACTCATATTGTTTATCATTTATTGAATGACATTTCCTGTATTATCAACTTCCTGTGTACGATAAATACTAAAAATAAAAGAATAATGTGATTGTACAAATTTAATGATTTAAAATTTTAAACCTCTCTCTCTATGCATATAAAAGGCATCTAACAAAAAGGCAATAATTAAGTCCACGTAAAACAGAGCATATACAGCAGCAACAATTTTACCGACAAATAACAAATTAATTGTGGCTATCAATGTTAATATAAGTTCTATCAAAACATAATATGTTTCTGCCTCATATTGGACTTGGTCCACAACATATAACACCATAAAGTAAGTCGATAGTAATAATGTGGGTGCTGCGACAACACAGTGCCACTTTTCCAAAGGTTCCAAAATGAATGGTAATATATTAAGAATGAAGGCCACTACCTAAAATTAATAATTCACAAATAAATCTAATACTTTTAATGCTAATCATGCAAAAACTATTTTTATTTTCAACATATGACTATTCACAAAGATTCATCTTTAAGCAGAACACATCCTCTCTCTTTAATCACATAATACTGATCAATACACAGTGCTATAAGTAAATGACAATAAAATAAACCGTACAAAGTTTTAGATGATTTTTCCGATGCAAGTATTATTACAATAGCAATTATATTCAAAACTATCTGTACAAGGAGATAGAGTTGTTCAGCCATGTATTGTACTTGGTCCACTAAATAGAGAATGATGAACATTAACGACATAGTAAGTGTAGGCGCTACAGCTAAACAGTGCATCATTCCCGGATCAGTCATAACAAATGGTAAAATCATGAGAAGCAACGATAATACCTATAAATAAATAATTTTCTATAATTTGTATATCTGCTATTCTTAGAACATTTATTTTATTGGTCTTAGGCCTTAGTTCAATAATTATAGGCTCATAAATTATCAGTTTCATATGTAATAAACAGCAGTACCAACTGCCAGGAATTGGTCATTGTGGCGTTTATTGAAGGAGGCTTATGTCTAACTGTAGACTTGTTAAGTAAATACCGGTTTATAATATAGGTGAAAGAAGACATCGTGAAGAAACTTAATAAAATTAACTCTATTTGTTAGGTTCACCAACCCGTATTGGGAGAAAACCCCCAGAATATAATTTTTGTGAATGTATTGATTTATGAAAAAAATCCAATCTTACACACTTGTTCACATTGTATAGAATATTGGAAGTTTTCACCCCTTTTAATCTACACACTTTTTTCGAGGATGTAATGTTATTGTAATTAAAATTAAAATTTTGATATCCACTAATAATTTCCTAAAATACGATTTTATTGTATTGTAAATTGTATGTACACCAACAAAGTACAAACATAAAACATCTGTCACTGTCACAGTTTATTTTATTTATTATTTTCATTTAAAGGCATTATCTACTAGGCTATTAGCCATACAAAATACAATATTCGGTCTGTAATACGGAGAAATGGCGGTAAACCCAAAGGAGCGCGGCTTCTCCCCTCTAGCCTCCATCAATCAACTATAATTCCCCATTCCATCCACCCACGGCAGTCCACCACAATATTCGCCAAACAATCACATTATATATTTCACAGATTAAGTTTTTAAAACACAACACAACCGACGCCAGGAGGCCGTGTGGTCGCAGACTGCACGGTAGGCGGGGGGCAACCCCCCACTTTATAAATCAAAAGTGAGTCGAATGGGCTCACACTAATCCGATGAAGCATTAGGGCCTTCGGGCCATTAGCATAGATCCCTCCGAAAAAAAAAAAAAGTTTTTAAAACAAACACTATAGAAAACCGCCAGAACAGCCCTACTAAGAAAATCACTCCAGAACGGTACGCCACAAGATTCACCAACCAATCACAATATATAAAGATCAAGTTTTTAAAACAAACACTATAGAAAACCACTCTGAATGGACAAAACACAAAATAACAATTAATTAACGGGAAAACAAAAAAACACAAACGCGCGCCCCGATGCTTCCCGCCATTTTTCGTAAATTGATTGATTGATTATTATGTTGTTTTAAAAATCCCAATGGGGAAATGACATGACAAGACCAACTTTGAATTTTGACATTTTGGTAAATCCTCGCGGGAGCCATTAAACAAAAAAAAAAGAATTTAGATTGTTTATTATTTATTATGTTTTGGAAACAAGTTCTTTGCCCGAATTTTTCCTAATACAGGCAGGGCTAGGGTGAGCCCAGCACCTTGGGTGAAGCTAATTGAGCCGAGGGACCTGCTCTTTGTATCCCTCTTATAAGGGACAAAAGAGCAGGGGGGACTTGTACTGTGCCGACGTTGGGAGGGGTTGTTCTGTGGTGCGGGATAACCCCTCTGTGGAGGTGGCGTCCTTGAGGGACTGACTAGCCGTCGAGGTGCCCTGTTTGCTCGATAGATCCGGGGCACCTCACCAAAATTTTAATAGCTATTCCATAGCGAATGAAGGTAATATAAACAAATCTTTTACCATAAAATAAAATTTATTTACATTTTTAATTACTACGCACAGCTAAAAGTACATCCTCTTTCACTGGCTATTAAAAATAAATCAAGACATAATGTAGTTAATAAGGCGAAATAAAATACTCCATATATTAACCATAGCCAAACACGCACTACATTTAGTAAAAAGCATTGTAAAAATGCTCCAAACGTAAATAAAATTTGAAAAAATAAATACATTTTCTCCATAAATAAGGGAACTTTTCTTCGTATGTACAATAATATGAATATGAACGAAATCACTAATGTGGGACCAGTTGATATGCAATACATATGACCTCGTGGTTGAATACCAATGAAAATTGGTAGCAAAGTTATAACAAGAGCTATTACCTATGAACAACATTAACAGAATGAAATAATGTCTATAATATATCAGTTTTTTTTAAATAGCAGCAAAAAAAATTATATCATACTTACAAATTCCACTAATTTCATTATAAATATATTGTATCTGATAAGCTCACTCCATTTTTTATCAACGGGTACCGAATCTGAAGTAATAATATATATACATTTATTAATTTTAATAAAGCTTTCATTGTACATAACATACTTTTTAGGTTTGTAAGCTACACTTGTAAAAGTAGTTTTTTAATAATTAGAAACTTCTAATGAAAATTATATTATTTAAGCAAAGATTTAAATTTACCATTTATTATCATATCAGACATTTTAGATCAAAAGGATATGCTAATCCAATTATATGAATATAATTTCGGCTAAACTTTTCATATATTTTTTTGGAAGTTTATAATTTTAAAATCTGTAGATATATAAAATGAAAAATAATAATATTCCATAACCTATTCATAAAAACCATTGTCTGACACTGTCAATGTTTTATTATTTTTTATGGAATTAATCTAAACGAAACCAGTGCCTATTGATATTATCACCAGTCTGCAAACCATCCAATTTTTTTTTTTTTTTTGGATGGATCTACGCTAATGGCCCGAAGGCCCTAATGCTTCAACGGATTGGTGTGAGCCCATTCGGCTCACTTTTGATTGGGGGGTTGCCCCCCGCCTACCATGCAGTCTGCGACCACACGGCCTCCTGGCGTCGGTTGTGCAAACCATCCAATGCTAAACGCCACAGCGGCGGATCTTTCACTACACGACACATAACAAAATTAATAGATTTGTATGCGTTTAATTCCAATATTTAAATTTAATAATTATTTATAACATATTATATACATATAGCCGCACCGCCCTAGGCGATACTATAAGAGGAAGATAGGAGCAGGAGAAGGATATGAGGAAGCGCCGTCATAAGACAGGAACCAGTGGGTCGCGGCTCGCAAGGAGCCCAACAGTATGTATGCTGCAGGACCGAACACTCTCACACGCATCCGCCTACACCACACCACTAAGGCGAAATACATGGTGGAGTACGTGCACCAAAGGATCAAATACACAGCGAGAGTGCAGCTACTGCAGTCGCGCCGCAACGTCAACGTCAAGGAGGTCGTGGTGCATGCATGCTTTCTGCAAATCGTCATGCAGGAGGACTTCTGAAATCTCGCCACAGAAGGCGGTATACCGCCGCGTCCACGGCCAAGTTCCACTAGAACGCGCTAGGATTTAAGTGCAAGTTGAGAGTTACTAACATAGTTGTAAGTTTTATTTACTAACAATATTGTTTATAATTATGTATGATTAAGTTATGGTATTTATATAAGTATCCCCACCAAGGCTCAAGCATTGTCGCGGTGGTGGGGCTCAGTCACTTAAGTGAATCAAGCACCTTGGGCGAAGTAAATTGATCCGAGGGAGCTGCTCTTTGAACCACTCTTATAAGAAGAGGGGACAAAAGATACAACAAGATAGTAACAAGGGGCTAGGATAGGAACCTCGCCCCATTGCCCTGTCCCGACGTTGGGAGGGGTTGTTCTGTTGTGTAGGACGACTCCTCTGTGGAGGTGGTGTCGGTCTCTTGAGGGACTAACTAAGCCGTTGAGGAGGTGCCCTGTTTGCTCATTAGCTCCGGGGCACCTCACCAAAGGCGGCATTGGCGGCACTCGCCGGGTTTTAGTGGGTAGAGCTGCGTCCACCTTACCACCTTTCGTGGGCTCTGACCTCATGTCTCAAATCATTTCCCGGCGTAAAAAAGGTATTTATCTATGGGCATATGCAGCCTGAAAATAAAAGTTTATTATTATTATTACTGTCATTATATTATTGAAATGCACGGAAAGGCAGCCTAACTAAACAATTAAATGACATTCTTCCTTGTTTCTTTATTTTTATTGTTTTAAAATATTCTTATTCATTTCATGTGATGAGAAGGAAATTATTTTATTCAAGAATTTTTACATTCCCTACGTTTCGAATACTTTCAACAACTTTCAAGGTCCCACAGTTTTAGCACATCTTTTTTCTGCAACAATTTTTTTTATTTTATATTTTTAATAAATCGATGAAAGCCGGCTGCATGCACGAAATGACGCGTCATTGTCCCGTTATGTATACAATGGCCAATGAGCGATAATAGGAGAGTTGGCACCAATTTTGGGGCCGCAAGCGTACGCTCATTGTACGCCAAGAGAATGTAATCACTACGTTTAATTGTACACTTGCGTTTTGTTTTGATCGTCCGTAAACGTACTTTACAGTAGAGATGGACGTTTCAAACCATAACCAGTTTCAATAACTATCTATCAGCGCAATAACGAAAACTATCTATTGACGTTTCAGAAACTATTTATCGAGCAAAACTATCTATTGGTGCGACGCGCGCGACGTCACACATAATACGGTATCGCTATTCGCCCGTCGCAGTTTCGGTATCGAGAAATACAGAATAACCGACCGAACCGAAGTACTTAATACGAACGCGACAGAGATAGTGCTATACGTAAGAGCGAGAATCCGCTTATAAACTGACTTCCCAGTTCCGCGCCATTTCTGTGCTAAAGACGTAAAATAAATATTTATTGTAAATATGTAATATTAATTATGTAATATTTATTTTGTGCTCAAGATGAGCTATGATTTGAAAAATTGACACCCGTTTCTTTAACAAAAATGCAATTATTGGATTTATTGGTAAAATGAAATTGGGTTACACGGTGCGGTCAAGGTCGTGCACTTGCTTTTGCTAGCATTTACAATTTATTTGAATTACTACAGTTTATTAGTTTAAATATATTATAAATTATAATTACTCTTAGCAGTCAATTGTGTAAATTGAGACTACTTGTGTACATATAATATTACGTGTACGTAATGTTGGATTATAAATGCTTCGTGTAAATAATATACCTACCTAATACTTGTCTGTGTACATAAAGAAATAAATATGTTCGCAATACATAAGAGTAGTAATAACTAATATTTAACGTAAAAAATATTATTTACTGTTAACATAAATAAATAATAATAGAAATGGCCCAAAAACCGTATTGCACGAAAATTAGCACTAGGCAGGTATCAGAACAGCTAGCCAAAGCCGGTATTCTGTAATAGATAGTTTCCAAAATAAATAGTTTCAGAAACTTTCGTTAAGATAAGAAGATAGTTTCGTTTTGATACGGCAAAATCGCGAAACGACCCACCCGTACTTTACAGACCGGCTATTTTAAAGTGAAACTTTTATTACATCGTCTCAAACTTTTTCGTCTGTGTGTTGCATGTCGCGTGACGGTCGGCTGCCAAGTTTTCCAAGTATAAAATTAAGATTGATAAAGCGATTTTTATACCCTTTATGGAATATTATACTAAAAATTTTTAGTTAAATGTATATACTTAATGTGAAAAAAAGTTTCACTTTTACCGTAACGTTTTTTAACTTTTCATAAAACCACACAATCCTTTTATTATTTTAATTCTGATGAACGCTAATTGTTGCTAATAATATATTTATGAGACGGAAATTGTTTCGTAATTAAATTCTATTTTTATAAAATGGAACAAGGAGTATTTAATATATCTTTGTCCATTTAGAGCATAGAAAAAAAAAGAAAAGTGACAGCTTTCAAATTGCGTTTTCATATCTTTTCAATTCATGAAAAAAAATATCAAATATGTTCGGCATGTGATGTATCATAAATTTATAATTTATAAATTATTTAAATGACTACTTAGAATAAAATGACATATTAAACTTATTTAAATTTCAATAAACATACTATCAAAATGGAAGATGATGATCCAGTTGTGCAAGAGGTAAGTCATTAAACCAGCAATCGCCATGAGGTTATGTTATTGTGAAAAAATAATTCATAACATGTAATAATTGTATTTTAGATACCAGTATATTTATCACAAGCTTTGTCGCAACATTTGTATTTGTATCAATATCCAATGAGACCAGCTAATAGGGAATGGAAAGATTTAAAAGTAACGAATGCTTCCATAAAACCAAAGAATCAGATTGTCAGGCTGGAGATCGGGTTAGATACATACAGTGATAAATATTGCCCTTCAAAAGGGGAACAAATTGCACTCAACACAGATGGTCCACAGGTATGCATAAATGTTTAAAAACTTCAGTACCGGTAGGTGTATTCAGTCAAACCTGAGTAAATGAGAACTGGGTGAGGGAGAAACCTCTATAGTGGAAGTATTTACCGTCATTTTAAACATCTAAAATGTCTAGTGAGGAACATAAATCTGTATACGTAACAATCACTTTTTGACATGTGAACTTCTATACTGAGAGGGATAGATATAACTGTTGAATGCATTCAACATTTGCTATTTATGACCCATTTTTGAATTTCGAGGAACTCATTCTGTTTGGATGAATAAAAGTGTGTTTTTTCTATTGTTTTCTGTTGTTTACGCAAATTTCACTCATTATAATGAAACATGTCATCTTAATAAACTTTGATAAATTCTGTAAAAGTTGTTGCATTGTAATCTGCATTTTTATTGTTTTCTGTAGTTATAAGAAAACAAAGATGATTCTGAAAAAATTAAATTATCTAAATGCATTGGAGATGCTTCACATTTATTAGAAATATATGTATAATATAATAAAAGTTTCATACACAAAATGTAAAAACAGATATTATGCTGATAAAATTAAAAAAAATTTTGAAGTCATTTTTTCATACATTCATGTTCATGTTATTATATTAATGAATAATACCTATAAATACATATGTATTTTGTTTGTGATTACATACATATTTACTATATTCTTTTAAGACCTCTATAAGTAAGACAGTCTTGTAACTGTGTAAACTAGAAATTTAAGTTAGTGAGAAACCACTATAAGAGAAAAAAAACCCAACCAGTCACAGTGACTGCCGATAGAAGGGAAAACAAAACAATTAAATTCAAATACCTACAATACAGGCTGTAAAAGGCTATGACTACCTATACAATTTTAACGGCGCACAAAATGGCCACATGGCATAATTTCGAAGCAACACAAATATTGCATAATCTTATATGAATAAATCAAACGTCAAACTGCATCTCCAGCAGCTCGTGTGCAGTGTCGCGAGTCCACGACATATAAACGTCAAACTGCGTCTCCAGTGTTGCGCATGCTGTGTCGTGAGTTGAGATATTTTATCTCATTTAAAAATATGCATACCGCGCTAAAAGAAGTTAACACTTCAAAAAGAGATTGATGTCCCTAGAGCTCTCACTTACCAGTTACCCAGGTTTGGCTGTATTATAAATATTGCTCTGCCTGATGGATATTTTGCAATTAATAAATTTACCATAATATTATAATGTTGAATGAAAATCTATTATACTAATGTGGTGAACATTGCACATGTTACATGATATTAGTAAAATATTACAGGAATCAAGATATATCAAAGACAAAGATAAAGAGAAATCACAGTATTTCAAAAATGGAATGATGGATAAAATTGTCTATGAGAGCAGCACTCCAAGCACCAATATTCAACATTATGCTGTTGCTATTTTACAAGATAAAGAATTGCATTGTACTCCTATAAAAGGTAACAAGTGATATCTGTACTTGAATATAATATTACAGACGCTTATTGTCTGTACTAAACTTTATAAACTGGGGATTCTTAAACTTTTTGCCTATGGCACATTATTGTATGCTAAAACTGGCAGCACCCTGTAGTTTCACCTATGTACTTCCTATTCCTGTGGGAGTACAGGGATAAATTATAACCTGATTTTAAGTTAACATGGTTATTTTCATTACTAAAATTATTTAAAATGGGATATTAATTTCAAGCTCGGTGAAATAAAAGTGAAAAACGGTAAATATCCCGCTTTAAATAATTTTAGAAATGATCACCTATATGTTATTCTGATGTATAAGTTACGCTATTGTAAAGTTTCATTAAAATCTATTCACTAGTTATTGTGTGAAAGAGTAACAAACATACATCCATACATTTTTACAAAATTTCACATTCATAATATTAGTAGCATCAAGCTAGCAGTTGACACAACTGATTAATGCCTGTAAGGTATTTACTACTTTTATTTATATTTGTCTAAGTAACTTTTGAATAGATCTACATTTTTAATGACTACTACATTGAATGGTTATTTCTTTCTTGCCCTGACAATTTTTTTTATTGCTTAATTCGTTTTGGTTATTTCTTTATTGCTTAATATTAAAGTTACTGATTCATTAGTCAGTGCACATTGAATCCCCACCATGGTTCAGGCTTTGACGTGGCGGTGGGGCTCAGTAACCTAGAGTGAGCCCAGCACCTTGGGCGAAGCTAATTGAGCCGAGGGGGCTCATTGTACCCCTCTTATAAGAAGAGGGGAAAAAGAGCAGGGAGCAAGGGGCGAGTATGGGAATTTCACCCCATTGTACTATCCCGACGTTGGGAGGGGTTGTTCTGTGGTGCGGGACAACCCCTCTGGCGTCGGTCTTTTGCGGGACTGACTAGCCATCGAGGTGCCCTGTTAGCTTAACAGATCCGGGTTACCTCACCAAAGGCGGCACTGGTGGCACTCGCCGGGTTTTAGTGGGTGGGTGGCGAAAAAAAAAAAGAAAAGTGTACATATGTAGTGTTTGGAATTTTTGCTATAAAAAATAATTATAATATATTTTAAAGACCAATTAATACAGTATGCAATTTTTACTATTACATAGGTATAGTACAAATGAGACCGTCATATTCATATTATGATAGACAAGATAAACGGAAACATGATAAAAATAAGGCTGAAAACTCTGATGATGAAGAGAAAGAGGTTGAAGCTCAACAGGTATATTTGCTAAAAAATTTGTTATGCAATAAGATTTTTTTTTATAAATAAAACACAAAATAGTATTTTTTAATATGTCATATTGATACTAAATATGATCATAATATCAAATTATTGACTTTATTACAGTAAAAATGTTATAAATGAACTTGTTGGAATAGTCTATTTATTTGGTAATAATAAGAATTCTTTTATTATGAATATTCATTAATAGCTTATTTAATAATAAAATTTCAGGTAACAGTCAAATTTGCCCGTCCTGAAACCGATGTTGCGAAGAAAGCGAGAGAAAAATCTTATGAGACCATATCACAGAGGGTAGCTACAGAGCCTTGGTACGATGCTTTATGGAAACACTCGGACAGTGATCATGCAGATGTAAGAATACTGTTATTGTGAATTTTTATAGCAATTTTTACCAAGTATATATAGATCAATTATTCGCACTTATATTATATATGTTATGGCTAAAAGTGTGAAAATAAACTTAAGAATAGCCGACTAAATGGTTTAACTATTACTTTACTTTAAAACTTAGATTTATCTTTGAGGATGTTAATGCTCTTCTATCATTAGCCTGGCTTATGGCTTAACTAGAGTTTAACTGCAGGCCCTTGGCTAAAAATGTACTAGCAAATGAAAAAGAAAATGGTTTAACAATGTTTACTATTTTGACATGAAAATTTTAATTAAAAAATAATCACTCATTAGGCATACTTTAGTAGGTATTCAAAATTATAAAATAAAATTTCCGCAGTGTTAATTACTTTAAACAATATCTTGTCATTAAAATAAAATAATATGGAACCATTTGTTCATTATTAGTACAGATATAAAAGTATCTGTAATACACACCTTCTTTTAGCCCTAACATATTTAGCAGATCTTCAATGTGGTTTCAACAGCCCCAACGAAAATATATTTTTTTCCTTGTCCAAAATTTGGCCATTAAATGCAAAAAATATTTTTTTTAAATCAATTAGTAGTTCAATTATTAGCACATACTTTAATGAAACAAGCTCTTCTACTTTATTACAATCATATAAATTGTAATGAACTTTTCTTGTTGCAGCTTGAGCGTCTCAAATTATTCAGTTCAACAACATCAGATGGATCGTCTCTGACGCTCCGAGGAAGTGAATACATACGGACTCTGGTCCCACCACCGCCTCCTGATGAAGCTGAAACGGCACCAACTAAAAAAATATCCCTACAAGATCAAATAAGAGAACTTCTTCTAAATGGTATGTTTAGTAATTAATTTTAATAATTAACCTACGCAATGCTTGTCAGAAACTGATTGAATGACAAAATCCTTTTGATGCATTTTCATTTACGTGCTTTAAAAATATAATACTAAACTGTTTATTTTTTATTTTGATGTATAAAATATCACATTAAAAGACTAAGTTGTGTGTGTTGTGTTGGCCCACCCTATTGGTGAACCAAGGCCCAACACTGCTCGCCTGATTGCCTGATGTGACGAGGTGACCCATACGTCATTGGGACATATAATTGTCTCTTGAACGAAGTGATGCTGAGTTCTCTTGATCAATCATTCACAATGAATCACTATGATATCCTCATCTCAAAACCAAATCATTATCAATGTGAAGTGAACGTCAACATTTAAAAGCATTAGTTGAGCAAGATCAGTCTCGAACTTGGACCGATCAGTTTAAGGGTTGCTTATGATATGACGGCTGGTCAAGTGGTTACACTACCGGATACTTTACGCAGCAGTCGCGGGTTCGAATCCCGCCAAGTTCAGATTTGTATGATTAATATAGATATCTGCACCGGTTCATGGACGTGTATGTGTGTATATACATATAATATAAAACATTTCCTAAAAGCCCGACGATTCAGATTCTTTACCGCAATCACGGGAGGACTCTGGTTGTTGTAAAGTATCCGAAACGTCGGACATGTAAAAATCTTAATAAACAGCGATATAATCCGTAAAAATTGTTTCAAATTCGTGTAAACATTAGACAACAATAAATTTCTCAAATTTAATTTCGTCCCTACTACCCTTAAGTTAGTCTTATAAGTCCTTACGGAAAAGTAACACAAGTTCATACGAACTACCACGGTAGGTTAGCGTGGTGTGATTGTTAACTGATATTTATTATTATTAATTTGATAATTAAATTTGCCTGTCTGTAGCATCATGGTTCTTAAACTGGTGAACCGATTTTAATGCGTTTTTTTTAAATGAAAGCTGGTTTTCTCGTGGTGCTCCTGAGATATGTTTTGTCGAAATTGTTCAGGCCGTTCCAAGGTTTACTTTTGTTATTATTAATAATAATAATAACCTTTATTTTTAGGCTGCATAAGCCCATAGATACCTTAACCTAATTGTACATAATTATAAACAAAGTTGTTAGTAAATAAACCTTAAAACTATGTTGGTAACACTTCACTTGCACTTAAGTCTTAGTGCGTTCCGGTGGCACTTGTCCGCTGAAGCGATGGAACACCACGCCCTGTGGCCAGAAGTCCTCCTGCATGACGAGGTGCAGAAAACATGTCGGCACTCGCACCACGAACGCCTTGAAGTTGACGTTGCGGCGCGACTCCAGCAGCTGCACTCTCGCTGTGTACTTGGTCCTCTGGCGCACGTACTCCACGATGTCTCTCGCCTCAGTGGTGTAATGTAGGCGGGAGATATACACCGGGGTGTTCGGTCCTGCAGCACGTATACTATTGGGCTCCATGGGAGCCGTGCCACAGCGGTTCTTGCTAGCCTTATGACGGCGCTTCCTTCCTTGCACCGTCATAACACCTTCGTCATCAGCCCGCTTCGATGACTTTTCAGGCAAGGGCTTCGTAGCTGTTATACCACTCACGGTGGTGTTGTTGGCGAGATTCTCATTCCTCGCAGACACAGGCACCGGGACAGCTGGTTGAGAGTTTCGTGCAGCACGAGAGAGAGCTGCAGGGGCGGGAGCGGGGTCGCGGGGCGTGCATAGTGCGCTCGGCAGACTCGGCGTTCATCGGTGACGGCGAAGACAAAACTGCTGACGCGAAGCTGACGCCCGATAAATCAAGGCCCGCTCCACGACGCGTGTTGACGTTCGATGCATTAGATGGTGACCCAGTTACTACTACCGATTTACGCAACTCTGTGAGTTCATTGCGCAAATCAGCAACCTGCAACAGTATTCTGGGATGCACCGAGTCTCTTCTGCACATCCACTAGACTCGCCTTCAAAAAGACAATGTCTTTCAGCAGGCTCGTGACGTCGACGTGGTCGAAGGTGACAGGAGGGAGCTTTGTCCTTAGCCACAAACGTCGGCACGTCGTCGGGGTATATGGATATCCTGCACGCTCTTCTTTGTCCCGTCACGCCGGCGGGACATCATCTGGTCACTCTTGTTGAGTGACTTGTACAACAGCACCTTGGCAGCGGCGATGTCATCTTCGCTGAAGTTCGTTGTGCAGATCTGAACAGTGGACAGCTCGTCCATCACGTCCAGCTTCTGCTGCAGGAACGCCAGCAATTCGTTCGCCACAAGTTGTTGGCTCATGACGAGTATAATCACAACTACACGTTAACTTAATAGTAAGTGTCAGCAATACGTCCGCATCGAGTGGCGGCCGAACGAGACTGTGTTATTGTATTGGGGGATTTTTTACAAGTTAAATCTTGTAATATGTTAGTAATATTTATAAATACATAGTACATACTACAATATCTTTCCAGCGAAGCTGATGACGTTCACCGAACTCCGTAGCTTGGTCAAGAGCGAGGAGCCAATCAGCGAGGCGCAGCTGCTGTCGTCGCTAGGTGGCGCAGCGTGCTGTGTGCGCGGGCTGTGGGCGGCGCGCTCGCAGGAGCTGTACCCGCGCGCCGCGCCCGTGCCGCCGCGACTCATGTGCGCCGCCAGGGATCACGTGGTATGGTGATGTTTTTTTTTTAATGAGCTATAAGGAGCATGTTTCCCCTTTTTATTTTGTTTAACGCCACCAATGCCGCCTTTGGTGAGGTGCCCCGGATCTGTTGAGCAAACAGGGCACCTGGACGGCTAGTCAGTCCCTCAGGGGTCCGACGCCACCTCCACAGAGGGGTTATCCTGCACCACCGAACAACCCACAACATCGAGACAGTGCAATGGGGTGAGGTTGCCATCCTCGCCCCTTGTCCTCTCCTACTCTTTTGTCTCCTCTTCTTATAGGAGCGATACAAAGAGAAGTTCCCTCGGTTCAATTCGCTTCGCCCATGGCTCTGGGTTCACCTTAGGCTTCTGAGCCCCACCGTCATGACAAGGCTTGAACTGTGGTGGGGTTTGTGTATATTCTAGTAAACCTATCCCTGACGTGTGGTATATAAAGAAAATTGATACCGTTATACACAAACTATATACTCAATAAATATTGAATATCCCATATGTATATAATATATGTAATTGAAATTGACATTACAATTTTCAGTTATACCTCTTCACGCAACATTCATACGTCGATCGACGTAAAATATCCGCAGCTGTCCGGCTTCCACCACAGCAAGTTCTAGAAATACTCACTTCTGTCGCGAAGTTCAATCCCAAAACCGGATGGGAGCTGCTCCTACCACCGGACACAGCGTTTGAAGCCAAATACCCAGATGTGGTCCAACGTCAGAACCTCTACTGGGAAGCTCGGCAGAGACAGTTCAACGAGATGTTAATGGGTGATAGTGTTCCCAAACGACAGAGGAAAAAGTCTCAGCGGGATTCAATAGGTTCTGATATCATGCTCAGTCCTAAACCTCGCAATAATAGTGTTAGTGAAGAAGACAGTGATCGTAAACGACATAAGAACAAATCGGCCACGGGCACTGGTAAACGGACTAGAAATATTAGTTCCAGTAGTGTGCAAGATACGTGATCACAGTGTATATAGATAGGTTATCAAATTGTGGTTTCTCAGGTACAGTTTGGTCTCAAGTGTAGATATTGTGAGTTGCGATGATCGGTTTAATGAAATTACTTAGTTTCAAACAATATTGGATTGTGTAAGTTTTTTAACATTTCGTTGTTAATTATGTACAGTTTTGTCATGTCATAATGTAGAATTATTTGAAAATTTATAGCAACAATACAATGTTGTGTTATTAAAATGTATGTAAGTTATGTCATGAAGGTGGGTGGCACTTCACTTGGCTTAGTTCGCGTATCGACATAGCTCTGTTCGACCAAATATTTGGTGTACGAGAAAATATTACAACAGATCATCCACACATGGACTGTACGCACCAACATGCTACAACATTTGTTTAGTCACAAACAAATTGAAAGCGACATAAATGGATGTGCTAGTAGCAGCAGCTTATCAAGTAAATGCTGCTTACTAACACAAAATGCGAGTGGCGAGGGATCGGTCGTCTTGGCGTTCTTTGAGTTAGGCCTTTGTTCAGCAGTGGACGGATAGGGGCGGATGATGATGATGATGACTAACACGATAATATGTTGATCTACAGAAATACCAAGTTAAAACGATTGTGCACACGCAACTGAGCGTACCAAGTGTGGATGGTCGAGGCAAATGTTTTATAATAAACCTAAAACTCCTTTTTCCCTTTTTAGTGCAAAAAGAGTTTTAGGATTATTATAAAACATGAATTTCCACCAAGAACCATCAGTACAATCAATCAGTTATAGAGGCAAATGTTTACATTATTTGACTCCTTTGATGTGTAGTCTAAGTGGACAGAAACGCATATTCGCTATTTGAGTTGTTTGTCATTTCGTGCAAATAAAGTCAAACAGACACATTGCCCTATTTGTACAAATAACATGTAGGTATACGTGAACACAAATATGGTTTGTATGGTGTTCAAATGTCTTTTTTGACTGAAAACTTTTTAACTGTACACATTTAAGTAACATACACAACTTGATTAACTTAATAAACATTAATCAGTACTTAATAACGCTAATTTATGTCTAAAGTTAAGACCAGTTTATGTCAAGTCCTTGTAATTAAAAACAAATGTCCATGTCTATTTATGTATTGTGTCTATGTGGGTTTTAGTGAAATCCCCAAATAGATCTCCATTCCAGCGAGATGGTATGCTCGGACGGGCCGAGGACCACTTGTTATCATTTCTGCTGTTGTATATTATATAGCGCCGAACTGTGAAACTTCGATAGCGCGATTCAGAACTGTGGCGCTGATTGGTCCGCTACAAGATGTATTTATTTCTGTTTTCAATCTAACTTGTCCAAGTTACAACGATGAGTAAACTCTATTTTTATTGAAGTGAAAACTTCTTAGTACTTTTTGGGTGAACAAAAATCATGGATCTCGCCACATCGTCACCGAACTCTTCCAATGTGACATGACGTCATTCAGATTTTACAATGGCATAATTCTAAGTATAATAAGCATAATATTTATGTTTTCATTTCTATCGCCAGTTCCTTTAACTGCCGGTTTTTTTTGGCGAGGCCTTAGTAGGTACACAAAAATGATGTTTTCTTTATTTTATTTTTATTTGTCAAATGTGATATTTCTTGCAAATAGTGTGTTTTTGGACCAAACTGTCTGTTAAATATTAGATGTTAAGTCTTTGTTCTGTATATATTTATGTAAGTTTTTAACATTTTGTTATTTATCACAAAATTTTGGTTGTATTCTATGACAATCGTTATCAATGTTAAGTGTAGTTTTTATATGCCGCTTATGATATGTATTCTGAGCCTTGTTGATTAGTAACAAAGTATAAACTGTAATTAACTGTACTCAAGTGTTTTATTTACAGATTTAATTTTACAGTTTTTTATTTACAGATTTCCTTGTTGCAATAACTGATATTTGTTGTTGGATTTATTACTGCTGCAGTAAATGAAGATAGTATAGACAGTATAGACGTCATAAGAAGATATAGTTTTTGACTACACAATAAGCAAAAATGTTACAGTCTAATGAAATTGTAGTATGTATTTTTCTTGGAGTATAACTTCTACCGCGTGTACACAAGTACACACACACACTTTTTATGTTAAGCTGACAGAGGTGCCACCTGATGGTATGTGGTCAGCATCGCGACTTGTCTGGCACCTAAGTCAAGGGTTGCCTAAGTCGTCTGGCACCTAAGTCAAGGGTTACCTATCCCGAAACGTCAGAATTCAGATAATGCCAGTAATTATATCCTTCTCTTCGAAATAGCGATGATGTTTTACGGAAAAATCATCCTTTCCACCGTACATCGTTAAATAAGTATATTGCATATAAGGGTCGACACAAATTAGTGGAATGGCGGAAAAGATTATTAGCTACTAAAATAATAATAGACCCAATTGTATTGTAGATGAAAGGGTAGAACTATACTTTATAATCTGAAACTAATTTCTTACAAGAAAGATTGGCTTTGGTGGTGATATCATTTTGACACTCATAACGTAACGTTCATAACAAGTAAGATTTGAAAATAAAACTACATTTTTTTATAAAATCGTGCGATATAGGTACATGATTGAAAACACAAAATAGATGAAATCTGACAACAACAAACGACATTTAAAACAACAACACAGTAACAAATACAATCTTAAAGATAATTTATACTTAAACTATTCTCAGGTGCAATAGAATAATCCTGTTAAGGACTTTAGTGGGACGGCTAAGATAAAGTTTAAAAAACCTATTAATGTTCTTAATAGCTTATAAGGTATACCGTATGCATCAACATATAACCTAGAGTAGCTGGTACCTAGTTACGTGAGCCATAAAACTCCGAAACTGGTCAGTGTTTTATCACTAACCAGTTTCCAGATTCAACCAACCAGTGATATGTATGTACGTCCCATCGTCCAATCATCCATCAATGGCCAACAGTCGGTCAATCAGAGCGCAGAACCGGCGCAGCGCCGCAGCACAAATTTCGGCGGAATTTGTTTTCATACAAAACCGCTCTTTTCCGGTTATAATATGCTCGATGACCGTTTAAAATATAAATCTTTTAAAAGGGGACATTTACCCTGTTTTTCACTTTTATTTCGCGCATCGATATCAATATCAGTAATGTCCACGAAACCAGCCAAAATATTATAATATAATAATAATAATATGTTGGGAAAGCTCACACACGGCCATCTGATCCCAAACTAGGCAGAGCCTGTTCTTATGGTAACCAGACAACTGATACATACTTATATATTTCTAAATACATACATATTGATAAACTACATCCAGACACATAGCAAATGATCATGCTCATCACACAAACATTTGTCCTGGGTAGGGATCGAACCCACGATCTTCTGGTTTAGCAGTCAGGGTCGCTAACCGCTAGACCAACAGGCCAGTCGATGTACCTTATCGTGAATAAGGCATTTGTAGACAATATGAAATATCGATATCTATTGAATAAAAGTGAAAAAACAGTACCTACACTGTACACATGCAGTTTTAATCCATTTTAACTGTGCAACCTTCAATCAACAATACCATGTTTATCGAAGTATGCAACGTTGTTCTGAAAATGGGATCTTCCTTAGTTTTGAGGAGATCTCGCACAATAAAGCGTAAATACTGAACCCATGGGATTATATCCTCTAAGATAAATAGATGGCTGGTACAGTTATCCACAGAAATATCTTATACAATATTAACATTGAGTTTGCATACATCGTAATATAAATATTATTAATGTAATCGTGCAGTGAATATTAAGTGTCTTTTACATATTAGGTATATACAATTTTTTAGCAATTATTAACCACATATTTTGTTGAAACGTGTGGAGCGACTATAATTGAACCTTAGTTGTGATTGGAATATAAGCGAAAACCATAATAAAATTATACATACTAGCTGACCTGTGCGAAAATTTCGCACATACGTAATGATAATAAACCAAATTTTCGTAAATAGCTTGGAACATACGCTTTGAAATTACGTTTAATCATTAATTTACCTGACGAATTACATAAAGAACTTATGACGTTGCCGCCAAAAAATACCATCGAGAAATTATATCTATACTAATATTATAAAGCTGAAGAGTTTGTTTGTTTGTTTGAACGCGCTAATCTCAGGAACTTCTGGTCCGATTTGAAAAATTCTTTCAGTGTTAGCCCATTTATCGGCTATAGGTTATATAACATCACGCTGTGACTTATAGTTGTTGAGTAACGCGGGCGAAACTGCAGGCAACAGCTAGTTATCTAATAAAGCTGGGTTATTGAATTTTGTTACGTTGGTCCGTCGGTTACAGCCATAAACATCCGTGAAAATATGGATTTAAAAATACTTTACTTATATCAATTCCCCGTGTTAGCTTTTACAGTTGTAACATTTATACGTGTAAAAGAATAATTTTAAATTAATATTCTTGATTCAAAACCACTTATTAAAAAAAAAAAAAATCACCTTAAACCACTTCCAGATGCTTTTAAATATCTAAAGAAGTTTAATCACGAACGTAATTATGGCTACATATAAAATAACGAAATTGTCAATTCGAGTGGCGGAATTGCAGAAGTTGAGGTTGCAGTTGTCAGCAATGAGACCGAGCCTGTTCTTGACGAAGGACCAGTCGCAAAGACCTACCCTGCAGCCCTCCAAGTACAAGGGCAGCTCGTTCTCCAGGAACAGAACTTGGTATTGTTCGTGGATTTGGAAATTGCTGTTTGGTGTGCACCTGTGTTAAAATGGAAAAGTTAAGGTTCTACTTTTTGTTTTTAATTTGGTGTTGGATGCAATGGATCGTTCGTCTTGGCGTTCATTGAAGAAGACCTATGTTCAACAGTTAAGTTAAGAGTTAAGAAGAGTCCTGAATCTTCGTGTGATAATTTTTAATCTTAATATCATTCTTCGTAAATTTACATAGGTACGTATATTATATATGGAGCTCAGAGCGATAATGATGGTAAAAGTGAAGTATGCTCTACTTCCTTATACAACCCCGACCAAAAGAATTACAGAGATGATGGTAAAAGTGAACTATTCTCTACTCTCTCGTACAACACCGACCAAAAGAATTGCATAAATGGCGCTCAAAGTATTTAGTAGGTGAGCTACTTAATATTTGTGCAACACCGACCAAAAGATAATAGAAATAGTAGTATATGTTCTACATGCTTATATATAATATGGACCAGAAGATGATAGAAATAGTGAACTATGCTCTATTTGTGTAAATAATATTGACCAGAAGATGATAGAAATAGTGAAGTATGCTCTACTTGCGTATATAATATTGACCAGAAGATAATGGCAAAAGTATGCTCTACTTACTTGTACAACACCGCCGCGATGTTAGCGTTGTACGGCGTCATGTTGGAGGTGGCCCACTTGCGCGCCTGCGGGCCGGCGCTCCGGTAGTTGTCGCCGGTGAGAGGGACAGGGTCCCGGCGCGCGCCCGCCGCGCCAAGCCACAGGAGCATCGAGGGTGCCTCCGTCAGGTGGATCATCGCGCGGGGCTGCTGCGGCGTGTCTGGTCGGGAAAATCAGCTTCAATATAGGCTAGCTTCAATATTTAATATTACTATAATATCCAAAACATAACATGTTATTGCCAATAATATAATGCCAAAAAGGTAATCCGAGTTAGCCCAAACACTAGCGGTGTTTGAAATTATTTGAGAAAGGTTAACCAAGTAATTAGCGGAGTTAGTGGCTTTTAGCATTTATTACCTACTACCTATTGTTCTCAGGGAACTCATCCATCACGCCATTGACCATAAGATTCGCGCCTGCTATTTCATAAATCACTTGTCCTTCTCAACACGTGTTGTTTTATTTCTATGCAGGCTGGGGGTCTTTTTTAACTATCAAATGTAGGGAACACTGCTAAGAAAAAATATGGAATTCCAATACAGTACCTATAAATACCTGAGTGACGATGGTCTAGCTGGTTTGTAGAGGTATGGGCTCGGCCTCTTGACTGAGAGGTCCGGGTTCGATCTTGACTCCTAAGGTGCCTTGAATGGGTTCTAAATTTCTACGTGCACCTGACCATGAGATCATCGCTCGTTCACCAGGGAAACATCGTGAGGAAACCTGCCATACCATGCCTGATGAGATTAAAAGTCACGTGGGTAGTTCACCAACTCGCATTGGGCCAGCGCATAGTGAACTATGACCCAACACCCTTTTTTTTCTTTACCGCCGGGAAATGTTCTGAGGCATCCCGCTGGGGAGTGGGTCTCACCAGGCGGGTATATGGGACTCGCTGCGCCCGAGAGCTGGTAAGAAGACGCAGCTCTACCCACTAAACCCGGCGAGTGCTACCAATGCCACCTTTGTTGAGGTGCCCCGGATCTAATGAGCAAACAGGGCACTTCGACGGCTAGTCAGCCCCTCAGGGGACCGACGCCACCTACACAGAGGGGTTGTCCCGCACCACCGAACAATCCTTCCCAACGTCGGGATAGTACAATGGGGTGAGGTTCCCGTCCTCGCCCCTTGCCCCCTGCTCTTTTGTCCCCTCTTATAAGAGGGGTAAAAGAGCCCCCTCAGCTCAATAATTAGCTTCGCTGAAGCTGCTCGGTACACCTTAGGCTACTGAGACCCACTGCGACGACAAGGCCTGAACCATGGTGGGGAACCAACACACCCTCCTCGCCTGATTTCGAGGAGTAGACGCGTGCACAGCAGTGGGATATTTATGATTATAAATATATTTCCGTTGTCTGGTACCCGTAACACAAGTTCTTCGAGAACTTACCACGGGACCAGATTGACGTGGCGTCCATAGATATTAATAGAGTTTACCATGGTCGACGTGTATCCTGAAGAAGTCCAACATATCCTTGACGCCGGTGCATCCCACGTCCCGGTTCATAGGGGTGCCGTATCCGTACTTGTAATACGTCGCTAAATCCTCTGCGTATTCCAAACGTTTCAAATCTTCTTTCGTGAACACCTGAAACATTATAAACCACAAAGTTGCATTGAAATCTTAAGAAATATCTAGTCAAATTCCTACCGTATTTTAAAAACCTTTGAAAAGTATACTAAGTAAATTAAACGTAAATTTGTATTGATTTTTTTTTAATTTATAGTTTTTAAACTAATTTTATGTTTAAACTATTAACTCCCGAATACTCAAACGAATCTCAAATGTAAGACCTACTTAAACTTATGCTACGGCGTGTCAGATTCAAAGAAAAAAAGAGGGACAACACGAGTTGAAGTATGTCTTAAATTTGAGATTCGTTTGAGTATTCGGGCGTAAGAGTACCTACACTCTAGCACCATCATTAACATTTATTGACATTTTAGATTTCTTTTTGTGACATAAACCATAGATAGTATTTTACCGAAAACTACAATATTATCTTCTTGCAATATTATGTTTTTGTCGGAAATAATGGATACGAAAAAATAAAAATGAATGCTAGTTCTATATTCAAATATGGTAATATAAATAACTGCTATTTTTTAACTTACAGCGCACCAGGGCGAGAGCTTGGACACCTCCCATGCCTTGTTGTACCTGCACATCTCATACATACTCTGCACCGTGTCTCTGTTCACGTCGTAGTTGAAGCCGAGCCGGAGGGATATGTTGGTTATCATCTGTAATCACCACCATGCATGGGCTTCTAAAATCTAAATCAACCTTTTTTCATTCCAATGATTTTCGTATAAAAGTCATACCGCATTTAGGTTTGAATTCCATTTTGTTTGGTTATTATCAACCAATTCAATCAATGGATGGAACGAACGACGAACGAAGTACAATAAACATTTATTTGGATACAATGCCGCTACTTTTTTATAGGAGGAGGCGCAAACGGACTAGAATATTGTTTTTAGTGACAACTAAGTAATAAGACGAAGGCGTTCTTTTTTAGGCTTTTATTCACAGGCTGCTGAAATACAGCTTCGGGACGGAGAAAAGGCTTTAAAGAATATGAATCCTGACCTTGTGTTCAACCATTTGTATCATCGTTACCTCTTTGAATTCTTGTTTGGACTCGAAGGTCCGCAGCTGCGTCATCGTCTCGTTGTTGTCCGCGACGTCTTTCATCCAGGTGGAACAGAACTTGTATGGCTGGAAATATTTGCAATGCATTAGCTTGAACAAAATTATCAGCTTGTACAGCACTCATCAGCTATTGTCCCGCCATAGTTGGAGAAATACTCATATATGTATAGACGCGTAATAGACGTTCAACGCACCAGAGAACTTTGTTGATCAATAGTGTCGTGGATCACACCTACCCGATCACATAACAGGATAGAGTAACGTGAGCCATAAAATTCGAAACTGCTCAGTGATTTATCAATGACGTAATACCATTTATTCAACCAACCAGTGATCTATATGTACGTCCCATCGGCCAGTCATCCATCAATGGCTATCAGTCGGCCAATCAGAGCGCAGAACCGGCGCAGCGTCGCAACACAAATTTGGCGGAATTTATATTTATACAAAACATATAACATTACCGGTCTATTCCGGTTATAAGCTCGATGCCTAACTAAAAAATATCTAGCTGGAACATGGTAGACCTCGTATTATACACAAGTGTATACTGCGAAAATATTAACAGTGTTCAAAAGGCTGTAAAAGCGGAATAGGCCCACCGTTCGTTACCACCGCTACTTCAGTTTTGTTTATAGTTATAATAATATTATAATTATATCTATGGACGCTTTTATACCACATCAATCTGTTCCCGTAGTAAGTTCACGAAGAACTAGTGTTACAAGTACCATATTTAATAGTTTTATACTATACATATTATATTTATTACTCATATTTAATACACATCCATGACCCAGGAACACAGAAAACGTTTTAGTTCTCTGGCGGGATTGGAACCCGCAACCTCTGGCTTGAGCGCCAACGCGCTAACCATTGAGCAACGGAGGTCGTCAAAATATAGTTGGATAGGCAAACTGACAGACGTGCTACCTGATGGTAAGTGGTCGACGTCGCCCATGAACATAAACTAGTTTACCTGGAACAAGCCCAGGCAACTCATAACATGTTAAGTCTCGGTGCCAGTAATTACACTGCCTGTCTTGCCCTTCTCTCCGAAACACAGCAAAGCTGTTTCACGGGAGAAACAAGCAAGATGGACCCATGCATCCGGGAGCGCGGCACAGCGCATTCCTCCCACCCCTGTATGTATACAACAAATGATCGTTTGATACTTTCTCAGGGATAAGTTAAATCAGGGATAATTTAAGAGGAGCAGGTATTATTATAATGGTTGCATATTGCAATTTTATGATGATCGATGCATTTTTATAGCATACGAGGGCAAACGAGCAGTCGAAGCCGTTTGGCGACTATCGACGCCCATACACATCTGCACAACCAAAGATTATGCAGATGCGATGCCCTCCTCTTCCCTATCCCCACAATGGGACACCGGAAACTCACCAACCGCACGAAACGCGACAGCATCATAGCTGTCACTTGACGCCGGTGTTATGTGAGCGAGAGGACCCACCCCCGTCGTGCGGTCCCAATACGACTGCAAAGCAGCATATGGTACTACCTCTTGTCAAAATGTAATGAAAAAGAAGCTAGCATTCGCATCAAACGCTTTTAGAACTTACCCGCAATATCTTCTCGTCAGTTTCTTTAGAGATGTCCACGTTGTTCTGTAAGTCTCGGAGCAGGCCTGCGACGAATGCGTTGAACGTGGTCGCCATGCGTTGGTCGTTTGCGTATTTGAACTGAAATTATAAAAAGAAATTCATAAATATCCATTCATTGTCCATTACTGTTCTACATATGGCTTTGCTCCGTCGATAGATTGGGGCAAAAAAAATATATCGGTCGATGATACACTGAAGAGAACGCATTCACAGTCAAAGCTGTCCCACATAACCACCAGTTTCCACTCAGGGTCTGGTGGTATGGGCAGAAAGCGGACCTTACTGTCGAAAGAATAGGGATTCGGGCTTGAAACAAGCCTTTATTCTAGGCTAAAGGGCTTCTCCAAAAATTCCGCGTGCCAAAAACTCATTGGGTTCAATATATTTGTAGAAAATTGCTATTAGTATCATTTACTATAGTTGTACCATAATATTATATTATTTTGTTTAAGACTTTTACAAGCCCGACGCACGTTTTGGATACTTTACCTAAAGCAACAATGGACATTTTTCATTATAATTTATGAGTGAAATTTGCGTAATCATTAGAAAACATGTATGTACCATATAGTCGTGTCGGTTGTCGGTGAGTAGGCCGGGGAACCTTGACCTCCAGGCCTGGGCGAGCTGTTGCGTGGAGATGTAACCGTCGCTGGTCAGGTCTCCCGCGAACGTGTTGTTCTGCCTCGGGTTCCAGTTCCACTCTTCTAGCAGATTCACGTCGGACGTACACATGCGCATCTGAAACAAGTATGGCGAAAATATGTGTATCAAATTTTTATAAGGGACTGAAGATATTTTTCGTTTTTTTTAAATATTTTCATGCATTGTCATCCACTTCTAAGCTATGGTCAGAATTTCAAGTCTTTAGGTCATCGGGTTATTAGATAAAAATCAATTACTAAATTTCATCCGGAAAGACAACGCCCAAAGCGTCAAGCGAACTAACATGCTAAACAAGGTTGTAAAAATACTTTAGCACAGTATCGTTAGTATCTAAGTAGTATATTTTTATTCTACCGGTGCGAGTGTATAACTGCGCTCTTGAAAATGCTCTAATTTATTTAATTTCCTAATCCCATTTCTAATCGTTGGCCTATCCAACTAACATAAAAAAAGCTATTGAGTAGACTTAATAAAGTAAATTGGTAGTGCCATGATGCTTTGCAGCCGAATTGGGCAGGTATGACCTCTGGCTCACATAACACCAGCGTCAAGTGACATCTGTATCGCATTTCGAACGGTTTGTGAGTTTCCGGTGAACCATTGGGGGGATAGAGAAAAAGAGGGCAACACATCTGCATAATCGCTGGTTGTGCGGATGTGTATGGGCGTCGATAGTCGCCAAGGCTTCGACTGCTCGTTTGCACTCCTATGCTATAAAAAAAAGATTGGGTCCCAGCTTTCATTAGTTTCCTCATCATTTTTCCTAAGTTTAACAAGCGAACAGAAGAATACACCATCGTCGGATGATGATAATTGTCTATAAAGTAATTATCATTCGTATTCCTCGAGTCAACATAATCATTTCCAGCATAACTAAATCACGACATGGCTAACAGCGTAACATTAAAAACGCATTTTATCTTGTACAGTCGTCTACACAAGTATGTTTTATTTTAAATTTTTAAGGGACGTATTAATTAATTTATGCATGGCTATCATAACGTAAACAAAAAAAAATAATATTACGGACTTGCAATAAAAAATAAAAAATAAAATATTTACAAAATAAACAAACTTTTGGCGTATGTATGTCCATACATGCATTTCCGGTACCAATAAATTATTTTAATTTGATGTATATGTACTTGTAAAATAATATCTTTATGTATAAATTCTGTTTTAATATATAAATTTCTGTTTGTCACCCTACTTCTCCTTAGCGGCTGGCCCGATTGGACCCAGTAGATGTCGTCGTGAATCTGGATCGTGTTTTAAAAACTATATATTTATAGTCATTATTAAAAATTGGTTTTCTGTAAAGTTGGTTTACAGACAATAGTTTAACGTGACAACGTCATAACAAAATACAATGAGCGGGACAATGACGCGACATTTCACGGAAATGCAGCCGCCGTTCATCGATTTATTGGACGTTGTCACGTCAAAAGTAAGGTGACATAAAAAATATGTCAGAATAAATAGTTACTTTCCCCATGCGTAGTTACAATATTTTATGGATACGTGAGAGAAATGCATAATATTTTAATCATCGCTTTTTCAATATTATATATGTATTTACATATAAAGTGAGCTAATGCTAGAACTGTACAACGCCTGTCGAATCTGGTATTTCATTTGAGTACGCCCTTCTCTCCTAATTTCGAGAGTCGCTTAATATTATGCTATATACTTTTAAGAACAATTTATTTTTACACGTGATCATATTGCTGCAAGCGACTGTACATCAAAGTAACGTTCACACGTCATCTATAATGGTCAATTTTCGCTGTCTGTCAGTTCTATTGTCATAACTAAGTTTTGTCAATACACATTTGCCTACATTTGTACTAGATCTATTTTTAGAAATTGTTATTAGAAATTGTTATTTGTATTTTTAGTAATTTCATTAAAATTGTTAGTTTAATAAATTAAAGAAGACCTACAAACGAGATGAAGAATTGAACACATCAAAGAAATAAATACTTATGAACTTAATCATACCGATTTAATCTATTTCCGTGGCTAACTCGTCATTTATGTTACGGGTTTTCCGTTTTAGAATTCCGAATTGGAACGGAAATTATCTGAAATTTATAAAAATATCTATACCCTACTACCCTATTTTTCTTTAACGCCGGGTAATGCTCTCAGGCATGCCACGAGGGTGTCCCCAGGCGGGTATGTGGGACTCACTGCGCCCGAAAGCTGGTAAGTGGAAGCAGCTCAATGCCACCAATGTCGCCTTTGGTGATGTTCCCCGGATCTGTTGAGCAATCAGGGCACCTCGACGGCTTGTCAGTCCCTCAAGGGACAGACGTCTCCTCCACAAAGGGGTTGTCCCGCACCACAGGACAACCCCTCCCAACGACGGGACTGTACAATAGGGTGAGGTTCCCATCCCCGTCCCTTGGCCCCTGCTCTTTTGTCTCTTTTTCTTTATAAGAGGGGTATAAAGAGCCCCCTCGGCTCAATTAGCTTCGCCCAAGGTGCTGGGCTCACCCTAGGCTATTGAGTTCTACCTCCACGTCCAGGCCTGAACCATGGTGGGGGCCCTACTACTACCCTACCCTATAATACAGTAACCAATTTTTTGTCTCTATAATGCTCTTTGCGGAATCAAACCTACCACCGGCTCCGTCTTCCTAAGTTTGTAAGAGGGAAAAGCGAAGGCCTCAACCAGAAAAAAAAATAAGCCGAATTGGAAATTTTAACATTCGATAGACTACTTACGTTAGTATTCCGGAAGTTTCCATTCCTGTAGTTGCTGATGACGTTGTTCTTGAGGTCATTCAACTTCTGCAGCTCCCCAATTTCATCCACTTCGGGAGTAGTGGAGCCATGACGCTGCAATAACCATATCGCTAGTGGCTGACAACCTGTAATTACGTACTTTAAATGGAATTACTCTACTTCGAAATTTAGTTTGGTTTTATCGGTATATTTGGCTTTTTTGTCCCATGTCATCATCATCATCAGCGACCCTTATATGTCCCCGTTACCGAATAGAGTAGTAATGCGAGCCAGATAATTCCGAAACTGGTCAGTGATTTGTCACTGACGTATTAGAAATTAACCAACCAGTGATCTGTATCTAAGGGACGTACATACAGATCGGCCAATCATCCATAAACAGGCATCAGTCGGCCAATCAGAGCGCGGAATTAGTTTTCATACAAAACACATAACATTAGCCCTTTATTCCGGGTATATGCTCGATGGCCAGGGTCTCCTGCTCAAAATCAGGAGTGGAGGGTGTTGGGCCATAGTTCTGGGCGATTGTCTCATGCGGGTTGTTAACTTCACACACCCTCGAGGATTTTAATCTCATCAGGCCGTTTCCTGACGTTGTTCTTTTTTTATTTTTTTTCTTTAACGCCGGGAAATGCTCTGAGGCATCCCGCGGGGGAGTGGATGCCCCGGATTTAATTAACAAACAGGGCACCTCGACGGCTAGTCAGTCCCGCAAGGGACCGACGCCATCTCCACAGAGGGGTTGTCGGACAGTACAATGGGGTGAGGTTCCCATCCTCGCCCCTTGCCCCCCTGCTCTTTTATCCCCTCTTCTTATAAGAGGGGTACAAAGAGCCCCCTCGGCTCAATTATCTTCGCCCAAGATGCTGGGCTCACCCTAGGCTATTGAGCCCCACCGCCACGTCAAGGCCTGAACCATGGTGGGGACGTTGTTTTCCTTGTCTTATTTATTATTTAGGTAGGTACTACTTGAATATTTTTGACCCGGACGCAGCAGTAGCGAGACCTAAGGACTAGACAAATAAGGGCTGATGACGATGATGTTCGTTTTTCGTCTTTGTCTTTCCGTCATAATATCTTTAACCGACTTCAAAAAAAAAAGGAGGTTCTCAATTCGTCTGTATGTTTTTTTTTTTTGTATGTATGTGACACGATATCTCCGCCGTTTGTGAATGGATTTCGATGGTTATTTTTTTGTTTGAAAGCTGGTGTTTCCAATTTGGTCCCATATTAATTTTATTAAGATCTGACAAGCCGTTTTTTAGTTATTCCCAATAATGCCTATTTGGTTGGTTTTGTTTACCTTGATGATATGATTATTTTATTACTTGTCGATGTAACAATTGTATAGGATGCTTTGGTAGCACACCATAGTATGTCGCGGTCATCGTAATCATCATCATCATCACCATCACCATCATCATCATCATCATCATCATCATCCTTTATCCATCCACTGCTGAACATGCCTCCTTCAATGAACGCCAAGACGACGATTTTCGGAATCACTAAAAATTAAGAAATAAAAACATTTTACAATAAATTAAAACCGACTTCAAAAATACTAAACTTAAAAGTAATAAAATAACAGTTTCTATAATGTTTGTGCTTACAACATATAATCAACTTTATCTTCTACTAATGTACAAACTTTGCGTTTACCACGTCATTATAGTTACTTTTGGAGTCGGTGTCGTATTTATTGCTGTACCCTACCTACCTACCTTGGCTGACACCGACTCCATCCGATTAAGTTGATTATATGTTGTAAGCACAAACATTAAAGAAACTGTTATTTTATTACTTTTTAGTTTAGTATTTTTGAAGTCGGTTAAAATTTTTTGTAAAATGTTTTTATCTGTAAAGTATCAAAAACGCCGGGAATGTGAAATATTAAAAAATCCGCGATAAAATCGGTAAAAGTTGTTTTCATTATAAAGTTGTGGTATTATTCACATTTGATTTTTTCTTTTTTTCTTAACTTTACTATATTTATTTACTAATAGCGTCCCACGGTTTCTCCCGCGTACTTCCAGTTCCCGTGGGAGTACAGGGATAAATTATAGCCTATATATTATTCTGATATATAAGCTATATTATTGTAAAGTTTCGTCAAAATCCATTCAGCAGTTTTTGTGTGAAAGAGTAACAAACATACATCCATACATTCTTACAAACTTTCGCGTTTATAATATAATTAGGACTCGGTCAGTCTAAATGCATCTTGCGTGATTCGCTAAATAGAATTAATATGGTCGGTGACACACCCAATTGACCTTATTAGTAAAAGGGCTTCAAATTAACTCACAAGACTAATATCTGTTTTTGATTTGGACATAACCAAGGCCGTACCGTAAGAATTATTTATATAGGTTTTATATACCTAGGTTTTATTCTAACCCAATGGGTTAGAATAAATAACTGTTCTTCATAATCTTTTAAAGGTCGCAGGTTCAAATTTACCACGCCATTATCTATCTGACTGACGGAGCAGCCTAAATCACTGATCTTAGAGGCCTGAAACTTATAGGGTGTTCGACGTATGACGTAGGCATCCGATAAGATTTCCCGAAATTCACCCCCTAACGTTTTTAAAAACTTTCATTAATACATAGGCTATAAGAAATAATCATCAACAATCGGTATATACTTTTTTAATGTTAGTTGGATAGGCAAACTGGCAAACGTGCCACCTTATGGTAAGTGGTCGACGTCGCCCATGAACATAAACTAGTATACATGGAACGAGCCCAGGCAACTCATCTATGTGTTGCCTATCCTGAGACATAAGATGTTATGTTTCGGTGCCAGTAATTACACTGCCTGTCTTGCGCTTTTCTCCGAAACACAGCAAAGCTGTTTCACGGAAGAAACAAGCAAGATGGAGAAACAACCCATGCAGCCGGGAGCGCGGCACAGCGCTTCCCTCCCACCGGTGATACGTTTGTAATGCAGGCGTAGCTGCGGGCAACCGCTAGTAGTATCTTTTTTTGCATAGTCTAATTTTCAAGTTACAAGGGGTCTTGGGTACCTAAAGACTCCGTACTCTGGGGTTATTTACGCTTCGATTTCGTGACCTCTAGGCCACAGTTAATTCATATTAGGCTGACAATGTTTAAAGATTATGATATTAATCACATACAGAAAGAAAATACTATGTTAAAAGTTTTCACGCGAAGTAAATCGCCAATCAGGTGGAAAATTCTCTATCCTAGCCCTCGTCTGGGGGGGGGTCAGTCATGTGGATGTAGGTCGCTAGATCTAGGGTGCCTCGAGTCTATTTCTAGTACATCATCATCATCATCAGCCTCTATCCGTCCACTGCTGAACATTAGGCCTCCCTCAATGAACGCCAAGACGGTTGATCCCTCCCCACTCGAATCCAATACGGACCGGCCACCTATTGATTTAATATTTATGTAATCATCATTATCTGTGTGTGTGTGTATTACCGTCCACTGATGATCATAGGCCACTTCTAATGAACGCCAAGATGAGCCCTCCACTGGCATTTGGATGCGAGTCTTAGTTGGCTAAGACTGGCCACTGCACGGAAATCGAACGAATCTTTATATATAGGTACTTAGTATAAAAAACTTTATATAGTAAACTAGCTGTTCCCCGCAGCTTCGCCCGCGTTAACTTAGATTTACAGCCGTACCCGGATTAATGATGATTACTTTTATAGCCTAAGTTACTCCTTATAACACAAGATATCTGCCGGTGAAAGTCCCATCCAAATCGGCCAAGTCGTTTCAGAGATTAGCCGGAACGAACAGACAGACAGACAAAAATTGTAATAATGTTATTTTGGTATATGTACCGTGTAAAATCTATATTTTTTATTTATAATAATTTATTTATCTGTATACTACTACTCTATATAGATATAATATAAAATATAGGTACTAATATAAAAATGCTAAAGAATTAGTTTGTTTGAAAGCGCTAATCTCCGGAGCTTATGATACTTTCTTATAAGTACTACTTATATATATAGATAACTCTTCTCTGCAGTATTGCTTTTTCCAAAATTAAAAAATATACCCTCGAAAGAAGATAGAAATATCTTTACGAAAAGAAACAACCAATTCTGAGTAATAATTTCCTAAAAATTTACACGTATAACCAAACAACTCCTGTTTTATATTATAACCTTACTATAGAATATAGATGCATAATAACAAGACTGGTATTAGTACATAATAATTCTGATTTCCATAGTCGCCACTGTGGAAACCAGAATTGTTATAAACTTATGCAATTGCGTTGTTACATTTCCGATTAGTATTGCCTTAGGGGTAACACAGTTTTACCTTCAGTTATACCAACTACTAAAATAATAAAGGCAGGCATAAAAAAGCCAATAAAGAAATTACATTTTGCAGATACAACCATAATGGTCCAGGATACAGAGTCTAATTTTGCCCTTGACAAGTATCAAGCAAATTTTCCGTGAGCAGCTTCATTTTTTGAGACGCCCGACAATTTCCTGAGTGAGAATTCTCGATTGTGGTAGCTAACAGTAACAGAGGTAGCAAGGACAAAATATGTCCATTTGATGATGAACGTAGGACCGGGATAACGTACCACGCAATTTGTAGGACAATATGACTGTTAAATTATATAAATATTAACTAAGTAAAAGAAAAAAAAAAACAGCTGGTTAGTTATCATTTTTGATGACCTCGTTATCGATACATGTTGGAAGATTCTTTGATTAAACTATACATTTTGTAGGATACATATTTTTTCGAATAATTTAGATAATTATCATGAGATTTAACAAAAAAAACCCAGTTAGTAATACATTTTTGAGAATCATCAAGTGGACATATTTTATCCTTGCTAGGTCCGTTAGCTGTAACAATCGAGAATTTTCACACAAGAATTTGTTGGGCGTCTCATCAAAATTAACCTACTTTCGGAAAATTTGCTTGATAGTTGATAGTAATCAAGTGCAAAAATAGACCGTGGAACATAGACCATAATGTCCATGATCTACCTGTCACAAAAAATATATTTTCTATCCTATTCTATTAAGTACACATTTATTCAATATTTTAGGATTCTGTATTACTTTTAGGGGGTAAGTATGAAGTTTTTTTTTTAATTTTAATTAAAATTTGTTTACAAGAAATATGTTTTCTTTCATCCTCTAAAAATTTTATAAAATCCTTACTAATATTAGTATGCGTGAATGTGAGTTTGTTTATTTGTTACGCTTTCAGAGCCTATAAAACTAAAGTGATTTAGAAAATATTCCCCTGATAGATTAGACATTGCCAGCAAGTGAGGCTATAATATTAAGTACCTCGTATCCTTGTTCCCGCGGGAATGGGAACTACGCGGGTGAAACCGCGGGAAACAACTAACAGATAAGTATTTTATGTCTATCTATAGGCAAGAAACAATATATACTACCTAATATATTATAAGGAAATTGCATCAAATCTTTTTTGAAAATGACCTCACTTGTCCGAATTTAGCAACCATCCGTGATTGGTCTATTTCAGACTTATGACGTCATATTTTACGACATAAGTCGGTATTAAAAAGGAAAAAGTAATACTGTCTATCAATCGACAATCTGTATGTGTATTAGCATTTTACGCCATGACTTTGATCGAATTTAGATTAAAATTTAGTATGAATTTTAAGGACAAACGCGAAAATAGTGCGGATTATTTTTTACTAACCTACGAAATAAAGATCTTTTGATTTGATTTGTTTTGATTTGATAAGTCAAGACTTATTTAGTTTTAAGTTAACACAGTCCTGCTAGCGGTAGTGAGGTAGTTGAGGTAGCGTCAAACATGAATTCATGTTGAGCTCATAAAGTCAGCTGGAATGTGCAAGGTCGTAGTACGTGTCCATTGTCATGTACGTTTAATACAATGGCATGTTTAGAATCAATGACAAATGTGTTGATGCCAGGTGGCTTTTATCGCTTCACCGCACCTAATGGAGCCCACACGACAGGGGCGTTGCTACCGCTGTATCAGTATCAATGATACGGTGCCCCCGGGTTACAGGGGCCTCAGTAATGCCCCCAGCTTGTTAAAGGTCTTAAAACTCTTCAGAAATCCATTTAAAGATTTCAAAATCGATAAAGGAATAGAAATAGAGAAGCTCTTATTTAAATCAACGATTTAAATACAGTTCAACAGCTGTCTATATTTATTTCGCGTAAAAAAACAAATCTACCCATATATCAAGCAGGTGAACGAAATTTCCCCACCATGGTTCAGGCCTTGTCGTGGCGGTGGGGCTCAGTAACCTAGGGTAGGCGGTGCACCTTGGGCGAAGCTAATTGGGCCGAGGGGGCTCTTTGTACCCCTCTTATAAGAAGAGGGGACAGAAGAGCAGGGGGCAAGGGGTGAGGATGGGAACCTCACCCCATTGTACTGTCCCGACGTTGGGAGGGGTTGTTCTGTGGTGCGGGACAACCCGTCTGTGGAGGTGGCGTCGGTCCCTAGCGGGACTGACTAGCCGTCGAGGTGCCCTGTTTGTTTTCTAGATCCGGGGCACCTCACCAAAGGCGGCATTGATGGCACTCGCCGGGTTTTAGTGGGTAGAGCTGCGTCCATTTACCAGCTCTCGGGCGCAGCGAGTCCCACATACCCGCGTGGGGAGACCCACTCCCCCGCGGGATGCCTCAGAGCATTTCCCGGCGTTAAAGAAAAAAAAAAGGTGAACGAAATTTGAAAAGGGGATATAACATTATTATACCTAGATAAAATAAAAGAGGTCAAAAGTTTATTGATTTTTAGTACATAATCCTGCTTTTGTGTTTATAATTTATGAAAACATAATTTGTTTGATATAACTGTGTCATAGTAGAAGTTGTATTTAAAATTTGTTGTATCATGCTGTACCAATTGTACAAATTCATCATCATATAATCATGAGTCACATTAATTTCATAAATGGTTTCATTAGATAATTAAAGGAACTACTATAAATGACGACTTGAAACTTGAAAGATTCACGACTAACTTTTACCGACTACTAGCAACTAGCAACTTTTATGATACTAACAACTCTTAACTTACGACTCTCGACTTACGTCTAACGACAAAAAAAATCATGACTAATATATTGAAACAACTTTTCTTTATGTCATAAGACATCTGCGCGTCAGCATAACTGTCACTTGACGCCGGTGTCTTGTACCACCCCGGTCGTGTCGGCCCAATTCGGGTGCAAAGCAGCATAGCTCTATGTACCTCTTACAAAACATTCTTTCACGGCTTTTATCGCGGTTTATTAAAGGTTTTTACATGCCTGGCGTTTCGGATACTTTACAGCAACCATGACCACGGGAGGACCGAGGTAAGGAATTTGTTTCATTCCGAAATGAAATTCCCGTAGAAAACAATAAATTCACGACTAACTAAAGAAGAAAGAAAATCTACTTACCAGGTATCTCATGAGCTTTGTTGATGGGTATGCCCCTATTGGCAAAAGTGTATGCTGTTTTCGTACCGAACAGAACGTAAGGTTCCTCATCCACCGACAGGCAGGTTTCCTGGCATCGCACAATCGTTGCCAGCGTAACCACACCCAATGCGAACCAAAACATATCTGAAAAAAAGTTAGTATTTATAGTTATTCTCCAGCAATCTATACTAATATAATAAAGCAGAGCTTGATTATTCGAGCACGCTGAATCTTCTAAACTTCTTTTTCCTCCTTGCTTCGTGTTCCTCAGTGCTATTGGTCCTGACCTCCCCCCTGTATCACTTTCTCTTTGATGGTATTTCTCTATAATATGTTTCTGTTACCGGTACGAGGGAAGCGCTGTGCCGCGTTCTCGGCTACATGGCTACCACCATCTTGCTTGTTTCTTCCGTGAAACAGCTTTGCTGTGTTTCGAAGAGAATGGCAAGACAGGCAGTGTAATTACTGGCACCGAGACTTAACATCTTATGTCTCAGGATAGACAACACATAAATGAGTTGCTGAGCTCGTTCCAAGTATACTAGTTTATGTTCATGGGCGACGTCGACCACTTACCATCAGGTGGAACGTTTGCTATTTTGCCTATCCAACTAACATAAAAAAAAAAACATTAAAAACCAGGATAAGCAACACATAAATGAGTTGCCTGGGCTCGTTCCAAGTATACTAGTTTATGTTCGTGGGCGACGTCGACCACTTACCATCAGGTGGAACGTTTGCTATTTTGCCTATCCAACTAACATAAAAAAAACATTAAAAAAGTCTCCAGCTGTGTGGACGGCATTGTAAGCCGTAGGTCAAGAGAGGTGCGGATCTGATCGGACCAACATATTGAGTTGCGTCCACGAGGCCTTTTTCCTTTTACTACTACTACTTTGCCGATCACGAGGAGCTTCTCGAAACTTCCAGTCAGTTTGAAAAAGTATGTTTTCATTTGATTTGATTTGGCTAGTTATTTTCCAGAAAAGTTATTTTTTTATTTTGCGGCGACTGAAACCGCTAGTAGCAGCTTTAGTAGTACTATTTGAAAATCTAGAAATGATATTACACAGGTGGGAGCAAAACTACCGTTAAGTAGCGGTAAGATAAAGATCTGCGGATTGAGTTACTCTTTTCTTGAGATGGGTTAAAACAGGATAAGGATTGTAAAGTCTTTGATATACAATGGTTTTATTATCCATTCTTATAAACTAGTTTTGTATTATGAGCACAAGTGTGAAGTTTTATGCAAAATATATGAGTCATGTTAACTTATATAATAGGTATGTAAAATGTAGCAAATGCATTTATTTAAGTCGTTACCTCATTAAATATTTTGCACCTGTCTTTAAAACGACTGTAACGCTAATAATTGATTACAGTTCAGATAAACAAATAAAAATATACAAACTTTTAAATTTGTATTTTTTTATTATTTTATTGAAATTTATTGTACATAGCATCGCTCCTTCAATTAATGTGTTCAAAGCTTATATTTGTTACTAGCTGTTGCCCGCAGCTTTGCACGCGTTAACTTAGATTTACAGCCGTATCGGAGTGATGATGATTGATTGACGCGTGATGCCGGCTTAGAGTATTTACCAGCGCAAGAGTAAAAAACGGGGAACTTTGGCTAAGTTTGTTTCGCCGGTTCCTAGTAGTGGGTTATAAAATCCGTAAAAATTGTCTCCGTCCGTAAAAATCCGTAAAAAAATCTCAATTCGTCGGAATCTTTTTTTATGTATGTTATCTGATTACTCGAAGATGGCTCTACCAATTTGAAAAAATCTTTTTTGTTCTAAAGGATGCATTTACCACGTCATTATTGTTACTTTTGAAGCCGGTGTCGTATTTGTTGATGTACCTATCTCCCTTCCTACCTTGGCTGACACCGACTCCAAAAGTAACAATAATGACGTGGTAAATGCAAAGATTGTATATTAGTAGAAGAACTGATTATAAATGTAGGCACAAAAATTAAGGAAATTATTTTATTACTTTTTTTGTTTTTGAAGTCGGTTTTAATTTTTGTTTAATTCGTTTAGAAGTCGATGAGTGTCGGAACAAACTTGTGTCTGAAATCGAGTCTCTGTTAGCCAAAACCACGGAATGGGGGCGATTTAACTTAGTCCAATTTAACCCCAATAAGACATAAGTTCACCCTTCGTCGTTCCTCTACCGCCGCCGCCAGTATTGGAATACTTGGCGTGTGCTATCGTGGTCATTTGGAAGGAAAGGCTAAACTAGCTTTTAAGAAACTCGGCGTGCCCAGTAGAGCTAAGCAGAAGAACAGGTCACTGATCGGCTTGATTCCTTGGCGATGTCTGCTACATCTTCTACCACATGTACCACGGGGTGTCTTCTAATGAATTTTGAGGAAAACGCCGGTCATCGCGTCAACATTCCAAAAACCCACCTCGATGTCCGGAAATCCACAACAACTCTATTTTTACGACATTTCATGCCTCGCCCGACAACTATAATTTGGTATCGGCTGCCACCTACGGTATTTCCGAACCGAATGATGTAGCGGGTATCTATGGATGTTGCTTATCACTTACCACCAGGTGAAGCCGTTTGGCCCCTGGTCTATAAAATAAAATATTCTTTAAAAAATATGTAATTAGACCAGTATAATGAAACAATTTTTGACGGATTTTTTATTTTTTATTTTGGCTAGATTAGATACCAAATAAGTGGTAGATTGGCCGAGTAAATAGTTTTATAGTAGCCTTAACCTTTTTTTTTCTTTAACGCCGGGAATGCTCTGAGGCATCCCGCGGAGGAGTGGGTATGTGGGACTCGCTGCGCCCTAAGACCCGGCGAGTACCATCAATGCCGCCTTTGGTGAGGTGCCCCGGATCTAAAGAGCAAACAGGGCACCTCGACGGCTAGTCAGTCCCCCAAGGGACCGACGCCACCTCCACAGAGGAGTTGTCGCGTACCACAGAAGATCCTCAACCCTTGTCCCCTGCTCTTTTGTCTCCTCTTCTTTTAAGAGGGGTACAAAGAGCCCCCTCGGCTCAATTAGCTTCGCCCAAGGTGCAGCGGCTCACCCAATCAACCATGAAACCATGGTGGGGATATAATAGGCTTTTTTTTGTTATCGCAGGGAAATGCTTTTTACGCCTGTAGCAGGATCTCGGGTAGATCCTGACCCTATGTGGGACTCGCACCAAGGAGTACCCTACTCGTAAACTAAAACCACTGCGAGCGCCTTCATTTGAGGGAGGGGTATAGTAGCCCTAACCTAATGCCGTTTTACGTTGTACATATTATTCATATTGAAGTTTTATGTAGGCCCAAAATATACCAAACGCAACTTCAAACTGCTGATGTGTAAATAAGGGCGCGGCTCCACCGCGGCACACGGACAGGCTACGCACGTTTGTCAAGTTTCGCTTTGCAAGAAAATTGTAAGTGATTGATTCCATCCACGGACATCTTGCAATTGAAATTTTAACAGACTGCGTCATAAATATGCAACGTCATAAACGGCTGGCTGTTTATGACGTTGCATATTTATGACACATTAACCTAGTCCCGTGGTCGGCTTGTAAGAAATGGTAGGTACTAGATAATGAAGATAATTTGAAGATAATTACATTATATTAAAGTATTTACGATCATGATACAAATATTTGGATTTTTTACAAATACAATTTTCTATACTTTCTTACTTTCTGGGATTCGAACCCGCCAATATAACTTAATAATATTGACTTATTTAAAAATACAATCGGGGAATTTCAATAAATATTATACTTAATATAATATAAATTTAATAATATAATATTTGAAAATAAAAATATGGAATCTCAATTCTGCACAGGATTAGATTGTGGAACAATTCACACAATATCCTTATAAATTCTGGTGTATAATTATATTATTGTAAAGTTTCATTAAAATCCATTAAGTAGTTTTGTGTGAAATAGGAACAAACATTCACACATACAAACTTTCGCGTTTATATTAGTAGCTGATAATTGATATAAGTAGTAGATATTAGGATGAACTTGTTCATAAAAAAAAACAAGCAAGCTCTAGAAGAAAAATGCCGGAACAAAACTTTAAAATGCCGGTAAAAAAATGTCTGCCAATAATTTTTGTAGTGGACGCGTTTCAAATTTATAAAAATTACGAAATAACGTTGTTAATCAAACAATTGTACGTTAAAATTTGTTTATAAACAATACTTAAAACAAATTACCTGCTGTTAAACAAAATGCAATAATACCACTTAAAATCCTTCACAAATCACAATATGTATAAAATGTATTATTTGCAAATAAAGACAAACTACACACAAATCACTATACATGAAAGTTATTGCGTTGTATTAATCTTTATAAAATCTTAATAAAAACTTTTTCACTTATTTAATCTGTAGAAAATGCGCGGGAAACACGACGTCTCACCGCAATAGGAGTGCCAAACTGGTTGTAAAAAAACAGGCTTCGACGCTTAGTACGCGTGTACCAGTTACTACAGTCTACAACGAAAGCTTTAAACCCAACAAAAATTGAGGCGCGTAGAAATGAATGAATACACGATCTTGATTTATAAATAGTTGTGGAGGCAGCCATTTTATAATATAAAAGGGTCTTCAGGGTCTTCATCATGTTTCTGAATCATTATAGCCTCTTTGGTTGTTAAGCCTTATTTTAAAATTTGTATATATATCATATTACTGATTTCAGATATCATCATCATCATCATTAGCCTCTATCCGTCCACTGCTGAACATAGCCCTTTTTTTTTTCTTTTTTTTCTTTAACGCCGGGAAATGCTCTGAGGCATCCCGCGGAGGAGTGGGTCTCCCCATGCGGGTATGTGGGTCTCGCTGCGCCCGACAGCTGGTAAATGGATGCAGCTCTACCCACTAAAACCCGGCGAGTGCCACCAATGCCGCCTTTGGTGAGGTGCCCCGGATCTAGAAAACAAACAGGGCACCTCGACGGCTAGTCAGTCCCGTAAGGGACCGACGCCACCTCCACAGAGGGGTTGTCCCGCACCACAGAACAACCCCTCCCAACGTCGGGACAGTAAAATGGGGTGAGGTTCCCATCCTCACCCCTTGTCCCCTGCTCTTCTGTCCCCTCTTCTTATAAGAGGGGTACAAAGAGCCCCTCGGCCCAATTAGCTTCGCCCAAGGTGCACCACTCACCCTAGGTTACTGAGCCCCACCGCCACGACAAGGCCTGAACCATGGTGGGGCTGAATAGCCTTCCCTCAATGAACGCCAAGATGACCGATCCCTTGCCACTCGCATTCAACACGGACCAGCCACCGCATGGAGATTGTCTTCCCACCTGGTTAATGGCCGACCAACACTTCGTCTACCCGAACGTGGCCTTCACTCTTGAACCTTATTGGCCCAGCGGCCATCCGTTATCCTGATTGTGTGACCAGCCCACTGTTTGCATGTCTGTATTTTACAGTTATACTGTATTTAATTTACAGTTACAGATATGCTGTATTTAATTTACTTACAGGTTTTAATTTACAAGTTAATTAGTATAAATGTTAGCCTTTAAAGACTTGATCTTGCTTCGATTGCACAACATATCGGGAAACGTAAATCAACGTCTGTTTAACGTATTGCTTCATTACGGAAACACGTACGCAAGTACTAAAAAAAGCAAAGGATGTCTTTCAAGGCTTTCAAACGGAATTAATAGAATTATTGTAATTAATAATAATAAATAAAAAAATTATTTACTTCGTAAAGAGAGTTCACAAAAATCAGATGACTGGAGTCTCCTTTTAAGCATTGTAATGCCTGTGGTAGGAGACTGCGCTCTTCCCATTCTGGATAGTTACTGTCAAATAATATGAGAATTTTAGACATGAGATATTGTAATTAATATGTTGTTAATCTCGCCCAGTGCAGATAATTTTGACAATGATGTCTGCACTGGGTCATGGATGTGAATATAATATATCCTTTTATCATAAGAAGTAATAGCAAAAACAACAAATATAAACAAAAAATATAGCAAAACAATGGTAAATTATATCCGGATAATAATAATTATTGTAAGTAGGAATGATTTAAGGCGCTTGGAGCTAACATTGAAAACGCTGCCTTATTTCGGATTTCCTTCTTAAAGATATATAACAAAGAATAAAGTAGAAAAATGATCATCATCAGTTCGGATACGTCCGTAAAAGCAACAGCTAGTATATTTATAAACCGACTAGCTGTTGCCCGCAGCTTCGCCCGCGTTAACTTAGATTTACAGCCGTACCCGGAGTGATAACATCAGCTATCTCCCAGTGAAAGTCCCGTCAAAATCGGCCCAACCGTTTAAGAGATTAGCCGGAACAAATAGACAGACAGACAGATAGACAGACAGACAGACAAACAGACAGACAAAAAGACAAAAATAGTAAAAAAGGCTGTTTTGGTATATGTACCGTATACATACATCCATATGCATTTAGTAAAAAGCGGTTATTTTGATATTACAAACAGACACTCCAATTTTATTTATCTGTATGGATGTATAGATATGACTTAGGAATCTTCATATCGAATTTTTAAGGACTACTTATCATTTCTTCACTTGATGCTGTAGAACTGCTTGGTTTTATCTATTCTATAGAGTGTAAACTGATTGAATATATAGTATAGTAAGGTATCCGAAAAGAAATAAATATGACATAGCTAAAACCCGATTTGGATTATACTAAAAGCAAACGATATGAATGACAAATCAGGTATGTGGTGGGCTGTAGGCATCGAGCATATGTTACCGGAATAGAGCAGTAATGTTGTGTTTTGTATCAAAACAAATTTCGCCATTGTGCTGCGACGCTGCGCCGTACTGCGGACGTACACATACAGATAGCTGGTTAGTTGAATTGCTATTACGTCAGTGACAAATCACTGACCAGTTTCGGATTTTTATGGCTCACATGACTAGGTACTCTATCCGGTTATAAGTTCGATGGTGGTGGGCTTAAACGTAGTGTTTGCCAAATTTTCATTAACACTTAATAACCTTGTAAAATATTAATAGATAATAATTGAGATCACCGATTTAAGAATAAGCTTCTCTTTGTTGCACTGATTAGAGGTTGTTAGATGACATCATTCCCAGGTTGAAAATAAAGCATGTCGTAATCTTTGATATGAGCAATCGACTCACGTAAACGACCATAAAACCTAGAGCTCACATTACATATGACCACAGAACTTAACAATATGTATAATGAATATAGTTTTATTTTTTACGCCGGGAAGTGCTCTGAGGCATCCCGCTGGGGAAGGAGGAACTCCCCAACTCGTCTCACACCACAGAACAACCCCTCCCAACGTCGAGACAGTGCAATGGGGTGAAGTTCCCATCCTTCCCCCTTGTGCCTCCTGCTCTTTAATCCCATCTTCTTATAAGAGGGGTACAAAGAGCAGCTCCCTCGGTTCAATTTGCTTCATCCAAGGTGCTGGTGTTGTACTGAACTCCCCCTAAACGACTGGACAGATTTTGATGATTTTGTGCGTGTGAATCTAAACCATTTTCGAGTCCACTTAATTTGAAAATGCCTTAGATTCATGATGTGAACCGACCACTACAAATTTTCCGCTAGCGTCTTTATATTCATTTATATTTTATACCATTCCTATCTATACATCTACACGGATAAATAAAATTGGAGTGTCTGTTTGTAATATTAAAATAAAGGCTTTTTATTAAATGCATATGGATGTATACACGCTACATATAGATACCAAAATAGCATTTTTACAATTATTTAAGTCTGTTTGTCCGTCTGTTTGTTTCGGCTAATCTCTGAAATGGCTGGGCTGATTCTGATGAGACTTTTACTCGCAGATAGCTGATATTATAGGGAGTAACTTAGGCTATAAAATAATCATCATCAATCCGGGTACGGCTGTAAATCAAGGCTAATCTTACATAAAACAGCAATGTACTAGGTTAGTGTGGAGTTTATTTTTATGAGATTTTTGTGTACTTTATTTGTTTATTGATGGTTTATTGGTGGTGATTATATTTATAGCCTACACGCGCCCCGCGGTTTCGCCCATATACTTTACATTCCCGTGGGAGTACGGGGATAAGTTATAAGCCTATGTGTTATTCTGATATAATAGAGCTTCATTAATATCCATTCAGTAGTTTTTGCGTGAATGAGTAACAACTAACAAACATCCATACAAACTTTAGCGTCTATATTAGTAGGATAGTAGGATGTCACTCACAGATAACGTAGAATTATACTCGTATGAGTAGTTTCGGATGAGTAGTGTCGAGCGTGACCTTTGCAGGAAACTTGAGAATACCTTGAAACTGGGAATTTATAATTAAACTAGCTGTTGCCTGCAGCTTCGCCCGCGTTAACTTTGCAGCCGTAGACGGATTGATGATGATTATTTTTGTAGCCTAAGTTACTCCTTAATATATCAGCTATCTGTAAGTGAAAGTCCCGTCAAAATCGGCACAGCCGTTGCCGAGATTAGCCGGAACAAACAGACAGACAGACAGACAGACAGACCGATAAAAATTGTAAAAAATGTTATTTTGGCCGTGTATACATCAATATGCATTTAGTAAAAAGTCGTTATTTTAATATTAAAAACAGACACTCCGATTTTATTTATCTGTATAGATGTATAGATAAAACGTGAGTGACGATGGCCTAGGGCTAGTCCCCACCATGGTTCAGGCCTTGTCGTGGCGGTGGGGCTCAGTAACCTAGGGTGAGCGGTGCACCTTGGGCGAAGCTACTTGAGCCGAGGGGGCTCTTTGTACCCCACTTATAAGAAGAGGGGACAGAAGAGCAGGGGGCAAGGGGTGAGGATGGGAATCTCACCTCATTGTACTGTCCCGACGTTGGGAGGGGTTGTTCTGTGGTGCTGGACAACCCCTCTGTGGAGGTGGCGTCGGTCCCTTGCGGGACTGACTAGCCTTCGAGGTGCCCTGTTTGTTTTCTAGATCCGGGGCACCTCACCAAAGGCGGCATTGGTGGCACTCGCCGGGTTTTAGTGGGTAGAGTTGCGTCCATTTACCAGCTGTCGGGCGCAGCGAGTCCCACATACCCGCGTGGGGAGACCCACTCCCCCGCGGTATGCCTCAGAGCATTTCCCGGCGTTAAAGAAAAAAAAATGGCCTAGGGCTAGTGGGTATAGGCTCGGCTTCTTGAGTGAGACCCGAAGCGGTCTGGGTCTGGGTTTTTCTAATTTTTTACGGGCACCTGAACATGAGACCATCTGCTAACCGGTGAAGGAAACATCGTGAGGAAACCTGCATGCCTGATGACATTAAAAGTCTTTGAAGGTGTGTGAAGTTCACCATCCCGCCTTGGGTCAGCACCCCGGTGGAATATGGGCCAACACGTTGTTATTTTTTGTTATTGTAAGCGCAGACTAAAATATTAGTAATGAATCATATTACTAATAATATAATCCTAAGATTACGAGGTCATGGTAGAACACGTACATGAAGCATATTATGATTTATTCGCACATTTCAAGAAACACGCGTTTTATTTTGTTTTTCCTTTACGTAGAAAGTGGGACAGAAGTCATTGTGGGTACATTTTCTAATGAACAATGCTTTAATTGTTCTGATAAGATTGTCGTTCGTAATTCATATGTAACAGAAGACTTTTATTAGCTACACACGCATAAATTCTATCACATTCTATCTATCTAACAACATTTTTTACAATTTTTGTCTGTCTGTCTGTTTGTTCCGACTAATCTCTAAAACGGATGGGCCGAGTTTGACGGAACTTTCATAGGCAGATAGCTAATAGATATTATAAGGAGTAACTGAGGCTATAAAAATAATCATTATCAATCCGAACACGGCTGTAAATCTAAGTTATTATTATTTAAGGGTGGGGACACCAGCGAGGCCAGACGGGTGATCAGTCCTCATTACCGGGACCATTTCACCCAATAAATCTAAGTTACCGCGGGCGAAACTGCGGGCAACAGCTAGTAGGTACTTGAATAAAATAAATTCAATGAAGAAGTGAAAATATGACGTATAAGTATATTATACGATTTTTGCCCGAAAATTGTGCCCGAAAATCAGACTTGGCTTAAAGGTAACAAGACCACAATACCTAGACAATATCTAGATATTAAAAAAAATGAAATAGGTAAGTAGTTAGAAGCCAGGACTTGTAGAGTTATTTTATTTATTAGATGATTGTCTTTATTGTGTTTACCACATACATTCTTCAACATCAAGTCACACGTGTCAGTAAGGCAATAACCTGCAGTGCTTATGCGAATGCAGTGCGGCCTGTGCGACCTCATTTTCGTATGGCCAGTGACCCGTGCCGTATTGTATGTGACTGTGGAGTCCGGTCAATGGTTCTTTTCATATGGCTTTTAGTTTACGAAGTTATAACGGCAATTGGTATTTAAGTTACAAAAAAGTAAGAAAAAAGTAAAGATCATGGTTTTTCGAGCTTACCCTTAAGTTGGTATTTAAGAATTTATTGTATGTCAATAAGAACAAAATAAAAAGCAAATATAAAAAGCATTAAAAATATATATTTTTGAATGCTTACGCGAATTCCACATATAGCATTTTATATATTATTTAAAGTACCTACTATTTACTAAGGCTATTTATTAGGATTTTAAAGCAATTTATAAGGACTTTTATTTTCGGATGATGTCGAGGGATCTTCTATCGCAAATAAGGGCATTTATAATAAGTATCTGAAATAAAATTTAAAAATATTTTCATTATAGTAATTTAATTTTAAACTTTTAAATGTACTTTTAATGTGTAGTGTAATTATTCTAAGACCTCTAGGTATATACATAGTTTTAAGCATTTATTCATCTAATATTAAGTAAACCAGCAACCTTCATTCAAGAATTAAGTTTTATATTATAAACTAAATATTATTATATTCTTTGTACATACTTAAATTACTATATTAAGAAAAAATATGATGTGAAAAAATAAAACATGTTTGAAATTTTAAATTTACCGGGGAAATATTTGTTAACTTTTTCGTCTTACTTATCAAAGATAGGCAAAGATACAATATCTCGGAGTTGTTTTTTTTAAAGTAAGAAATTTGTTCATTTAGTATCTTTATAGTATATAATATATTGATTCTTAATAATTAACAAAATTAAGCTAAGAAAAAAATATACTTAATAAAATTTGACGTTAAAAATACTTTTGCCATTTATTTTGTAGGTTCAATATTAGGTTCTTTGTTTTTTCTTTACAAAGTTCTATCATTCTAATTATTCCTTTGCATTTTAGACAAAAAGTGAGATAAAAATGGCATTTCGTTTGTCATAGACAAGCAACATAGCTTTTACTTTTTGTCATGTCGTTGTAGTTGTTCGTGTTTATGGTTGTAGTCCACTAATGGCGTGTCTTCCGGTACCACACGTTATAACATCAAAATGGCAAAGAAAAAAAGTGACGAGAAAGTAAATCCCACTCCTCAAAGTGACAATGAAGAACAAAATTTTGAAGAGGAGCCAGATTTTGATGATCCTGAAGGATTTGTGGATGATATAACCGAGGAAGGTAGGATTTCTTTCGACCGAAAGTTTACCCGGCCATATGCGTCATCTCACATATTTAGCTAGAAATTATGAAGTCTTTGTAGATAATTTAGCTTCCATATCCTTAATTATTGAATGGCTATATTATTATACGATATTAAGTCAATAAGTTGTAATTTGTATGTACTTTTAGAAACTTACAAATTCTAACCTCACTTTGACGTTGCAGAATTGCTGGCAGATCTGTTAGAACAGAAACCCAAGGAATCCGATGGATACGAAAATGTTATAATAGTGGACGGATGCCCGCAGGTTGGGCCAGAGCGTTTAGAGAAATTACAAAGCGTTATAAATAAGATCTTTAGCAAGTTTGGTAAGATCGTGAATGAGTATTATCCAACAAATGAGAATGGTGTCACCACAGGCTACATCTTTCTCGAATACAGCAACGCTCAGAACGCCGCCGAGGCTGTACAAGCCACCAATAATTGTAAATTAGATAAACAACATACATTTTTAGTAAACTTATTCACTGACTTCAAGAAGTAAGTATCTTATAAACATTATATATAAAAGACTATTTATTTCGAAAATAATTAACAGCAATCATTTCTGTTATCATTGCAAGAACTATTAAATGGTTCCTATTTATATTAATAATCCTAAAGAGTTTCTCTTTTTAATAACATATGTTTAAGTAATGTTGTAGGACCTAAACTTTTTTTTAAAAGTTATTAAGTAGTTACTTCAATAATTTGAAATGTGTATTTGTAGGTATTCGGATATTCCGAAAGAATGGGAGCCTCCAGCACCTCAGCCTTTCAAGGTTCAATCAGATCTGCAATGGTACTTGATGGACCCAGATGCATATGACCAATTCTTAGTGGGCATTGGTACTGGTGTGGCACTGCAAGTATGGCAGAATGCACTGCCGGAACCCGTTGTGCTGCAAGAACGACCTGTAAGTCATTAATTGCTATATGATTATGATACTCAAATACATAAAATATGTTGGTGTGCTAAAATGTATAATAAAGACCATTTTATATTTAAATAAGAAGCAGATCAGGATCATTATCATCATCATCAGCCCCTATGCGTCCACTGCTGAACAAAGGCCTCCCTCAAAGAACGCCAAGACGACCAATCCTTAGCTACTTGCATCCAACATAGACCGGCCACTGTATGGATATCGTCTTCCCATCTGATTAATGACCAAACAACACTTCGTCTACCTTAATGAGGCCTCCACTCTAGAACCTTATGGTCATATCGGCCATCTGTTCTGAGTGTGTGACCAGTCCACTGCCACTTCAACGAGCTTTAGCATGCTATGCTGGGTGTTTCTTTGGCAGATAGGATTTGAAACGAAGACATACACCAGATAACTAAAGTTACTAATATCACATGAAGATTACAGATAAGAATACTAATGGTTAATGTGAATGTTGGAATCTAAATTTCTAATGAAAACAAAACATATTATGTTGTTTCTAAATTTACCTTTTACTTAGAATAAACATAAAAATATTGATGATAATCATTCCTTACATAATGATTTTTAGGTTTGAATTTAAGGTTCTGAAAGAATGTTAATTTATTGTATGGTCAAAATGATCACAGAATTGTTTTATATCTTAATTATTGGTATGCATTTATTTATATGTAATATTTTCATCAATGAAATGATTTCATTAGAAATATAAGTCTAGAATTAAACTGCAATTAGTTACTACGTTTTTTATGTATAATTTATATACTATATTTAAGTTATTCTAACATTATAGTTTATGTATTTATAGTAGTAAATGTTTCTCTTTACAGAATTGGACTGAAACCTATGCTGTCTGGTCACCTCTCGGTACCTACCTGGCAACATTCCATTGGCGGGGTGTGGCCTTATGGGCTGGTCCTAAGTTCAGCCAGTTCCAGAAGTTTTATCATCCTGAAGCCAGGTTTATTTCCTTCTCGCCATGTGAGAACTACATTGTGACTTTTTCCCCGAATAGTGATAGAGGTGAAGACAAGAAATTAATTATATGGGATATAAGGTAAATATTCATCTATACAGATAAATAAAATTTGAGTCTGTTTGTAATATTAACATACCACTTTTTATTAAATTATACATTTAATAAATAGTTATGTTAATATACACATACACCAAACACTGGTACACCATTAAGTACTGGGTACACATACCAAAATAACATTTCTTACAATTTTTGTTTGTCTGTCTGTGTATGTCTGTTTGTTCCGGCTAATCTCTGCAATGGCTGGGCCGATTTTGATGGGACTCACTAGCAGATAGCTGATGTTATAAGGAGTAACTTAGGCTGTAAAAATAATCATCATCAATCTGTGTATAGCTGTAAATTTTAAGTTAATGCAGGTGAAGCTGTGGGCAACAGCTAGTCTCAAATAAATCTTATGTCAATTTGTTCGTACTAAATTATTTAGAACTCAAATATATGCATAAGATCTATTTACACTTAATTAATGTATCGAAGTTGTATACTTGCTCCTAAGAAAAGATGTTCTTTACTCTCACTAGAATTTAATCATCAGGCAGTATCAATTCATTAAGTTGGGTCTTTTAATGCATTCTTATATGGCAAATCTCAAAATCCTACTAAAATTTTACTATAAGTAGTTGAGCTCTTTGCAGGAAGAGAGATTTTTTGTAATTATACTTATTAAAAATGTCTTACTTTCTTTTAACAGGACTGGTCAAGAAAAACGCAGCTTCCCACCACCAGAAGAGTATGTAACATGGCCCATCTTCCGCTGGAGCAAGGATGACAGGTTCTTTGCAAGGCTCAGCGCAGATATGCTGTCTGTTTACGAGACACCCAGTTTTGGACTTTTAGATAAGAAATCTATCAAGATACCAGGAATAAGGTTGGCAAATTTGTTTTTTTTTTATTATAAATGCAAATACAAAATCATACATTGGAAAATATAATTCATACCTTCAGTTCTGTGTATTCTTAGTAGCTGTTGGGTTAAGCAATTTTGTATCCTATTCTAGTAGAATGAATGTTTTATATTTTGAGAGTCTACCCTTCTCAAGGTTATCCTGTATTATACGCAAATATATAATATGTGAATGTGAAATTTGGCAGAACGCCATAACATTGCCCATATTACAGAATACATATTTGAGTAGTACATACTACATATAAATATGTTTTATTTTAATGTTCTGAATGAATAAAATTAAATGTTACATGTCTTGTTGGTACATATTGTATTTGTTATAAAATTTAGTGTTAAGCCTCATTTACATAAGAAGAGTTTCTTGAACGCGTGTAGGCGACAATATCAGTCAAATTTGAATTTAGAGTCATGAATCCGCGCAGGTATCGCCGTGTCTGAACGAGGCCTTAAAGTTATTGTCACAACATCAACATCATCATTATCAACCTTTTCCATCACCTTACAGATGGTATTGCCACGTATTGGACTTCAAATCTTCTTAATGTGTGATATTTTTTTTAGAGATTTCTGCTGGTCTCCATCTGACAACATTCTGGCATATTGGGTGGCGGAAGACAAAGACGTACCAGCTCGAGTGACCCTCCTAGAGCTACCAAACCGTACTGAAATAAGATCTAAGAATCTGTTCTCTGTCGCTGACTGTAAAATCCACTGGCAAAAGAGTGGCGACTACTTATGTGTAAAAGTAGATCGGTACTCCAAAGTTAAAAAAGATAAGAATGAAATCAAGTATTCTGGAATGTATTATAACTTCGAAATATTCCATATGAGAGAAAAAGAAATTCCTGTGGATTCTGTGGAAATAAAGGAGCCCATCCAGGCATTTGCATGGGAGCCAATAGGATCCAAATTCTCTATCATTCACGGTGACCAAGCCAATATCTGTATAAGTTTCTATCAAGTTAACACTGGCCAAGCCCCGACATTGCTGAAGAAGTTTGAAAGGACTACATTCAACCATCTCTTCTGGTCACCGATGGGACAGTTCATTGTGCTCGCCAATCTTGGACTGACGGGTGGTGCTCTGGAGTTCTTGGATACAAACGATTTCACTATCATGAGTGTCTCGGACCATTACCAGGTTTGTTATTTAAATGTTATCTGCTGTATGTATTTTATTTGAAACATAAAATAAAATTTAAAATGGAATGTAGATCCCGGATTAAATTCTGATACAAATTATGTAATTAATTACTTTAAATTGATATATTTTATATTGTTTTAAACTAACGTGATTACTATTCATATTTATATTATTGTTACTGGGAGACCCCATGATCATAGCGATTGAAACATTGCCGAAATATCGAGACCTCAATAAAACTTTCAATGTGGTAACAAGAATATAAATATTGATATATTTTACTGATTTCAATAAAGGGTAACCTACTTTATACAATTCAATGATATTACACTAAAAAGGTTCATTCTAATTATGTCTATAAATGTTAGTTTTATTTTCATTAATACTTTAATATTAACAGATGTCTGGCATTGAATGGGACCCAACCGGCCGTTATGTTGTCACTGGTGTGTCGTCGCTCAAATGTAAAATGGACTGCGGATACTATTTGTGGTCCTTCCAAGGAAAAATCTTGAGGAGGTGAGTTATAACACCTCCGTAATTTTATCTATGTCGTAATGTCATAAGTTTTTTTTTTTTTTTTTTATGTTACTTGGATAAGCAAACTGGCAAACGTGCCACCTGATGGTAAGTGGTCGACGTCGCCCATGAACATAAACTAGTTTACCTGGAACGAGCCCAGGCAACTCATCTATGTGTTGCCTATCCTGAGACATAAGATGTTCAGTCTCGGTGCCAGTAATAACACTGCCTGTCTTCCCCTTCTCTCCGAAACACAGCAAAGCTGTTTGACGGGAGAAACAAGCAAGATGGTGGTACCCATGCAGCCGGGAGCGCGGCACAGCACTTCCCTCCCACCGGTATTGTTGTGCAATAAAAGTTAAAATATGGGATATTGCATGCAACATTGAACTTTTAAGGTTTATGAATTTTCCACTTTTTTCAGAGTAATGAAGGAAGGCTTTGCACAATTTCTCTGGAGACCTCGTCCACCAACACTATTATCTGAAAAGCAGCAGAAGGAAATTAAGAAGAACCTTAAGAAATACTACTCTCAATTTGAATCTAAGGATCGTATGAGAAGCAATAAGGCTAGCAAGGTAAGAACCATTTCTTAACAATTTATTACCTATATTATTGAGATAATATATATTATATACCTAATCTATTTAAACATTTCTGGTAAAAAAAAAAATACATAGCTTAATATTTCTAGTGAGAAAAATACGATTTTCTCTTTGATATACTTGAAAGGCTTAGGTTTTCATATGTATTTATATGATGTTAAAATTGTATTAAATTTGAATTAGATGAAGTATCCCACTGTCTCAAAATAATGTCATTTTTTAAATGTTATATATTACGCAAGTTATTTTTATCTGTTCTTATTACTAACTTATGTTCCGGAACTCTATATTCCAGCAGCCTACAAATGTCTTGTTCAAGAGAACAGTTTTATTATAGTGTTAGTGATAATACCTCCTTTCCTTCAATATCTTATATCATTCATTATATATTCCCAGGAACTGGTAGCGAAACGTACGGAGCAAATGAAGAAACACGTGGAGTACCGCGAGATGAAGTCGCGAGAGTGGGCCGAACAGAAACCGCGCCGGCTCGAGCTCAGGAACTGTAAGTTGATCGATATCTCTCTGTTAACCACTTTTGTAATGTTAATCGCGTCTGTCTGTGTGTCTGTTTGTGGCACCGTAGTTCTCAAATATAATTATTTTAAAAATTAATAGAGTCGTGAGATGGTCTCTTTGCCAGTAATTAAATTGTATTTTTTATGTCATAAGGAGGCAACCAAGCGATTGTAGCTTTATGGTCACTACCGACGTACATATATAATAGACATCCAAAAGTTATGCATGATGCGTTGTCTTCCTTTTCCCTATCCCCTGGAAACTCACAAACCGCACGAAACGCGATTACATAGCTGTCACTTGACGCTGGTGTTATGTGAGCGAGAGGTACTACCCCGGTAACTTTTCGAAGGAAAGATAGATATTAGTAGGATTGTGGTTTTATGCAGGGATATGTTAGTTTCTTCAATGCCTGTGTCATAGAAAGTTATCCTTCCGAAATGTTATGTAGCAAATTACAAACATGGTGAAAATGTTGTAATTGTTTTGTATCCATTTTACATTAATATTATTTCTAAATGTGGCAGAGCAAGGCCTTCTGACACAGGTTCATTAAACCTACAAGAGGTACTCGACCACTACGTTATATTACTATATATGGTTAACATGGAAATAAAGTTATTATTATTATTATGTTATTGAAATATTTTTCCTTGTCATTCTTCTTCTTCATTTTTGGCAAATTTGTCATTTGTTACATTCTGAAAGTGTGTATGTTGGCATAAACATTGAAATTTTTTCAGATGTGGACACCGACGGCTTTGACACGGACCAGTCCAGCGCAGTGGAGGAGTTTGTTGAATTCTTTGTGAAAGAGGAACAGACCGTGATCGAGTAGTCGCCATAGCCCGCCCTCGGCCGGGGGTCGCCCCGACCGCACGCGTTTTTAATAAACGGACATCAATCATTCAAAGTTTTTTTATACCTATCCCATATTGTCACAAATTGTTTTGTACGCAACAATGTTCAGTGTATTACAGTTAAATTATACAATAGGTAATGTTTATAGATATATTAAATTGATATGTTTCAAACAGAAAACGGTCTTTTAATGTTCAATGTGAACTTATATGGAATATGGATTCTTACTCCCTGTACGGGAGTAAGAATACAGCTTTATTTAATAAGTGGTTAATATGGGAAAATGGCTTACAGTTAACATGAATTACCTGTTAACATCCACTATTGTTGTGTCTCCTCAATATTCGTCATTATTACCAACTTTTAGATATAGACTTGGTCCAATAGACTAACATGTCTAGATGTTTATATTAGATACAGCTGAAAACGAACTACAAAGTAGATCATGTGAAGCCACTATTACTTGAGTTTGATACTGAAACTATACATACTGGTGTCTGTTCGTCTGTCTGTGACAGATCGCAGGACTATCTTTTGAACTGTAATAGATTTTTTTTCCAAAAAATTGTGTAATGGCATAATATAACAAATAAAATCGCTCAACGCGGCTAAAGAAATTTTTCCCGAAAACTGAAACAAATTTCAGCGTTTTATGTCTACACTACTTATTATATTATAATATGCTGATACGGAACCACAGTACGGGACATTTTGTACAGGAGTCTTACTTGCACTTGACGGATTTCTGCACATACCGACAAATTGCGAAGCGAGATTGTAAGCTGACTAGTCTTGCCTTGCCGTTTATTGAAATGATAACACGGAGCCCTCGTTACTCCCGTGGTTACTCCACCCTGTTTTCCGTTTGTCTGTCTGTCAAGTCAAAATCTATGAGTACCTATTTCCTATTGCATTGGAATAATTTGGGTCTCACAGAAAAAGTGTAGGAATAATCCAAAAAGTAATATTTCATATTTTTTTGATGACGCATGGAAATGAGTTTTGGTTTTACCCCTGTAGCCAGGTTACCCTGGGTGTGTTCCTGACCCTACGCGGGACTCACACTTGGGAGTGCCCTACCCAAACAAAAAAAAGCACTGCGAGCGCCTTCAGCCACTTTGTATGTCCCTCATCTGCAAGCAACAGGATCACCTCCACCAAGGATAATAAAAGTCATAATGCATCACAAGCCAAACGCTAAGGCTGTTCGTGCCTCTCTATCGCTTGTTCCGCACTCTCGCTTACACGCTTGGCTCAGGTGACACGTGACACTTTTTCCTGCGTGCAGTCGGCGTTTATCGATTTATAAGGCATTATCACGTAAAATCATCGCACGTAAACGGTAAACCGACAATACAGACGTATTTTTTTTTAAACTTAGTCATGTTGCTATAAAATCGTATTTTTTATACCGACTTCTATAATTTAACGAGTTTCTTTGTTCAATCACACGAGTTTCACATCCCCCGTTTCCTCATTCATGTTTGGTTTACGTAAGTGCTCTTAACTTTAGCACGAGCATCACGTTCCAATTCCGAACAAGTCTCATTCCAATTCGGCTTCACTGTAATTTAATCCGACTTCCATAGGTATTTAAAACGTTTTATTTGTCTAATGGACGATCAGATATTTTTTTAAAGTAACCGAAACGTCGGGCTTGTAAAAATCTTAATAAACCGCGATAAAATCTGTGAAAATTGTTTGATTATAATATTTTTTTAAAGTTTTAGAACAACAACAATCAACAATACAATCCTTCCCAACGTCGGGACAGTACAATGAGGTGAGATTCCCGTCCTCGCCCTTCTTACAATGAGCCCCCTCGGCTCAATTCGCTTCGCCCAAGGTGCTGGGCTCACCCTTGGCTAATGAGCCCCACCGCCACGACAAGGCCTGAACAATGGTGGGGAGCCTCACTCCCAGCCTACAAAAACGCAGACGAACCTAGTTGGATGCGGGTGGCGGAGGAGCAACAGTTTTGTCGTTCATTCCAAGAGGCATGTCTAGCAGTGGACAGGCTGATTATGATCCTCGCCTGATTTGAAAGAAAGAAAGAAAAATATTTTATTGTCCACACCAAAGATCAAAACATTATCACAACGTAGTTTCACATACATTAATTATTGTGAACAATAGAGGTAGCCACTCAGCATTTGCCACACCATGACAGCAATGGTGAATTGGTGAGACGCTGATTTTCAGTGACTCCTCATTGTCACTTGGAGCGACATCGCTGACAGCACTTACATAACTGATTAGAAATATACATTACTTATTTGATTTTGAATAGTTCACATCATTAAAAAAAAAAAAGCAAAAAACACAAATATTCACAATTTTTATGCATTACCTACCCTAAACCCATTTCGAGGTAAACCGTGTCTAGCAGATTATGAATGAATTCGAAAACATTTATGATTCATCTCACAAAAGCCAGCCTACGTTTCACGGCCATAGTGATACGTTTATTTCCTGGCTCTTTGCCAAGTCGTTTTAGATACCGTTCTCCGATTAACCATCAAGTTAATATACCTTTCCGCTAGGTATATTAACTTGATGTGTTTAACATATTTATAAAAAACGTTCTGTCATTTTATTTACGGGGTTTAAATCTATCTTGATTATCTTTATATTAATTACGTTATTACAAATCATTACCTAATAGTAGCAGTAGATATTCTTTCTTCTGCTTCCCTCGCACCGCGCGCGTTGTAAAAATAACTAAAAAGCTTATAATCTTGCTCGATATCTATATGTCGCAGGTAAATGAGGATATCAGAGATTTCACGAAATCTCTAGGGATACTACGAAATCACGGAAAACGCAGATGTTAAATATTCTTATTTCCGACGTCTTCTTACTAAATAAAAACATTTTACAAAAAAATTTAAAACCGATATTAAATTATATTATATTAATTAGCAATTATCCCGCGAAACACGCAGTCTTTACAGCAAATTTAACGATTACTAATCGTAGAGTCTACATCCTGAGGATGCCTCGGTGTCGGGGCGAAACGTGCGTAGATTGTTTGGTGGTGGTCTTTTACTGTGGTTGTGGTGCATGTGGGGGTGGTGGTGCATGCGAGTGTACGCATATGCAGTGTGGGAAAGGAGGGCGGTGCTATATGCATGCATATGCGTGCACTCACACATTTGCTGTAAAGACTGCGTGTTTCGCGGGATAATTGCTAATTAATATAATATAATTTAATATCTTATATAATGGATTTCCGCAAAGTAACGCCTGATTCTATTAACTAAATTAAAACCGACTTCAAAAATACTAAACTAAAAAGTAATAAAATAACAGTTTCTTTAATGTTTGTACTTACAACATATAATCAACTTAATCTTCTACTAATGTACAAACTTTGCGTTTACCACGTCATTATAGTTACTTTTGGAGTCGGTGTCAGCCAAGGTAGGTAGGTAGGTAGGTAATCTACAGCAACAAATACGACACCGACTAAAAAGTAATAAAATATTACTTTTTAGTTTAGTATTTTTGAAGTCGGTTTTAATTTTTTTTGTAAAATGTTTTTATTTCTTAATTTTTAGTGATTCGTCGTTCGACGAAATTCGTCGTCTTGGCGTTCATTGAAGGAGGCATGTTCAGCAGTGGATGGATAAAGGCTGATGATGATGATGATGGTGATGGTGATGATGATGATGATTACGATGACCGCGACATACTATGGTATGCTATCAAAGCATCCTATACAATTGTTACATCGACACGTAATAAAATAATCATATCATCAAGGTAAACATTGGGAATAACTAAAAAACGGCTTGTCAGATCTTAATAAAATTAACATGGGACCAAATTGGAAACACCAGCTTTCAAACAAAAAAATAACCATCGAAATCCATTCACAAACGGCGGAGATATCGTGTCACATACATACAAAAAAAAAAAAAAACTAACAGACGAATTGAGAACCTCCTTTTTTTTTAAGTCGGTTAAAAAATCTAGTGATATGACAATCTATATCAGACAGATAAATAAAATTGGAGTGTCTGTTGGTATATTAAAATAACCGATTTTTAATAAATGCATAATAATATGGATATAGACACGGTACAAATACCAAAATAGCCTGTTTTTAATTTTTTTTACATTTTCTGAGAAAATGCAAAAACACGAGTACGATACGAGAGAGGCCCGGACCCTCCTAGCCCCTTCCCCACTTCTCTATGAAATACGTTATGATATGCTAAAATTTTCCGTAGATCACTCAGGTATATAAGTTATCTCAAAATAGCAATAAATAGGCGTCTACGCATATAGTTTCGTAAGGTCTAGGGCGGTCTGAGCCTTATTGTCTCTTGTATCGTACTCGTTTTATTGCATTTTCTGAAAAAAATTACCACAGTAATTTACATATTTTTTTACACCATCAAAAAGTAGAGATTTCAACGAACGAGAAGCCCACCGACTTTTTTTTCAATCAGATATTTTAACGTGAGAATTTTCGATTGAAAATGAGACCGTCTTTTCGTTATTAAGTCGAAATAATGTGAAAAAATTAACATTTTAAATTACAAGAATTACAGTGTGCTTAGGATATAAAAAGATAAGTTTCACCAAATTTAGTGACCAAAAAATTTGTTTTTGTAAAAGATAAAAATAAAAATCCAAAAAGTTGGTTATTTGAATTTTTCACATAAATTTTGAGGTTATGTGAAAAAAGTGTTAATTACAAAAGTTGTAGATCTTCTTATTACCTACAACTTTGCCATTCAACTTTTTTCCAAGGGACTCATAGTTTTGCCGGAAATCGAGATAAACCGTTTTTTAACCTTAGACTTCCCCCCTTCCACTTTCCCGCCATCAGATCGCCCGTAAATTATTTTTCCTTTCATTTCTGTTATATTCTCTTCCTTTTCCAATGGGTTTCATCCTTATTAATATTATAAATGCGAAAGTAACTCTGTCTGTATGTCTGTCTCTTCTTCACGCCTAAACCGCTGAACAGATTTGGATGAAATTTGGCACAAAGATAGTTTTAAGCCCGAGAAAGGACATAGGATAGTTTTTATCCCGGATATCCCACGGGAACGGGATTAATGCGGGTAAAACCCGGGACTGTCTATCTTCTGAACCACCGAACCGATTTAGGCGAAATTTGATATGAAGATTAACGTAGGACTTAATATAGTTTTTATCCTGAAAATCCTACGGGAACGGGAACAATTCTGGTTAAACCCCAGGACTTTCTATCTTCTAAACCACGGGACAGATTTGAGTGAAATTTGATATGAAGATAGTACTTTGAAATTTAACGTAGGATTTAAAACAGTTGTGGGGGGAGGACCTGGCGCAGCAGCCGTATGGCAAAAACCTGACGGTTGCTCTGCGTCCGGTCCTTGAGCGGTGGATGCGCCGTAAGCGCAAACCCATCACCTTCCGTCTGACACAGGTGCTCACCGGGCATGGTTGCTTTGGTGAGTACCAGTGCCGGACGGCCCGCAGGGAGCCGTTGACAGTGTGTCACGATTGTGGCGCGGCGGTGGACTCGGCCCAGCACACTCTTGAGATGTGCCCGAGATGGGCGGCGCTGCGTCACAGTTTGACATCAGTCATCGGAGGGGACTTGTCTCTGCCGAGCGTCATCACCGCGATGCTTGGTGACGATGAGTCCTGGACGGCGATGGTCTCCTTCTGCGAGACAGTAATGTCCCAGAAGGAGGCCGACGAGCGGGTGAGAGAGGAGGCCGCCGACGAGGCCTCCTCCCGCGGGCGACGAACGGGGGTGCGTAGGAGGCGCTATTTAAAGCACCTCCAGTAACGCCCCTGTGTTCGTGTCGGGCTCAGGATGAGAACCTGGGTCTGTATGGCATGACTTCGTCGGGACTGCTTATTAGCGGCCGGGCAGTCCCCCATTATGAGAAGTAGTCTGGTCTTCGCCGGGGACAGCCTGTCGCTGAGGTGATCCTGTTCGTTGCCTGCATATCCGGGACCCTCAAGAAGCGGCTGAAGGCACTCGCAGTGGTTTTAGTTAGGGTGGGCACTCCCAGGTGCGCGTCCCACATTGGGTCAGGATCTACCCAAAGATCCTGGCTGCATCCATAAGGATTTCTCTGCGATAAAAAAAGGACAAAACAGTTCTTATCCTGAAAATCCTACGAGAATGGGAACTATGCGGGTAAAACCCCAGGACTGTCTATCTTCTAAACCAGGGAACAGATTTGGGTAAAATTTGATATGAAGATACTTTGGAACTTAACGTAGGATATAAAATAATTGTTTCCTGAAAATCCCACGGGTACGGTAAACTGTGCGGGAAGAACCCCGGGAATGACTATATTTTAAAGCACGGAACAGATTTGGGTGAAATTTGATATGAAGATACTTTGAAACTTAACGTAGGACTTAAAATAGTTCTTATCATGAAAATCCCACGAAAACGGGACCTATGCGGGTAAAACCCCGGGACTGAATATCTTCTAAACCATGAGACAGTTTTGAGTGAAATTTGACATAAAGATACTTTGCACATTAACGTAAGACATTAAATAGTTGTTATCCTATAAAAATTACGGGAACGGGAACTATGCGGGTAAAAACCCGGGATTTGGGTAAAATTTTATATGAAGATACTTTGAAACTTAACGTAGGGTGTAAAATAGTTGTTATTCTAAAAAAATCCACGGGAACGGGAAATATGCAGGTCCATTAATTTAACAGATTTGGGGGAAATTTGATAAGAAGATACTTTGGAACTTAACGTAAGACTTAAAATAGTTGTTATCATGAAAATCCCACGGGAACTGGAGCTGTGCAGCTAAAACGCCGGAACTGTGTATTTGTTAAACCACTGGACCGATTTGAGTGAAATTAGATATGGAGATAGTTTGAGACCCAAGGCATAAGATGTATAAGTTTAATAAGAAGTTTTTAGATGTGTCAATAGATGGCGTTAACACAAAATGTAGATCACACTATCTATTACAAGATGCGAATCCTTATGAGGATCGCACCTTTGTATAGCACGCGTTTTTAATTAATACTGTTTCCATGTCTTAGGTATTTATCCAAAATAATTTATTAATAGAATTCATAATATTATATAAAAGGAATACTTATAGTATATAATAATAAAATATATGAATAAAAAATATAACATTTCTCTTTCGTAGTTTTTTTTGCTGGTACCTACTGTACTAATTTGAATTAAAATATTGATGTATCATATGATAGGGTAGTTTCAAATAACTTTGTAACGTTAGGACTGATGGTCTGATACCTCAATCCTCCCATGACCATGGTTGCTGTAAAGTATCTTAAACGTCGGACATGTAAAAATCTTAATAAATGGCGATAAAATCCGTAAAAGCTATTTAAATATAATAAAAATGTACTTCTAAATTAAATAAATATATTTTTTCAAAATGTACTATCGTGCCTATAAGGGAAGTTATCGGGAAGTTAATAGTATTCTTTAAATTATAATATAAGGTGGTAAATTGGAACCATATTATTTGAAAAATAAGTTAAAAAAATACTTCTTACACGCGGACGAAGTCGCGGGTAAAAGCTATGAAATAATATACGGTACTAAAATAAAAAATCAATTTTGTCTGTCTCTTTGTTCCGGTTGATCTCTAAAACGACTAAGCCGATTTTGACGAGGTTTAACTGGCAGATAGCTGATGTTATAAGGCGTAACGTTGGCCATAAAATTAATCGTCATCAATCCGAACGGCTGCAAATCTAAATAAACGCGGGCGAAGCTGCGGGCAACAGTTAGTTCTACTGTAATTTTGTTTCACTTTTTGCCATTTTCAAAGGCTTCGGCACTGGTCTACGTGGGTAACACTGAAAATGTTTAGAACTGGCCAGTTAGAAACATTGAAAATGAAAACTTTTTTGAATTTCAATTTAAGAACTCTTTGGTAACCTAATGTAGTATATTGCATTCATTTGTCATTTGTTTTTGTGAATTGGCGGCAAATCTAAAACTCTTGTTACACGTGAAAATGAACATAACGCGAGAAAATTTTCGGTCAATGATTTATTATGACTTTCGTTGTGGGCTTACTCAACAACAAAGCTATTATAGGCTGCGATTAGCATTTTTAATGAAGCCCCATCTCGTGGCACTATTTACAATTGGTTTAACGAGTTTAAGCGTGGACGTAGCAATCTCAGTGATGATCCGCGTGAGGGACGTCCTTTAACAGCGACTACTGAAGATAACATCAGTGCTGTGCGACGCATGATAGAGGAAGATAAGAGAGTGACCTATCAGCAGATACGGGCAAGCCTAGGCATTGGTATGAGTCAAGTTCAAAAAATATTACACGGACATTTAGGCGTCAGGAAGCTTTGTACCAGATGGATTCCCCATACTTTAACCGACGACCAGAAACGCCTCCGCATGGACTGGTGTCGCCAAATGTTAGATAAGTTCAACGGCGGTAACTCAAATGCTGTATTTGACATCATCACAGGTGATGAAAGCTGGATATATTGCTACGAACCCGAAACCAAAAGACAATCAGCTCAGTGGGTGTTTCCTTTCGAGGATCGGCCAACTAAGGTAAAGAAAGGAAGAAGTCAAGGAAAAAAGATGATTGCCTCATTCTTTGGTCGGAAAGGTCATTTCGCGACAGTTGTGCTAGAAGATGGAAGGACAGTTACTGCAGACTGGTATGTCAATCGCTGTTTGTCTGTTGTCTTGGAAAAAATTCGAAAGCAGCGCCCTCGAAGCAGGATCCTCCTTCACCACGACAATGCTTCAGCGCACTCCGCAAAACGGACTGTTAAATATTTGACTATGGCAGGTGTCGAGATAATGAGTCATTCGCCTTACAGTTCTGACCTGGCGCCCTGCGACTTTCATTTATTCCCAAGAACTAAAGATAAAATTCGAGGTATTCGCTTTACGAGCCCTGAAGATGCGGTGAAAGCGTACGAAAATGCCATAGAAGAGACTCCTAAGGAAGAATGGGCCCACTGCTTTTCTCAGTGGTTCCATCGAATGCGACCATGTGTAGAAAGAAACGGAGATTACTTCGAAAAACAATAACAGTATTGGCAACTTTCTACATTAAGCCGTTTTTCATTTTCTAAACATTTTCAGTGTTACCTAGGTATTACGGCTACTGACAATTTCAAAACAAAAATACAAAAGTAGATACTTTAATTTTAGGTCAAATTTCGTCCTCTATATGACCTTTCAAATATAACTGTGTGACTATGTTGGTAAACTCAATAGTCAGTGTAAACTTTACCTACATGTAGACATATGTAAATTTACATTGATTTAGGCAGAGATAGGACGCACTGAAAGTTATGCTACAAATATCTGTATTATTACAAAAAAAATCCTGGTGTGATTCGTTTGAATCTGCCTCAAAGTTTACTATCCTGATAATCATCATCATTCGGCTTTTGCCTGAAACTCTTATTTCGGTTTTAATAATATGAAAATCTTCTTAAATAACCTTTCTATTGAGAAAATGTATGCTATCGTTTTTTTTCATCCGACTGTTAGTTCCGCACAATATAGTGCGTGTTATCTAGGTTTACTAGGTTTTAAAATGAGCAACAGCAATTTTCGAGCATTTAACCGTATAGAGTAGTAATGTTAGTCATCAAATTTCGAAACTGGTCAGTGATTTGTCACTGACGTAATAGCAATTCAACCAATCGGTGATCTGCGTGTACGGTAAATCAGTCAATCATCCATCAATGGCGATCAGTCAGCCAATGACAGAGCGCAGAACCGACGCAGCGTTGCTGCACAAATTTGGCGAAATTTGTTTTCACAATATAAAAAACATAATATTACCGCTCTATTACGGTTTTAAGCTCGATGAACAGCAACAAAAATGTGATGGTAATTGTATTTCGGAAAACCGGTACCTCCGGTTATGTTATTAGTACTTATATTAAAAAGATATATATATTTAAACAAACCCTTCTACATTTAGTATGACAGCCAGGATATAAATTCTGCCAGTCAATTAATTCTCGGACGATAACTTGTAACATTATTGAAGAAGTTGTGACAAATAGTCCCGTAAATAAGCTACGATTCTGTTGGTGGGTTTAGCAGTCGAAGTCCACCAACAACATGGTCATGGTTTCCATGACCAAGTCCCTCCTGGTTTTGGCCAGAAATTTTGAAGTTAAAGTTCTTTGTGCGTATGAGAGTAAATTTTTGAAGGATGAAACGTCACGTAAATATGCAACGTTTTTGTCCAACAAGAGAGTGATTGAGACCGATTGAGAGAGTGAGAGTGAGAAAGAACGTAGCATGAAGCACATAGCCATGGAGTGAGAGTAGGAAGCAAGCGAGTGAGAAAGATCGAGAGAGAGAGTGAGATAGAGTGAACATCGCATCGCAACTCTCGGAAATTTAAAGCTTTAATTAACGAGATTTAAAAATTAGTTTGCCAAATAAGTTTCGCTTCTGACATGTGTACTTTGTATGCACGCACTTTTTTTAGTTATCAGTATAAATTATTGTTAAGTGAGATATTATAAATGGATTTGTTTTTCATTTTTAAATACGACAAACTTTCCGTCCTCTATGTAACAAGCGAAAATCACAACTGGCTTATTATCTCGTGTCAGACGTCACGTGTTACATTTTGGAGGGAAAATGCTTCGGAGTTTTATGTTCATTAATAATATAATTTAAGGGATTGCTACTTCAATTTATTTTATCTTCATTTACACACAAGTTTAAAAGATTTTTATTCATACTTGATACCTTTTTATACTTAGGTACAAATACAATGGCGATTGAAAGAAATAATAAAAATATGACTCAAGAAACAGGCATTCGTTGACTATACCAAAATATCCGATATACCGGGTGTATTTGGAACGTTTGCGAAAACGAAGAGGTATGATAGTGTTGGCATAGCCTGACATGATACAAGTGAAAAAAAACGCGTTTTCTTTTTTTTTTTGGTTGCGTTTTTTTTTGTATAATCCGGTTTAGTAAACATAATGTTACAGGAATTTGATGATAATGCTTTAAAATAATGGTTTTTTGAAAAAAGACAGCAATGTAATAAACTTAACTAAAATAAACGGCTAGCGTGACGTTTCAAGTGTATTCTTTATAAGAGAGATAAAAATAAAATAAGTGTCGGTTCAAAATTTTAATAATATATTTCTGACATATGAGGAGAGGACTACATTAAAAAGGGGGTCACTTAGCGGGTTGATTCCGGGGAACTGCCGAAGAACTGCGCCAGGATAGAGAGGTCCAGCAACTGGTCAGGAACAGTGTGGTGGTCCAGGTTGTGGGCCAGGTCAGTGGGCCGGGTAGTAGGCCAGGCCAGTGGGGCAGGTAGTGGGCACCAGTGAGATAGTAGTGAGGTCCCCGCCAGATCTTCCGAAGTGTTCAACAGAGCCACGTGGCACGGTCAGCTTCGATCTTTCCCTGTCACCGCCACTGCGAGGACCCTGGCACGACCACACAAAGGTGTGAGCCTTTCCACAGTCAACCCCCAAGGTCCAGGGATTAACTTGGAAATGGCCCGTAAAAATACAAGACATTTGTTATCAACTTTAAGAGTTTTCCTTTTTTTATACAAAGCTTAGTTTACTACACACTCGATTACAAGATAATGCAACAAAGAATTTAAAACAATATATTATATATACCTTTATATCTAACAACAGTTCGGATCATCAACAAAGAGAATTTATATTTTTCTAATAAAGTAATGATTTTAATTTAAGATAGCTATTACACAAAACAGGGCTATTCTAATTATCAGAAAAGGACTAATCCATCAAGGACTCACCCACTACAATTCACAAATTTTACGTGCACACCGATTTCTGGTCAGGAGCGGAAAGGACCACGGACTGACAGGCGCTGCCCGCCGACACCTCACCCCCCCCCCTCCCCCGAGTGACCAGAATGTTCCGGGCGACGTCCGACCTTACGGCCTATCATGAGCCGCCTAGTTACACTCGCGCGAAGTTTAAGTGAAATAAATATGTAACATATTTTAACTATGTTACAAGCGGACTGAATCAGCTGATAGCGTTCGCCGCATGCACGAGGTGAACGAACTCCCGCACCGCGCGCGTCTTCAGTGCGCCTGCTAGTTGCGCGTCTCGCGGTTAGCATGATTGCATAGTGTGTATACATACATTGCGCGTTTGCAAAATACACAAGTCCTAAAATTTTCTTTAAAAAAGGTTTTTGACATAAATGGTTATATGCATTATATAGTCTATAAATAGTATATTATTAGGGTTTAATCTTCGCAAGCGTTCGAAATACACCCGGTATAATTAAAAGCGAAACATGGTAAATCCTTCAAAAATATGATTGTTTAACATCTATACAGATAAATAAAATTGGAGTGTCTGTTTGTATTATTAAAATAACCACTTTTTACTGCATATGTATACGCGGGACGTAATATCATAACCAAAATAAAGTTTTTTACAATTTTTGTCTGTCTGTCTGTTTGTTCACGCTAATCACTAAAATGGCTGGTCCGGATTGATGGGACTTTCACTGGCAGATAGCTGATATTATAGGGAGTAACTTAGGCTATAAAACAATCATCATCAATCCGTATACGGCTGTAAATCTAAGATAACGCGGGCGAAGCTGCGGACAACAGCTAATCTCAAAATAACAAAATAAAAAAGGGATACACGCCACTTTTACTTCACGTAGCCATATTAATGGCATTGTCAACGAATGTCTTGTTCTCGAGGCTGGCATTCCATCATTACTAAAAATATCCACCACTCACTATCATGTCCGATTATAAGGAAAAAGTAAAAAAGCTCTTGCCCATATGTTCCCTAAAAGTGTAGGTGGACGTTTGAACAGTTGTCGAAGGCAGGAACTCGGAGTATTTCTCACGCTGGAAGTCGTTAGCGCAATTCTGCAGCTCCTGTCACCGTAAATACGGGCCCCACCTTTCAGAGAAACTAAAACGAAAGGAAATACATTTGAAGTTTTATATGAACTGGCAAAATGCACTGGACTGTAATAGGAAATTGAAGTGCACCATAATACATACATCGTGTATATAGCCTTATTGATGTGGAATATGTATTGGCTGCTGTGTGCAGTGCCCAGTCAGTTAACCAGATTTACAGATTAAGACGCTTCCTCGAAAATAAATCGTAGCTCGAAGGGCGGAGCGGTGAATGCATTTCTGAAGAACGAATAAAGTCAAGTGACAGCTATGATGTCGCGTTTCGTGCGGTTTGTGAGTTTCCGGCGGCCCATGCTCTCTGAAACAAAGATTTACCCACGGTAGCTAACTGTGTTGGATGATGGTGAGATTCGCCGTTTAGGTACTTATCCGTATGAGTATGCTTCCCATTTAATCAAGATTTCAAAATGGTTCAAGACTTGCTACTTTTCCTTTCATAAAAAAAATATTATATATATTTTCAACCGTATATCGAGCATATTAAATTTTAAAGTAGGTACGTTAAGTGTCGGAACATTCTGTATGTTCTGTAACTGATAACTGTAAACAGTGATAAGCACGGATACCTTTTTATTTCTTTTCAGCTTTGCTGTGTTTCGAAGAGAAGAACAGGATAAATCTATGTTTGTTGTAATTACTATTAATTACTATCATACCTCTCATGATATGCAACGCATGAGTCGCCTGGATTAGTTTCGATTGAACTCGTTTTTGTATGCGGACAATGTTGACCACTAACCGTCAGGTGCCTCGTCAGCCAGTGACAAAATGGCTGACGAGGCACCTCTCCGTTTCTCTTAATTTCGAAGTTATGTATTTATCGATATTTTCCAAATAACTCAATTTAATTTCTATAGCTTAATTATTCATACTGATCGTATTTCAATAATGTAACAACCTTTTTTTCCTTTAACGCCGGGAAATGCTCTGAGGCATCCCGCGGGGGAGTGGGTCTCCCCACGCGGGTATGTGGGACTCGCTGCGCCCGACAGCTGGTAAATGGACGCAGCTCTACCCACTAAAACCCGGCGAGTGCCACCAATGCCGCCTTTGGTGAGGTGCCCCGGATCTAGAAAACAAATAGGGCATCTCGACGGCTAGTCAGTCCCGCAAGGGACCGACGCCACCACCACAGAGGGGCTGTCCCGCAGCACAGAACAATCCCTCCCAACGTCGGTCCTCCCAACAGTACAATGGGGTGAGGTTCCCATCCTCACCCCTTGCCCCCTGCTCTTCTGTACCCTCTTCTTATAAGAGGGCTGCAAAGAGCCCCCTCGTCCCAATTAGCTTCGCCCAAGGTTCACCGCTCACCCTAGGTTACTGAGCCCCACCGCCACGACAAGGCCTGAACCATGGTGGGGAATAATGTAACAACCTAAAATGATGTTTAGTGATATTAGTTCTTTACTCTGAAATTGCCGTTTTGTATGAAAAAATTTAAACGAATTTTTTTCATGTATTTTTTATTTGTATAAATCGAAGTAATCACCCATGCAATCAATGCATCATTGCCAACGCAGTGGCAGTTTATTGATGCCCTTCTTAAAAAAATCAGCTGGACGGAAGGCAACAAATTCTTCAAAGGTACTGCCTCTCGGGTATTGAATTATTTTCCCGCCAAGAAGTTATCCAAATTCTGGAAAAAGTAGTAGTCTGTAGGCGCAAGGTCTGGTGAGTAGGGGCGGATGACCGAGAGCTTCCAACCCCAGTTCTTGCGACTTGGAGACCGTCTGCTGTGCAGTATGAGGTCGCGCGTTGTCGTGCAGGAGCAGCGGAGACGAGCGATTGACCGATGCTGGTTGGAGATGTGCCAGCTTCTCCATCATTGTGTTGAGTTCTTCACAGCACACATGTGCAGTAATGCTCACACAGTTTCTTAAGAAGCTGTGATTAATCACACCGGCGTTAGACCACCAAACAGTTTTCACCACCATCACTTTTCCAGGGGCAAGTTTTCGTTTAGGGCATTGTTTAGGTGCTGAACCAGGATCCAACCAACTTGCTGAGCGCTTGCGGTTATGAAATAGAATCCATTTTTCATCGCAGGTAACAATTCGGTTCAAAATTCCTTCATTTGTGTGTCTGTTGAGTAGTGCAAGGCACGTCTAGACGCGTACTTCGCGCTGGCGATCATGGAGTTCGTGGGGCACCCATTTGTCAAGCCTTTTTACCTTGCCAATTTGACACAAATGGACCAATATTGTTTTGACACTAACGTCGAAAGCTGCTGCTAATTCAGCCGTAGATTGTGTATCATCAGCTTCCACAATCGCCTTTAATTCGTTATTGTCGACCAAAGTCTTCGTTCATTTTTCAGGTCGAAATTTGCAGAACGGAAGCGAGCAAACCAATAACAGGAGGTGCGTTGGTTTGTAGTGTTAGCTCCGTAAACGTCGTTGATGTTGCGTGCCGCTTGTGCCGCGTTGCTGCCACGACGGTACTCATATTCCATAATTACTCGAATTTTTACCAAAACGTATCCATGATGACGAAAAATGCGATGAAAATGTAACACTAATGATGAAAGTGTAACATAACAAAAATAAAATGAATTTGAAATTAGAATTCTTAGCCAAACAGAAATTATTTTGATTTGAAATAGCCAGTACTGCAGAACGGCAATTACATAGGTATTACATACCTATTATTATACGACGTTGATATGCATAATATCTGTTGTTATAAAATTAAATGGAGAACATCTTTTTATAGTGGCATAAAAGTGCAAATACATTTATAACTAACACGTGTGTTTAAAAAAAAAAATTGGCCAGTAATGTTTGCGAAATGCAACAACGCCAACTATCGGGTCCAAAACTATCCTCTATCTATAAAGATATCCGGTGCAAAATTTTATTACAGTCTGTTCAGTATTAATTGATTTCACGGCGGACAAACTAAGACATACGATTTTTTTATCCTACAATATAAAAAAAAAAATGGATACAACAATTCACACTACAAGACATTGCATAAAATGATATTAAAAAAATCTGTGGATGATCGCGCATGAGCGAGGCAAAGGTGCCGATTCATTCAGCCTTACCCTTCAGTTTGCCTGTAAAACTCACACGGACGCACGCACTGTGCCACTTTCCCGCTCCTCCTAACTGACATCGAACGAATTTGAATTTATATCATAGACTATAGTGAAGTGTAAAAAGTTTGGATTATATATTCATAGTGAATTTTTGTTTTTTTGTGACACTATAAACAAGTTTTAATTAATTGGTAAGTCACTATTACAATATAGTTTTATCTTATCGGCCACTTAATACGAGTATTTTGTGTTAATTTTGTTTATAATTACTGTTGTACGTGATATTAAATGTACTAGTTATTCATCATTAGTTCGCGTCTATTCATCCTCGCTATTACAAGACTGCGTATGACGTGCGTCAGAATTTCAAAAAAATTACGTAAATTGAATTCATACATAAGTATGTAGAGTATTTCGAAAGTTTCCTAGCGAGTAGCGAGTCGAGTAAGTGCCGGTGTCGGGCTAGATGTGTCTAGTCTGCGGTCTACCATCATCTAATAAGAACTAGTTTAATAATCTTTCTTCTTTACATACAGTCACTATTCTTCTTTACATACAGTTTGACAAAAAACTCTGTTAATTATCTTCGAGATGATGTTTTCTTTCTATATTACTTGGATAGGCAAACTGGCGAACGTGGCCACTTGATGATAAGTGCCAAGTGGTCAGCGTCACCCATGAACATAAACTAGCCCATGAGTTGCCTATCCTGAGACATAACATGTTAAGTCTCGGTGCAGTAATTACAGTGCCTATCCTGTTCTTCTCTCCGAAACACAGCGAAGCTGTTTAGAGGGAAAAACAAGCAAGATGGACCCATGCAGCCGAGAGTGCGGTACAGCGCATCCCTCCCACCGGTAATATCTCCGTTAATGATGTCTCCGTTAGTTAAAAGAACGTGGAATAATTATGACACTCATTAGGTCAGAATTAAAGCTACAGCCGTCTATTTCTCTATACATTGATGATGTCCTCCTTGTCGTATTCGACAACGGCGACCCCTGCTATGAGTTCCTTTGATGGAAACGAACGTGACTTGCAAACCCTATCTTTGCTTTAAATCTCTGTCTCTATACATTAATATAGCATCGTTGGTTGATGTTCCGACATCATTTAGCAGATAGAGTATTAAAGAATATAATAATAAGATAGCCCAAGGGGGTTTTGGGCTACCTAGGGCACAATTTAATAACAATTTGTAATTTTTATAATAATTTCCATAGCAACGACAAAGTGAGAAAATTAAATTAAATCCAGGATTGCCGTTTTTAAGAACATGGGGTCCTAAATATTTACGGGGCTCAATCTGCTCCTGTCTGCAGTAGGGGATTTAGCATTTTTGGGAAAAATCCTGCTGATAGGTTATATCTAAGTATACCAATAAGGTATGTAAATTTTGATAGATTCGAAAATTCGGAAAATCTTTTTTGCACTTGAAAGCTATGGTCTTAGGTTATTTTAGGAAAAGTTCTCTTCTTCATTTTTAGGGTAGGTAAAGCGAATTAAATGTGTCTAAGTTGCTAAATAAACAATATATTTATTTTTATATTAATAACATTAATAAAGAATTATCACAGGAAAAGGGGACTTTTCCTCTGAATCTATAGAACCTTAAGCGTGATATAACGGCACCTTTACAACTTACAGACAATAAGTAAAGCCTGGCCAGAAATGTATAAATCCTGCATTGGTTTTAAAAAAAAACCCTGCATTGGTGTCACAACTGTATCTTTTATACGGTAACCCATAGTATAGTCCATACAGAAATTAGTTCCGAAATTTTCCGCAATATGGCGAGGGTTTTTTATGGTCAGACTATACTAATGATAACAAAATGATTTCCTCTCGTATTTAATTTACCAGTATTATTGATGTAGAATGGTCTTGATTCGGTAACCTCCTTGGCATTGCCTCTCAGACACTGACGTGGAAAAGCCAATAGGTATTTTAGACTAAAGCCATAGCCATTATTGAAAGCCTTTCTGATCCTCGAGTGCTCAGATATGGTAGGATTAAACATTTAAGCTTTATTTTAAAGTTTTAAGCTATCTCCACTGTAAAGATAAGCTTTCAGGTCTTTAGGAAATATAGGCTTTATATCATGGGACAGTTCGGAGCTATGACATTATTTGACAGTTTGTTTCTCCTTCCTTTTCAGCTATTAAAAAGATTTTTTAATATTATTTATTATTTTTATTATTACATGGTTTGACGCTTAATTTGTGTTGATATTTTGAACGCTTAAGCGAATAATTACTTAACAGCAAATCTGTATTCCATGAATTCAGAATATAAGTAACACATGCCACTTTTAGTTATCTACGTATTAAATATTGACTCTTGTTTTATACAAAACCATGTAATTTTGTGTCTCATATCTTCTTCATCTCCAGTTTTAGTTTCCTCAAGGGTTTGCCAATGAACATGGCATTGGCCAATTCTTGTCTCGTAACCTCCTAATCTCTAAAATCTCTAATCCTCCTCATCTCGTATTCATTGGAAATTACAAGAATTTCAAAATAATACAATACAAAATATGTGTTATTGTCATAGCTATGACATTGATAGTATTTGCCAAACGACATATTAACTATAATTGCAGTGCGAAAATTGTTTTACGACTCCTAAATATGTTAAATTATCTTGGCATTGCGCCGAGTGAAGGCTTCTATTGGACTCAAATAACAATTGTCCTTTCTAGAAATATTTACCCTTGTAGTAATTGCCGATGCGACCTACATGACGCATTTTTATTCAACCGAATATAATTAGAATTGGTTTAGAAGTGCGAAGACGCAGTTCGCATAGATGTTAGTAAACTTCTCATGTTGCATGTGTGTGTGTGTGGTACGACTTGGGTACCACAATCCTGATTCTTCCGCCAAATAGTTTAGCTTTTTTCTTGGTATAATATAGAAACTTTTGCCCAAGACAAAGTTATACGCATGTGTTGCTTATGTGTGTACACACCACATGGTGTGTCCGGCTTGGGTATTAGAGTTCTGTTATGTCGAATACGTTAGATTTGTTTCGGATAAAACAGTGATATTTTGGCTCCAGGCAAAGCAATACATTAATAGCACAATTAGATCTAGTTTTCTAGTATAAATTGTCTGCTGATGCATCTGTGATATTTAAGTAATATCTAAGCCTGAATAAAAAAAAAGAACTCTCGCCATATTGCGGAAAATTTCGGAACTAATTTCTGTATGGATTAAATAGTATACTTTGTGTTATCGTATTTAAAAGATACAGTGGCGACACCAATGCAGGGTTTATATATTTCTGGTCAGGCTAAACATTTATAGGTATGTCGTTCGTATTGCGTTTTTTTAAAATGCACAATGTTATCGGCAAACGGTTATATCAGTGGATGGTTAAGGTTAAAGAGAAGGTCTTTCTGAAATGTTTATGGCGCCAATTGTTGTATTTTCATTTGAACCATTGAACCATAGACTAACATGTAACGGAAAAAATTCTACCCAGTGTTTGTGAGCTTGGATGTATAATATAATCTCAGAAACTACTATTTACATTAAAAAAATCGTTCATCAGTTGAGTGCTACGTTATCACTGCCGACTGCGTGATCCGGACTCCTCACGCGGCATGCTGTAAAACATCCGAAACGTCAGGCGTATAAAAAAATATATATTTAAAAATACAAGCTTCTAAATTTCCTATTTTAACACTGATTTTAGCCCAACATTGGGAGAAAATAAATACATAACATAAATACATAAATACATACAAAATAAATACAGTACATACATATGACAATGACAAAATCAGTTTATATTATCCTTAGTTTTGGATGGTCAACGTCAAACATTGTAGTAATTACTGTTCTGCGTTTGTATGGAAAGATGAGCGACTTGTGTAACCTTAATGCGGGCAACAACTAGTTTACCATAATATTAAGATTTACGACATTACGACATACGAGCATTCGTCAATGGATATTGGTTGCTCCCAAGGTTTTTATAAAAGTAATATCTCTTTCTAGGAAAAGGGGTTGTTGAACCTTTTTTTATTTGGCCTTTTAGAAAATTTCATAGTATAATATTTTATGTTAACATGGTTATTTTCGGAGATGAATTAAAATAAAAGAAAGTCGTGAACAAAACATTAGTAGACAATGTCAAAATATCGAGCTCCGCGAAATAAATGTGAAAAACATGGAAAATATCCCGTTTTAAATTATTAGTAATTTCATTGAAACTTATTCTAAAATTATATTACGATAGCCAAGTTACATAGGCATGAGAATAAGCATATAAATACTAGCAGCGCCCCGTGGTTTCCCGTCGGAGTTCGGAGATAAATTATTGCATATGTGCTATTCTGATTTACAAGTTATATTATTGTAAAGTTTCATTAAAATCAGCATGAATTATAAATTGCGTGAAAGAATAACAAACATCCATTTATTCAAACTTTCGCGTTTTACTACAAAAATCGCGATTAAATACAAAAACTATCCGACACTGACAAGATTTTAAACATAATTAATAGTGTAGAGCATTAGGAGACTAGAGTGATGATGATACTGATGATGTGATGATATCTTGACAAAAATAATACGATTGCTAAAATTATGTCATTTTCAAGTATTAGTTTTTATTCTCACTGTTTTCTATCTATTTTTTTAATGTCATAAGGAGGCAACCGAGCAGTCGGAGCCTTATGGTGACTGTACCGATGACCATAGAAATCCGCACGACCAAAAGTATGCAGATGCGTTGCCCTTCTTTTTCCTATCCCCCCAATGGGACACAGGAAACTCACAAACTGCACGAAACACGACAGCATAGTGACGCCGGTGTTATGTGAGCGAGAGGTCACATTCCCCGGTCGTGCCGGCCCAATCCGGATGCAAAGCAGCATGACACTACCTCTATCTTAATGGAGGATGAGCTCCTCACATCCACAGGACCTGGGATGCATTTTAAAAAGCCCTTACGCAGATGGCAGGATAACTGCCTGGCCCTTACACCAGGCAGTTATTACAACAAAAGTGATTCTCTTATATAGATTTAGGTCCTATATTTATATATTGAAATTACGAAACCGAAGCGAACATGGTAATTGAAAATGTATTTGAAATTCTAAATGGCCAGTCGCCCAAGCCAGTCGCAGATGTAGAATTATCGAGAACGTTTATTTTAATGGCGCCTAAAGTATTTCAATCTACCGAAATCGAAGCTAAATATTATTTGTGAAATCATGTAGTAGGTTACACAGTACACTTTTTTTTTCTTTAGCGCCAGGAAATGCTCTGAGGCTCGCTACGCCCGAAAGATGGTAAGTGGACGCAGCTCTACCGACTAAAACCTAGCGAGTGACACCAGTGCCGCCTTTGGTGAGGTGACCCGGATGTGTTGAGTTGGCACCTCGACGGCTAGCTAGTCAGTCTCGCAAGGGACCGACGCGCGTCGGTCCCTTGCGTGCCGTCGCGCGTTTGTGGTGTCGCGACGCCACCTCCACATAACAACCCCTCCCAACGTTGGGACAGTGCAATGGAGTGAGGTTCCCATCCTCTTTTGTCCCCTCTTCTAATAAGAGGAATAAAAAGAGCCCCCTCGGCTCAATTAGCTTCGCCCAAGGTGCTGGGCTCACCCTAGGCTACTGAGCCCCACCGCCACGTCAAGGCCTGAACCATGGTGGGGAACCTGTAACACCAAGCTATCAAGACGACAGAGAATACAAAAAAGGGTAACAATTTTCAGTCTATATTAATCTTTCGTTAGAAATGTTTCCTTCAATAAACAGTAAGAGTACCCCCTGCTGTACTTATTTCCGAACCGATACGACTTAGGGACCTTCAAGAAAAGAGCATACTCATATTTGAAAGGCTGGCAACGGAACTGCTAATGATGTAGCGGGTGTCTGTGGATGTTCACTACCAGGTGAACCGACTGTCCGTTTGCCTCCTTTAAAAAAATAAACACCAATATTCTACGACTGATGTTTTAAAAATAATTCTGTACACGAGACAAAAATACGTAGATAAACAAAACCACAGGTAACCATAAATAATATAATATGATAAATCAAATTAGTCCTACCAGAGACAGTTAATTGCCCTTGGGCGCCATTCCTTGCCCTTCAACGACCTTGAGCTTATATTGAAAAGGCAAAGGGCATGTTATGAGATGTTTATATTACAATATTGAGATTGAAGAATATCATAAATAACAGTTATGGCTTAGTGGATGACGCGATGAGAGAGGTTTTAGTTCAATCCATGTGGGTTAGCCAAGATGTCATTCTACAATCATAAACGCTAGAGTGTGCGCGCGTTAACTTTGCACATAGGTATGGCGTTGATGCCAATTTGAAAAAAGTTGCCAGCTTAGTTCTTACAGAACCTGTTTCAAATGGTAGTTTTGCAGTCTTTTTTGAAAGAATTACATTATTTTTAACCGACTTCAAAAAAAAAGGAGGTTCTCAATTCGTCTGTATGTTTTTTTTTTTTTTTTTTTTTTTTTTTTGTATGTATGTGACACGATATCTCCGCCGTTTGTGAATGGATTTCGATGGTTATTTTTTTGTTTGAAAGCTGGTGTTTCCAATTTGGTCCCATATTAATTTTATTAAGATCTGACAAGCCGTTTTTTAGTTATTCCCAATAATGCCTATTTGGTTGGTTTTGTTTATCTTGATGATATGATAATTTTATTACGTGTCGATGTAAAGTCTAACAATTGTATAGGATGCTTTGGTAGCACACCATAGTATGTCGCGGTCATCGTAATCATCATCATCATCACCATCATCACCATCATCATCATCATCATCATCATCATTTATCCATCCACTGCTGAACATGCCTCCTTCAATGAACGCCAAGACGACGAATTTCGGAATCACTAAAAATTAAGAAATAAAAACATTTTACAAAAAATTAAAACCGACTTCAAAAATACTAAACTAAAAAGTTATAAAATAACAGTTTCTTTAATTTTTGTGCTTACAACATATAATCAACTTAATCTTCTACTAATGTACAAACTTTGCGTTTACCACGTCATTATAGTTACTTTTGGAGTCGGTGTCGTATTTGTTGCTGTACATTACCTACCTACCTTGGCTGACACCGACTCCAAAAGTAACTATAATGACGTGGTAAACGCAAAGTTTGTACATTAGTAGAAGATTAAGTTGATTATATGTTGTAAGCACAAAAATTAAAGAAACTGTTATTTTATAACTTTTTAGTTTAGTATTTTTGAAGTCGGTTTTAATTTTTTGTAAAATGTTTTTATATAATATGCATATGTTATAAATGTCACAATCTGTATACACCCTATTGATATAATATAATACTACAATATTCTTGTACTAATTTGTTAGTTACTATTTTTTGCTCGGATTTAACTGTTCATGTGGTGTTTGCCAATAGGACGCGATTGATGCACTATTATAACTATAACTGTAAAAAATCTATGCAAAAAATAAGTTGTGTTATCAGTTGTTGGTAAAACAATAAATAAATAAATATCAAATCAGTCGTACTAAACTGATTCGATATCATTGATACATCCTCATTGAGCATTGAAATAAAAGCATGTAATTTATTACTTTTTATTAAATACATTTATTATTCTTCTTGAAGAATGTCATAAGTATGAAAAATATATATTTAATAATAATAATAGCATGCACTTTTCTTTCCTGGCTTCGTTGAAGTTTGTGCTGCTTTAGATCTTTCATTCACAATTATTAGGGCGAAACAGTTCGCCCCAAAATGCCTGAAAATAACGAAACAATCCGTAAAATATAATTACATAATTTACGTTTGATTTGGCAGCACATTCTCATAATATTTCTAACTTGAAAATTATGACGAGCGTTTTCCAAAAAAAAGTATAGACTTAGATTAGTTTTATTAATTTCGTTTTTTTCAAAGTTTTGTTGTGGCAACACTCCGAGACTAACCAGTTAAGTAGGCGCCGCGAAATCGCACTTGATTGAATGCAATTGCAGGGCCACCACGATCGCTTTCTTGTTCACAAGCCTTTTTACCTTCAGCACTATCTCTCCACCAGCACTTTTTAAAACTTTTGGCATGATAATACCTTAATTTTTATAAACACGTTAACCACTTGGATAATGTATTACCTGTGTTAATAGCAATATGGCAGATTGTCATTTTAGTTCCTCTATTCGCCGCGCGCAGACCTATCGTGCGCGCACGCTAGTAGGAAACTAATAAATGTATGCATATGACATTTTACATCGATTCACGTTGTCTTAAATGTCATTTCCATACATATATTAGTTTTCTACTAGCGTTTACGATTGTAGAATGACATCTTGGCTAACCCACCTTTACTGTCGTACATCGTACGTCGTGTCGTATGTAGTAAATAATATTTGTCGTTTGGAGTAGTGTACATACCCATGTAAAGACGGGTGAGCAGCACAAGCGCATTCCAACATAGCTTTTTATACTATCTATGCTAATATTATAAAGCTGAAGAGTTTGTTTGTTTGAACGCGCTAATCTCAGGAACTACTGGTCCGATTTGAAAAATTATTTCAGTGTTAAACAGCCCATTTATCGAGGAAGGCTATAGGCTATATAACATCACGCTGTGACATATAGGAGTTGAATGACGCGGGTGAAGCTGCAGGCAACAGATAGTTTTCTATATGTATTGAAAATTATCATATATGTTATAAGGGTTTACATGTCCGCTGGGCACGTGTCTCCACGAAATCAGGCGAGGGTTTTGGGTCACTTATGCGCTGGCCTAGTGCGGGGTGGCGAATTTCAAAGACTAATTCTCATCAGGCATACAGGTTTCCTCACGACGTTTTCCTTCGACGATTCTATTATGGACGTTTATATTATCAAATCGCTCTGACCTACGGTTTCCCCACATCAAGTGATCTTTATCTTAGTCTTAATACAAATATTATTAAGAGGAAAGTTTTTATTGTTTGTTTGTTACGATTTTTATCAGAAAATGCTCAATCGAAAAAAAATCTTTTACCATTAGAATCCTACATAAACATTACATATGCAGATGAGTTGTATGAGATTAGTGCCACAAGCTATACTTGAAAATAATCATCATCAATCCGTATACGGCTGTAAATCTAAGTTAACGCGGGCGAAGCTAGTAAAAGTATATAATATACGGTACTTACATCAAAAAAGGAATTTTTAAAAAAAAATTCTGTTGCCTGTTTGTTCCGGCTAATCTTTGAAACGGCTGGACCGATTTTGATGGGACTGCTTTCACTGACAGATAGCTGATATTATAGGGAGTAACTTAGGGTATTAAAATAATCATCATCGCCCCGGGTACGGCTGTAAACCTAAGTTAACGCGGGCGAAGCTGTGGACAACAGCTAGTTTAGATATATAAGTTACTAGCAGGCACCACCCGCAGCTTCGCCCGAGTTAACTTAGATTTACAGTCGTCTCCGGATTGATGATGATTATTTTCAAGTATAGTCGTATAGCCTAAGTTACTCCCTATAACATCAGCTATATGCCAGTGAAAGTCCCATCAAAATCGGCCCAGCTGATTCAGAGATTAGCCGGAACAGACAGCCAGACAAAAATTGTAAAAAAAGCTATTTTGGTATAATATGTCCCGTGTATACATCCATATGCATTCAATAAAAACCGGTTATTTTGATATTACAAACAGACACTCCATTTTTATTTATCTGTATAGACATGCATTAAGTGAAAATATGTTAATTTGAAATTGCTAATAAATAAAAAAAATAGACACTTCAATTTTATTTAATTGTATAGAAGACGGAAACATCAGATTAATATTTCTTGGCGTTCACTGAATGAGGCCTATGTTCAGCAGTGTACGGATAGAGGCTGCTGCTGCTGATGATGATGATGTTGATAGCTTATCAATATCCCGGACGTTGATCGGGAATCCCTGAAACGTATTGATCTATTTGGATCATCGCCAAATATTATGGCCATCCATTTTAACATCAACAAAATAAAAATGATGTACTTTTTACGATATTTTTATACTTACGAGAACTCGGCGGTACTTTGAAATGGCCAGTTTTTTATGCTGCTAAGGAATCGTGAAAAGACAAAAAACGTCACACTTAGTAATTTTCACATTATCATCATTATTGTCAACATTTCTTTAATTCAGTGGACATAAGCCTCATGCGAGGGGAAGGGATCGGCTGTCTTGGCGTTCAGTGAAAGAGGCCCATACCAGTGGACGGATAGAGGCTGATGATGATGATGAAGCCCCTTATAATGAATGTCAAAACAGGCTACATTATTCGCATCCGACAGGACCGGTTACTGTACGGAGATCGTCAACCTAACCAGTTGGAGGATGACCCACCCTCTTCACATGCCCCCTCCAGAACTTTTTTGCCCGGCTATGAAGTTAGTAAAAAGTAAGTGTGCAATTCACATGTTAAATCTTATGAATTTATGCGTATGTCTCTTTTTACTGTCGATTTTTCGTTTCATCGACTTTCAAATCACAACGATGCTAAAGAAGTTTTCACTTGAATGATACTCACGCATTTTCTGGATTGCGGCGCTTATCCTGAGACGTGTCTCGATGCCATACACTGTCCTGTCCTTTCTGAAACACAGCAAAGCTATTTCACGGTGGAAATAAGCAAGATATAGTGTCATGCTGCTTTGTAGCCGACTTGTGCTGGCACGACCGGGTTGTTCCTCTCGCTCACATAACACCGGCGTCAAGTGACATCTCTGCTGTCGCGTTTCGTGCGTTTTATGAGTTTCCGGTGGCTCATTATAATAAAACAATTTTTTTACGGATTTTATCGCGGTTTATTAAGATTTTTACAAGCCCGACGTTTCGGATACTTTACAGCAACCATGGTCACGGGAGGACTGAGGTGTCCATACGTCCTAACTATAATATGTCACAGATTAAAGATACAGTTAGCACTTTCTGCGTAGATAGGACTGACCAAAATATTGATGTATCATAGGGTAGTTTCGAATAACTTTGTAATGATAGGACGGACACCTCAGTCCTCCCGTGACCATGGTTGCTGTAAAGTATCCGAAACGTCGGGCTTGTAAAAATCTTAATAAACCGCGATAAAATCCGTAAAAAAATTGTTTTATTATAATGAGTGAAATTCCGGTGGCTCATTGGAGGGATAGCGAAAAGGAGGACAACTCATCTGCATAACTTTTGGTTGTGTTGTGTGGGCGTCGGTAGTCACCATAAGGCGCCGACTGTTTAGTTGCCTTTCAGTGACATAAAAAAAAGATGGTGGTACCGATGCGAGCGGGCGGTACCCACCGGTGAATGTAGCACAAAGGAGGTCAGGAGTTCTGACAATGATTAAAAGATTAGTTTACAATTTACATGTCCTTGTGTATTTACTTGAAATATGTTGATAGCAACTTAAAATTAATTTATACGAGTTTTAGAGTCGTGGTACAAAATAATTGCTTCGCCGACAATTTGAGTGGAATTAGCAAGTATAATAGTATTTTCTTAATGCTTTTGGAGGCGGCTACGGGAGGTATTCTTATATTTTAATTTGAATTTTAATATTAGTTAAAAAAGAAAATTTGATCTTAATTATAGAATTATAAAGTGATGTTATATATTTCATACTGTTATCACTAAATTATTTATTTTTTGGACACTTTTTATTTAATGTTTTCATCTTTATAAAATATGTTATTTTTTTACCTAAATTTTGCTTTTGCATCCGTTACTGGACATAGGAATCTTTCAATGAGGCGCCATTCAAGTATTACTTAAACACTGTGGGGGGGTGGGGATCTTTGTTTTGCTTATTTTTGATGATATGAGCGGTGGGGGGTCTAAATGGTGATTAAGTCAGCAGTACTTAGGTATTTATTTTTTACACACATAACAACCCCCACATTGTCTTTGCTTGAAAACGAAATACATTTTGGGGGATTCCCAAAATAATAAATTATATACGTTTAGGTAGGCCGAGTAGGGAATGTCTATTGTTCTGTCAATCAAAAAAAAAATATTATATGATCTGTCAATCTATCGTTTCGGTTTTCATGGTACGATCGACGATTTGACGTGATGTTAGAATACTTGTTTTATCGTTGATCCAATTTCTCCAAAGTTGAATTATTAGAGAAATGAGATGTCGTTTTAAATAGACAAATCCAAGTTATACCAAAAAAATGTTTTCTTATTTCTAGAATTATAACTGCTGCTCATGAATTTACTTACTTACTCTTTATGAAAAGGGGGGAGGGGGTAAATAATTGTAATATATCCGCTTAAGTAATATTTGAACGACCCCTGATTACCAAGACGGCACATACTCCATTCTTATCCAATTGACACGGTTTCTAGGATCCTTCTCTTCCTTACGAGGAGGGTATTAGGCAATAGTTCAGACTTACATCCAGACCTCTCGCTATGAGGCCAATGGCATTTTGTATACTGCGTCATATTTCTTTCTTTCTTTATCCACGAAAACAAGAAAATGGGGCTACAATATATTATGTAATCGCGAAACACCATCTGGTCCGAGATAATATAGAAAAGTGTGAATTTACTTTGTGTTACTAAGCTTAGAAGTTTCTCGAATTTTCTTTTTGATAAAGCAATGGTAATATCAAATTCGAACGAAAACCTGCGCCCAGTAATAGAATTTACGTGTCCACTATTTTTTTTAAAGTGGTCAGCTTCGCCCATGAATATAAACAACTCCTTCATGTATAGCCTTTTTTGCGCCGACTCCCTTTTTTTTGGACGACATGTATTGTTTCTCCCGTGAAACAGCTTTGCTGTGTTTCGGAGAGAAGGGCAAGACAGGCAGTGTAATTACTGGCACCGAGACTTAACATCTTATGTCTCAGGATAGGCAACAGATAGATGAGTTGCCTGGGCTCGTTCCAGGTAAACTGGTTTATGTTCATGGGCGACGTCGACCACTTACCATTAGGTGGTACGTTTGCCAGTTTGCCTATCCAACTAACATTAAAAAAAACGCAATAACTACTGAATGAATTTTAATGAAACTTTACGCGGGAGAAACCACGGAGCGCTGCTAGAGAGTACTCAATAAAATGAAAGCTTTTAAAAGAGAAGTCATATTTACTCGTATAGTATGAAAGTAAACACAATTAATTATAATGAATTTTGTATACATTTGGTCTAAATTTATAATACTTCGGAATGTTAATGGTCTTTCTGCCTTCCTTATTTTTATTGCTTGGACCTTTGAGAAAATTTCTAATGGTTCATTATGTTCGGGCAATTGAAGACGGAAATTTTTAAAATCTGGCTTACTGGCATTTCTTTTAAATAAGTTTCCGTTTCCTAAAAAAATATTGGATGGCATACAAATAAAGAAATAATATTATATATTATGATGATAATATGTATGACACCACCTCCTTAGGATTAAATAATCTTGTTTTAGCTATAATCTTTGAGAAGTAACATACATATAAAACTGTCTCTTTTTAAGAAGATCTCTTTTTTTTTCTTTTACGCCGGGAAATGCTCTGAGGCATCCCGCCTGGGGAGTGGGTAGGGTATGTGGGACTCGCTGCGCCCGAAAGATGGTAAGTGGAGGTCTACCCACTAAAACCCGGCGAGTTCCACCAGTGCCGCCTTGGTGAAGTGCCCCGGATCTGTTAAGCTAACAGGGCACCTCGACGGCTAGTCAGTCCCGCAAGAGACCGACGCCACTTCCACAGAGGGGTTGTCCCTCACCACAGAACAACCCCTCCCAACGTCAGGACATTACAATGGGGTGAGGTTCCCATCCTCGCCCTTGCCCCCTGCTCTTTTGTCCCCTCTTCTTATAAGAGGGGTACAAAGAGCCCCCTCGGCTCAATTAGCTTCGCCCAAGGTGCTGGGCTCACCCTATGCTACTGAGCCCCACCGCCACATCAAGGCCTGAACCATGGTGGGGTTTTAAGGAGGTCTTGTGTATTCCATGTTAACCTGTAAAGGTTTAAGGTTTAGTTTAGTTTGGGATTGCCTCCTTATTAGAAGGCAAAAACCTTGTTTTCGCTTATGAGCTTTAAAAAATTAGCTTAGTTCTAGCTGGGCTTTAGTTTTGACGTGACATCGTCTAATAAATCAATGAATGCCGGTTGCATGCACGAAATGACGCGTCATTGTCCCGTTATAGTAGGAGAGTTGGCACCAATTTTTGGGCCGAAAGCTTACAATGAGCGATAGTAGGGGAGCTTGCACAATTTTTTGGCCCGCAAGCGTACAATGTGCGTAACGCTTTTGTTATGACGGTGCCACGTTAAACTATCGTCCATAATAACTTATACGTCCATATAACGTCTAACTTTACAGACTGGGTATTATGGTATGCATACAACACCATATCCTTGTTCCATGTTCAGTTCATCGATTCAGACTTTCCTCAGAGATAATACTTTCATTTACATTTAATAGCTAGGAATTCTGCCAAGTCTATAATAAATATATTAAGGTCATTTCTACAATATTTGAACTAGGATGAAAATACTTATCTAGAATATATATTTAATACGACGACAATAGGATCTCTAGTTTAAGAGATTGATTTACATATGTTTATGTAAGTACATACATACTATTTTTTTACGATTCTAATATTGTCTGTTTATACTAGATGTTGCCTCGGTTTCATCTGCCCGGGATAAAAAATCATTCAACATCACAAGCCCAAACCTTCATCAATAGTGAGGCTATATCCTAACTACATAATAAGTTGATTGATTAGTGCACACAAAATAACTTAAATATAAAAGAAAAAAAAAGAAAAAGAGACGCAGATCAAAGGCGACTTTATCGATTCGATTCGATATAGATTCGATTCAATCATCGAGTATATAGCCGCAATAGAGTTTGTATGAAAATAAATTCCGTCAAATTTGTGCTGCGACGCTGCGTCGGTTCCATACCCATTGATGGATGATTAGCTGATAGTACGTACATACAGATCACTGGTTGTTTTCAGAATTTATGGCTTACATTACTACTCTATCGGGTTATATGCTCGATGGATTCGAGTAACATTTGGGTAATAGAAATATTCATTACAACTAGATGTGTGGTGTAACTAAATATTTTACTAAGTAATCATCATCAGCCCCTATCCGTCCACTGCTGAACATAGGTCTTCTTGAATGAAAGTCAAGACGACCGATCTCTTGCCACTCGCATCCAACACGGACTGGCCACCGCACGGAGATCGTCTTTCCACATGATTAATGGCCGACCAACTAAGCAATAATAAAAAGTAATTATAGAAATAATCAAAATACATACATTTTTTTTATGTTAGTTGGATAAGTAAACTGGCAAACGTGCCACCTGATGGTAAGTGGTCGACGTCGCCCATGAACATAAACTAGTTTACCTGGAACGAGCCCAGGCAACTCATTTATGTGTTGCCTATCCTGAGACATAAGATGTTAAGTCTCGGTGCCAGTAATTACACAGCCTGTCTTGCCCTTCTCTCCGAAACACAGCAAAGCTGTTTCACGGGAGAAACAAGCAAGATGGTGGTACCCATGCAGCCGGGAGCGCGGCACAGCGCTTCCCTCCCACCGGTGAACATACTGATATTTGTCGCCGTAAAATTGTAAATACCGCTATTTTTAATCAATTTTGCGAGATTGAATAAAAAGTGATATTTTTTGTATCTTTTGAAGTAATGATCTCAAATTTAAGGTCATTACTTGAAAAGACTTCGTGACTTTCGTCCTTAAGTAAGTAACCCTTCATATTTCCGAAGTGAGGCGTGCGTTTCGCAACTTGTGACGGCTCTCTCATAATTAAACACTTGTTTATTTTATACAGTGTCACGCTGCTACTGCTGTGGCTATGATTCATGATTTTGTAGGACTGTTTTTTAACGGAACGCATCTCACCCACAAACATTAAGTTTGGCGCGAAATATGTAATGTAAATAAACAAAACTTTGGAGAAAAATTTAAAAATGTATGCATCAAACAACGTTTGTTTGATGGATGCCGAAGAATGTATGTGTGTGCTTTCAAATTGAGTTAAACTCAAAAAACTATTGAGTTAAGTTTATAATTAAGCTGGCGCGAGGTTATTAACACTACAATTATAATTAGTTAAGATCAAGCCAAACAAGAAAAAAAAACACGTTTCTCTGATCGACTATTTCATAACTTTATTATATTTTTTATTTATATTATATCGATGGACGCCAGCTGCACGCACGAAAAAGCATAACTTTTACTGTCGCGTTCTGTCTAAGCCGAGCGTGCAAGTGTGGAACAAGAAATAGAGAAGCACGGCCTAAGCGTTTGGCTTCTGACGCAAATAATGGTGATGGTGGTAATGGTGGACACATTATGATGTTAGTACGTAAAATTATCGTCCGTAAATTGACTTGACAGTTTTTTTAGTATTTAAGTTTTTATTTGTTGTTATAGGTATAAAATATATTTTTGTGAATATATGTGTAATCTTTGAAAATTACATGTATATTTCATTCTTCCAAATCAATATCAGTAGGTTTCTTTACGCCGGGAAATGCTCTGAGGCATCCCGCGGAGGAGTGGTGGGAATGTCCAGACGGGTATGTGGGACTCACTGCGTTCGGGAGATGGTAAAGTGGACGCAGCTCTACCCACTAAAACCCGGCGAGCACCAATACCGCCTTTGGTGAGGTGCCCCGGATCTGTTGAGCAACATGGCACCTCAACGGCTAGTCCCCAGGGGATCGACGCCACCTCCGCAGAAGGGTCGTCCCACATCACATATTAGTACTGATCTTTCGTCCCCTCTTCTTGTAAGAGGGGTACAAAGAGAAGCTCCCTCGGTTCAATTTGCTTCGCCCAAGAGGGGGCAGCCTAAGGGTTTACCTTAGGATACTGAGCCTCACCGCCACGACATGGCTTGAACCATCACTAGATATAGTTCTGTGACAGACAGACGGGCGGACGGGTAAAAAACTCTTTGTAATTGGGTTTCGTAAGTAAGTAGTTAGACATTGAGTGAGTGTAGTAGTATACACCGTCATGTGGACGCGTAATCCGCATCATCATCAGCGCGTCCCTCCCGCTACTAATATTAAATTTCCATGAAGAATGTTTCCGTATTATTAAAAAATGTGGTCGCTCTATTACTATCATTAATTTTGTTTATCCTTTTGATTGAAATAAAATAGGTCGAAATTATTCATGTACAAACATTCAAATAAACATGTACTGTTATTTTGCACTCGACAAACTTTAAATATTTAATCCAAATCACTTTAAAAAATATGAACCTTTTAATACCTACTATTAATATTATGAGCGCGAAAGTTTGTAAGGATTTAGTTGTATGTTTGTTACTCTTCACGCAAAATCTACTGAATGTATTTTAATGAAATTTTATAATAACATAGCTTATACATTACAATAACACATAAGCTATAATTTCCCTATACTCCCACGGGAATGGGAAGTACGCAGGTGAAACTGCGGGGCACTGTAGTTTTGTATAATACCTATAGGTACTTAAAGTAAAAACTTGGAAGCTTTTTGTTTTTTGTTGATTACATTTCATAGGTTGGAAACAAGTTCGTTGTCTCTTTTGATAGTCATGTTAGCACAGGCATGTAGGGAGTAGGAAACCGAAGGGAAGGGGGCTGTGACCAGCGCTCCTCGGGGTACTATAGTCCCGGCAAATTTTCATTATTTGTTGTTTAAGAAAATTTAAATTCGGATGTTGAAAGGATTTAGTTATATGAGACATCGTTATTCCTGTCACCTGTGTCATTTCCTATAATTACAATGTGACATCTGGAATGTTCTGTTCTGTTACAGTATTCTATGTTCCTGTTGATATTATATAGTCGCCGCCCATGAACGAAACAAACTAGATACACTCTTAATGGCCAAAAAGTTAATAACTAAATAACCTTGAAGTAGGTTATTTTTTTTCTAAAAAGATATAAAAAGTAATAAATAATAATTCATCATCATCAACCTCTACCGTCCTCTGCTGAACATAGGCCTACCCCAATGAACGCCAAGACGGACGATCCACCGCTACTCGCATTCAACACGGACCGGCCACCGCACGGAGATCATCCTCCCACCCTGGTCGGCCAACACGTCGTCTACCTAACGTAGCTGATCAAGAGTGGACTCTTGAACCTTATTGGCCCATCATCCATCCCTTCTCCTAAGTATGTGACCAGCCCACTGCCACTTCAACGAGCTTATTCTTTGCGTGATATCGGTAATCTTATTTGTCCGAAAAAAATATATCGTTTGTTTAATTCTTTCAACTTTCGATTCTTACTTATTGGATTCGGTGTCGTATTTGCTGCTATATTAGAATAAGTATAGTTCTATTTTTTTTTGACGTGACAACGTCTTATAATTCGATGGAGCCGGCTGCAAGAACGAAAAAACATGACGTATGCGGCGTTACCTCGCTCTGAGGCGTTCAATTTTCTTCTGACGTTCAACTATCGGGTTGGTATAGTTCTATGACTGTGTGAATCTATTACATGAAGTTATAGGTTACTTTGAGTACTTTTTAGATCGGTTATAAAATTGGCCATATTCTAGTTTTTACAAAATTACAAGTACTAGAAAATTTCATACATGTCTCTCTCAGTTAATATTCGTCGATGTCGTACTTTGTGATTACCCTTTAATCACTCTCAATGCTTTGACGGAGCCCTGATCAAAGAGTACAAGATCTAAGAGCTTTAACAGTCTCTAAAGCTTAATAAAGCTATTTCATTATGAAGTTCAATGTTAACTGTTGATGACTAGGGTATAGATAATATTGGTCTGGTATTTCATCAGTTGGTGAGGTGCGCTGCCAAGCGTTATAGGTGATGGTTATCTAGTGCTCGTAACAGTTTTTACTAAGTTTACCGGCTGGTTTTGATGTCTGCCAGGTAGAGTCGTCGGTGATCGGGTACTCCCACAAGGGTCGAGGGTCGAATCTCGATAAATGCAGATAATTTATATGACGAAACCATCGAGCATGTAACTGGAATAGAGCGGTCATGTTTTTTTGTATGAAATTAAATTCTGCCAAATTTGTGCTGCGAATGTGATTGCCATTGATGATTGGTTGATGGGACATACATAAAGATCAGTGGTTGGTTGAATTGCTATTACGTCAGTGACAAATCACTGACCAGTTTCGGAATTTTATGGCTCCAATTACTGCTTTTCTTATAAAACGCCGTTTTGAAAACAACATAAGTTCTGAACATCTTACTATGTGGCTAGGTTAACATGGTGTGATTGTTGGTAAATATACTAGGGTTATACACTACTTGTCAGGACCGTCCGTGCGTACCGTACGACCTGATACGAGGCTGCGTGCGTACTGGCGGGCTCAGCGCCGTGGGACCTGGTGGCAAGGGCCCTGGCGCAGGCATGGAGGAGACGAAGAGGAGTGGAGGAGGAGGAGGAGATCTCCGAAGAAATGGAATCCTGGCGGAGCCGCCTGTGAAGGCGAGTGCTCCGTCAGTGGCAGGAGAGGCTTGAGGAGCCTAGTGCGGGACACCGCACCGTGTCAGCCGTCGGTCCAGTCCTGGAGCAGTGGATTGACCGGCGGCATGGCATCATCACCTTCCACCTTGCGCAGATCCTGACGGGGCACGGGTGCTTCGGGAGGTATCTGTGGAAGGTGGCAGGGGCGGAGGACTCACCAGGGTGTCATCACTGCGACTGCAGTGAAGACACTGCAGACCACACCCTGGCGGAGTGCCCAGCTTGGGCGGAGGAAAGGGCGTCCCTCATCACTGAGGTTGGCGCGGACCTGTCGCTCCCTACGGTCATCCGAGCGATGACCGTCAGTGAGAGCACATGGCAGGTGGTCCTCTCCTTCTGTGAGGTCGTGATGTCGCAGAAGGAGGAGGCGGAGCGGGAGAGGGAGCGCACTGGCGCCTCTTCCCGCAGGAGAGCGCGGCGGCGACAGGTGGTCGCACCGTCGTGAGGGACCTGTGCGCGGCCGATCGGGGGATCTGCCGCGCGCGCGTAAGGTCCGGCTATAAGGCACTCTTATGTGTTCAGTGTGCCTTAAGCGGAGAGGGAGGGGGGGACGCCACCCCCGCCTCCAGAGAAGAGTGCCGCATGGCACATCGTTGTGACCCGGTGCGGACGTCCACAGCTCCCTCGCCGGGCCACCCAGACGACGAGGAGAACACCGCTGGGGTTTAGTGGGTAGAGTCTGCATCCACCTTACCATCTTCTCGGGCGCAGAGAGTCCCACATAACCGCCGGGCCCCCCCGGACCCGGTGGTATGCCTAAACGCATTCCCCAGCGAAACCAAAAAAAAAAAATAAGGGTTATACACTACTTACATTTCTAAGGCTTTAGGAACGATTCTAAGGCTATACCTTAGAATCGTCATCATTGTTTGCCCGCCCACTGCTAAGTTGGAGACCAGTCCCTTTGGATTTCATTAAAAAAAGCCTATGTCCCTCTTGATCCAGTAGTTTATACAAATTATCTTAGCAGGATTCGAACCTTGTTCATTTCATGTTTTCCAAAATTTCGAGCTCGAAATTAAAGAAAAAAACGTAATCTAGGTATCCATTTTTAAACGGTTATATTATTTGCTAGTAGCATTCAAAGATAAATGATATTTCTAACCAAGTTAAAGTTCAATCGTTACTTTCTCGGTTATTGGATTTATTATATTTATAACTAGCTGTTGCCCGCAGCTTCGCTTCGCTTAGATTTACACCTGTACCCGATTGATGTTGATTATTTTTATAGCTTTAGTTACTCCTTATAAAATCAGCTTTCTGCCAGTGAAAGTCCCATCATAATCGGTCCAGACGTTTCAAAAATTAGCCGGAACAATCAGGCAGACAGACAAAAATTGTAGAAAATGCTGTTTTGGTATATGTACCGTGTATACATTATATGCATTGAATAAAGAGCGGCTATTTTGATATTACAAACAGACACTTCAATTTTATTTATCTGTATAGATGTTGCTTTTGGGAAAACCAACCATTTGGTCAAACAAATATTATAATTTAAATGTCAATACCATTTTTTCTTTATCCTGAAAGTTTATTGTACTTTTTATTACTTTGTATTATTGGTTGAATTTCAATTCAAAGGAGATGTAGGTACCTACTTGCTTGTATACATATTTAGATTATGTTAAAACTATTATGTACTATAGGCATTTTTTTTTCTTTTGCACCGGGAAATGCTCTTAAGCATCCCGTGGGGGAGGGGAGCTCCCCGGGCGGGTATGTGAGACTTGCTGCGCATGAAAGATGGTAAAACGGAAGCAGCTCTACCCACTGAAACCCGGCGAGTGCCACCAATGCCGCCTTTGGTGAGGTGCCCCGGATCTGTGGAGCAGGGCAGCTCGACGGCTAGTCAGTCCCTCAAGGGACCGACGCCAACTCCACAAAGGGGTTGTCCGGCACCACAGAACAAACCCTCCCAACGACGGGACAGTACAATAGGCTGAGGTTCCCATCCTCGCCCCTTGTCCCTCCTGCTCTTTTCATCTGCTTTGCCCATGGTGCTGGGTTCACCTAAGGCTGCTGAGTCCCACCACCACGACAAGGCTTGAACCATGGTGGGGAGTATAGGCACACATCGCTGAGGTCGAAGATTCGAATCCACCAGGGTGTTTGCTAAAAAGTGTGAGCTAAAATCAGAAAATTTCAATATAATTTGCAGCACATTTCAGTTGAATCATTTTTATGTAGCCTTGGAAATTTAACCACCAAATATAGTCACAATTGCCCTTATTTGGCTGTCACAATCACGCTAGCCCTCAGGACCTTAATAGCACACATAAATTGTGACCCTCTCGAGAAAGGACCTCAACTCGTTACATTTTTTGATTTCCTGTTTATTTGTTGTTAACGACGGAAAATTAAACCAATATGGCGTCTGATTGTCACAACATTGCTATTTTGAGATATTTTTCTTTTTATTCATTTCTAAAACCAAACATGACCAAAGGAAATAATCAGTGAGCGATGATGTAATGTTTTTGTGGGACTTAAAAATAATAATTTGATGTAAAATAATAACACTGTTTTAATGTAGCGAAATTCCATGTCGTATTATAATGAATTGTTTTAAGCGGATCGATAAATATATAAACTGGACCTCTCAGTTAAGATACCGAACCCATGCCCACTAGACCATCTTCACTCACAGTTTAATTATATAATTTGACGTTTACGTTTTTTTTAATTATAAACTGCGTAAAAAAGAGGGCATCAAAAAAAAAATGTTTTACCTTAAAAACTTGATTGTCATCTCATTCATATTGGAATCATCGCAATTAAAATTAATAAGTTTTTTAAAATTAAAAAAACCATAACCTGCAGTTTTTTGTCATCCCTATATTAGGAGCTATTTTTTATGTTAGTTGGGTAAGCAGATTGGCAGACGTGCCAATGATAGTAAGTGGTCGACATCGTCCATAAGCATATACCAGTTTATCTAAAACTAGCCCAGGCAACTCATTTATGTGTTGCCTATCCTGACACATTAGATGTTTAGTCTCGGTGCCAGCAATTACACTGCCTGTCTTGCCCTTCTCTCCGAAACACAAAGCTATTTCACGGGAGAAACAAGCAGGCACAGGAATTGGTACAATACGCGTGCTTTTGTACAACTAAAGTCAGACAAGACGTAGAGGGACAGATTACTCTTTGTCTATAAATTATTCTCTACGAGCACTCTTCTAAGTAAATACCAATAAAAGGAAAATACATTTAGGAACTGGATTACCTCTGTGGTTTTCGTTCAAAGAACCTATTAACAAACCGTTTGTCTGGCCTTACGCTCGACTATATATAATACGTATCTTTTGAAACGATAATTAGGTTATACAAATACATTACAAATAAAAGAAAGATTAGAGAATAAAATATTTTGAAGGAGTGGTTTTTGTTGAGGGTTTATTATAGAATATTAAAAAATTAGTTCCACTGAGTTTGTTTCGCCGGTTCTTCTCAGTAGGCTCGTCTTGGGACCGGTGATAGATTCAATTGACGTTCAAAAAAGCTACTTGGTTGGTTCTATTTTTATTAAAAATTGAATTTGGAACTTATATCCAACTGCGTCGGATTAAATTTTTCATGAAGCTATGCTCTATGGATAATAATAATAATATCAGCTCTTTCAATAACAATAATACAATATATTCCATTGCTGGGCATGGGTCTCCTCCTCGAAATCAGGCGAGGAGGGTGTTGAGTATAGTTCACCAATGCGCTGGCCTATTTCGGGTTGGTGAACTACACACCCCTTCAAAGACTTTTAATCTTTAATTTGACGACCTCTGTGGCTCAGTGGTAAGCGTGTTGGCGCTCAAGCCGGAGGTTGCGGGTTCGAATCCCGCCTGGGAACAAAAACATTTTCTGTGTTCCTTGGTCATGGATGTGTATTAAATATGTGTATTATATAATAAACATCTTAAATATATGTATAGTATAAAAGTATTAAATATATTTCCGTTGTCTGGTACCCGTAACACAAGTTCTTCAAGAACTTACCACGGGACCAGATTGAAGTGGTGTGAAAGCGTCCATAGATAGATAGATAGATAGAAATCTCATCGGGCATGCAGATTTCTTAACGATATTTCCTTCACCGGTGAGCAGGCGATGGTCTCATGTTCAGGTGCACGTAGAAATTTATAAAAACCCAATTCAAGGCATTACAGGATCAGGATCGTACCCGGATCTCACTCAAGAAGCTGAGCCCGTACCCACTAGACCATCGTTACTCACGTACTCTATGAATGTTTCTATTTTCGGCACGCTCTATAGTCTAAACTGTTTGATGGATTGTAGCTTGAGAGGTTGTTAGATTTGTTTCAATTAAAAAAAATGGTTGTCTGTACAGTCGGTTTAGGGACGATAGTTTTACGTGATAACGTCATAAAGAAACATTGATGAAAAAATAATTAACTTTATTGACGCTGTTTTGAGAAAAACAGTTAATTGAATTGAACAAAATGAGACTGAAAATTATGGCGGTAATCAATTACATCTTATTAAATTGTAGAAATAAATACAAAAACACAAAACACGTTGTTTATAATGGTTTCCAAGTCAACGCTCGTTTGACAACGGAACGGGATGTTTTTCGTGCGCGCTGCCGGTGTTCATCAATTTATAAGACGTTATTACGTCAAATGTTGAAACTATTGAACTGGCCAAGGATCTGATACAATACGTTTTTTATTACTTTCAAGACGAACTACCGATAAATTACAATTTTGCCATACTTTAAAACATTTTTTCATTGCACAAGCTTTTTATCCCTAACATGCATTGAGGCCTACTTCTTTAGACTTTCATTTGAAAGGCTTTAACAGGGTACCCGTCAACAAACCGTCTGACCCGGATGTGTATATGTTTAGTGCCTTAACCGTCGGTAAGTCCGGTTATGTCCTACTTTTTTCTTGAATTATTTGCAAGTTAGGTCTTTAGGTCTATTTTAAATAAAAATGGGGTTATGTACGTTAAAAAAAGGATGAAATAGAGTTTATAGATCGTTGGCAACGATTTTTGTTGTGGAGGCAGGCAACTATATTTGCAAAGCTTTGCTATTACGAGAAGATACATGGAAGAAAAATGTTTGGAATCGTTTTTTAATCCATATTTCAAACTAACACACAAACCAACAAACCGATTTTTAAGCAAGATTTCTTGGAGATTCCTTTTTTGTATCATATTTATTAAGTATAGGTATTAATAATATAATAATAATATCAACCCTTTTATGTCCCACTGCTGGGCACGGGTCTCCTCCTCGAAATCAGGCGAGTAGGGTTTTGGGCCATAGTTCACCGATGCACTGGTCCAATGCGGGTTGGTGAACTTCACACACTTTCAAAGACTTTTAATTTCATCAGGCATGCAGGTTTCCTTCAGCGGTGAGCAAGCGATGGTCTCATGTTCAGATACACGTAGAAATTAAGAAAAACCCATTCCTAGGCATCAATGGGGGGTCAGGTTCGAACCCGGACTCCTCGGCTCTCACTCAAGAGGCCGAACCCATACCCACTTGGTCATCGTCGCTTTTTTGTATCTTTTTTTTTATGTTAGTTGAATAGGCAAACTGGCAAACGTACCACCTGATGTTAAGTGGTCGACGTCGCCCATGAACATAAACTAGTATACCTGGAACGAGCCCAGGCAACTCATTTATGTGTTGCCTATCCTGAGACATAAGATGTTAAGTCTCGGTGCCAGTAATTACACTGCCTGTCTTGCCCTTCTCTCCGAAACACAGCAAAGCTGTTTCACGGGGGAAACGAGCAAGATGGTGGTACCCATGAAGCCGGGAGCGCGGCACAGCACTTCCCTCCCACCGGTATGGTATATTATGAAGTATAGGCATTACTCTTGCTAAAAATAAGAACCGCTAGGTGCCGCATGTGCCCTGGTTTTTCTCATGTCCGAAAACAATACCATATCTTTGTACGTGCAACTGTGCCTTTGTTGTGTATAAACCATCATTTATAATAGAGAATTAAGTCATTTGTCACGTCTTCCTTTTATTTTGTTAGCAACATAATTTAATCTCGTACATTATCTTTTTTTTCTTTAACGCCGGGCAATGCTCTGAGGCATCTTCGGGGGGAGTGGGTCTCTCCAGGCGGGTATGTGGGACTCGAAAGGTGGTAAGGTGGACGCAGCTCTACACACTAAAACCCGGCGAGTGCTGCCAATAACGCCTTTGATGAGGTGCTCCGGATCTAATGACAAACAGGGCACCTTGACGGCTAGTCAGTCCCTCAGGGGACCGACGTCACCTCCACAGAGGGGTTGTACCGCACCACAGAACCCCTCCCAACGTCGGGATAGTACAATGGGGTGAGGTTCCCATACTCGCCCCTTATCCCCCTGCTCTTTTGTCCCCTCTTCTTATAAGAGGGGTACAAAGAGCAGCTCCCTCGCCTCAAATAGCTTTGCCCAAGGTGCTGGGTTCACATTAGGCTACTGAGCCCCACCGCCACGACATGGTTTGAACCATGGTAGGGATCTCGTATATTACCAGGGTAGAAAAGGTTAATTATATTTTGTGAAATATCTATTGTCGTGCCTTAGCAGTAAAATCGACTTGAATGCCGTGACGCTGATATTGTGTGTAATTATAAATTCTAATTCGAACGGCCAACTTCCTTGTTATCTAAAAAAAATGTGTTTCATCATTAGTCCTTACAAAATAATGTTATTATATTTCGTTGTTTCTGTCAAGTTTTTCCTGCCATCGAAGAAACATTGGAAAATAATTTCAGAAAGCGGGAAAAATTACTTCAGCCTGGCTGGATATCTTATTAAAATTAGAATTTTCATGTTCCTATTAGTTTAGTTTTGTTTTCATGTTCTTACATTCGGTTTAACCGAATTTCGGCAACTTGAGCCGAACTTCGACATTCGGCTGAAATTCGGTTTAAAAGCCGAACATTCGGCATTAAAAAAACTTGCACTATTTTCACTTACATTCATATAAAGCAATTAGTCTGTCATAATATTTAAATAAAATTAAGTCTTTTATATATTTTTGGTGATATATTATTTTAATAAGAAACCTTAATTTGTATGCGAGAAAAATAAATTAAATTAGTTATTGAAAGAAATCTGGCCGAGTCGTTGGAGGGCTTGCAGGAGATGCTGCACAGTCTAAATGAATCTTCCCGACGTGTGGGTCTTAGGATGAACTTGGACAAGACGAAAGTCATGTTCAACGAACACGTTCTCCCTAGGCCGGTTAACGTTGATGGCATAACTCTCGAAGTCGTGCAAGAGTATGTCTATCTTGGGCACACTTTGCAGCTAGGTCGACATAACTTCGAGAGAGAAACCGATAGGAGGATTCAATTGGGATGGGCAGCATTCAGGAAGCTTAGCCATATTCTCACGTCGTCTATACCGCAGAGTTTGAAGACGAAAGTCTTCGACCAATGCGTTCTCCCCGTGATGACCTACGGGGCTGAAGCGTGGCCTCTAAATATAGGACTGGTCCGCAAGTTTGCCGTAGCTCAACGTGCTATGGAGCGTGCTATGCTGGGTGTTTCTTTGACAGATAGGATTCGGAAGGAAGACATCCGTCAGAGAACTAAGGTAACCGATATCACGCAAAGAATCAGCTCGTTGAAGTGGCAGTGGGCTGGTCACACACTCAGAAGAACGGATGGCCGATGGGGCAATAAGGTTCTAGAGTGGAGGCCACGTTTAGGTAGACGAAGTGTTGGTCGGCCATTGACCAGGTGGGAAGACGATCTCCGTGCGGTGGCCGGTCCGTGTTGGATGCGAGTGGCAAGGGATCGGCCATCTTGGCGTTCATTGAGGGAGGCCTATGTTCAGCAGTGGACGGATAGAGGCTGATGATGATGATGATGATGATGATTGAAAGAAATAAAATATCGATATAATATGAATGATATATATTTTTATATTTATATATAATATATTGTTTTGTTAATAAAAAGAAAAAAAATTGTTTGTTCCAAATGTTATTTAGTTTGCTTTTGTTCTTTACCTACTATATGCATCAGGGAAGAGACTGGTCGACTACAATACAGGGAATCCTAGTGTTGGGACCAGGGTTACATTGTTTTATCTTTTGTACCCCTTAATATTTACAATAAATGATATTTGATTTGATTTTTTATATACGAATATTTGAAATGAAACTTATTGAAATAAGTCATTTAACAAAAATTAAATAGACTTATTATTGTTCTAACAAACATTTTTTTACGTCATAAGGAGACAACCGAGCAGTTGGACCCTTATAGTGACTACCGACGCCCATACACATCCACACAACCAAAAGTTATGTTATGAAACTCACAAACCGCACGAAACGCGACATAGCTGTCACTTGACGCTGGTGTTACAGAGCGAGAGGTACCACCCCGGTTGTGCCGTCCCAATTCGGCTGCAAAGCAACATGGCACTACCTCTTACATCTTAATTACCATTCGTACCTATTTTTGAATAAAAGTCACGTTTTTCCAAAGCATTATAATTTTTTCTTCATTAAAAGAAGTTTTTAACAATCTAATTATCCAATCTGTTTAGACATGTAAAAAAATAAAAATAAGTGACCCTATCATTCTTCTCACAAACATCCTAATTACAATTAGTAAATTAAATAAAAAAAATCGGTTTTGGTTAACAAATTAAAAATTATATAAAAGTAGAACTGAAGTTCGATCGAAATTCGGCCGAGTTTTTTATTTTCACCGAATGTTCGGTCGAAGTTTGAATTCGGTTTAAATAAAATTCGTCCCATCTCTAGTTACTATGTAATGGCTCCAATATTGTATTTGATTACTATAGAATATTTTTATTACAAATTACAAAAAACATAAATTCGCTTCCGTTCACGCCACGAAATTCGGATGTCGTAATCTATTTGATGTCAAATCCCTTATTACAGATAAACTAATAAAACGTCTCAGTACAGGAAAGACATACCTTTTTATGTCGTCATAAAATAGTGAATCTGGAATCGAGTAGCGTAAAATTGTATAGTGACAATAGGTATGGTAGACTACGGTCTAATTATCACATTTTACAGAATGAATTTACACTTTGAAAAGGTATATTCACAAAAATATTTTTAATTCATATATACGTTTTATTATTGGCATGGCAATGAGATTCATGTTTGGATTTATAAATTCAGAATCACATTACCTTACATTTGAAAGAGGCCTTTGTCTACGGAAATAGGTTCATATAGATTACTAGCTGTTGTCCGCAGCTTCGCCCGCGTTAACTTAGATATACAGAGAAGAGTTCCGAATGTCACACCATTGTGGCCCGATACGGACGTCCACAGCTCTTGCGCCGGGTCACCCAAACGAAGAGGAGAACACCGCTGGGGTTTAGTGGGTAGAGTCTGCGTCCACCTTACCATCTTCTCGGGCGCAGAGAGTCCCACATAACCACCGGGCCCCCCGGACCCGGTGGTATGCCTAAACGCTGTCCCCAACGAAACCAAAAAAAAAAAAGATATACAGCCGTACTAGGATTGATTATGATTATTTTATAGCCTAAGTTATTCCTTATAATATCAGGTATCTACCATTGAAAGTCCCATCAAAATCGGCCCAGCCGTTTCAGAGATTAGCCATAACAAACAGACATACACACGGAGAGACAGACAAAAATTGTAAAAATGCTATTTTGGTATACGTACTGTATATTATTATACATCCATATGCAATCAATAGAAAGAGTTTTTTTTTATATTACAAACAGACACTCCAATTTTATTTATCTGTATAATGTCTGGGTTTTCTCGCTTTATCTATCTACATCAGATAGATAAAGCGAGAAAACCCAGACAAGCACAATTCTTACTCGCGCGCTGACGGTTCCTGTAAAGGGGTTTCTGACGAAAATAACAGCAAATTCATGGTTTTCGGATTTTTCGGATAATACCGGCGTAAAGTGACAGCTATGCTGTCGCGTTTCGTGCGGTTTGTGAGTTTCTGGTGGCCTATTGGGGGGATAGGGAAAAGGAGGGCAGCACATCTACATAATCCCTGGTAGTGCAGAAGTGTATGGGCGCTCCACCAGGCCTTGTCGTGGCGGTGGGGCTCAGTAACCTAGGGTGAGCGGTGCACCTTGGGCGAAGCTAATTGGGCCGAGGGGGCTCTTTGTACCCCTCTTATAAGAAGAGGGGACAGAAGAGCAAGGGCCAAGGGGTGTGGATGGGAACTTCACCCCATTGTACTGCCCCGACGTTGGGAGGGGTTGGGGGGGAGCCCTCTGTGGAGGTGGCGTCGGTCCCTTGCAGGACTGACTAGCCGTCGAGGTGCCCTGTTTGTTTTCTAGATCCGGGGCACCTCACCAAAGGCGGCATTGGTGGCACTCGCCGGGTTTTAGTGGGTAGAGCTGCATCCATTTACCAGCTGTCGGGCGCAGCAAGTCCCACATACCCGCGTGGGGAGACCCACTCCCCCGCGGGATGCCTCAGAGCATTTCCCGGCGTTAAAGAAAAAAAAAAAGATGTGTATGGGCGTCGATAGTTGCTAAAAGGCTCCGACTACTCATTTGCCCTCTTATGCTATAAAAAAAATCTTTACTAATGTTGTGAGACTTCTTACCTTTCATGATGTCACGGGAAGTACCGAATAGGTTTTGGTTTGACGGACAGACGGACCTATGATTCTATAAGGGTTCCGTTATTCATTTTGAGGGAAGGCATCACATTATACCTAATGCTATTGTATCCTATGCTTAGTAGACTATTAGCAACGCCCCACGGTTTCACCCGCGTACTTTCCGTTCCCGTGAAAGTACGGAGATAAATGGTGTGTTATTTTTTTATGTTAGATGGATAGGCAAACTGGCTGTGCCACCTGTTGGTAAGTGGTCGACGTCGCCCATGAACATAAACTAGTTTACCTGGAACGAGCCCAGGCAACTCATTTATGTGTTGCCTATCCTAAGACATAAGATGTTAAGTCTCGGTGCCAGTAATTTCAATTAGTTATTGTTATAGAATTTCATTTCTTCCTATGGAAGATGCCCGATGGGTTGATGGTAAATTTTATTATTATTATTATTATCATCATCATCAGCCCCTATCCATCCATTGCTGAACATAGGCCTACAGTAAAGAACGCCAAGACGACCGATCCCTCGTCACTCGCATCCAACACGGACATCGTCTTCCCACCTGGTTAATGTCCGACCAACACTTCGTCTCTTGAACCTTACTGGCCCATCGGCTATTTGTTCTCCTGAGTGTGTGACCAGCCTATTGCCACTTCAAAGAGCTTAAATTCACTTCTTCACTGGCATGGCAATGGACGATTACGTTTTACAGACACATTCAATATAAAAGTAAAACATATAAGTTGTTGGTAAGTTTTACGTAGCTTAAGAACAACTTACTCATTTAAAAATAAACCCTATAAAACTGTCTGAGAATTTTTAAGTTTCCAGTGACGTCATATTCATTCTCATGAAAGGATGACGTCAGAACCTTCGTGTTTTGATAGTGGGGGGAATGACCGGGCACGTTCCGCCATGATTGGGCGGGAAATGGAGTCACGTTTGACATAAAGTAATTATAGGGGTCGCTTTTGACGAGTGCAATCAGCGCAACTTCTAACATAGAGTAGAGAGGAAGGAAACAATAGACAAGTTAGTTCATGCTTACTTGTGCATGGCTTGTTCGTGAATTGGACATGAACAAACAAGTTGATGTTGATGACGCAGAATTATGACGTTTCCCACCATCTTGCTTGTTTCTCCCGTGAAACAGCTTCGCTATGTTTCGGAGAGAAGGGCAAGACAGGCAGTGTAATTACTGGCACCGAGACTTAACATCTTATGTCTAAGGATGGGCAACACATAAATGTTATACATACTTTATGTTCTACGAACTAGATTTTTTATTTTTTCCACGGTTTCACCAGCCTTAAAATAGATAGAAAAACCTGTTGAATATGAAAACTTTTTTTTTACGGATGGATCTATGCTAACGGCCCGAAGGCCCTAATGCTACATCGGATTAGTTAAAGTGGGGGGTTGACCCTCGCCAACCGTGCAGTCAGCGACCACACGGCCTCCTGGCGTCGGGTTGGCGGGGCAACCCCCCATATAATAGACTATCACAATCATTGGGCTATGAAACAAAAAGTATCTAATCAGACCATAGACTTATAATATACTACTACGACAGTATATTATTATCGGGTATATAACCGGATAAAGTAGTAATATGAGCCATACAATTTCGAAATCTGGTCAGTGATTTGTCACTGACACAATAGCAATTCTACCAACCAGTGATCTGTGTGTACGTCCCATCGTCCAATCATCCATCAATGGCCATCAGTCGGCCGGGCCAATCAGAGCGCAGAACCGGCGCAGCGTCGCAGCACAAATTTGGCGGAATTTGTTTTCATACAAAACATATTACATTATCGCCCTTTTCCTGTTATAATATGCTCGATGCCATCAAGTAACATCTGCCAGTTTTTTTTTCTTTTACGCCAGGAAATGCACCGCGGGGGAGTGGGTCTTCCCGCGCGGGTATGTGGGACTCACTGCGTCCGAAAAGCTGGTAAAAAGACGCTGCTCTACCCACTAAAACCCGGCGAGTGCCACCAATGCTGCCTTTGGTGAGGTGTCCCGGATCTAATGAGCAAACAGGGCACCTCGACGGCTAGTCAGTCCCTCAAGGGTTCGACACCACCTCCACAGAAGGGTTGTCCTGTACCACAGAACAACCCCTCCCAACGTCGGGACAGTACAATGGGGTGAGGTTCCCGTCCTCGCCCCTTGCCCCCTGCTCTTTTGTCCCCTCTTCTTATAAGAGGGGTACAAAGAGCCCCCTGGGCTCAATAAGCTTCGCCCAAGGTGCCTAAACCATGGTGGGGGCAACATCTTCCAGTTTGTTTATCCGATAACATAAAGAAGACGTTAAGGATATAACTATGTTCCAGGACCGATCTCTCGCCACTCATATTGAACACGGACCGGTCACTTCTTCACGTCTTCCCACGTGGTTTATCTATCTGGTGGTCTTGGCGTTCTTTGAGAGGGGCCTATGTTCAGCAGTGGAAGAATAGGGGCTGATGATAATGATGTTCTAGGATAGAATGGAGCTTACACAATGTTAAAACTAGTCTCTTGGTACGTTTGTTAGATCGTATGATACTGTAAGACTAACTTTTTCTTAAAGCTATCTACCTTTAAAGCTCCGAAAGAACTTCTAAAGTTCTTTTAAAATAATATTATTTATTTGTATTTGACTTTCATCTAATAATTTAATATTATTTTCTAATGTCGCGAATTAAATTATATTTATGTTTCTCCCGTGACTATGGTAAATGATAAACAGTGATTAAATCTTTAAGAATTGATTATTAGAATCCATTTTAAAATTAAAAGTAATTAAAATTACGTTTTTAAATTTATTTTCGCAGGTCCTTAATATTTCGAAATCGCATTCCGACTGTGAAATAATATTTTTAATAAAAGTCACATATTTTATTTTAAATATTCCATAAATATATCTTCAATCATTATTTAAATGTTGGACAGACAAAGATTTTTTTCCGAAAAAAAAAATTGAGGGAAGGTTTTACGTGGGGCACGCCAGGGGTATTCTGTAATTGTGACATGAAATTGAGGTGTGATAACAATATGTATTACTAGCTGTTGCCCGCAGCTTCGGCCGCATACAGCCGTACGCGGATTGATGATGATTATTTTTATAGCCGAAGTTACTCCCTATAACATTTGCTATCTGCCAGTGAAAGTCCCATCAAAATCGGCCCAGCCGTTTCAGAAATTAGCCGGAACAAACCGAAAGACAGACAGACAGAGAAAAATTTATAAAAAGTCTATTTTGGTACATGTACCTTATACATATAGGGATGTTTTTCATTTAGTAAAAAGCGGTTATTTTAATATTACAAACAGACACTCCAATTTTATTTATCTGTATAGATAAAAATCTCCATATTTATTATATAAAGCGTCAAAGTATTATTTCGTCTTTTTCAGTTTCAAATGCATTTTATAACAATTCATTTATCATTCACCATCATTCTCATAGTGAACAGTCAAAAGAAAATTTTAGGCTGTGTATACTTTCCACAACTAAAACCACTGAGACCGCCTTAGCCGCTTTTTGGGGGTCCCGGATTTGAAGGCAACAGGAGCACCTCAGCGAACCAATTCACTCTAGCACCCCTAGGGGTGAAAGAGACAATAGGAGTGGTGACCAGTGTTTACGCAGCAAACGTACGAGAAAAGAGGTAGTCCGTCCGTACAGACATCTCTAATGCCGTCAACATCTACCCGCATACTTCAGTCTCGTGAACAAGACATTCGTAGATAATGTCGAAATATTGAGCTCCGCGAAATAAAAGTGAAAAACATGGTAAATATCTCGTTGTAAATAATTTTAGTAATGAAAAAAAAAAAATAACCATGTTAACTTAAAATCATATTATATGCTTTTCTAGTGTTTTTTTAGTTTTATATTTTCTATACGAAATTAATGGGTATTAAAATAATAAACATGATTTAATACGTACAAATAACATAAAGGATGACAATAAACACGCTTAGAGCGTGGCTGTGCCCAAAATGATATCGAAAGGACAATTTACAATGGGGTGCGGGAACATAAATCACAGTAAGGAAGTGGGCACACATTTACAAGTGTGTAATATGAGCGGAACTGAGGCTGTGACCTTCAAAACGTGTATAAGACTAACGTGACAAGGACAAAACACGGTAAATGACATAATATAGGTATTTTTTTTCTTAATTTTACGATTATCAAGACTTAGCAAAAATGAAAAAAAAAACAAACAAAGAACAGGAAAAAGTTCTTTTTTCATTTTTTTCGCATTTTCCTTAAACTTTTTTATGTTAGTTCAACAGGCTAACTGGCAGATGAGCCCCATGATGGTAAGTGGTCAGCGTCGCCCATGAACATAAACAAGTTATCCTGAAATTAGCCTATCCCTTACCCTGAGACATAAGACGTTAAGTCTCGGTGCCAGTAATTACACTGCATGTCCTGCCCTTCTCTCCAAAACAGCAAAGCATTCACGGGAGAAAAAAGTAGGAGGGTGGTACCCATGCAGCCGGGAGCGCGGCACAGCGGAACCCTCCCACCGGTAAAAGTGTGAAGTGATGACCGCATCGATGAACTAGACCTTCTCGTCTGTTTTCGAGGAGACAATGGGATGTATAAGGGTCATTTTCTATGGACTCCTAAACACATACACGATATTGCTTAGACGTTTACGTATTAATTAATTTCGGAAACGTATACAATGTTATCCAAAGTTAGTCTGATTGATGAAATACCTATACACTAACTCGATTTGCTCTGAAGTTTCATATTGTTCTGTTACAGTACTGTTTCCCTAACTACGAACAATTCAATTCTGTGTAGTAATCAACGGTTTTGCTCCCGATATTTATGTTATCCTGGTACACGTTTATTTCGAAATGACATTTTGTTGAAAACTTTTTTCCTTGTTTGGCAAATTTTACAGGAAAGGTTAAATTTATACTTCGTCGATTTTTAGACCGGTTTCAGCTAGTTGTTGCGCTAAGTATGAAGATTGACAATTTACACGCGTGCATGGTCGGTCCTCTAGAGAGTCAATCTAGCTCCTGGAACTCTAACTCCATTATTTATAATTTTAATTTAACGCTGAAAATAGGTCTCCGTGCGACATTTTTAGGTTGTGCGCGCGCGGCGTCAAAAGCGTGTATGACACATTGATTAATAATTTATTTAAGGTACTGAACATTTTTTTTTAATTTGAAAAAATATGGTAATCTTTACACTATAAATAATTCATTACCGTTGAAAATTTTACTTAAAGTTAAATTTTCAACAAGTTAAACGATTGTTAACTAACAAAATTTTCTCGAACTTCCGTCTCAATTGTAAATAAAAAAAAAAGTTTAAATAATTCTCGCAAAAAAATTTTGCTTCGTAGAGCCTTTCATACATAATTAATAAGATCATGCCATTAAATTTTAAAAAAATACTAATACTTTGTTTATAATATTTTTTGTACTTGAAGACATTACTTGAATTTTTCAGTTTTTCTATTTATAGGTACCTAATATAGAGGTACTTATACCCATACCATTTTTTTTTTAAATGTTAGTTGGATAGGCAAACTGGCAAACGTACCACCTGATTGTAAGTGGTCGACGTCGCCCATGAACAAACTAGTATACCTGGAACGAGCCCAGGCAACTCATCTATATATTGCCTAAGTTTTTTTTTTTTTTTATTGCCTAATAGCAAAGCTGTGCAAAGCTTTCACGGGAGAAACAAGCAAGATGGTGGTACCCATGCAGCCGGGAGCGCGGCACAGCGCTTCCCTCCCACCGGTAATGTGTACTTTTAACTATTCCTTCACTTGAACAAAAATTTATACAGTTTTTATAGTTAAAATAAAATTCAAACATTTATTTCTCATCGATTGATGCCGTGAATTTTTATTTTCCCCCAACGGTAAGTAAAATATAGAGTAGTACGACGTGGGACAAAGGCTTTGTTGAATAATCAAAGGTGCGGTACGTTTGTTCCCAGTGCGTGGTCTGATAGGACCTCCAGGTTAGTGCGAAGGTTGGGATACGAAGAAAAAAAGTTGGAAGTCTATAAAGTTTTAAAACATAATTATTGTTATAATTTTATAAATAAGTTGGATACGCAAACTAGCAAGCAAGCTGAGGCCAGCGTCGCACGTAAAAACAAACAAGTTTACCTGGAGCCAGCCCAGGGTAGTGTCTCACCCCCACCATGGTTCATGCCTTGACGTGGCGGTGGGGCTCAGTAGCCTAGGGTGAGCCCAGCACCTTGGGCGAAGCTAATTGAGCTGAGGGGACAAAAGAGCAAGGGGCAAGGGGCGAGGACGGGAACTTCACCCAATTGTACTGTCCCGACGTTGGGAGGGGTTGTTCTGTGGTGCGGGACAACCACTCTGTGGAGTAGGCGTCGGTCCCTTGGGGGACTGACTAGCCGTCGAAGCCCTGTTTGTTTATTAGATCCGAGGCATCTCACCATAGGCGGCATTGGTGACACTCGCCGGGTTTTTAGTGAGTGGAGCTGCGTTCACCTTACCATCTTTCGGGCGCAGCGAGTTCCATATACCCGCCTGGGGAGACCCACTCCCCCGCGGGATGCCTCGGAGCATTTCCCGAAAAAAAAAGGCTAGTGGCTCATGGCTGCCTCTGAGGTATAAAATATCAAGTCTCTGTGTAATTACTTCCACAAAGAGTCTCTGTGCAAGTACTTACACAGAGTGGGGCACAACGATCCATGAACCGAAGAAAGTTTTTTATCACAATCCTCCTGTGGTTTAAGACAAGGAATAAAATAAGGACGTTCTATGGGGACAGGCTAAAATTTAAATACGCGAAAAAATTAAGACGTACATACGAATTTTCTTCTTCAAAAAGATTAAGCAAATAAAGAGTTTCTAATGACAGAATTGAAATGTTTAAGATTTAAAAAATGCAGAAAATAATAATATATTAAGTAATATGTGTCTAAATTAAGCTTAGGCTTGTCACTCAGGAGAACAGATAGCCGATGGGGCAATAAGGTTCAAGAGTGGAGGCCACGTTTAGGTCGACGAAATGTTTTTAAGTGGGAAGACGATCTCTGTGTGGTGGCCGGTCCATGTTGGATGCGAGTGGCAAGGGTTCGGCCATTTTGGCGTTCATTGAGGGAGGCCTATGTTCAGCAGTGGACGGATAGAGGCTGATGATGATGAAGATGATGATATTGTGTATAAAAAAGCGGTAACATAACACACAAGTGTTATGTTATATAATTATAAAATGTATATAAATACAGTTCAGAATCGAATCATTCAAAAGATTCCATTACTGTGTCTATTTATCATCTTAGCCTTTACATTTTTCATTAGATTCATTTGAATACTTAAAACATACTAAAACGATAAACAATCAATAAGAAATAAATAAATTATTAGAATCAATAAATCACAATAAAATAAATTGTCCCAGAAACTCCAAAAACGGTGACACCAGTCCTGTTGAAGTTGTCTTTATAGCCCTTCCAATGTTCTGTTTCTTTAGTCATAGCCAAGCGAAAGTAAGGAGAGGCCTTTAACGTAGAGAATAAATGTATAACTTGTTGGAAAATACCTTTTATTTGTCTGTATAAATGTAATATGTATCAATATGATTTGCTTTGCATGCATGCATGGATGAGTGAGAGACTTAAGAGATAAGATGAGATGAAAAAGGAGAGATGGCTAGTCCCGAGTGAAGTTAGTTAGTCACTTATGTCCATAGGCGACGCTAATACTGATTTATCTGTTTGCGATTATGCAGCACACATACTTTATATTAGCTTAATTAATTTCTCCTTCATCACCATCAGCCTTTATCCGTCCACTCATTCCTCCCTCAATGGACACCAAGACGGCCGATCCCTTGCCATTTGGATCCAACACGTACCACATCCTTAATATCAAACAAAAATAAGGCAGGAAATGACAAAACATAAACTTAACTGCCATATTGTATACTCCTGGGAAATGAAGCCGTGGACGGAACTTCTGAAATTTCCTCTCGGGAGGTACGCCAAAATTTCTCGTGATCAGTAATTTGTAAGTCCTCTGAGGAGGGATTCGATGATTGTGATAATGCGTTTAAAAGTTGTCTTCTTGACGAAGTAGAAATTTTTATTGTCCAATGAGATTTTTATCGAGACATTCCAATTGTTTAGATGTCTGATATTTGCGTAGAGTTTGTTTGTTTGAATATAAAAAAAAAATTAATGAACACGTGCAGCACGAACGAAAAAGAGTCCCGTTCCGCCTGAGCCTGTCAAACGATAGACAGGCCCTAGCGTAGGTGGGGAACCACTACAAATGTTGAATACGCGACAACGTGTTTCGTGTTTTTGTTTTTTATAATTTAATAAGATGTAATTGATTTCCTAATCTTTTATCAATGTTTCTTTATGACGTTATCAGTTACTTTTGTCCAATTAGCTTCAAGAAGTCCAACCTTGGTTACTTTCAGAACTTTAGCTATCTTGGCTGCTATAGAGACGCTTAGTACTCCTCAAAACCTGGTACAAATAGCTTATACTGCATAAAAGTGTATGTGTACATACGTGAGAAACTTCAGAATAGTGGCCTTTATATTAAAGCCTATGAGTGCGGTCGTTTTCTTCGACGTATAAGTTTTATTTCATTTAAAATAAATTATAAAACGCTGCTGCTTGCTTACATTCTATCTCATTCTCTTGCAGACTAAACCCTATATATAAATATATTTGTCTCTTTTTGCTGTCGCTTTTTCGTTTCATCAAATTTTAAATTTTCAAATCAGATCCGTAATAGCTTAAGAAACACGTGCACGCATTTAAAACAAATCAATAATCTTCCTTCTACTGTATAGGTATAATATGATGAAACGAATCACAAATCAAAGTATGACGCACATGCATGCATTACAAGGGTCGACAAGGATTTTGAAATACGTATTTGTTAGTGATAATTCATTCTAGAATAAATTGTAAGATGCTGAGTTAAGGGAGACATGCATCTTTGCGCCATCTTGTTTGAACGTATTTTAAAGTTTGCGAGCTGCGTGATAGATTTACTTTAAAGATAAAGTTTAACGGTGCAATTATTCAGCATTTTGAGCTGTTTAAATGTTTGTTTTTATTTGTGTTAATAGTTGGTTTACTGTACTGAGCTATTCCTTGTACTTAATGTATGTTATATTACCGTTTGAGTAAGGAATAACATTGTGGCGAGAATTAATGTGTCCTTCAACTTTTATTGCCCTGTTATACGGATGCGGTGTATGCATACGTAATACGATCATATTTTTTCCACCAAGCAACGTTTCTTAGTTTAAAACACAAGTGTAGGATAGGTTCTATTTTAGCGCCAACGTCTTGTAAACCAACGCAAAAATGCAGTTCCAGGTAGTCTTGACATACATAATCTCTGGTATTGTTTTCTAATGTTTACACAAATTTAGCTCATTATAATAAAACAACTTCTTCGGATTTTATCGCGGTTAATTAAGTTTTTGAAGTAAAACTTCTTTAGGCGCAACTAGGGGTACTCTTTCTAACGAAAGTAATGCTCATTCTATATTCAAAAGTAGTAGTAACTTGCATTGATCATGAGTATAGGTGTCATTTTTTTCGGACGGAAGTAACGCTCAGTATTCTATATTAAAAAAATACAGTTTCTTAACAAACTGCTGTTGACTATTTATTCGTTGCTAAGCAACCTGTAATTCACAGTTGCGTAGCAATGAACAATCAGTCTGATATAAATGCATATTTGTTTGATTGCATATATTTACTTAAATGATTCACAATTCAGCCCACTATAAAATGTTTTAATTCCTTACTCTCAATTATTTAATTTATTGAGTGTTTCTTTAGAAATATGAAAATGGTATTAATGAATTTTATATAGTGTTGTAAGAAGTGAACTTTCAAATTAGAAGGAGATGTAGCGATAAATGTGTCCCTTTCACTCTGGTGATACGTTTCCACGACGTTTTTGCTGAGATGTAGTGCCATGCTGCTTAGCAGCCGAATTGGGCCGGCACGACCGGGGTGGTACCTCCCGCTCACATAACACCGGCGTCAAGTGACAACTATGCTGTCGCGTTTCGTGCGGTTTGTGAGTTTCCGGTGGCCCATTGGCGGGGGGGTTAGGGAAAAGGAGGGCAACGCATCTGCATAATCTTTGGTTGTGCGGATGTGTTTGGGCGTCGGTAGTCGCCAAACGGCTTCGACTGCTCATTGCCCTACTATGCCATAAAAAAAAAAAAAAAAACGACACAACATCACCTGATCACAGGCGGTGCTTTCCGGAGGATGCCTGTGAACAGAACATTGGCCAGCAGATCATAAATAAATTGGAGTTCTCTTCGCATGCAGCGGATTTCTTACAGTCCCTTTTTACAAAAGGTTCCGTCGTTTTTACCTCAAAACACAGAGCAGAACTCTCATCTTTTTGGATTTGGTCAAAATGATCTGCCAGATAAAGATCTATAGATATATATACAAGGATCTGCTAAGTTCACGGGCATTTCAGGAGGACCGCGCCACAATGGTGACATAAATGACGGATGATAGAGGAGGTCGTCAACGAGGCCATCCCCCGCGGACGACGAACGGGGATACGTAAGAGGTGCCACTTAATGCGCCTCCAGTACAGCCCCTGATCGTGCTAGGTTCAGGCTGAGAATCTGAGCTCAGTATGGCACGACGTCGCGGGGACTTATTAGCGGCGGTCGGGCTGTCCCCAATACGAGGAGTGGTCTGGCCTTTCGCTGGGGCACAGATAAGACACTAATTGGCCAGCCTGTCGCTGAGGTGATCCTGTTGCCTGTAGATCCGGGATCCTCAAAAAGCGGCTAAACCTCGCAGGTGTTTTAGTTTGGGTAGTGGACGTCCAAGTGCGAGTCCCACAGGAAGTGGTCAGGAGCCCACCCGGTGTAACCTGGCTACATGCGGAATGTATTTTGCGTGATCAAAGAAGGCAAAAAATACATTTTCTACCTATCCTGCGACACAAGATAGTCTCTGTCCTGCCCCTTTCGAATCACAGCGAAGCTGTTTCCCGGGAGAAAAAAGCAGGATGTTTGTACCTATGCAGACGACTTCGCGGCGCATATCTCCAACCGGTGAATATACAGAAATGATAAAGCGTTTTAATACCTGTCAGATATATCTAACGCAGGCCTTTTCTAGCGTAGTTTTGTTGCTATCTAAATTATTATTAAGTATTCCTCCTGAAAGATAATAAATTGCCCTCGGGTTCCGCACTGTCTTGGAAATGAAGAATAATATTAATGCTATAAAATGTGCGAGGAATGTTCGTATTTCACAACACAGCGTCCTTGTTGGGAATGGTTGAAATTCTTTTGTTAGGACCTATGTCATTTTACTGGCGTTGAAAGGAATTTAACATTGCAGAACATACTGTACACTCTACATTATATATAAATACTAGTGGCACCGACAGACGTTGTCCTGTACAAAATATTTTTTTTGTGAATCTAAACCATCCTCGAATCCCCTTGAACTCACACAAAAAATTTCATCAAAATCGGTCCAGCCGCCTAGGAGTCTAGGAGTTCAGTGACATACACACGCACACAAGAAATGTATATATAAAGATTGTATGTATTGGCCTGCAGGAGATGCTGCATATTCTAAATGAATCCTCCCGACGTGTGGGCCTTAGGATGAACTTGGACAAGAAGAATGTCATATTTAATGAACACGGTCACTCCAGGTCGGTTAATGTTGATGGCGTAACTCTCGAAGTCGTGCAAGAGTATGTAGACATAATATTGCAGCTAGGACGACATGACTTCGAGAGCGAAGCCTATAGGTTAATTCAATTGGGATGAGCAGCATTCATTTAGCTTAGCCATATTCTCACGTCATCTATACCGCAGGTTTGAAGACGAAAGACTTCGATCAATACGTTCTCCCCGTGATGACCTACGGGGCTGAAACGTGGCCTCTAAATCTAGGACTGGTCCGTAAGTTTGCCGTAGCTCAACGTGCTATGGAACGTGCTATGCTGTGTGTTTCTTTGGTGGATAGGATTCGAAACCAAGACATCCGCATAACTAAGGTTACCGATATCACGCAAAGAATAACTCGTTGAGGTGGTAGTGGACTAGTCACACACTTAGGAGAAGGGATGGCTGATGGGCCAATAAGGTTCAAGAGTGGAGGCCACGTTTAGGTAGACGAAGTGTTGGTCGGCCATTAACCAAGTGGGAAGACGGTCTTCGCGTGGTGGCCGGTCCGTGTTGAATGCGAGTGGCAAGATAAGCTGTATTGGCGTTCACTGAGGGAGAGCTATGTTTGGCAGTGGACGGAAAGAGGCTGATGATGATCATTGTATGTATATAAGCAATCACAATGTATTTTTGTGATACAGCTTTACTGTGTTTGGAAGAGAAGGGCAAGACAGACAGTGTGTGCCCTGTTTGCTCATTAGATCCGGGGCACCTCACCAAAGGCGGCATTGGTGGCACTCGCCGGGTTTTAATGGGTAGAGCTGTGTCCATCTTACCACCTTTCGGGAGCAGCGAGTCCCACATACCCGCCTGGGAGACTCTATTCCCCGCGGGATGCTAGTTCATGTTCATGGGTGACGTCGACCACTTACCTTACGGCACGTCTGCCAGTTTGCCTATCCAACTAACATAAAAATGTGTTTCGAGGAATTGTATGAGTCATATTTGTAGGAAACCAGGGAGACTCAGTCATTCAATATTAAATGAGAAGTTCACCAACCAGCCAAAGTTTTCATCAAAATATTTTTTCACGCGGTTTCCTTTATAAATTATATTTATACACTTACCAGCACTTTCAGTTTGAAAGTCTTTGGTTTTAGTCTTTTTTATCTCGTGAGAAAATCAATGTCTGAAAGTTCTTTCGAGGGAGAAAAGTTCCTTATTTTATTGAACTGCTTTACTTTGGTGTAAGGAAAATAATAGCGAAAGGAAATTTACTTGTTCCTTTTGTTCCTAGATGTTGCCCGCAGCTTCGCCCGCGTTAACTTAGGTTTACGGCCGTACGCGGATTGATGATTATTATTTTTGTAGCCTAAGTTACTCCTTAATACATCAGCTATATGCCAGTGAAAGTCCCGTCAATATTGGCCCAGCCGTTGCCGAGTTTAGCCGGAACAAACAGACAGACAGACAGACATAGAGACAAAACTTGTAAAAATGCTATTTTGGCACATATACTGTGTATACCCCAATATGAATTTAGTAAAAAGTGGTTATTTTAATATTACAAACAGACACTCAATTTTTATTTATCTGTATAGACTAGATGTTGCTTGCAGCTTCACCTGCGTTAACTTAGAGATTATTTTTATAGCCTATACCTTGGTGATAACGTAATATTATACTGGTGAAAGATTTTTAAAAATAGAATTAGGTAGTATTTTTGAAAATTATACATCCAAAGTACGCAAATATTAATATTGCATCTTATTATATCCAAACTCACAGAAATTACCTTCTTCATAACATGATTTATTATAGAGTAGCAGCTGCTGTGCAGCAGCCCCCCGCGCTTTTTTATGTCATAAGAAGGCAAGCGTCTGTGCCTTATGGTAACTATCGACGCCCATAGGCATTCGCACAACCAAAAGCTATGCAAATGCGTTGCCCTCCTATTACCTATCCCCAATGGGCCACCGGAAACTCATAAACCGCACGAAACGCATTGCTGTCGCTATACCGTTACGTTTCAAGTGACAACTTGACCGTGCTACGATACCGCACCGTTCCACGTTGACAATGTCGTGACGTGGAGATGTGGACAGGCCCTTATGTGAGAGACAGGTACAGCCACGGTCGTGCCGGCCCAATTCAGCTGCAAAGCTGCATGGCACTGCCTCTAGATGATGATGATGATATATAACTAATGTATGAAAAACTAGCTGTCATATGGATTGTCGATTGATAGGAAAAAAAGCATAACTTTTATTTTATTTATTTATTTAGACACAATCATAACGTCATTACAGCATAATTATACCGAGACAGCGTTACAACTTAGATGACTTATGACTGTTTTAATGTTACATTAGAAGCCTTTGGTCACGAGGTGATGATTTCGTGAGTTCCATGATTTTTGTTCACCCAAAAAGTGCTCTTGAACATCGGCCATCCGATGTAGGTAGACGAAGTGTTGGTCGGCCACTAACCACGTGGGAAGACGGAGATCCCGTACAGCCGGTCCGTGATGGACGCGAGTAGCGAGGGATCGGTCGTCTTGGCGTTCTTTGAGGGAGGCCTATGTTCAGCAGTGGAGGGATAGGAGCTGATGATGATGATGATGATGAAAAAGTGCTCAACGCGCCTCAAGAAGTTATTACTTCAAAAACTGTGAAAAGTGTGATTGATCCCTTTTTAATTTCACATTTTTTAAGCTTTAAATATAATTAATCCATTTTATCCTGAAGTAGGTATCTGCCAGATTTTTTATATAAAATACGAATAAGATAAATATTTCAAGTACCCCACCGTGGTTCAGGCCTTGACGTGGCCGTGGGGCTCAGTAGCCTAGGGTGAGCCCAGCACCTTGGACGAAGCTAATTGAGCCGAGGGGGCTCTTTGTACCCCTCTTATAAAAAGAGGGGACAAAAGAGCAGGGGGCAAGGGGCGAGGACGGGAACCTCACCCCATTGTACTGTCCCGACGTTGGAAGGGGTTGTTCTGTGGTGCGGGACAATCCCTCGGTGGAGGTGGTGTCGGTCCCTTGGGGGACTGACTAGCCGTCGAGGTGCCCTGTTTGCTTATTAGATAGATAGATTAGTGGCATTGGTGGCACTCGCCGGGTTTTAGTGGGTAGATCTGCGTCCACTTACCAGCTTTCGGACGCAGCGAGTCCCACATACCCGTGTGGGGAGACCCACTCCCCCGCGGGATGCCTCAGAGCATTTCCCAGCGTTAAAGGAAAAAAAAAACAAGTATAGATTCATCTTATGAACACCATCTGTGGTTCTTGTCTTAAAATATACGATTTACACACGAGATGAAAATCATCAAAAATATTACAAGGAGGATAATTCGGATGAATTAGAAAAGGTTTTTTTTTCAGTTTTCATAGTCATATTAAGGACTGCTGTTTCTCGTGGTTTTACCCACGCATGAACATAAAAAATCCTCAATATTTAAGCAACAAAATACAAAAAATGGAAAAGTATTTTTCGTCTGAACTGGCAGTTCCTTTTTTTAGATATATATTGTTTAGATACTATTAGCGCGCTCCATCGAGCTCATAACCGGAATGCTGCGACGCTGTGCTGGTTCTGCGCTCTGATTGGTCGATTCATGGCCATTGATGGATGATTGGCTGATGGGTACATACAGATCACTGGTTGGTTTAATTGCTATCACTTTAATGACAAATCACTGATCAGTTTCGGAATTTTATGGCGCACATTACTTCTTTATCCAGTTATATGCCCCCCCCCCAAGGTTCAAGCCTTGTCGTGGCGGTGGGGCTCAGTAACCTATGTATGTCTATGAGAAGAATAGAGCTTGTATAACTACAGTACTTGTACAACTCAGTAGCCTGAGGTGAACCCAGAACCTTGGGCGAAACAATTGGGCCAAGGGGAGCTCTTTGTACCCCTCTTATAAGAAGAGGGGACAAAAGAGCAGGGGGCAAGGGGCGAGGATGGGAACCTCACCCCATTGTACTGTCCCGACGTTGGGAGGTGTTGTTCTGTGGTGCGGGACAATCCCTCTGAGGAGGTGGCGTCGGTCCCTTGCGGGACTGACTAGCCGTCGAGGTGCCCTGTTTGTTTACTAGATCCGGGGCACCTCACCAAAGGCGTCATTGGTGGCACTCGCCGGGTTTAAGTGGGTAGAGCTGCGTCCACTTCCCAGCTGTCGGGCGCAGTGAGTCCCACATACCCGCGTGGGGAGACCCACTCCCCCGCGGGATGCCTCAGAGCATTTCCCGGCGTTAAAGAAAAAAAAACCAGTTATATGCTCGATGGCGCGTTTAAACAAACTCAATGTTAGTATAGTCGTTATCCGTATTGGATGCGAGTGGCAAGGGATCGGCCTTCTTGGCGTGCATTGAAATAGGCCTATGTTGAGCAGTGGACGGATAGAGGCTGACGATGAGAAGAATAGTCAAAGTAAGTTGAAATATTTATTTAATTTTTCTTTGAAGATGTGTGATAGAAATACTATTATTGAAAGAAGATTTGACTACAACGAGTAAATATTTGTATTAAGATGGAAGTCTGTTTTTATCGCGATAAAAATACTATTCTTTAGAAAAGATTAGACTACAGCAAAGGCCAGATATTTGTACAAAGACATAAGCCTGTTTTCATCGCGACTTAAGCTTTGGTGTGAAAAAATAATGATGGCCGGTTCGGTACACAAGCACGTTTGCTGCAAACATAAATATAAATATAACGTTTTATTAAACGGAAGAGTTTATTTTCACGCTAATGTCCGGTTGTACTGGACTTGAGAAGTTCTTTTTGCCTGATAATCCAATTATTGAGGAAATCAAGCTATTTATTTTGTAGAAAAGTGTTCTTTCATTTGGTAGAAATGAAATCTCATGCTACAGTTATATAGACTAGCCTATTAATCCTGTGTCTAGGTTAATGTTATCATCATCGTCGTTATAGGCGATCCCTATTGTCCCACTGCTAGGGGACTTCTCTACGAATTCAAGGAGAGAAACAAGGAGGGTATTGGGCCATAGTGGACCTCTGTGCAATCCCAATTGTGTGGTAAACTTCATCCATCTTCAAAGAAGTTTAATCTCATCAGGTTTCCTCGTAATGTTTTGATGCTCTCATGTCCAGGTGCACGCTGCACGGGAAAATTTAGTAAAGTCCATTTTAATTTATAATTGTACTTTAACCCGGTTAGGATTGAACCCAGATCTCTGATTTCGAGTCGCTCTGATGGTCTAGACTCTAGACCATTGACGCAACCTATTATTATAATTATAATTAGCCTTCTTCCGTCCATTGTTGGACATCGGAATCTTCAAATAAATGTCAAAACGGCCGATTACCTAGCCATCCGCATCCAACAAGGGTAAGAATATTTCCATTCAATTCACTTTGAGATGACGGTGTCACCACTGATGACCGGATGCGGGGGTGCGGGTTGCCACTCAGCGTCTCTGATTTGGGTCACGTTGATTTAATCAATTATGCAATTCCTGATTTTATTGACTTAGGCCCGGTCACTCAACTGGCTAAATAGATTCCAATTCCTGTCAATCTAGTTAAAACATCTCTATTTGGATATCTATCTGCCAAATATCAGCGTGTGATGGCCCCTCTACACAGATGCATCGCCGATGTCTGCGGATGCATATTCTGTCGACGTGCGTCCACACGTCTATCAGACGTCAAACGTTCCCGCTGAAACCTTTTGATAGGTTACACAAAAATCGACTACAAACAGATTTTTGGCGGATGCATCTGCCGACGTTTATACCTACGACAGACGAGCAAATTACACCATCTAGGTATACCTCAGCGGACGCGTCTGCCTATGCATCACACGTGTATAAGGGCTATAAACGTAGCCCTGGAGTTAATAAGAGATACCAGAGTTCTTCTATAAGCAAAGAAACCAGGAAGAGAAATAAAATAACATTTTTTTAAACTGGTACAAATACCTGAACTCTCATGAATACTATTCCACTAAAATTTTTATGAAAACTAATTAGCTCTAGAGATCTTAATAGTTTTCATAAAGTTTTGAACTAATTCGTTAATAAAAAAAAAATTAATAAAAAAAAAGTTATTAAAAAAAGCTCTACTCTTTTCAAATCATCAAAAAATGTAAAACGAGATAATACTTGGTGACCTTCCAATTTCTTTAAAACGAAAACTCATGGACATGTGCATCCTTGTGACCCTGACCTACGGCGCACCCGCCGCATTAAGAACTCCATCTCGCGCTTCAAAACTAAAGTAGCCGATGCGGGCCTAATAGCTGCTAAAATTAAATGGGACTGGGCCGGACCCATCTGCCGGATGCCCAACGAGTTGTGGGTCAAGAAAACTAATAATTGGGCTCGGAGACGCGGCAGACCTCGACACTTTTCACAAAGAATTCGTAGTCCAGATCACGATAGGGGCGCGTGAAAAAGAGAGAAGGAAGAATTAGCCCAGCAGTAGGACAGCATAAGCTAGAAAAAAAGATTATTACAACAAGATACTACAACAATTAACAAGATAAGACATAGTAAGTCTTCATCGCTCATGACGGGACTGTCCCCGGGAACTCATTCACGTGTTGCTCATCTGAAACGTAACTGATACATATCTGGACATTTGTCCTTACCTTCTTTTTAAAATACCGTTGTTTTACGTAGCAAATAAGCATGATAGTGGGACATGCCGAGGGGAGCGCAAAACAGCGCATCCCTGCCATAGGTAAGTTAGGAAGAGGTAGTGCCATGCTGCTTTGCAGTCAAATTGGGCCAGCACGACCGGGGTGGTACCCCTCTCGCTCACATAACACCGGCGTCAAGTGACAGCTATGCTATCACGTTTCGTGCGGTTTATGCGGCGGGGGATAGGGAAAAGGAGGGCAACGCATCTGCGTAACTTTTAGTTGTGATGTTTATGGGCATCGGTAGTCACCATAAGGCTCCGACTGCTCGGTTGCCTCCTTATGACATAAAAAAGTTCTGACGTGTGAATTACTGTGCTGGCTTTCAAGAACAAGTAGCAAAGCTGATACCAATTTACTCTCACAGTATAAATGTTTTTGCACGGTTCCTTTAAGTTATGAGAGATAAGGCCGCATTTAAAACCTCGGCGAACTACAAACTTGTCTTAAAATCTGCCAGTCTCTTGATAAATGATTTATGTCAAACATATAATACCCATCCAGTATGAAATGAGGTTTCCTCCACTGACTTTTATGATAAATTCCGTTTGGTTGAAGGTCTTTGGGGAAATCTGTGGAATGTAAACGCGGGGAAAACCCTTACTCGATATATTAAATCGAATATCCAAGGGTTTGAATATTTCAAATATTAAAATAAATATCATTATTATGATTTTTAACGGGATTTATCGCGGTTTTTAAGATTACTTAGCCGTTTCAACAATTGTTGTAAAGTATCCGAAACGGTCACGGAGCTCCGTAAAAGTTGTTTCATTATGATAGCTTTTTATGTTAGTTGGATAAGCAAACGTGCAGACGAGCCACATGATGGTAAGTGGCCAGCGTCGCCCATCAATTTAAAAAAGTTCTCCTGAGACTAGTCTCGGGCTAGATTAGTCTGGGCTAGCCCAGGCAACTCATTTAACCACGGTTCAAGCCTTGTCGTGGCGGTGGGGCTCTGTAGCCTAAGGTGAACCCAGCACCTTGGGCGAAGTATATTGAGCCGAGGGAGGGGACAAAAGAGCAGGGGGACAAGGGGCGAGGATGCATCGTCACCTCATTGTACTGTTCCGACGTTGGGGTTGTTATGTGGTGCAAGCCCTCTGTGGAGGAATCTTCGGTGCCTTGAGGTACTGACTAGCCCTTGAGGTGCCCTGTTTGCTCATTAGATCCGGGGCACCTCACCAAAGGCGGCATTGGCGGCACTCGCCGGGTTTTAGTGGGTAGAGCTGCGTCTACCTTACCACCTTTCGGGAGTCGATCTCTCGCCTGGGGAGATCCTCTCCCCCGCGGGATAGAGCATTTTGCCTGCGTAAAAGAAAAAAAAGGCAACTTATTTATGTGTTGGCTATCCTAAGACTTAAGATCTCCGTGTCAGTAATTACACTGTCTGTCTTTCCTCATCTCCAAAACAGCAAATCATGGTAGAAACAAGCAAGATGGTGGTAGCTATGCAGCCGGGAGTGCGGCACATCCCACCGGTATGTCAGACTAACGTCCCACGACCGACTGACATTTGTGTCAACATTTAGTTCGGTCGGGGCAGACATTTAAATAGAAAAAAAAACGGTGAGCAATTTTTTTTTAAACGTCGGGGGGGGGGGGTTGGAAGTATAAATCTCGATTTTCTAACTAATCTCGGTAAAGGATTCGCCGCCATCTTGTTTTAAAGTTCAATTTTTTCGTTTTTCTGATATAACTCGTTAATTTTCAACTTTAGAGCAAAAATATATATAAAAATATATAAATATATAATATATATATTTATATATACAAATATATATAATATATATTTATATATACAAATATATATAATATATATTTATATATATATAGTATCCAAAGTGGGAAATTTTATTTCTCACAAGTTTGGTGATTATCATTTTTACGCTAGGATCAATATCGTAGTCTTCTTCCAGCAGGAGATCCCTTGTTTGTTACTCTCCGGAATTCTATTTCAGGCTAGTTTTATGTCTGCCCCGACTGGACTAATTGGAATGAAAGCGTTGATTTCATTAAAGCAGAATATTTATCTAGGAATAGTCAATTTTAGTTTTTATTGCACATAACGTTTATAAACGAAGTAAGCACCCCTACAGACGTTGTCCTGTACAAAACATTTGATAGTGGACCAAATAGTAAATCTATACCATTCTACGATCAAAATGAACACACAAAAAACATTAAAATTAGTCCAGACACATATTTAAAGGTATAATAATAATATCAACCCTTTTATGTCCCACTGCTGGGCACGGGTCTCCTCTTCCAAATCAGGCGAGGAGGGTGTTGGGCCATAGTTCACCGGTGCGCTGGCCCAATGCGGGTTGGTGAACTTCACACAAAGACTTTTAATCTCATCAGGCATGCAAGGTTTTCTTACGATGTTTCCTTCACCGGTGAGCAAGCGATGGTCTCATGTTCAGATGCACGTAGAAATTAAGAAAAAAAAAATTCTAGGCATCACAGGGGGGTCAGGATCGAACCCGGACCTATCGGCTCTCACTCAAGAGGCCGAGCCCATACCCACTAGGCCATCGTCACTCACATGTATTGACATATTCCTCATAGAGCAAAAAATTACTTATACGCTGTAATTTTATCCGTCACAGTAACTCTTTAAAAAATGACAGGGTAAAATCCACTCGGTATAAAGCGATTTACTTTGGGCGTAAAGAGAAAATTTCAAGGTCGAATTTGAGTGCAGAAAATGCTTTTAAAGTAACGCCTGTGAAAGGGATGGAACATATGTAATTAATGAGGGAGACAAAGATAGCAGTACTGGACTTTCACACACGTTTATTTTTGATTATATAGGGTGAGGACGTTACGCCATTAAAATAAACCTCATCTACATAATGACCAATTAGGTAGAAAAATATTCAAAAGATCCACTTGATGATACGTGGTCAGCGTCATCCAGGAACATCACCTTGGGCTAGCCTACGAGATGTAAGATGGTAAATTATAGTGCCAGTGGCACACCGCCTGTCCTATCCTTTTCCGATACACAGTAAAAGCTGGTGGATGGAAGAAATAAGATGGATGGTGGTACCATGTGTATGGCCTTGCGGCACAGCACATCCAGGGGAAATGTGCCGCAAGTTAGTATTATCTATACTTATATTATAAAGCTGAAGAGTTTGTTTGTTTGTTTGAACGCGCTAATCTCAGGAACTACTGGTCCGATTTGAAAAATTCTTTCAGTGTTAGACAGCTTATTTATCGAGGATGGCTATAGGCTATAAAACATCACGCTATGACTGATAGGAGTTGAGTAACGCGGGTGAAGCTGCAGGCAACAGCTAGTATATATTATATACTAAATCAGCTGTTATACATATACCTTGGCTACAGTATGTCATTGTATAAGAGCAAAATTTCCTTAAAAATTGTCATTAAAATAAATATTTCTCGATACAAAAAACATCCACCACTGGAGACCGCGTAAAAATTACAATTTTCACCCACATCATCTCGATATCCGGAGATCCATAACAACTCGGTTTGTACAGCATTTCCTGCTTCGCACTATAAATATATGGAACCAGCTGCCACCCACGGTATTTCCGAACCGATACGACTTAGGGACCTTTAAGAAAGGAGCATACTCATATCTGAAAGACCGGCAACGGCAGTTCCGTTTGTAATGATGTAGCGGGTGTCTGTGGATGTCGCTTAACACTTACTACCAGGTGAAACGACTCTCCGTTTGCCCCCTCTTCAATAAAAATACGGGTTAAATAATTTATACATGATATTGGAATGTATGTGTTATTTAGTTTTTTTTTAATGTTATTTGGATGGGCAAACTGGCAAACGTGCCACTGATAGTAAGTGGTCGACGTCGCCCATGAACATAAACTAGTTTACCTGGAACGAGTAAGACAAGATGTTATGTCTCGGTGCCAGTAATTACACTGCCTGTCTTGCCCTTCTCTCCGAAACACAGCAAAACTGTTTTACGGGAGAAACAAGCAAGATGGTGGTACCCATGCAGCCGGGAGCGCGGCACAGCGCTTCCCTCCCACCGGTGAGTTGTTTGAAGCGAAGCTTTCATACGGACATTTGGGCCGCTCGCCGCGCAGCCACTCTATCCATCCTAAGCGTCAGATATTTTTACCGTTACACAAAACGCGCGGCGTGCGCGCAGCATTTTTAACGCTTAGTTTCTACGCTTTATACTGTAAGGCCACGCTTTTTTACCGACCGTCACCAAAACGTTTGAATGACACAAATAGATACCCATGTATTTATTCACCGAAAAGCGTTTTTAAAGCACGGCGCTTTTTCATCGAGCACTGTTGGATTTTCGACGTCGAGCGTTAGACGTTAAATCGAATTGGCCATACGGAACTCGGAACTCGTGCCAACGTCTGGTTTTAACGCTACGCTTATTAAACGCTCATGCAAACCGAGCCTTAGAATAGCGCCAACCTCGTGCGGACCGAACCTAATTTTGAATTCTTGAATTCACTGCGATTTTCACTAGTCCACACAATAATAAGAAAGTATGATTTTAATGAATCTTTTTGTACTGCTCTTCCTCTCCTTGTAGAGTTTATAATTATTTATTAAATAAGTTATAAAAGAGAGAGAGAGGGGGGGAGCGAGAGAGAAAACGAAAAACGTACATATGTATAAATTCATGAATTCACAGGTCAATGTTAGTAATTTGAATCTCTAATTTGTTTGATCAATCAAGTTCATTGAAATTCTCAAAAGATATATCTCACGAGTTTTGGTGTTACCATACCCAGATGTTTCATTAGCCTATACTTGATATTCCATCTTGATTTTCACCTTTTTACGTATTCTACGCCGATATCTAAGGCTTTATATGAATAAAGTTATAACCATATTATATAAAGTGTTGAAAAAGCCGCTAAAATCTCCAATATTTTTGTCTAAATTATTATCACGATCGGTATCATCAGCCTGCACACGTCCACTGTTGGTTTTAGGTAGGTCTCTCAATGAACGATAAGATGCCTATTTACAGCTTGGCAAAAAAGAATATGACATGGTGACAGGTGGAACTAAATATTTTACTAAATGGAAACCTATGATGTTGACAATACTTGGCCGACAAATACTAGATTTCGAGTAAAGCTTAGTGTTTCACATTTATTTTTAACGATTTGATTAAATTATCTTGCTGATTTTCCATATTATGATGAGACCTAAGTGAAAGTGGCGCCCTCATTTTTTCCATACTCTTTTTTGCCAAGCTATATTTTCCATATAGCTTTGGGGACATGCCGCTGATGTTAATACAATTTTCATACTGCAGAAGCGGGCTATACGGTCTATCTACTGTCTGGGTCCCAGAATATCATTAAGAGAGAAATTTAAAGAAATAGACATTTTGACTGTAGCATCTCAATACATTTTTGTAAACGTGATGTATGTTCGCAAAAATATAAATGAATTTGTAAAAAAATGCGATAATCACAATAAAAATACAAGGATCAAACATAAACTTGTTGTGCCATATTTTAGGCTACATAAGGTCAGTAATTCTTTTATGGGTCAATGTATACGTTTCTACAATAGGATCCCAGAAAACGTTCAATACCTATCGATAAATAAATTAAAAAAAACTGTTAAAGAACGTTTGTGTGGTAAAGAATACTACAAAATAAAATAATTTATTGAAGATACCACACCTTGGGAATAAGGCGTTTCCTACATGGCTTCTATGTATAATTATATCATATTATGTACCTATATTGTATAATATTGAAAAGATTAGTTTCACTGAGTTTGTTTCGCCGGTTCTTCTCAGTGGACTAGTTTTGGAACCGGTAGTAGAGTCATTTGACGTTCAATAAGCTACTTTGAAGTACAACATTGAATAAAAATATTTTTATTTATTTATTTATTTATTCATAGCTTTAAAAAATGTTGTTTTATACGAAGTGATGTTATAAATGTAAATATCTTTCACGTCTTAATCGCTGATCAGTTTTTGACATTTTGTTAGGAGATAGGTTATTTCACTTACATCAAAGACAGTCTAAATAATCCTTACCCACATGTACTATTAATGAAAGTTAATCTAAATTGAAAATATTTTAAATGCTTGCTCTCAAATTTAAATTAACATTGCTATTTATGCATTTCAAAATATTTAAAACGACATATTTTACATTGTTTTTCTACCTCAACGAGTCTTGTGAATACATTCGTAGGAAATGTTCAAATATCGAACTCCACAATACAAAAGTAAAATAATTTGTAATAATCTATACTATACCTAGGTAACACTCAAAATGTTTAGAAAATGAAAAACGGCTTAATGTAGAAAGTTGCCAATACTTTTATTGTTTTTCGAAGTAATCTCCGATTCTTTCTACACATCGTCGCATTCGATGGAACCACTGAGAAAAGCAGTTGGCCCATTCTTCCTTAGGAGTCTCTTCTATGGCATTTTCGTACACTTTCACCGCATCTTCAGGGCTCGTAAAGCGTCGTACCTAGAATTTTATCTTTAGTTCTTGGGAATAAATGAAAGTCGCAGGGCGCCAGGTCAGGACTGTAAGGCGGATGACTCATTATCTCGACACCTGCCATAGTCAAATATTCAACAGTCCGTTTTGCGGAGTGCGCTGAAGCATTGTCGTGGTGAAGGAGGATCCTGCTTCGTGGGCGCTGCTGTCGATTTTTTTCCAAGACAACAGACAAACAGCAATTGACATACCAGTCTGCAGTAACTGTCCTTCCATCTTCTAGCACAACTGTCGCGAACTGACCTTTCCGACCAAAGAATGAGGCAATCATCTTTTTTCCTTGACTTCTTCCTTTCTTTACCTTAGTTGGCCGATCCTCGAAAGGAAACACCCACTGAGCTGATTGTCTTTTGGTTTCGGGTTCGTAGCAATATATCCAGCTTTTATCACCTGTGATGATGTCAAATACAGCATTTGAGTTACCGCCGTTGAACTTATCTAACATTTGGCGACACCAGTCCATGCGGAGGCGTTTCTGGTCGTCGGTTAAAGTATGGGGAATCCATCTGGTACAAAGCTTCCTGACTCCTAAATGTTCGTGTAATATTTTTTGAACTTGACTCATACCAATGCCTAGGCTTGCCCGTATCTGCTGATAGGTCACTCTCTTATCTTCCTCTATCATGCGTCGCACAGCACTGATGTTATCTTCAGTAGTCGCTGTTAAAGGACGTCCCTCACGCGGATCATCACTGGGATTGCTACGTCCACGCTTAAACTTGTTAAACCAATTGTAAATAGTGGCACGAGATGGGGATTCATTAAAAAATGCTAATCGCAGCCTATAATAGCTTTGTTGTTGAGTAAGCCCACAGCGAAAGTCATAATAAATCATTGACCGAAAATTTTCTAGCGTTATGTTCATTTTCACGTGTAACAAGAGTTTTAGATTTGCCGCCAATTCACAAAAACAAATGACAAATGAATGCAATATACTACATTAGGTTACCAAAGAGTTCTAAAATTGAAATTCAAAAAAGTTTTCATTTTCAATGTTTCTAACTGGCCAGTTCTAAACATTTTCATTGTTACCCACGTATTATAAATGTGAAAGTAAGTTTGTTTAAGCATATTTCACGCGAACTACTTAACCGATCATCATGAAACTTTGTACACATATTCTTGGAAGTATTAGAAGTAACATAGGATACTTTTTATGAACAAAAAAAATATTTTTTTGCGCAGACGAAGTCGCGGGCACCAGCTAGTAAAAAATAATTCTTCTAATAGTGATAAACTTTTTAAAACAGGATTCCCTTATTAACTTAACAAAGTGTTGATATTTAAACTTAATTAATAATAGACCCTTATATTAATTATCCTAACTAAGGGTTTAATATCATCCGTTTCCAAGAATTACGATTAGTATAAATTCTTAAGAAGTCTTAAGGTATCTTATGGTTATAACTTCGTCCCTAGCTCGGTTAGGCTCCGGGGATTACCTGGGTTTATAATATAAGGAAAAACAAAGATTATAGAAAAACATAGATTAAAAATTTGTGTCCGCTACGCTACGACTACGCTAAGTCGTAGCGTAGAGGAGATCAATTTTTTATCTATGTTTATATATTTAAATAATAATAAGTATATCGCGGAAATATTCAGAAACATAAGTCATATCATCTTTATTTTGATATAAAATATTATTCTTCTGTACGTATGTATGTCACTGAAACCTAAGCGGCTGGACCTATCTTGATGAGTTTTTGTGTGTGTACAAGTGGATTCGAGAATGGTTTAGATTCACAAAAAAATATATTTTGTGCAGCAGTTTTGTCTGTCGGTGCCACTAGTTATACATATTATTCTTCCCCACCATGGTTCAGGCCTTGTCGTGGCGGTGGGGCTCAGTAACCTAGGGTGAGCGGTGCACCTTGGGTGAAGCTAATTGGGCCGAGGGGGCTCTTTGTAGCCCTCTCATAAGAAGAGGGGACAGAAGAGCAGGGGGCAAGGGGTGAGGATGGGAACCTCACCCCATTGTACTGTCCCGACGTTGGGAGGGGTTGTTCTGTGATGCGGGACAACACCTCTGTGGAGGTGGCGTCGGTCCCTTTCGGGACTGACTAGCCGTCGAAGTGCCCTGTTTGTTTTCTAGATCCGGGGCACCTCGCCAAAGGCGACATTGGTGGCACTCGCCGGGTTTTAGTGGGTAGAGCTGCGTCCATTTACCAGCTGTCGGGCGCAGCGAGTCCCACATACCCGCGTGGGGAGACCCACTCCCCCGCGGGATGCCTCAGAGCATTTCCCGGCGTTAAAGAAAAAAAAAAAACAATATTCTTCTGTGCGTGTGTATATCACCGAACTCCTAATTAACGACTATTTTGCACGCATCTGGCAGATCATTTTGTAAAATATTTATTATTCAATTGTCATTTTTGAGGTGAAATGCAAAAACTAGTTCTATAAAGTATCAGGAACAGAATTATGCTGCATGCAGGCGGAGGCCAATTTTTTTTCGATTTTATTGCAAAATGATCTGCCAGATGCGTGAAGTTAGCAGATCATTTTGTTGTTTTATCAAGTGTTATTTTTTGAGGTAATAGTGCCAGAACTATTTGTAAAAAGTATCGCATCTGCTGCATGCGAAGAGAACTTGTGTTGAACTGTGATCTGCTGGATAATGATCTGCTAAGTTCACGGGCATGCTGTAAAGTATCTACTCAGAACATCTATAATATAAAAAGTGGCTGTAACATACGGACGGACACACGGACAGACAGACAGACAGACATGACGAATCTATAAGGTTTCCGTTTTTTGCCAGTTGGCTACGGAACCCTAAAAATGAATTGCTTAATTTTTTTTTATGTTAGTTGGATAGGCAAACTGACAAACGTACCTCCTGATGGTAAAGTGGTCGACGTCGCCCATGAACATAAACTAGTTTACCTGGAATGAGCCCATGCAACTCATTTATGTGTTGCCTATCCGGAGACATAAGATGTTAAGTCTCGGTGCCAGTAATTACACTGCCTGTCTTGCCCTTCTCTTTGAAACACAGAAAAGCTGTTTCACGGGAGAAACAAGCAAGATGGTGGTACCCATGCAGCCGGGAGCGCAGCACAGCGCTTCCTCCCACCGGTAAAAACACTTAATGTGTTGCTAAGCGCAAATCTCGAATGCAGCAGAACCGATTTCGCTAATTCTTTTTTTATAACTTTCCTTGAAGTACGAGGATGGTTCTTATGGAGAGAAAAATTAAAAAATATATCTGAAAAAGTCTAAAAACAACACTTTTCTATACTTCCATACAAAAGATTCGTAATAATACTTAAAAGTCAATTTGAACTTTAATACAATGCCATAAAGTTGAAGTGTTAGTGGAGGGATTCCGGGAAGGCAAAAGCTAAGAACGGATTTTCTTTTAATTTCGACAGAACGAAGTCTGTGCGGGCAGCTAGTTGAGCATAAAAAACCTTTTATATTTATTATTAGTTACTTACTTATTAGTTATATGCATAAAATATTGAAAAAAGTTATTTTATTCAAAAGGCATATGAGGTGCAAATAAAAAAAAACCTATTTATAGCTTACGCGAGTCAGGCATAAACCCTGACCACTTAGACCAAGGCCGCCGGCATATAATAAATCTTTTTTCGCCTTTACCGTTTAAACATGGGGTGTCCAGTCATTTGTGATTAATGTAATATTTATTATGGAGCTTTAAGTTTAGAAGAACCACAAGATTGTTATACTAGCTGTTGCCCGCAGCTTTGCCCGCGTTAACTCAGACTTACAGCCGTGTAAGGATTGATGATGATTATTTTTATAGTCTAAGTTACTCCTTATAACAATATCGGTCCCGTCAAAATCGGAACAGCCGTTTCAGAGGTTAGCCGGAACAAACAGACAGACAGACAAAAATTGTAAAAAGTGCTATTTTACTTATTTTATTTTAATATTACAAACAGACACTACAATTTTATTTATCTGCATAAATGTATAAATAGTCTATACTATAATAATAAAACATTCATCATCAGCCTCTATCCGTCCACTGCTGAACATAGGCCTCCCTCAATGAACGCCATGACGGCCGATCCCCTGCCACCAATATAACATTATGCAGATACATGTTAATATATAATAAGTTTGGATGTAGCAGGTAATCTTCCAAAATCATCTGATTTATAATATTCTTTTGCCAGTAACATGCTACGTTATCCCTTGGACTCACGTTTCATATGTGACAAGTGTGGCAAGATTGTCGCTTTGCCATTGGCTTATGTGGTCACAAGAGCAGATTTGGTGCACCCAGAACTTCGTGACTGTTACCTGCTAGCGCTGCAACAATCATCTGACATGATGCTGTAGCCAATGATGATGACATACAATAATCGTCATTACTCCGGCTACGTCTGTAAATCTAAGTTAAGCCTGGCAAAGCGGCGAGCAGCAGCTCTTTAAGAATTACCGGTGGGAGGGAAGCGCTGTGCCGCGCTCCCGGCTGCATGGGTACCACCATCTTGCTTGTTTCTCCCGTGAAACAGCTTTGCTGTGTTTCGGAGAGAAAGGCAAGACAGGCATAGTAATTACTGGCACCGAGACTTAACATCTTATGTCTCTGGATAGGCAACACATAAATGAGTTGCCTGGGCTCGTTCCAGGTAAACTAGTTTATGTTCATGGGCGACGTCGACCACTTACCATCAGGTGGCACGTTTGTCAGTTTGCCTATCCAACTAACATAAAAAGAAAGGAAATATTTAACACTAAAATAGGTTTATATCAAGAAGTGGACTAATAAAAGTAAATAATAATGATGATTAAAAAAGTGTTTTATAACAGATCCCTAAAAAATTCGAGAAATAAAAAAACCATGAAAACGTTTCCGCGTTGTACGGATTCCGTTCCCTGACACTTTTCCCATTGCAAAAAGTTTCATTTGTCAGGGCAAAGCCGAAGGCTGTCACATGCAATGTATAGGGATACCAAGGACGCCTTCTAATGTTGAAAATAGATAAATATTAAACTACTCTAGTATTTTGTTTTTTTCTGAACTAAAGAGAAAATATTATTTATTTCTTCGTTATAGTTGAACTCAAAAGCTATTTAAAAACGTTTTCAAAAGGCACAAAGCATGTTAGCATATTACAAGAGCTGTAATGTTTTTTAACGCATTTGCAAAAATGTTTTTTGAATTTGTTAGACTTAATTGAAAATTATTTATTGACGAGGACAAAAAGAAGAGAAGGAATAGTAACGACGTATTCATTGTAATCTCTATGGAATTAAATAAAGCTCTATTATTATTATTATGATTAACGACGGCTTATTAAACTTGTGAAAGTTTTCCTGACGTGACAACGTCTTATAATTCGATGGAGCCGGCTGCACACACGAAAAAACATGATGCATGCGGCGTTACCTCGCTGTGAGGCGTTCGCGAACATTGTCACGTTCAACTATCGTCAGTAAACCGACTTTACAGACAACCGATTTTTTTCAATAGGTTTAGTAGATTCGATAATTACCTTTTACATTCAAGATACATTAATTACCCTTATATTATATTATTATAGATTAGATGTTGCCCGCAGCTTCGCCCGCGTTAACTTAAATTTACAGCCGTACCCGGATTGATGATGACTATTTTTATAGCCTAAGTTACTCCCTATAATATCAGCTATCTGTCAGTGAGTTCCGCAAAAATAGGTCCAACCGTTTCAGAGATTATCCGGAACAAACAGACAAAAAATTTAAAAATTGCCATTTTGATGTAAGTACCGTTTATACTTTCATATGCATTTAATGAAAAGATGTTAAATTAAAAAAAATACAAACAGACACTTCAGTTTTATTTATCTGTATAGATAAGAGGTTACTGGTAAATGTATGTAATATAAACTAGCTGTAGGTATACTTTTAAGTCGCGAGACTTATAAGGTTCTAATGACATACCTCTTCAAGGGCTGAAGATGACTTGCCTCCGTGATAAATGAGCTGGAGTAAGCTCACCTGTCAATACTGTGGCACAGGAAATTACTGCTTTAAACCTATACTTGTTCATAAAAATACGATAAGAATATTAGGGTTCCAGTTTTAAGGTATCGCTGCAATTGGTAGTTCCTTTACCGTTTATTTGTAACAGGAATTTATTATAGCCTAATTGAGTGGGTATCTTGTTTATAATAAAGAATAATGTAAACGAATGATCTTTTAAAACGTAATCATCATCATCATCAACCCCTATCCGTCCACTGCTGAACATAGGCCTCAATGATCGCCAACACAACCGTTCCCTCGTATTTAAACGTAATAATATAATAATTAAATTTTTTATTAAAAAAAACGTCCGCAGGTAGATAGGTGTATATTCATGGGTTGATCTATTTTTATATTTTTTAGCAGCTTTTTATTCCAACTTTATATTATGCAGCAAAACTGCTTCACACGGCATATTATGTTACTCTTTTGCTTACCGATTCTTTTTTATTAAAACTATTTAAAATAGGATTTTTGCAATGTTTTTCACACTAATTGTTTCTCGGAGCTCGATATTTCGACATTATCTGCGACTATCTTGTTCAACAGTTTAGTCTTACTTTAAATAGTTTTGACAATATTATTATCATTATTATATTTTCTTTAATGTCCAAATCCCAAAAGAAGCAGAAAGAGAAAAGAAGCACGAGTTTATGTTTTCTACATTTTCTCTTTTAACCCCACATTTTCCAAGACTTATTCAGATGAACGTCATGAAATAAGCCTACGTTTTATCATTACCATTTTGCAAACGAAAAATAACAATAAACACGTGAGGCGTATGAACGCGAAAATTGCGTTTGCATACACAGTTGAATCCCAATATTGTTTAAATGTGCTTGCTTCAGTGCGCATACTTGTAATTTGAATGGTTTTATTATATAATATATTGGATATTGTTCAACTGAACTGTACTGCAGTCCGTACCTTACTTTAGTGTGATTGTGATTATAATAATACGAAAATTTAAGCCAAAGTGTAAACCTGTTTGTTTCTACTTTACTATTTATTTATTTATATAACTATTAATAAATTTCGAAATAGATAATAAATTCTAATTAAGTTTTGTAGGTACAAAAGTAATTTTGAGTAATGTTTAATATTTCACATTTATTATTAACGATTTGATTAAATTCTCTTACTGATTTCCCATATTATGATGAGACCAAAGTCAAAATGGCGCCCTCATTTTTTCCACACTCATTTTTGCCAAGCTGTAAAATAAAAAAAGTTCGTGCGTACAAAGTACATATGTCAGAAGTGAAATTTATTTGGCATACTAATTTTTAAATCTCGTTTATATTTATACTAATCTAAAGCTTTAAATTTCCGAGACTTTCGCTCTATTTCTCTCTCTCTCTCTCTCTCTCTCGCTCTTTCCCACTCGCTTGCTACCTACTCTCACTCCATGGCTATGTGCTTCATGCTACGTTCTCCCTTTCTCACACTCTCTCAATCACTCTCTCCCTCTTCTTGGACCAAAACGTTGCACATTTTCGTGATGATCGCAAAGAAGTTCCACTTCAAAACCTCGGGAACAAACTAAATGAGTCCAGGCTCGATGGGTATATAAGTTCAAAGAGATAATAATAATAATAATAATATCTATGGACGCTTTCATACCACGTCAATCTGGTCCCGTGGTAAGTTCTTGAAGAACTTGTGTTACGGGTACCGGTCAATGGAAATATATTTAATACTTTTATACTATACATATATTTAAGATTTTTATAATATAAAACATATATTTAATACACATCCATCTATCTATCGATCGATCTAGGAACACAGAAAATATTTTTGTTCCTTGGCGGGATTCGAACCCGCAACCTCCGGCTTGAGCGCCAACGCGGTTACCACTGAGCCACAGAGATCACTCACTATTTCTTGTTGCCCTGCTTGGCATCCTCTGCTTTTCGAAATTAGACGATAATGGTTTTTGGGCTGAGTTCACCAGTGTTTGTGAACTTTACATAATGTTTATATTCCTCGGTCAGCAAGCTATTGACAAGGTCACGAGGAAATCCGGAATCCCTTGTCAAAGTGCATTAGGTTTGAACCCAACTCTTCATAACCAAGCCGCTGCAAACTAGACCATCGCTCGTCTAACATAAAATAAATCGAGTCTCATCATAAAAACGTTAATAATAAATGCAAGATTTCTTGAGTTGAGAGAGGGCTAAAAGCTTCTAAACATTATATACGTAAATCTAAATATATTATGAAGCCTCATCAACAGTACAAATCCAACTTGAGTCGCGTGACTTTCACTATCATTAAAAAACTTTCCTCACCCGAAACCTTATCGATCTCCTGTCAGTTTTTACTGAACGTTTTCCGTAGTTGCCTACATATATCCAGAAATACATCTATTTTCAAAATGCTGTATGAAATTATTTTTTATATCGACATAAATAGCGGTCAACTAGTTCCCGGTCCCGTTCATGTTCTCGTTCACGTTCTCGTTCACGTTCTCGTTCAGGTTCTTGTCACGTTCTCGTTCACGTTTTCGTTCACGCTCGCATTCCCCTTTTCTATTCATCATTCATTCCCCCCGATCCAGTTCCCCGGGTACCGTTCTCGTTTTCGTTCCCGTTCCCGTTCACGTTCCCGTTCCCGTTCCCGTTCCCGTTCCCGTTCTCGTTCTCGTTCCCGTTTTCATTCTCGTTTCTGTCACAGGTCTACATTAACATAATGTGATTATTGTAATGAATTTTGTAGGCGGAGACTTTAAAATTGATTTCTGCTCAATGCACCGTTAATAATCTCATTCCATTTCGAGGTAGCTCAGGCATACAGATTAAAAATGTTAGCGATATTATTAAAAGCTACTAAACTAATACCACATCATCTAATTAATAAGCTGTTGTCTGCAGCTGGCGTTAACTTAGATTTACAGTAACCAGACCGATGAGGACTTTTTTATAGCTCTTAGTGATATGGCAATATGGTAGTTGGAAGATTTTTTTTAAAGTTTGCCTCCTAAAAACTAACATTACTTCGTTATAATATAAGTACAGACTTAAACCTAATGTGCCCTGGCCGGTCCGTGTTCGATGCGAGTGGCAAAGGATCAGGACGGATAGAGGCTGATGATGATGATGATGATGATGATGATAATGAAGATTATGATGAATAGAGGACATAAATTGCATAGATATCCCATGGTAGAGAGATTTTGATTGAGTGTTTACCTACTAGCCTGAACTCTATACAAATCGGTTACATATATTTTAAATATTTAAGATCATTAATATATTAAAATATGGTTTTTAATTATTAACTTCATAGACGATGTCGCGGTAAAAAGTCAATTTATTTAAGATGGCGCGGCATCGGATGTCAAAATGGCGGAGTTTAAAAGTTATGCGCTTTTGTTCTCTAAATATACGTCTAACGGTGAAGTTTTGTGAGGGGAAAATATATTAAATTATACTTTGGAGCCATCTAGAAGTTTATAAAACAACCGTCTATCTTTATTATCAGCTTATCCACTAACTTACTATCTTACTAGATAGAAGATTCAAACGTAAAGAGTGTGTGGTCTAATTTCTATGTCTTGGAAAACGGTATTTTTATATCCTTGTTTCCTGATATTACTCACGTGTTTGATTTATTTTATTAGTCGTAATTAGCTCTTAATGATAATTTAGATACTCTGAGGAAGGATAGAAAAACAGGTGAGTCATGCGCTGTGCCGAGTGCCAGCAATGGGTATGGGGTACCCTTTTTTTCTTTTCTTTTACGCCGGGTAATGCTCTGAGGCATACCCGCCTGGGGAGCCCCACTCCCCAGGCGGGTATGTGGGATTCGCTGTGCCCTAAAGATGGTAAGTGGACGCAGCTCTACCCAGTAAAACCTGGCAAGTGCTACCCGTGCCGCCTTGGTGAGGTGCCCCGGATCTGTTAAGCTAACAGGGCATCTCGACGGCTCGTCAGTCCCGCAAGGAACCGACGCCACCTCCACAGAGGGGTTGTCCCGCACCACAGAACAACCCCTCCCAACGTCGGGACAATACAATGGGGTGAGGTTCCCATCCTCGCCCCTTGCCCCTACCATCCTCGCCCCGTGCCCCGTATGGGGTACCCTGCTTAATTACTCGTGAAAGTGCTTTACTGTGTTTTGGAAAGAAAGGACAGTCAATGTTTTATGACACCAAGAACTGTCTTACGTCTCAGGATAGATGACTCGCGAGTTGCCTGGGCTAGTCCCAAATAAATTAGTTCAGGTGGTCATCAGGTAGCTTGTGCCCTTGATTTGATATTTCTGGTGAATAGCGCGTTGAAACAAACAAACCCTGTAGCTCTTTTATATTACTGTCGGTGTTCTATTATTTTGAATATGGAATCACGAGCATAAATAATGGCCAGTGTTTAACTTTTTTAAAGCTAGAATAAAATATGAAAATAGAAGCATTTAATCCGCCCGATTTGAAATTCGAAATTTATCGCGGTTCTACAAATACTGTTGACACACTTCGCTATTCGTCGCAATTCTAGCTTTAAAAATTGATTCCGTGTTCGAGGCATTAATCGATTTTTTATTAAGTGGCATTTAGTAATATTGCCACTTTTTCTCTGAAAATAATATTAAAAAGTATAACGTCAATTTTGATTTATGTATGTGATATAAATATTTAATATATTATAAGATTGCGCTAGGTCCAGGGGTTGGTTGGTCTGGTGCGGACGTCCACAGCTCTCGCGCCGGATAACCCAAACGACAAGGAGAACACCGCTGGGGTTTAGTGGGTAGAGTCTGCGTCCACCTTACCATCTTTCCATCTTCTCGGGCGCAGAGAGTCCCACATAACCCCGGGCCCCCCGGACCCGGTGGTATGCCTAAATGCATTCCCCAGCGAAACCAAAGAAGTGGGGGTTGGCTGCTGAATTTATACTGCTTTCAAAATCTGTCGACTCAAGATTTTGCAAGCAAGAAGAAAAGGTGAAAATTTCAAATAAATGAAACCAACTCCGCGGATTTACCCGCCCTGATATTGAAAAAACTTTTTCTTTAATACAACTTAAGCTTTGCTTAACTTTTTTAAGCTTTTCTACTCTCAATAATTGGCCTCTCAAATGCAAGAAAGTTTATCAAATCCAGTAGCGTTCCGTAACAACCAACATTAAATTATACTATATATAAGTAAAAGATTATTCTGCAGCTCAAACTGAAACACTGATGTTATTTAAATAATTACCGCTGGGAGGGTTATGCTGTGCCGCACTCCCGTCTGTTTAGGTACCACCGTCCTGTTTATTTCTCTAGAGAAGGGCAAGACGTGCAGTGTAATTACTGGCACCGAGACCTTAACATCTTATGTCTCAGGATAGGCAACACATAAATGAGTTGCATGGGCAAGTTCCACTTGCTTATGATAATGGGCGACGCTTACCACTTACTAACATGTGGTTCCTCCACCCATTTATTTATCCAACTATCACTAAAAATATGTTCATGTCATTTTGAAAACTTTAACAGTATTTTACTGGTGAGTGACATTGAAAACTTTGCCATGGCAACTTTTCATATGAGACCTCGAGTTGCTACTTCGTCCTAATTAGCCAAGTTCATAACTTGTGGAAATCCTAAAACTAGTATAACTTATAAAGGGAGAAGAACCTTGAAAAGTTGAAACAACTTATTGTTATTATATGCTAGGTATCATTGTGAGCCTACTCGTATGTAACTTTCGAACTATGTCAATGTAAGATAATTAGTAATTGTGTCTATAGATGTCGCTTCTCAGTTACCACCGATAAATTAAAAAAATGTTGGTATTTTACAAATGACCTTGTATATTACGTAGTGGGAATTCTTCGTGTACTCTACAACTATCATATCTTATAAATTTCACTTATCATACCAATAGTTATTTCAGGTATCATACCAATAGATATTTCAAATATCATACCAATAGTTATTTCAGGTATCATACCAATAGCTATTTCACGTATTACCAATAGTTATTTCACGTATCATAGCGATATTTATTTCATATATCATACAAATAGACATTTCAAATATCATACCAATAGTTATTTCACGTATCATACCAATAGTTGTTTCAGGTATCATACCAATAGCTATTTCACGTATTACCAATAGTTATTTCACGTATCATAGCGATATTTATTTCATGTATCATACCAATAAATATTTCAAATATCATACCAATAGTTATTTCACGTATCATACCAATAGTTATTTCACGTATCATACCAATAGGTATTTCACGTATCATACCTATAGTTATTTCACGTATCAAACCAATAGCTATTTCACGTCTCAAACCAATAGCTATTTCACGTATTACCAATAGTTATTTCACGTATCATAGCGATAGTTATTTCACGTATCATACCAATAACTTATTCACCATCAAGAAACACATTAAGCTTCAATCGTTATTATTAGAAGGCGATACAAAGTCCATAACTAGATTACGTAAAAGGAAAACTCGGCAATTTTTACGGCGGAGTGAGTCTTAACACAAATTGATTGAATTTATCGAGGCAGCGATAGGAAATTGCGATAAACGATGAATTCATTGCTTAATAGTGAGGATAAAGACATTGTTTCTACAAAGTAAACACGTCAACATGAATGAACGAATTAATAAATTAATGAATGAATGAATGATTGATGACTTATTGAATTACTGAACCCCACCATGGTTCAGGCCTTGTCGTGGCGGTGGGGCTCAGTAACCTAGGGTGAGCCGCTGTACCTTGGGCGAAGCTAATTGGGCCAAGGGGACTCTTTGTACCCCCCTTATAAGAAGAGGAGACATAAGAGCAGGGGGCAAGGGGTGAGAGGTGAGGTGAGGTGGGAACCTCACCCCATTGAACTATCCCTACGTTGGGCGGGGTTGTTCTGTGGTGCGGGACAACCTCTCTGTGGAGGTGGCGTCGATACCTTTCCCCCGACTGACTAGCCGTCGAGGTGCCCTGTTTGTTTACTAGATCCGGGGCACCTCACAAAAGGCGGCATTGGTGGCACTCGCCGGGTTTTAGTGGGTAGAGCTGCGTCCACTTACCAGCTGTCGGGCGCAGCGAGTCCCACATACCCGCTTGGGGAGACCCACTCCCCCGCGGGATGCCTTAGAGCATTTCCCGGCGGTAAAGAAAAAAAATATTGAATGACTGAAAAAACCTCCTTTGTTGTGCACACAAAAAAAAAATACAAACATAAAAAATAAAAATGAAACTTCAATGCAGACATATATTAAGCGACATCCTTATTTTTATAGAAAATGGATATTATCTCTTGATTCAATTTATTAAAACAATATGTAAAATAACTTTTTGTCATTAGGACATGACATTTCAGTCCTTTTTTTTCTTTAACGCCGGGAAATGCTATGAGGCAACCCGCGGGGAGTGGGTCTCCCCCTCGGGTATGTGGGACTCGCTGCGCCCGACAGCTGGTAAGTGGACGCAGCTCTACCCACTAAAACCCGGCGAGTGCCACCTGTGCCGCCTTTGGTGAGGTGCCCCGGATCTGTTAAGCTAACAGGGCACCTCGACGGCTAGTCAGTCCTGCAAGGGACCGACGCCACCTCCACAGAGAGGTTGTCCCGCACCACAGAACAATCCCTACCAATATCGGGACAGTACAATGGGGTGAGGTTTCCATCCTCGCCCCTTGCCCCCTGCTCTTTTGTCCCCTTTTCTTATAAGAGGGATATAAAGAGCCTCTCGGCTCAATTATCTTCGATTAAATTATTATTTAATTAGCAATAATCCCGCAAAACACGCAGTCTTTACTGCAAATGTGTGAGTGCACGCATATGCATGCATATAGCACCGCCCTCCTTTCCCACACTGCATATGTGTACACTCGCATGCGCCACCACCCCATATGCACCACAACCACAGTTAAATACCACCACCACACAATCTACGCACGTTTCGCCCCGACACCGAGGCATCCTCAGGATGTAGACTCTAAGATTAGCAATCGTTAAATGCTATCTTAACACACACATGCTACACATTTGCAGTAAAGACTGCGTGTTTTGCGGGATTATTGCTAATTAAATTATAATTTAATCTTATATAATGGATTTCCGCAGAGTAACGCCTGATTCTATTAACTATCAATAATCTTCGCCCAAGGTTCTGGGCACGCCTTAGGCTTCTGAGCCCCACCGCCACGTCAAGGCCTGAACCATGGTGGGAAACATTTCAGTCCTGTTAAAATTTTAATTAGCTGCAATAAAATCCGTAAAAAGAATTTTTTTGACAAAAAGTTGGACCACTAGCCTATATTAAGTGTCCGATTAAGATGTTGTTAGTGGAAACTTAACTGATTTCTGTACTTTTTTATTATTTCTAAACTATAAATAAATAAATAAAAATAAAATTTATTATGAAAATCGATTTTCAAGCGGTAGTGAGGAGAGATCTAACGAATGTTCTATCAAAATCATATCATCAAAAAATCAATGTACAGTTTTGAAGATTATCTCATACAATATATAAACATAACAAGCGTTACCTCTTGTCAATATATCAATAATATTTATAGCGTGCAAACTATATATTGTATCACTTGAAATACGTGAAATAATAAGACAATTAAAATGTTGCATATAAAAACGTTCAGAATGCAGCTTGAATTTTAATAAAAACGAGAATAAAACCTTAGAGGTTATTCTTTTAATATAATTGAAACATATAATTAAAAATCTGGGAGTGAATGTCTTAATCCCTGTGTGTGTTGGTATCCTCAATAAAGTCCTAAATGATAAAATTTTCGTAGTAACTTTTGCCGCAGAATTGATCCTTCATGATTTTTTAAAATTCATAATTGAAAAGTATTTTTCACAATTGTAATTCATTACTTTGAGTACTAGCAGCGCCTCGCGGTTTCACCCGCGTGTTTCCTATTCCCGTGGAAGTACAGGGATTAATTAAAGCCTATATGATTCTGATGTATAAGCTATGTTATTGTAAAGTTAAAATGAAATCCTATTCAGTAGTTTTTGCGTGAAAGAGCTACAAACATACATCCATACAATATTTCGCGTTCATAAAATTAGTAGGATAAAATATAGTTTAAAGTGACATCCTACTATCCTACTAATATTATAAATGTAAGTTTTTTTATGTCACTAGGAGGGAACCGAGCACTCGGAGCCTTATGGTAACTACCGAGGCCATGTAAGATTGTATGTTACGCTTTCACGCGAAAACTACTTAACCGATCATCATGAAACTTTGTACACATATTCTTGGAGGTATTAGAAGTAACATATGATACTTTTTGACGTGACAACGTCTTATAATTCGATGGAGCCGGCAGCACGAACGAAAAAAGATGACACATGCGGCGTTACCTCGCTCTGAGGCGTTCCATTTTCTTATGACGTTGTCACGTTCAACGATCGTCAGTAAACCGACTCTAGAGACAACCGATTTTTTAATGAAAAAACTAAAATCTTATCCTACGCAGACGAAGTCGCGGGCACCAGCTAGTTAGTTATAAAGTAATCTAAGTTACCGCGGGCAAAGGTGCGGGCAAGTTGATGTAAAAAAAATTGCGTGTTTGTTCGGAGGTCTGACGGTGGGGTTTCATTAGTAGGGCTAACTGTACTTTATTGCCATTTTATTGACTTACGTGCTACCAAACAATTTGTAAGGTACAGAACTATTTTATTTGTTTTATATGGATAGGTAAACGGGCAGACCACCCATCTGATTGTAGGTCATGTGTTACCTTTTTATGTTAGGTGGATAGGCAAACTGGCAGACGTGCCACCTGATGGTAAGTGGTCGACGTCGCCCATGAACAGCCTGGTTTACCTGGAACTAGCCCTGGCTACTCATTTGTGAGTTGTCTATCCTTTTTTTCTTTAACGCCGGGAAATGCTCTAAGGCATCTCGCGGGGGAGTGGGTCCCCCAGGCGGGTATGTGGGACTCGCTGCGCCTGAAAGATGGTAAGTGGACGCAGTTCTACCCACTAAAACCCGGCAAGAGCCACCAATGCTGCTTTTGGTGAGGTGCCCTGGATCTGTTGAGCAAACAGGGCACCTCGACGGCTATTCAGTCCCTCAGGGGACCGACGCCACCTCCACAGAGGGGTTGTCCTGCACCACAAAACAACCCCTTCCAACGTTGGACCAGTACGATGGTGAGTGAGGTTCCCGTCCTCGCCCGTTGCCCCCTGCTCTTTTGTCCCCTCTTCTTATAAGAGGGGTACAAAGAGCCCCCTCGACTCAATTCGCTTTGTCCAATATGCGTGCCTCACCCTGGACTACTGAGCCCGACTGCCACGTCTAGGCCTGAACCATGGTGGGGCCCATGAACAACCTGGTTTACCTGGAACTAGCCTAGATGAACTCTTTTATGTGTTGCCTAATCGGAGACATAGGGTATTAAGTGTCGGTGCCAGTAATTACACTGCCAGTCCTGTGTCTTTCTCTGATATACAGCAAAGCTGTTCCACAGGAGAAACAAGCAAGATGGTACACATACAGCAGCGCAGCACAGCGCATCCCTCCCACTGGTATAACTTATCCTGAGACGATTTCATTGGTATACAAAGTTTGGTTGTATTGTGTATTCCAATTATATTGTCATGTTAGTTGGATATCTAAGTGAAATTGTCAAAGTAGGGCGTGGAAGCGAGTGCACCGTAAACTTTAACGAAAGATAATATATGTAGGTGCCAGCGACAGTACTGACTCTTTTGTGCTCACCTAAAGAACTCAGCGATGCATTGTCTATGCTCTTAATGCACACACAACCTGTCCCATTCTTTTCTTATAGGAGGGCAAACGAGCAGTCAAAGCCTCTTAGCGACTATCGACGCCCATACACATCCGCACAACCAGATATTATACAGATGCTTTGCCCTCCTTTTCCCTATCCTTAATGGGCCACCGGAAAAAACCAAAACCGCACAAAACGTGATATCTGTCACTTTACGACGCTATTATGTGAGCGAAAGGTGCAACCCAGTCGTGCCGGCCCAATTCGTCTGCAAAGCAGCATGGCACTACCTCTTACAAGAATTCTTGTCATTGGAACACTGCACACAAGAAAAGGCGGAATGAACTCATGCAGGGATTTTCACTAAGCTTTACGGCGCCTGTAAAATAGATTTCACTATTTTATCGCAGTGACTAACGAACAACCGGCTATCTTATCACTTGAGGTTATCACGTAGAGGTAATTTATTCTTTACAACTTTTAATAAGGAAGAGTAAAGTTATAATCTTTATTTGAACCATTTTAATTGGGAGTATTTTAGCAAAATTTGACCTCAAATTATCACTGCTACTGTTATAAAATAAAATCCTAATATTATAAATGCGAATGTGAGTTTTTTTGTTACGCTTTCGCGCCTTATCCACTGAACTGATTTTTTTATCATTTTTAGAAAGCTATATTATAAGTGAGCAACATAGGTTATATTTTCTTTATTCCCACGGGAAAGGGAACTACGTGGGAAACCATAATGCAAATTTGACAATTTGATTACGGTTCAAACAACTGATATTTATGCAATAATAAAAAAAAATTGAAACGTGTTTTATTTCACGGCGCCGATAAAAATCACATGACGTTATGTCACTGTGATTTATCACGTACGTGAAATGTTCTAGTGAAAATGCATCATAAAATACTTTCTAATATTAGCAATTTTCATTTTCGTATTGTACAAAATCAGGCCATATTATTTAAATTCAACATTTCATATTGTATTCAAATTTTTAGTTTACGCTCTGATTGCTCCGCCATTGTTGCTATTTTTGCATCAAGGTGCTATTTATATTTGAGTGAAATATTTGATTTTTATTCAAAAACAAGTTTTTCTTAACAAATTCTTTTTAAATAAGACTTAGAGCGGTAAACTTCAATTTTATACAGAGTTTCATATTCAAAGGGTCTTTTTTATTTTAAGATCATTATAAAGTTGGAAAGAAGGATCGCGAAATATATTGTAAGAAAATCAAAATAGAATAGAGCTAGAGATGTAGAGCTTACAAAGCTTCTTAAAAGAGGTCGTTTACCTTATACGTTTCCTTCATCGGTTTCTTAGAAAAAACGTTTTTAGAATGCACCATTAATGCTTGAGCTTATGCAAACTAGAATTTTGTCGCATTTTCTATATTGGGAAGGTTTATCTAGACAAATAAATAAAATTTAATTGTCTGTTTGTAATTTCAAATTAAGATCTTTTCACTAAATTCGTATGAAAGTATGTATACGATACGTACTTACATCAAAATATTAATTAAAAAAAAATGTATATCGGTGTGTCTTTCTGTTAGTGTGTTTGTTCCAGCTAATATCTGAAATGGCTAGACTGATTTTGACGGGAATTTCACAGATAGCTGATATTGTAAGGAGTAATTTAGGCTACAAAAATAATCCCCTTCACTGCGAATGCGGACGTAAATCTAAGTTAACAAGAGCGAAGCTGCGGCCCTTCGGATGGTTCAGGCCTTGTCGTGGCGGTGGGGCTCAGTAGCCTAGGGTGAGCCCCAACAACTTGGGCAAAGCGAATTAAGCCGAGGAGGCTCTTTGTGCCCCTCTTATAAGAAGAGGGGACAAAAGAGCAGGAGCGAGGACGGGAACCTCATCCCATTGTACTGTCCCGACGTTGGAAGGGGTTGTTCTGTGGTGCGGGTCAACCCCTCTGTGCAGGTGAGGTGGCGTCGGTCCGCGCCTGGGGAGACCCACTCTCCCGCGCGATGCCTCAGAGCATTTCCCGACGTTAAAGAAAAAAAAGGGCGAAGCTGCGGACTATAGCTAGTTTAATATAAAAAAACATAATAATTTTCACATAATATATTACTTATCTTTTTTTTCCATTTACAACGGATGCTACTAATGCCTGTTTCCTACTAAACTTGAGTAATCATTTAATATTCACTATCAGCTTAATATGATAAGCGTTGACGCATTGTTGCTTTGCCATTGCCTTAAATCCCATAACTTCGATTGGCGATAAACTGGAGATAGCCTCGTAATAAACGATTTATGACAACGGATGTATTTATTTTATAGTTTGCGTTATTGCGTACCGTTGATGTTAATGTTTTTGTATTTGATATACCTATTTGTAACATAAGACTTAACTAGAGTACGTAGACAGTCGAGTTCACCCTGTACTTGAAACTGTGACGATGTGCTTGAAAATGAGCCTATCATTCAAGCGTTGTCTACGTACTACTATAGATTGTATCATTCCTTATGTTACTGTTAGACGAGATCTGTTTTCACCCGGTACTAGAACTTTAATCAAGTCCATGCGTTGTCTACCATGATACGTATATTGAATCAACGAGAGAGCATCATCATCATCATCATCATCATCATCATCATCATCATCATCATCATCATCATCATCATCATCATCATCATCATCATCATCATCATCGTCATCATCATCAGCCTTTAACCCTCCACTGCCTAACACAGGCTTCCTTCAATGAACGCCAAGGCGACCGATACCTTGCCACCCGCAACGAAAGAGCATGCTCATATCTAAACCGCCCGCAGCACACCTGAGAATCCTCTGATGTAGTTGTCTATGGATGTGGCTGATTATTTACTAGATGAACTGACTGTTCGGCCATCATTTTATAATTTCTACCTGACACCATCATATAATTACTAGGTTTTCTCGCAGCTTTGCCCGCGTTAAGTTTTTACAATTTTATGCGAACTGAGTGATTATTTTTATAGCCTATGACGACACGACACGACATTCACGAATAAAGTAGCATTATACCAGTCAAATATATTTGAATTGGATTAGATTACCTCCTCCGTCCAAACTCACAAAAATTACTGTATAATATCTATGGATGCTTTTACACCACGTCAATCTGGTCCCGTCGTAAGTTCTTAAAGAACTTGTGTTACAGGTACCAGACAACGGAAATATATTTAATACTTTTATAGCGCCCATACGAGGGTGGCACTGAAAATTTCGGGAATCAAGGAAGTGACACAACATTACTATTTAAAAATTTATTAATTGCTTTTCGAAGTATTCTCCGCGAACTTTGACACATTTTTCCATACGATGGAACCAATCATTGAAACAACCATTCCATTCGGAAGTTGGGGTGTCCAAAATGGCCGTTTTGTAGGCGTCAGGCGATCTTCTTCAGGCGATGAAAATCTCTGACCACGCAATTTATTCTTTATTTTAGGGAAAGTATAGAAATCATTAGGGCTTAGGTCGGGGCTGTACGGCGGATGGTCTAATAATTCTATGTTTTCTTGCTCTAAAAACTCTTTTGTTCTGTGCGCGGTGTGAGAGCTCGCATTGTCGTGATGGAGGATGATGCGGCGGTTGCAGTTCTCTTTACGGAGTTCAGAAACGACCTGTGGCAAACAAATGCTAGCATACCATTTTGCATTAACCGTTTTTTGTCCCTCAAGAGGAATAGTCGCAACATGGCCGGTTTTGGAGACAAACGTGGCCACCATTTTTTTTGCAACACTCCGTGAACGAACAATTTTTGTTGGCTTTAACTCATTTTCGAACACCCAAACTCGTGACTGGTTTTTTGTTTCGGGTTCGTACGCGTATATCCAGGATTGGTCACCTGATACGATGTTGTATACAGCATTTGAGGATCCTGCGTGGAATCTTTCGAGAGTTCTGACGCACCAAGTAACGCGAGCCGCTTTTTGCTCTTCACAGAGCAAATGCGATATCCATCGGGAAAACAACTTTTTTACACCTAATTGTTCATGCAAGATTATTTGTATTTGACTCATGCCAATGTCTAAAGTTGCCTGAATTTCGCGGTATGTCATATGTCGATCTTCCTCAATCAGCTTACGCACAGCATCAACGTTTTCTTGGGTGACTGCAGTTTTTGGATGATCATCACTGAGCTTGACACGTCCACGTTGAAATTCGATAAATTGTGGTTTTGGATGGGGCTTCATCACCAAATGCAGAAATCATCCGGTCACCACACTGTTTTTGTGTTAAACCACTTCGAAAGTCATAATAAATCATCGCTCTAGAATTTTCTCGAGTCAATTCCATTTTCTGAACGACTAAACAAGTTTGGCACTAAGATCAAGTATCAATAGATTTGACAAGCTAATAATAATACCGTATTGGAACGAGATAACAACATACGAAAAATCCAAGAGTGACAGAGACATAGACACTTTCTTTTGTCTTTGTCAGAATATCACCCTTTGTTTCAATTAATTTAATTTCAAAAAATTATCGACTAAATTTGAATGTCATACAAACATTCTCACTCGCGATCAGTTTGTCAAATATGCCGCCATTTTGTACTACTTTTTAATTTGGTCGGCTTATGTAGGTATGGTGATACCAGTTTTGTTATAAGCAGATTACCCAAGAATGTGGTATTATTTAAAAAGGGTGACTGGAATTTTCGAAATAAACACAATAAAAACAAATATGTTTATTGCTATCCTTAAAGCCTATGTACTATAAATCATACATATTAAGACGTATATAGCCTTCTTTTTTATTATTTATGTTTTTAGCGGTTTGTTATTAGTCATTACATAATATTTTCGATAATCCGGAAAAATGCAGCTGTCTAAAATTGCAATAAATGTTTGGTTAGGGCTAATGCTTATAGTTATCTATCAACCTTTACCAGTTTTTTATTATTTTTAATTCACTTATTTCAAGAAAATAAGTAGACTTGTTATTATGAATGTGGTATCCCTGTAAAATATGCCTGTCCCTTTCGGGTATACGCGAATGTCAATTCCATATTATACTTGTTCCTAGGTTTGGCAAGACCTTGTGACAAGACCGAGAATCTTTTTTAAAATAAATAAATGGTATTCGATTTTTAAAACCAAGGATTTTTCAATTAAAAAGGTTTTAATATGACAGGAACGTTGGAAATATTCCATTCCCGATACTTTTAGTACAGCCTAAGTAGTAGGTACTCACTTATTGGATTTGGCTTTACACTTAAATTGTTATTTCCACAAATAAAACTATTTAAAACACAAGTGGTAAATATTTCGTTTTAAATAATTTTATTACATTTTTTTATGATGACGATGAGTAATCGGCGTCGCCATAGATTATACATATTAAACTGAGATAGATTGGCAACTCGAAAATAAAAAAAATAACTGTGGCCTCTGTGCAATAGATGGCGCTTGTGTACATATTAGTTTTTAAAACAATCACTAGAGGGCGGTAAATGCGTGTATTTTTTTATTCAAATTAGTTTTCTGAGGTGTTTTTACTATTTCTAGTATGTATGAGAAAACGATTAATTGATTCAAAATAGCTTTTGAAATATAACCTGCAATTACCGAACACTGTAGGTTATACAAAAACAATTTTAATCGAATACTTAATAATTTAAACTATTTTGACATACATACATAGAAACAAATAAAAAATAGGGCGCAATTAGTAACTATAAAGTTTATTTATGAAAAGGGCAACAACTTTAATTGTTACAAACAAAACAATGTTCACAACCGGGAGTCCAAAATAACAAAGCCAGGTAAAGTCAGAAAAGTTCAGCAAATTCGAAATCCGTTTGGGTAGCGTACGTTGTCAGAATAAATAAAAAACACTCAAATTGCAAATTATAAAGACTTACGAAACACGATAACAAAGCACCTAATAACAACAAATTCAACACAAACGGTTTTTCTTTGATGACAGTTTCAGTGTTGCTATTACAATAAATAAAAATACAATTAAAAATATTTCCCATTAACTAACATTAACTTGTATGTAAATCAAGCGATATTTTATAGATAAGTATTATTATTTGTCAAATATAATATGCAGACTTTTTATTTATTTATATGTACAATTTTATACAATTATTTTAAAAGTTATGTGAATCTTTAATTGATCTGGTAGCACTAGTATGTCCACCGACCGGAGCGTGATACATTTATTGATTTTGATAATATTTAATGCATTTTATGCAATTAAATTTCTGAATAGAAAAAATAGACAGAAAAGAAAAAAAGAAAAGTAGTTATTTAAATATTTTCTTAATCATATAATACAATGCCATCTATTATAATTACATTTGAACTTACTATAAAATGGTGGGACCCGAACACTAGATGGCGCAAATTTCGACGACAAATTCAAAACTTGAATTCTATAGAAGTTGCCACCCCCTGGGCGTCGCAGTATGATTATACGATTGAAGTAGGTCTGGGTTTGAGTTTCATATGTGCCCCTTAACAAATAAGTTCAAATAAATATTTATGTACGGCAGGTACGTACAACATATAAACGGTTAAACATCAATAGGTTTTTTGTTTGATTTCAAGGTGGAGATAGGAAGGGGCGTATATAGTAGGCGTTCATCAATTTGTCCTACAATAATTGTGGTGATGATGATGATCATGATTACGAAAAAGCTATAAAGAATTGAGTACTATAATTCAAACTCTACGCGACTACGATGATGCTACACATTAGTTACAAATGTCGTAGCACATGTAGCGCCATGACTACGGCAATTCGTAGCACTTTGCCATATTTTTAGTTTTTATGGCAATCATTATGAGTTTCTTTGGCAAAAATACTTTGCTGTTTTCTATAACAAGACAAAATGGGGTAATTATTGGCACAGAAATTGTGTCTAAGGTAGTCTACAAGTGATTATGAATATTTTTTTTTTGGTATGGTATGTGGACGCAGCTCTACCCACTAAAACCCGGCGAGTGCCACCAGTGCCGCCTTGGTGAGGTGCCTCGGATCTGTTAAGCTAACAGGGCACCTCGACGGCTAGTCAGTCCCGCAAGGGACCGACGCCGCCTCCACAAAGGGGCAGTCCCGCACCACAGAAGAACCCCTCCCAACGTCGGGACTGTACAATGGGGTGAGGTACCCATCCTCACCCCTTGCCCCCTGCTCTTTTGTCCCCTTTTCTTATAAGAGGGGTACAAAGAGCCCCCTCGGCTCAATTAGCTTCGCTCAAGATGCTGGGCTCACCCTAGGCTCCTGAGCCCCAGCGCCACGTCAAGGCCTGAACCATGGTGGGGAAGTGGTCATGAACTTACCACGGCACTGACATCTGACTTTTGACTGATTTTGACCATTTTCGACCGCTAGTTATCTGAATTAATATTTGACGTTTATATCAATTAGTGAAATGTATATCTATAGACAGTTGTCATGTGAGGTAGAAAAGACTCAAAAATGATCCAGTACTGGACAGCGAATATATAAAAATTTATGGAACGATCGAACACGAAAGTACTATTGTTTTCTAATGTTTACGCGAATTTCACTCATTATAATGAAACAATTTTTTTTTACGGATTTTAATAAACCGCGATAAAATCCGTAAAAAAATTGTTTTATTATAACGAAAGTACTAGTTTTTTAATTCAATGGTTGACCTATATGTGTGATAATAAAATCGCCCTCAAAATGTCATAATGTATACGACAATACGCCGTAGTAAAGTCCGGTGTTTATTAACTTTAATAACAGGGAAGTGAGGTAATTAATGACGGTGAGTTATTACATTACCACAATTGTGATAATTGGGGCACATTTTTAAGGTACTTTTGCCCTTTTCCGAGAATTCCCGATTAATCGGTTGATGATAACATGTTAAGGAATCATCAATGTAACGAATTGAAATGATCGGTCCAAGATCTTTATCTTCCACTACCGTTGCTTTAGACTTTATTATCTATCTCATATGTTAATATCATTTTTTGACACAAGGATACCATGGTAAATCATTAAGCTCCACCATTTTCTTTTACATCGGGAAATACTCTGAAGCATCCCGCACGGGAGTGGGTTGCGCCCGAAAGCTGGTAAGTGAAAGAAAGAAAGAAAGAAAGAAAGAAAGAAAAATTTATTTGTGATACTACATACTCATAAGACACACAATTAATATTTTTTTTTAAATTAATAACAAATCTTGTAGTAACACAAAACGGCCTCAACTCAGTGTTTGCTGGAATTACCATTCCAGCACTGGTCTTCCGTTGAGGCCATTTAGTGAAGCCACGAAACGTGGAAGCAGCTCTACCCACTGAAACCCGGCGAGTGCCACCAATGTCGCCTTTGGTGAGGTATCCCGGATCTGTTGAGCAAATACCTCGACCTAAAAACCTCGACGGCTAGTCAGTTCCTCAAGGAACCCAGAAGATTGTCTCGCACCATAGAACAACTCCTCCCAACGTCGGGAACGTTGGGAGGGGCAGTACAATGGGGTGACCTTTCTATCCTCGCCCCTTGTCCCCCGGCTATTTCGCCCCTCTTCTTATAAGAGGGGTACAAAGAGCCCCTCGGCCCTATTGTTTCGCCCAAGATTCTGGATTCACCTTAGGCTACTGAGCCCCACCGCCACGACAAGGCTTGAACCACGGTGGGGAAGGTCTACAAGCTCTGCTCTTCTCACAGACTCATTTATCAGAAGTCGATCTGTTAGGGCTTTATTAGTTTTCGCACCTGTTATTGTTACATAATCAAATATATCCATCATGCATAATATGACAACCAGTGTTACATAATATGATAAATTAGCTAGCTTACCTAGTGATGGGCGTTGCCGTATCGATATATTCAATATTCATATGACATTGATGTATTGTCGATAGTATTTGGTACGTCATAAATGTAAGTAAGTTCTTAGAAAATTAAAAACTGAACAAAATAGCAAGTTATTAGTTTTATCATACCTTTTCAAAATTGTATCCATTCATATCAATACGTCACTGCATCTGTTTTTTTTATGTTAGTTGGGTAGGCAAACTGGCAAACGTCCCACCTGATGGTAAGTGGTCGACGTCGCCCATGAAAATAAACTAGTTTACCTGGAACGAGCCCAGGCAACTCATCTATGTGTTGCCTATCCTGAGACATAAGATGTTAAGTCTCGGTGCCAGTAATTACACTGCCCGTCTTGCCCTTCTCTCCGAAACACAGCAAAGCTGTTTCACGGGAGAAACAAGCAAGATGGTGGTACCCATGCAGCCGGGAGCGCGGCACAGCGCTTCCCTCCCACCGGTAGATCTGATGAAACTACTGAGAAAAGCACTTTGCACACTCATCTATAAGGGTCTCTTAGTCCTTTTGAAACACAGCAACCGCTACCTCAGCATGGATAAAACATTTTCCTCGAAGTTTTTCTATAATTTTCATGAATAAATAACATAACAAGGTGTTATTCAGGGCTATTTGTTTGCTTATCGGTGTGAGATGAGGCGTTGTCGTGGTGAAGGAGGAACCTACTGCAAGGTCGTTTCTGCCGAACTTTTTCCAAGACAAGTAGTAAACAATTATTAGTGTACCAATCCGCACTATCTATTTTTAGATCCTCTAAAACAATTGTTGCGTAATGACCTGAACTTTCGAAGTACGAGGCCATCTTTTTTCCCACGCTTCGACGTCTCTTCTCTTTTGTTGGCAACTCCTCCGAAGAAAACACAAACCAGTTGTAAACAGTAGCGCGAAATGGGGCTTCATCGTGAAAGGCTAATTTAAGTCTATAATAACTTTTGCGTTGACTTAAATGACATCGAAAGTCATAAAAAGCGAGTGGGCCTGACGGCATCCCTCGGTTAGTGCTACGAACTTGTGCTCCTGAGTTGGCACCCGTCCTTACGCGTCTTTTCCGGCACTCTTACTCATTAGGCGTCGTCCCATGTTCGTGGAAGACAACTTTGGGTACACCCGATCCCTAAGAAAGGGGACCGCTCAGACCCGTCCAACTACAGACCAATAGCCATAACTACCTTGTTCTCAAAGATTATGGAATCCATAATTAACTGCCAGTTCCGGCGATATTTGGTGGAGCAACAGCTGATTAGCGATCTCCGATATGGCTTTCAACGGAATCGTTCAGTTGGTGATCTTCCAATATACCTAACGCAGCGATGGGCGGAGGCATCTGAGAGCAAGGGGGAGGTGCTGGCGGAGTTTTGACATAGCGAAGGCCTTTGATCGGGTGTGGCATAAAGCACTTGTTGCAAAGATACCATCTTATGGGCTTCCCGATAAATTATGTATGTGGATCACCAGTTTTTTGGCAGACAGGAGCATTAAGGTCGTTGTCGACGGTGCATGCTCGGACCTCAAGTCTGTTAATGCTGGTGTTCCCCAAGGCTGTGTACTATGTCCAATCCTGTTTCTTCTGCATATCAATGATATGCTGAAAACCAGCGGCATTCATTGCTATGCGGATGACAGCACTGGAGATGCCTTATACACTGGCTGCCCTAACATATCTCGGGAACAAGTCGATGAGTGTCGGAACAAACTTGTGTCTGAAATCAAGTCTCTATTGGCCAAAGTCTCGGAATGGAGGCGACTTAACCTAGTCCAGTTTAACCCCAACAAGACACAAGTTTGCGCATTTACCGCTAAAAAATCACCCTTCTTCGTACCTTTACAATTTGAAGGCATTTCCCCAACCACCTCAGCTAGCATTGGGATACTTGGCGTCGACATATCGAGAGATGTGCAGTTTCGTGGTCATTTGGAAGGCAAGGCTAAACTAGCCTCTAAGAAACTCGGCGTGCTCAGTAGGGCGAAGCAGTATTTCATGCCTTCACACCGCCTAAAATTAAACAAGGCGCAGATCCGGCCTCACATGGAATACTACTCTCACCTATGGGCTGGAGCGCCCCAATAACGCCGAGCGGCTCAAATCGTCGATAGCAAGGTTATCTCCAATCGGCTTGATTCTTTGGCGCTGTGTAGAGATGTCGGAGCGTTTTGCATCTTCTACCGCATCTACCACGGGGAGTGCTCTGAGGAATTGTTCGGACTAATACTTGCAGCAGAATTCCACCACCGGACATCGCGTAAAAACTCCAAATTTCACCCTCACCATCTCGATGTTCGTAAATCCACAACAACTCGATTTTTACGGCATTTCCTGCCTCGCACAACTTATATATAGAGTCAGCTGCCACTTACGGTGTTTTCGAACCGTTACAACTATCAGTATCAAATTGGAGTATGCTCTTTTCTTGAAGGTCCCTACTTCAAGAAAAGAGCATACTCCTATTTGAAAGGCCGGCAACGCACCTGCTAACCATCTGGTGTAGCGGGTGTCAGTGGATGTCGCTATCACTTATCAGGTGAACCGACTGTCCTTTTGCCCACTCTTCTACATTAAAAAAAAACATGTCACGAAAGTTTTCTAGCGTTAAATTTATGCTGACGTGACATGGATAATTTTCAATTTGCCGCCAAATCATAAAACAAATGACAAATAAATGAAATAAATATTATGCGTTTCAAATAAGAAGAGGAATGTCAATAACCTCTATTTGTCAAATATCACTTGTAAAGTACGGTTTGCAAAAAACTTATTTTTATAATAAGTCTTACATCGTAAATCGTTACTAAAAACATTAAGTAATTACTTATCTAAACAAAAATAAAATTAAAGTCATAATTCCTTTTTAAAACCATACAATTTTTTTTATTTTCATTGTTGGTGCATATGCCCTGAAGCCTATCAAAATTATTAAATAAAATAAGGAAGCCGGTGGCCATCTTGCCGTTGTTAGTGTGCTCCGTCGTGAGGACCTGAAGGAAATATAAGTTTGACTCGTGAAATGTACGCTACCTATTTTTTGCAGACTACAAAATGCAAGGAAAGTGACTAAGCGAGTTCATTTGACTCCGGGGATAAATAAAAACACGTTAACACGTATCTGACGCGCACTCGGACATTAATGCGCAGAGATGAGCGGTATTGAAGAGATTCTGATTATTATTTTTTTCACTCAATCTCTGTAAATAAATTGTATTAAAAGAAAACTTTTTTTGCCTGCCCTACCAAACTGGTTTGAATTAACAGCTATGACGTCACAATATGTCGCTAAATCGATCATCATCATCGATCGAGTGATATTCATAGTGGGAATACACGTAATAGACACAGATTACATGCAACAATGATTAGACTTTCGAAAGTAAGCAATTCTTTTAATGGCAACTGTATACGCTTTTACAATAGGATCCCAGAAAACGTTCAAAAGCTCTCCATAAAAAAATTCAAAAAAGTTGTTAAAGAACGTTTGTGTGGTAAAGCATATTATAAAGTAAAAGATTTCATGGAAGATACCACACCCTGGGAATAAGGCGTTCCTCCCGGGCATTTCAAGATAAGATGTTAAAATTGTTATTAATTTATATTATTTGAAAAGAGTAGTTCCACTGAGTTTGTTTCGCCGGTTCTTCTCAGTGGGTTTACCTTGGAACCGGTGGTAGATTCAATTGACGTTCAAAAAGATACTGTATTAGTACTATTTTGAATTAAAAAAAAAATTGATTTTGATTTGATTTTTGATCCTATTCTCATTTGAATCGCATATTATTCAAAAATATTGGCAACGAGTTCCATTTTCAAAATATAAACTTAATTTTTTATTTTATTGTTTATATATTATGGTCAGTTCTAAGAATTTTCAGTGTCGCTCTCGTATTGTAACTTTTTAATGATTATGGGAAAAGAATAACAAAAAATATTTATTAACTGTGCTTATTGAGAGTTATAATCTACAATATATTACAATTTAACGTTCATTTTCATTTATCGCTAAATTTTATATATTGTTGTGCTTTAGAAGCAAACAATTTTGTGTGAACAATAGTTGCCACTGTTAATGAAGTCTGAGATTACATTTCCAGGCGTTAATTTTAAAACAGTTCACTCTCAACAGTAACGTGGTTTAAGAATTGCATTCCTTTTTTAATTGAATTGTTGACTTACTTGCCCATATACTGGACATAGTTCTGTTACTATGTGAAGTTTAAAAAAAATATCTTAAATGAAATGTAAGGTATAAAAACCTTAAAAAAATTTAAATAGCCATCAACAGAATATTTGTAATAAGAAGTATAATAAAAAAATTGTTTTTAATTTACCTAAACAAAAGTGTTTATTAAATAGGACGATCAAAAAATGTGTATGGGAAAAATCGATATATCGAATATACGATATCCCGTCACTAAAATTGCCTACATCTATAAGATTAAGTAAAAGGTCCAATTATTTGTATATATTTCACGAAAATATACCCAAGATGAACTTCACTTATGTCGGATAAACGAAAAAAATACGCACGAGTCAAGGGTAGAAGATTATCCGTACTTTTGTTTTTTCTTTTTTTATTGGTATAATAACAAAGACAGCTTATTACGCCATTCCTTTTGAGGTTTAACATTATAAAAGGTGCGCTACCATCTTTTTCTCTTTATATTTTAGTGATGTGAAAAACTTTTTCTTAGATTTAATAATATGACAATAATATCTTTACTTTTTTATACTTAGTCATTACTTAAATAAGTTATTGTGAGTAAAAATCATGGATACGTTAGTTTAAATTATCGATTCATAGAGCTTTGTGGGCACTGATTAATGGATAATTGAGCTTTCAGTATTAGAAACAATTAAGTCAGTATTGGCGTACACGTGTTGGATGCGAGTGGCGAGGGATCGGTCGTCTTGGCGTTCTTTGAGGGAGGCCTATATTCATCAGTGGACGGATAGATGCTGATGATGATGATGATGATAACTATCTACTAAGTCTACACTCTACTGTTCTAAGATTTTTTTCTGGAATCATCAAGTCTTCTCTGATTGTAGGGATCATGTTATAAATGTAAAACCGCACTTATTTGTCTACTAGCTGTTGCCCGCAGCTTCGCCCGCGTTAACTTGCTTAACTTCACTCCTGTTAGTTACATCGTGATGTTTTCTAGCCTATAGCCTTTCTCAATAAATGGGCTATCTAATCTCCTACAATCTGCGAAATTGATTTATATTAATACCGATTTCTTTCAATATCACTACATAGTATAAAACAAAGTCGCTTTCTCTGTCCCTATGTCCCTATGTCCCTTTGTATGCTTAAATCTTTAAAACTAAGCAACGAATTTTGATACGGTTTTTTTATTAGATAGATTGATTCGAGAGGAAGGTTTATATGTATAATAACATCCATTAAATAGTAGAGAAATACTGTTATTTTTGAGGTTTCTAATGTGATGTCGTAAATAAAGACATTTTTTGTACTTACATTGCAAACGCTGGATGAACACTATCAGATAGATCAAAATTATGTACTACATTATTGTACACCTTAGAAAGATCTACAAAAAAGTCCGTGATGGCATATGTGTATCTCTTAAGGATAATCGGATCGTGATGCCGCGCCTCGCGCCCGAGCCGGGCCGAGCCCCGGTTCCGAAAGTTAGGATAATAATTATTATTGTATCAATGTAATATGGTAGAATTGTGTATCCTAAATATGCCTACTGAAAAGTTCGCGAAGGCATAATATGTCTATATTATGTTAAATATAACATACTACCTATATCCATTTTAATAGGTACTTTAAAAAATGGCAATCTTAAAGCGGTAATGTAAAAGCTAAATAAAATAAAGTCTTACGCCCGTCCGTAGATAAATAATCATCATCAATCCGTGTACAGCTGTACATCTAAGTTGACGCGGGCGAAGCTGCGGGTAACAGCTAGTATTTCTATAAATCTGGAAATTTATTTTCAATAAAATTCTGCGTATTCCATATAAAATATATAATAGATATAAATTAACTATTGAAAGAATGTCATGAACCCTTTTCATAGGAACAGCCAAATCCTTCAGACAAGATGGCCGCTTATATCGAACATGGAATACAGGATTTTTTTTATTATCAATTTTTATGATAAGTGGCTTGGTTTAGTCAATTGGCCTATTATATGGAATATTTATGCGTCTATTTATAAAGTTTACGAGTACTGTTGAGTGTACATACAATGAGATAAGAAGGCAGATAAGGCTAGTGTTAAGAGTTTTAGTGATGGGAAGGATGCGTTGTGCGGTTCTCGCGACTACATGGGTACAACATTATTTTTTCCGTGAAGCAGAATATGTTTCGGAGAGAAAGGCAGAATAGGTAGTGTAATTACTGTCACAGTACTCTGTGTCAGTAATTACACTGTGTCTTAAAATATGCCTTAAAATGTATCTAGAGATACATTTTAAGACATACATGCATAGACAACGCATGAATGAGTTGCCTTTTTTTTCGCAGTGGAAATGCTTTGCCCATTCACCCGGGGATTCGGCGTCTCCGGGGATATGTGGGTCCTGGCGCTCCACCGCAGCGCACTCCACTAAAACCTCTGCGAGTTGCCTACGGCCGCTTGAAGGGGAGTGTCCCGGATCTGACTAACACACCCCCGCGACTGGCCGGTTCCCTCAAAAGGCTTTCCTGGTGAATTCCTTTATGTTCAAAGGTGACGCTGACCACTTACCATAAGGCTCGTCTGCCCGCTGGTATAGTAAAAAGTAACTTTTTACTTTTGAAAATAATTAAGTTCACGTGGGACTCATTGTGCCAGGGTTAGGATAACCTTATTCATCTGCCCATTTATCTGCCAATTCTGTCCATCATTCCGTTCCTGCATTTTTTATATCTATGGACGCTTCACACAGCTTTGAGACGATGAGCTGGGCTAGTCCAAAACAAACTCGTTTATATGTATATAGCAGGGTTTCTGGAACTTGCATAAATAAAATATCTGATGGACACCTTTCAAATTTGATTGATTACGCGCGCTGTAGGACTTCGTGCTTATCTGCTGAATAAATATACTGTCTTCTGAACTCTAGTATTTTTATTCATTGGTTTTTTTCAAAGTAAGTAAAGAGTTGTAGTTTGTCTTAGCAAATATATTTTTATGAATAATATCTATAATATAATATTCCCCACATCTTTCTGATCCGAAAAACACTCTTGTACCCCATAGAGGCATATGGACCATAGTTTAAGTCTTACGAAACCCTGATATATAGCCTATATCTAATCTAATCTTATATATAAAATTTCCATGTCACAATGTTAGTTACCGTACTCCTCCGAAACGGCTTTACCGATTTTTACCAAATTTTATATGCGTATTCAGTAGGTATACTTCGATCCTGTTGCCTGCAGATCCAGGACTATCAAAGAGCGGCTGAAGGCGCTCGCAGTAGTTCAGGGTAGGGAACTTCCAGGTGCAAGTGCCACATAGGGTCAGGATCTACCCGAAGATCCTGATTATATCCATAAAGGTTTTCCTGCCATATATAAAAAAAGGTTGATGATATTGTTTTCTAATGTTTACGCGAATTCCACTCATTATAATGAAACAAATTTTATGGATTTTATCGCGGTTTATTAAGATAGTACCTGGATGACCGGTTTTTTTTTTTTTAATAAAATGACATTTTCTAAAAATGATTCCTAGCTAGATCGATTTATCGCCCCCAAAACCCCCTATATACTAAATTTCATGAAAATCGTTGGAGCCGATTCCGAGATTCCAATTATATATATATTATATACAAGAATTGCTCATTTAAAGATATAAGATTTACAAGCACGACGTTTCGGATACTTTACAGCAATGGTTGCTGTAAAAAAATATTATAGAAAGAAAAATATTTTATTGTATATAAAAGACATGTTGTTATATTATATAAAGGTTGATGATATTCATACTAATGTAGTAAGGCAAAATAAATAGAAGATAGTAGTTTTACTACATGCTGCGCAAAGCAAGCCATAAGAATAAGTATTTTATATAACTCGAAACATTCATAAATATGTTTCAGTCGGAAACACATTCCTGCAGCATTCTATTGTTCTTGACAACTTGTTTATATCAAAAAAACTATTGCCTGTTGCTGGCATGCTCTTATAAAGTTGCGAGGTGGAAATAATTATAATTTGTTGTTTATTTTACTGGTGGTATGCGCGCGAACAACAAAATAAACTTCAACTTCAACGGGAAGTGTAGGTAGCTCGTATGCTTTGCCAACTTTTTCAACCGCTACATTTGCCGTTTTATTAAATAAATATAAAAGAGTATTTATTCAAGACAGTAAGAGGTAGTGCCATGCTGCTTTGCATCCGAATTGGGCCGGCACGACCGGGGTGGTACCTCTCGCTTAACACCGGCGTCAAGTGACAGCTATGCTATCGCGTTTCGTGCGGTTTGTGAGTTTCCGGTGGCCCATTGGGAAAAGGAGGGTCACCACATCTGCATAACTTTTGGTTCACTATAAGGCTCCGATTGCTCGATTGCCCCTTTATTACATTAAAAAAACTTTGATATTTTAAAACAATTACAAACAAATTGTTCAGTCGTAATCAAAATACCGTATTTCATTAGTATTCACTCCGCGGCGGAGAAAACTTTGGCTTAGTTTTTACTTTTTAATAAACTCTCGTCTGATAGTACAATTAGAAGTTAGGCCTTATCATTGTGATGTAGTGTTAAGTGTAGGAAAGAGAGGTAATAGAAAGGTAAGAAGTATGAATACATACATACTGTATGTACTAAGAAAGTGAAGTCTGAATCTTTATTTATGTTAATTAGACGCAAACTGGTATATTCAACATTTTATTTATAGCATAGGAAGGCAAAAGAGCAGTCGAATTCATTTGGTCACTATCGACGCTTATACACATCCGCACAAACAGAGATTATGCAGATGCGTTGCCCTTCTTTTCTCCATAATATGGGCCACCAGAAACTCGTAAACCGTACGAAACGCAACAGCATAGCTGTCACTTGACGCCGATGTTATGTGAACGAGAGGTTTTTTTTTATGTTACTTGGATAAGCAAACTGGCAAACGTGCCACCTGATGGTAAGTGGTCGACGTCACCCATGAACATAAACTAGTTTACCTGGAACGAGCCCAGGCAACTCATCTATGTGTTGCCTATCCTGAGACATAAGATGTTAAGTCTCGGTGCCAGTAATTACACTGCCTGTCTTGCCCTTCTCTCCGAAACACAGCAAAGCTGTTTCACGGGAGAAACAAGCAAGATGGTGGTACCCATGCAGCCGGGAGCGCGGCACAGCGCTTCCCTCCCACCGGTCGTGCCGGTGACATAATAAATATTATACATGCGGCGGGATTGAAACCTGCGTGTGTACTTAGTTACAATTATAGTTTTCTGAATACTTTACAGCGATCATCGTTACAGAATACATTGCCCATAAGATTCAAATCTATGCAGACAAAGCAAAAGTCTAGACAAAGTTGTTTCATTATAATGAGTGAAATTCGAATTCGTAAACATTAGACATCAACTCTAAGAGTCGACTTAGACAAAAACCCTAATACTACAGTATTAGGGTTATACATAGTCTGGCAATAAATACTATTACAATTAAAAATAAACAAAATTATTAAAATTATGAATTCCAAATTGATTGTAGTGCATATCGATTTGGAATTCATAATTTTACTCACGTGCGATAGAAAAAATGCTGGTGAACGGCGGCAAGTATCATGGTGTGCGGTTGTGTTTATTTTTATTTTCCTTTAATTAATTGTTTTGTGTTTTGTTCATTCGGAGCAGTTTTCTATAATGTTTGTTTTAAAAACTTAATTGTAATGGGAGGACTGTTCTAGAGCGGTTTTCTATAGTAGTAGTGTTCTGGTTGTTTACTATAGTGTTTGTTGTAAAAACGTAATATGTGTAATATATTATAATGTGATTGGTTGGCGAATATAGTGGTTGACTGTTCTGTGATGGTGGATAGGATGGGAAGTGATAGTTGATTGATGGGGGCTAGAGGATCGAAGCTGCGCTCCTTGCGGTTTCCCAGCATTTATCCAAAGTACAGACAAAATATTGTTAACATGACAGACTTGGCAGCATGGCCGCTGGTCTTAGCCGGTTCCAACAGGAACAAATAATAGGTCTTTACCTATGAAATTGCCGTTCTGCAGTACTGGCCATTTCAAATCAAAACAATTTTATTTTAAAAACATGGCACGCAACATCAACGACGTTTACGGAGCTAACACTACAAAAAAACACACCACCTGTTATTGGTTTGCTCGCTTCCGTTCTGGAAATTTCGACCTGAAAAATGAACATCGCGGTCGTCTGAAGACTTTGGTCGACAATGACGAATTAAAGGCGATTGTGGAAGCTGATAATACACAATCTACGGCTGAATTAGCAGCAACTTTCGACGTTAGCGTCAAAACAGTATTGGTCCATTTGCGTCAAATTGGCAAGGTAAAAAGGCTTGACAAATGGGTGCCCCACGAACTCCATGATCGCCAGCGCGAAGTACGCGTCGAGACGTGCCTTGCACAGCTGAATAGACACACAAATGAAGGAATTTTGAACCGCATTGTTACCTGCGATGAAAAATGGAATCTGGTTGATAACCGCAAGCGCTCAGCAAGTTGGTTGGATCCTGGTTCAGCACCTAAACAATGCCCTAAACGAAAACTTACCATTAGAAAAGTATTGGTCACTGTTTGGTGGTCTAGCACCGGTATGATTCATCACTGCTTCTTACCAAACGGGGTGAGCATTACTGCAGATGTGTACTGTGAAGAACTCAACACAATGAGGGAGAAGCTGGCACATCTCCAACCAGCATTGGTCAATCGCTCGTCTCCGCTGCTCCTGCACGACAACGCGGGACCTCATAATGCACAGCAGACGGTCTCCAAGTCGCAAGAACTGGGGTTGGAAGCTCTCCCTCATTCGCCCTACTCACCAGACCTTGCGCCTACAGACTACTACTTTTTCCAGAATTTGGATAACTTCTTGGCGGGAAAAAAAATCAATACCCGAGAGGCAGTACAAATGCCTTTGAAGAATTTGTTGCCTCCCGTCCAGCTGATTTCTTTAAGAAGGGCATCAATAAACTGCCACTCCGTTGGCAAAGATGCATTGATTGCATGGCTGATTACTTCGATTAACACAAATAAAAAATAAATGAAAAAAGATTCCTTTAAATATTTTTCATACAAAACAGTAATTTCATAGGTAAAGACCTAATATAAGCAAAAATTTTTTTTTTTCTTTGTAACAATATTTAGGACAAGAATATGTATAATCATCATTTTATCTGCAAAGATATCAACTTCTAGTGTCGTCTAGATTATATTATGATAGCTTCAAATCGATACCTTAATTAGTAGGTAAAATCGACCCTTAATTTCTTACGCTACTGAGAAGCTCGTTAAAAATAATTGGTAGTTCTGCAGCACTGAAAACTTATAACAATAGAAAACTGAATCGGAACGAGCTAATTTTATTATCTACTTTCGTTTTTAATAATTTAGGATTATTTACTGGATGGGTGCCACTATTCATATTGTTTTCCTCAAAAACAGGCAGTGTAATTACTGGCACTGGAGCCTACCTTTTGGTAAAGTATATGTATGGATAGAAAGACGGAACTAGCTTATAAATCTTTGTTATTTTGACATACTTACTTGATACTTGAGGTCAGGCTGGTTTACGCAACTTTTGCGCCTAGTTGGCGTGATGTGAGTCTTAAACACTTCCAGCTAGCCAGTCGAGCTCCAGCAAGGGGCAGTCTTTTGATAATATTTTGTAATGTCAGCACAAATCTCCGGGAGCGTTATCTGTCATTTTGACATATAGGACATCTTAACACATTATTCAGTTATTGAAAAATGCCTGATAACCATAATTCAAGCTTTTCTTATGATGATGCGAAAAGCAGGGGAATCTTTATAGATGTAGCCAAATACCTGGGCGGTTCCTGATGCTATGTGGGACTCACACTTGTGCAGTGCATACCCAAACTAAAACCACTGCGAGCGCATTCAGCCGCTTTTTTGAGGGTCCCGGACAGGCAGGCAATAGACAGGATCACCACAGCGACAGGCTAGGCTCGGTGAAGGTGAGACTACTCCTCGTTAGGGGTGACTGCCCGGCCCTGACTCGGCAATCCCCGCTCTACCTGCCTAACCTAACCTAGTTCTTATGGGACATTAAATAGTCTTTTAATGTCCCACCCTCACAATTGCAGGTTATAAGAACTGCAATTGTGAGGGTGGGACATTAAAAGACTACATTCCCGATTAAAGTTACGTTTATTACTGACTCAATAAACCTAATACATGCATAACAGACTTACACATTACGCCACACAATTAAGTCATGAAAATCATCTAAATGGGGCCGTCTAAAATAATTTGCTGGGATTTCACACGTGACAAATGGTTTTCGTCCAAACGCCGGCGTGAAATAATAGACGGGACAAAGATTAAGGGGTCCGTTTTATCTCGAGTGCCAATTGTATTGTGAGAGGAAATTATGATTCCGAGCTGGAATATCTCGCGTCTATTTTATATCAATGTCATCGTCGAAACTATCTTTTGGCCCCTAAAAAAACAGGAACTGCTCTTTGAAACAGAGATCACAGATCCCTTGTGTTCTATGAAACAGAGAGCACAAGGGATCTGTGATGAGCTTAAGAGATAGGTCAATTCTTACCATCGGTCAACATACATAGACATAAGATGTTTAGTGTCGGTGCCAGTAATTACACTGCCCGTCTTGCCCTTCTCTCCGAAACACAGCTAAGCTGTTTCACGGGAGAAACAAGCCTCTATTTGAAAAGAGGTATGTTTGATTTTTTTTCTCTGTTATAAACGTACCTAATCATGCTTTGAAAAAAATAAGGTTTTTACCATGAACTGTTAGGTCACAGGTAAGTTATGTTTTCATTCGTTTTTGAATTACTGAAATAAATTGAAATTATTGACGCCAAAATTTCCAATGCATCCTCTTAAATAACTTAAAAATATTTTAATACACCTCCATAGCATAGCATAGCATCTTTTCCCACCAAGGTTCAAGCCTTGTCGTGGCGGTGGGGCTCAGTAACCTGGGGTGAGCCGCTGTACCTTGGGTAAAGCGAATTGGGCCGAGGGGGCTCTTATAAAAAGAGGAGACAAAAGAGCAGGGGGCAAGGGGCGAGGATGGGAACCTCACCCCATTGTACTGTCCCGACGTTGGGAGGGGTTGTTCTGTGGTGCGGGACAACCCCTCTGTGGAGGTGGCGTCGGTGCCTTGCGGGATTGACTAGCCGTCGAGGTGCCCTCTTTGTTTACTAGATCCGGGGCACCTCACCAAAGGCGGCATTGGTGGCACTCGCCGCGTTTTAGTGGGTAGAGCTGCGTCCACTTACCAGCTGTCGGGCGCAGCGAGTCCCACATACCCGCGTGGGGAGACCCACTCCCCCGCGGGATGCCTCAGAGCATTTCCCGGCGTTAAAGAAAAAAAACATATGATTCTTCTGTGCGTGTGTTTATCACTGAACTTTTAAATGGCTGGACCGATTTCGATGACATTTTTTGTGTGCGATCAAGTAGATTCGAGAATGGTTTAGATTCACATTTCGGTCCACTATAAAATGTTTTGTACAGGACGACCTCTGTCGGGTTCACCAGTTTATCGTATTCTTGCGAAAAAAATAATTTTAATTTGAAACTACATTTGGCGCCAAGAATAATTTGATAAAATGGCCGTAATTAATTCTGATGGCAGCATTTAATTTAATTTATTGATCGGGCAATTTGTTTCTTTCATTGCAACTTTATTCATCGGTTAATTTGTCTAGACGGTTGGAATAACTTTATTGAATATATATTAAATAAATATGGTAATGTTCATGGTCACACTACGTGGTCAAGAATGTGATGGTAAAATTTTCTTTTATTACCCTTTTTATGGTTACGTCCTTGGAAGAGTTGTGTGTTTGGTGTTTTTGTGTACATTTTTGTATAATACACTGCGCCTTTCCCCCGTCAGGTGTCTCTCAAGTCAGTTTGCCTGTTCAACTAACATATTTTCAAAATGATAACATTATCAGCTTCTATCCATCTCCTGTTGAATATAAGCCTCCCTCAATGAACGCCAAGACGACAGATTCCTTGCCACTCACATATTTTATTTCTTATCTTAATTTTACTGTATTCAATAGTTTACTACAATAATATATTTTAATGTATATCTTAGTCACAGCAATGCGTGGCAGGGTCTGCTAGTATATTATAAAAAGATTGCGTTTGAAACGTTAAAACTACGTTACTCTATATCAATAAGGTTTATTTTCCATCGTGACCCCTCGTTCCACTGTAACATTGTGGACAGCCATTGTCTGGGCTGACATATTGTTCGTGTTAACAGACCTCAATGTGTAACGCATTATTTCTCGAATGAACTATCTATTAAGAACATTGACGTAAAAGTTTTTATTTTTATTTTTTAAATGTTAGTTGGATAGGCAAACTGGCAAATGTGCCACCTGATGGTAAGTGGTCGACGTCGCCCATGAACATAAACTAGTATACCTGAAACGAGCCCAGGCAACTTATTTATGTGTTGCCTATTCTGAGACAAGATGTTAACTCTCGGTACCAGTAATTACACTGCCTGTCTTGCCCTTCTCTCCGAAACACAGGAAAGCTGTTTCACGGGAGAAACAAGCAAGATGGTGGTGTTGGCGGAGAGGAGAAAGAATAGGCGACTGCTCCACCGACAAGAGCAAGGCTCATAAATAGTGAGAGAGAAAGAGAGAGAGAGAGAGAGACAGAGAGAAGGAAATCCAAAATATTAATTACTAGCTGTTGCCTGCAGCTTCGCCCGCGTTACTCAACTCCTATAAGTCGCAGTGTGATGTTATATAGCCTATAGCCTTCCTCGATAAATGGGCTATCTAAAACTGAAATAATTTTTCAAATCCGACTAGTAGTTCCTGAGATTAGTGCGTTCAAACAAACAAACAAACTCTTCAGCTTTATAATATTAGTATAGATTTATTTTAATAAAATGCAACAAAATTTTAAGCAGAGGAAAGATTTGGTTTATAGTTTGTTGAAAATATTTAAGTATACTAAAATAATACGTTTGTGGGTGTGAATGTAGGAAGCGATTTTCGAAACTGCTCATCGTTATTAAAACAATCACCAATGTCATATAATAATAATATCAACCTTTACATGTCCAACAGACCTGCTGGGCATGGGTCTCCTCTTCGAAGTCAGGCGAGGAGGGTGTTGGGCCATAATTTATCGATGCGCGGGTTGGTAAACTTCAAACACCTTCAAAGACTTTAAAACTTATCAGGTATGCAGGTTTCCTCACGATGTTTTACTTCACCGGTGACTCAATTATCGTCGGCTTACTGCAAGAACTCATTATTGGCAAAAAAATAGTTCGATACACCAATTAAATCGTCTCGTTGAGTACTTTCTATAGCAAAAACTCACTAATTTCTATGTCCCCAAATAAGAGTTGCGACGTAACCATAAAGTCGTTAATACAATTTTTAAATTTTGCCTACCATTAAAAATCATTTAATATTATTATCATTTTCTAATTTCAATTTCTTTCTAAATGAAACTCATTTCCGTAAGTTAGTGACTTAATTATGACGTGACATATATACGTCAATTTCTTATCTGGGGGGTTTGGTTAGACTTCATTAATTGCACTTAATGTTAAAATCATCCGAATCTATGAAAATGTTAAATAAAATTCGGGCTAACGAAGATCAAATTTTAAATTCTATCACACAGGATGCGCGCCCGTGTCGCGCTGTAAGCGCAAACCCGGGCTCTCACTTTTCGTCTGACACAGAGGCTCACCGGGAATGTGATAACAGTATATCACGATTGTGGTGTGGCGGTGGACTCAGCCCAGCATCCCGTAGAGGTGTGCCTGGGATGGGTGGCGCTGCGTCGCGATCTGACGTCGCATCGGCAGGGACTTGTCTCTGCCGAGCATCATCACCGTGATGCTCGGAGATGTAGACTCCTGGACGGCGATGGTCTCCTTCTGCGAGGTAGTAATGTTCCAGAAGGTGGCCAACGAGCGTGTGAGAGAGGAGGACGTTGACGAAGCCTCCCCCCGCGTGTGACAACGGAGGTGCGTAGAAGGCACTACTTAATGCGCCTCCAGTAACGCCCATGTGTGTTGGGTCAGGATGGGAACTAGTGGCGGCTGGGCCTGGCCTTCACCGGGGATAATCTATCGCTGAGGTGCTCCCGTTGTCTGCAGATCCGGGACCCTCAAAAAGCAGCTAAAGGCAGTGGTTTAAGTTTGGGTATACACAGCCCAAGTGTGAGTCCCACATAGGGCCAGAAATCACCCAGGTAGGTAGGCCACAAAAAAGGGTGGCCAAAAGGGAGCTGACGCCAGCCTGCCACAAGTCCAGTGCTGTGGAGGACTCGGTTCAGCACACCCTAGAGGCATGCGAGAGATAGGCCGCACAGCGTGACGTACACGTAGCAGTGCTAGGAGTGGCAGTTGAGTGTGGTGCGTTGCATGCTCACCTGACAAGCGGCGTTGACCTTTTGCGAGATTCGAACCACTTGACGGGATTCGAACCGGCGACCGCTGCGTAGAGTGTCCAGTAGCCTGACCGCTCGACTAGCCGACCGTCACAAATTACCGGAGTATTAAAATATATGGTTTTGTATTAGTAAAGTTATTTAACCCTTGATGCATTACATCGTTCTAGAAAATCTAAAGTTACGTGATAGCTTGGACATGCTGAGAAAAATTCTGACTTTAACACTCATGAAGACTGTAAAATAGATTTCAGTAGCAGTGTTTTATATGTAGTGCTGCGCTAGACGAAATGCCATTGGTTTCATATCGCGTACTGGGGATTATTTTTGTTTCTACTATTTATTAAAAGCTTAGGATTTTCTTTATCTTGACTTTTCTGTTTCACCAGCAAGTTTGACTTGTTTATTAAGTTTTTTTTCGGAATGATCTATGCGAACGGCCTAAAGGCCCTAATGCTACATCGGATTAGTGTGAGCCGATTTGGCTCACTTATGGTTTGTTAAAGTGGGGAGTTGCCCCCCGCCCACCGTGTAGTCATCGACCACACGGGCTCCTGGCATTTTTGAGTGAAACTTTTTTCACATGGTACCCATGTAATTTTTCTTTAAAAAAAATATGCAACATTCGATTATCGACTCTCAGTTATTTTTTTATTCAGCTTAAAGATGAAAACAAGAAGATGGAGACTTCGAAAAATCGAGTGGTTTTTAAATACGAGTTCCGACACGGAACTAATGCGGTAGAAACAGCTCGCAATATCAATGTTGCGTTCGAACTGCTAATGAACGCACCGTGCGATTATGGCTTAAACGCTTTATTGATGGAAACTTTGATTTGAAGAACGAACCACGAAGACACAGGAATAACAATGAATTGAAATAGATGGTGGAAGCCGATTTTTTTTAATTAACATAATTGGAGCGTCTGTTTGTAATATTAAAATAACCGCATTTTATTAAATGCATGTCGATGTATACACGGTACATATACCAACATATTTTTTTACAATTTTTGTATGTCTGTCTGTTTGTTTGTTCCGGCTAATCTCTGAAACGGCTGGACCGATTATGATGGGACTTTAATTGACAGAAAGCTGATGTTATAAGGAGTAACTTAGGCTATAAAAATAATCATCATTTATTTACGGCTGTAAATCTCAGTTATTAAAGTCGCATTAACTTAACACGTTTAAACGTCTCTTTAAGGCATTTAACTTACGTAACTGGCCAGTCTGGCGTCGGGCCAGAACTCAATGGAGGCTCGTAACGGTGCTTGGTAGCTGGTTTCTACATCATCGTATTTTTAGATCACAACTTAGGCCTAAGGCTAGATATATTATAGATTCTAGATATTATAAACAATTATATAAAGATAGTCGCGAGGTAAGAACTTATATATTATATTATAGATATGAGTACTAACTGAAATAAAATTTAGTATATTCACCATAAAAATTGTCAGCACTTGGCGAGATTTGAATCTGCGACCCTTGCATAAATTGGCCGTCGAAATCATTACATATAAGTGACTTGAACTGAGTTTGTTTTGCCGGTTCTTTTAAGGCTTTGGAAGTAGACTTAATTTGTTCAATAGTGACTGCAATTAATAGTTTGTACATGATATACATTTTTACAAGACTATCTTACGTTTACCGAATTGACTTTTACCGGTGGGAGGGTTGCGCTGTACAGTGTATAGCGCAACATATATACATAGTGATGAAAAATAATCGAGGCTTCCGTGCTAAAAATATTCACGTCAACGCTTAGCTAAAAATACGAGGCCCTTCAGTACGAGGGTCCGTATATGCTTGTACCTACATTTATAAAACGTTTTTAATTTTGCATATATAATTGATTTTTGTTTTAACAACTCACGCCTAGAATTAACCTTAACAGATCTGTTTCATGATAAAACTTTATTAAATAAGTAAAAGCAGTTTTTAGGGGGGGGGAGGGGGCAAACGGACAGTGTCACCTTGTGGTAAGTGATAAGCGACCTCCATAGACACCTGCTACATCATGCTCTTTTCTTGAGGGGTTGTCCCGCATCACAGAACAACCCCTCCCAACGTCGGGACAGTACAATGGGGTGAGGTTCCCATCCTCACCCCTTGCCCCCTACTCTTCTGTCCCCTCTTCTTATAAGAGGGGTACAAAGAGCCCCCTCGGCCCAATTTGCTTCGCCCAAGGTGCACCGCTCACCCTAGGTTACTGAACCCCACCGCCACTACAAGGCCTGAACCATGGTGGGGATGTGTTGCCTATCCTGAGACATAAGATGTTCAGTCTCGGTGCCAGTAATTACACTGCCTGTTTTGCCCTTCTCTCCGAAACACAGCAAAGCTGTTTCACGGGAGAAACAAGCCTCTATTTGAAAAGAGGTATGTTTGATTTTTTTTCTCTGTTATAAACGTACCTAAAAATATTTTAATACACCTTGATAGCATAGCATCTTTCCCCACCATGGTTCAGGCCTTGAAGTGGCGGTGGGGCTCAGTAGCCTAGGGTGAGCCCAACACCTTATGCGAAGCTAATTGAGCCGAGGGGGCTCTTTGTACTCCTCTTATAAGAAGAGGGGACAAAAGAGCAAGGGGTGAGGATGGGAACCTCACCCCATTGTACTGTCCCGACGTTGGGAGGGGTTGTTCTGTGGTGCGGGACAACCCCTCTATGCAGGTGGCGTCGGTCCCTTGCGGGACTGACTAGCCGTCGAGGTGCCCTCTTAACAGAGGTTAGCTTAACAGATCCGGGGCACCTTACCAAGGCGGCATTGGTGGCACTCGCTGGGTTTTAGTGGGTAGAGCTGCGTCCATTTACCACTTTTCCGGCGCAGCGAGTCCCACATACCCACCTGGGGAGACCCACACCCCAGGCGGGATCCTCAGAGCATTTCCCGGCGTAAAAGAAAAAAAAAAGCATAGCATCTTTGCAATGCTAAAACATTTTTAGAACGAATAGAGGGAAGAGAAATTTGTAATTTTAGAGCAATCTAGCAAAGTAAAGTAATATAAAAACAATAAAAGTCGTTAGACACTTAACGCTGATGATTTTGCCTCTTAACGACCTTCACAGCAATTGGAAAGACATTAATAAACCACAAGCCCTCCCCGAAACTACAATTTAATCAACTGGAGAACCTGAATAAACGGGATTTGGCAAAGTTAGAAACAATGCTCAAATATTACTGTTATATTATTTAAACACATGAAATCGGTTTCAGTAGAAAGTTTTAACGTTAGTATTATTTTAAGATAATATAGCCCGAATAACCATTATTATGTAATATGTATTAGTGAAATTATTTGTGAACAGTACAGTGTGAATAAGGCAGTAAAAGTTGTGTTGAAGAAGTTCTTCTCCAAGAAGACCCGTGGGTTTATTGTGAATGACATCACAAGGGGGATTTGATTTGCTCCCTAGTTATTTCATCAACGAAACAGATTTACTCCCTTTCTGAGAAAAAGCAGGACAGACAGTGAAAGTCTGTTTTCGAGACTAACCATCTCTCTTGTCTTAGGCAAGGTAGGTCATATAGGTTCCCCACCATGGTTCAGGCCTTGACGTGGCGGTGGGGCTCAGTAGCCCAGGGTGAGCCCAGCACCTTGGGCGGAGCTAATTGAGCCAAGGGGGCTCTTTGTACCCGTCTTATAAGAAGAGGGCGCAAAAGAGCAGGGGGCAAGGGGCGAAGACGGGAACGTCACCCATTTGTACTGACCCGACGTTGGGAGGGGTTATTCTGTGGTGCGGGACAACCACTCTGTGGAGGTGGCGTCGGTCCTTTGGGGGACTGACTAGCCGTCGAGGTGCATTATTTGCTCATTAGATACGGCCACCTCACCAAAGTCGGCATTGGTGGCACTCGCCCGGTTTTGGTAGAGCTTGGGTAGAGCTGCGTCCACTTACCAGCTTTCGGGCGCAGCGAGTCCCACATACCCGCGTGGGGAGACCCACTCCCCCGCGGGATGCCTCAGAGCATTTCCCGGCATTAAAGAAAAGAAAAAGGTTATATAGGTTGGCTAGGCTAGGCTAGCTTGGCTTGGGTAGGCTTGACCAACTCGTTTACGTTCATGACGATGGATAACACGTCTACCAATTTGCCTATCCTACTAACATGAAAAAAAAAATCGGTTGTCTATAAAGTCGGTTTACTGACGATAGTTGAACGTGACAACGTCATAAGAAATGGAACGCCTCAGAGCGAGGTAACGCCGCATGCGTCATGTCTTTTCGTTCTTGTAGCCGGGTCCATCGAATTATAAGACGTTGTCACGTCAAAAACTCAAAATATTAAATTCAATCAAACACTACATTGAATGTAACCCACATAAGTATATCTCGATATCTCAAACTAACACGCACTTCTGGAAATAATTTCGACGTGTACGTTTTAAGTCCGTAATAAAATGTTTAGCCTCGAGTTTACGACTTCATACATTTTACGTCCACTTACACGTGAGATGATTAACTTGTCTATTATTGTAGACGTTTATAGACTTGACTTGTCTGAAATAATTTAGATATTACTTTTTTACTATTACTTCACTAAAATAATCCATAATGAATTAACTGCTAAAAGGTAATTTTTATTCCAAATTGTCTAATTTTAAAGACAATTATTAAATACCTATAATGTCAGATATTTAAGTTACCTTATAATGATTTATTTCGACACTTTTATGACTATTTTTTCAACGTGTGAACTATTTACGCTAGAATCCATTCTTCACTTGAAGACTGTTCAAATCATAAACCGTTTGATTTTACTTACTTATACGTATTACATAATATACAATACCCCTTGTATTTCACCGTAGCACCTAAACTACTTGTCTAATGTTGTAAAAAGGTTGATTCATTAATAAGGTTCGGGTCACATAATGGTCATTTTTAAACGACTTCAAAAAGGAGGAGGTTATATGTTCGTGTGTATATATTTTTTTAAATGTATGTTTAGTGATCAGATCAAAGTTTTTAAATTCTTTACTTGTGTATCAACATTTTAATCATAATATTTTATATTTACTGTTTATAGCTGTACCCGGATTGATGATGATTATTTTTATAGCCGGAGTTACTGTTTATAACATCAGCTTTCTGTCAATGAAAACTCCATCAAAATCGGCTCAGCCGCTTCAGAGTTTAGCCGGAATAATCAGAGAGACAGACAAAAATTATAAAAAAATGCTATTTTGGTATATGTACCGTGTAAACATGCATATGCTTTTAATAAAAAGCTGTTATTTTAATATTACAAACAGACACTTCAATTTTTATTTATCTGTATAGATATTGATTGTTATTTCTCTTAAAAAACTATTTGAAACATTTTTTCTTTTTAGTGTCGCAGAGCTCTATATTTCGACATTATCTACGAATGTCTTGTTTACGAGACTGACAGTCTCATAAATCGTCATCAGCCCGAATCAATCTCAGTCCTGCAATCAAGGTGTTTTATTTTACCTAATATTTCAGGGGGCTTAAAAACTTGAATAGGTCACAAAGGGGATTTACCGGGCCATACCAGAACAAAGTTTAGGAAACGCTGTGATACATCGTTATTAATATACAATGTATTACATAAATCAACCGCTGTATGCTCATTACCATGTTAACATAGTTTAGGTCCGATATAAATAGGATAAAGTAATTAATGTCAAATAATAAGGTAAAAATATAAGGTTTTAATAATAATTTAATAAAAATAATTAAAAAATGTTTTAATGTTTTAATGTTTTAAGGCAACAGAATCACAAGAGCTGATGACCTGAAAACAGCTGAACCGATTTTGATAAACTAATCTAAAAACCACAAATAAACTTGCTTTCTAATAAAAAAATCGCAACCATATCAGTTAACCTTTAAATGAGCTACAATGCCACAAACAGACACAAGATCCCTCTTTTTGCGTCCTTAGTTGACAACATTAAGTGAGAGGTAGTGCCATGCTGATTTCCAGCCGGTGTGAAATGACTGCTATGCTGTCGCGTTTCGTGCGGTTTTTGAGTTTCTGGTGGCCTATTGGGGGGATATGGAATAGGAGGGTAACGCATCTGCATAGCTTCTTGTGGTGCGGATGTCTATGGGCGTCGTTAGTCACCATAAAGCTCGTTTGCCTCCTTTTGACATAAAAAACCACCCATATCCATATTCTCCCTATATTAGGTTACACGCCTCTCCTTCGTAGAATTTAAACATGCAATCATCATGCGACAACCGAGCCTTTGAATGAATATAAATCTGGTACCTTCCTAACATAAGTATACAAGAAAAGAAGCGTTACCGGTGGGAATCGCTGTGCCGCGCTCCCGGCTGCATGGGTACCACCATCTTGCTTTTTACTCCCGTGAAACAGCTTCGCTGTGTTTCTGAGAGAAGGGCAAGACAGGCAGTGTAATTACTGGCACCGAGACTTAACATCTTATGTCTCAGGATAGGCAACACATAAATGAGTTGCCTGGGCTCGTTCCAGGTAAACTGGTTTATGTTCATGGGCGACGACGACCACTTACCATCAGGTGGCACGTTTGCCAGTTTGCCTATCCAACTAACATAAAAAAAACCCTTTTTGCGTTGAAAAAATTGTAAAATATTTGAAACATTTTTTTTGTTATATTTTTGCCTCAGAAAACTGGTAAATAAGATGTTGAGCTTATTAATTTAAGCACTTCTCCTTTAAATATTTTTATTCAAATGCACACTAGGAAGTTTACAAAGTATGTTGTTAACACTTTGAGACGTAGTGATGAACTGAACAAATATTATCAAATTAGACTGAATATTATATACTTGTCTCAAATAGTCATAATCACAACTATTTTATTAAGGAGCTAATTTTGTATATTAAATTATATTTTTTTTCTTTTACGCCGGGAAATGCAGGTATGCAGGTATGTGGGGCTCGCTGCGCCCGAAAGGTGGTGCGGTGGACCCAGCTCTACCTACTAAAACCCGGCGAGTACCACCAATGTCGCCTTTGGTGAGGTGCCCCGGATCTAATGAGCAAACAGGGTACCTCGATGGCTAGTTAGTCCCCCAAGGGACTGACACCACCTCCACGGAGGGGTTGTCCCGCACTACAGAACAACCCCTCCCGACGTCGTGACAGTACAATGGGGAGAGGTTCCCGTCCTCCCCCTTGCCCCCTGCTCTTTTGTCCTCTCTTCTTATAAGATGGGTACAAAAAACCCTCGGCTCAATTCGCTTCGCCCAAGGTGCTGAGCTCGCCCTATGCTTCTGAGCCCCACCACCACGACGCCTGAACCATGGTTCCGATATTAAATTCATATAAACCACCATAAGATAACTTTCCTATTACTATTTTTAATGAAGTAATAATTAATTCAGAGTCCACCGGAGCACTGGTAACAGCTTTATATAAAACCTTTTTCGTATTAAAAAGTTGAATCAATGCGGTCTTTTTATAGCTCCTTATCTAAGCAAAAAGTAAATTTGTAAATAATATTTCTGCTCACGTACGTAAGGGTTTTCACTGGTCTTCTATAGTATTATCATATTCTAGACAATTCTATGAATACATTAATGTCATAAACGTGGAACATAATATTTTCCAAACGAATTAGTGATTCGTAGACGAAGTGTTGGTCGGCTATTAACCAGGTGGGAAGACGATCTCCGTGCGGTGGCCGGTCCGTGTTGGATGCAGGTCGCAAGGGATCGGCCGTCTTGGCGTTCATTGAGGGAGGCCTATGTTCAGCAGTGGATGGATGGAAGCTGATGATGATGAAGGTTCGTCCATCAAAGCATGAGTGCATATTTGAGGAAGTTTATTCTTGTAAGGAATCTTTTAAACCTATAATAATAGGTTTAAAAGATATTGTTTTAATCGCTTTAGCGATTATAATAATATTCAATCGTAGGGTTCTAACGCAGTATTTTAGCATGTGCTCAAAGCTACCTGTAATCATACCAAAAACAATTTTAGACGGCCACAGTTGAGGTATATATAATCGCAGATTCTTTTTTCAGGCCTAGGGAAGTCAGGTATTAATAAAAATAGGAGTACCTTATGTAGAACTAAGTCAATGGGTAAAATAATTTAAACAGCGATGCCCGTTGCAGTAGGATTACAAACCCCACCATGGTTTAAGCCTTGTCGTGGCGGCGGGGCTCAGTAGCCTAGGGTATGCCCAGCACCTTGGAAGAAGCAAATGTAACCAAGGGAGCTGCTCTTTGTACCCCTTCTTTGTTGTTAGAAGAGAGAGTTTTGAGCACGGGGACAAGGGGCAAGGATGGGAACCTCACCGCATTGCACTGTCCCGGCGTTGGGAGGGGTTGTTATGTGGTACAGGACAACTCCTCTGTGGAGGTGGCGTCGGTCCCTTGAGGGACTGACTAGCCGTCGAGGTGCCCTATTTGCTCAATAAATCTGGGGCACCTCACCAAAGGCGGCATTGGTCGTCGGGTTTTAGTAGGTAGAGCTGCGTCCACTTACCAGCTTTCGGGCGCAGCGAGTCCCACATACCCGTGAGGGGAGACCCACTCCCCCGCGGGATACCTCACAGCATTTCCTGGCGTAAAAGAAAAAAAAAGTAGGATTACAAATATTGTAATAGAAAAAATGTTACTTTTAACAAAACAAATGTTGTTGCATTAACTATATTATCTTCTTAGCCTGTGACCAATTACAGCTGTCTATGGTACCTCCTAATGAACGACAAGATGGCCGAACCGCGCTATTAAATATATCAGTATATCATTTAGTACTTTTCATATTGTACATTTTATCAGATATTACTTTTGTAATAATTATGTTATTCAATATACGTAGAGAAAGTTTCAACTTATTGCTGATTACAGTTCAAAAGATAAAGCCCTATTATAAAAAGTTACGACTGACGGGATGTCAGTATTTCCTACGCCTCTAAATTCGAAAACGTCTTCATTTTAGACTTTGACACAATCTGTCTTGTTAGCACGAAATACTAAAGGCGCCTACATAAAATGTAGTTCATAAATTTAATAAAAATAGCCTTTATTTTTCTACTACTCTAGTCTGTGGATATTACAATAACTTAACGTACTTTAAAATCTATATATTATATAAACCTAAATTTTAATATTATTTAAAGTAAAACTATTAATCAGTAGCAGTCGCCTCTGCGGCGTAGGCCTCTCCTAAACCTTTCCATAATTCTCTTTCTCTGGCCTTTTACATCCATTGAGAACCGCACCTGTGCCCTTTTCCTCTTTTCCTATCCCTTGGTACCCACTCTGTTAAGCGCTTTGTCCATCTTTTGTCATCCATGCTGCAAATATGATCTGCCCAGTGCCACTGTAGAAGTCTAATCCTTTTCCGTATATCAATAATTCTCGTTCTAAGTCTGATGATAACATTGCTAACTCCATTTTCTCCATTTTTCTCAGTGACCATGTCTGACATGGCAACACTGCTACTTCATACAACTTCCTACAACTTTTTCTTTATGCTAAGATTAACGTTGTTGTTTTTCATTATTTCTTTCAAGCCCCAATATTTTCTCCAGGCCAGTAATGCCCATGGGCCCATATCAAAAAACAAATATAGCTTTGTGCAAAATATTATATTATAAGATACTCTATCATTAAAAGACGTGATTTATAATAATAATTTCGTATGTAGTTTCATTATAGTAAAAATAACATAGAAGTTGCCATTTTTTGATAACATACATACAATAACAACAAACAATCAGTAGAAACTAAATTTAAAACAGTGTTCTACCGATAATCGCGGAATATGTTGCCTATCCTGAAACATATGGTGTCTCTATGCCAGTAATTACACTGCCTGTCTTGTCCTTCTCTCCGAAACACAGCAATGCTGTTTCACGGAAGAAATAAGCAAGATGGTGGTACCCATGCAGACGCTCTCCCATCGAGAATTTAATTAAAATTACAAAAAAAACTTTTTTTGACTATTACTGTGAACAATAGTCATTTATTAGTTGGTTTCACCCGTGTAGTTCGTGTTCCCGTGGGAATAATAATATTTTATCGTGACAAAGAACCTTTAAATACGGTTTCATGTCACGTTATGCAATCAGTTTCATTCGTTTCTATTCAATAAAAATATAAGTGCATAAAACCTTTTCTGAATATACCATAAAATATAGAATTTTATTAACAAACTACAGTCCTGTAGATATTAATTATTAATCTTTACTAATACTACAATATTTTGCACTGTGTGTAGCAAGATATGATCTGTCTTCGCCACTGGTAAATTTGTCTTTTTTAAGCAGGCTTGTAAATGTCATTATGTGAATATATCTTTACTGCTAACAAAACGATAGATTTGTTTATAGCTTGATCAGAAAAAAAAACCCTCGCCATATTGCGGATATTTTCAGAACTAATTTCTCTATGGACGATACTATTAGTTGACGTGAAAAAGATACAGTGGCGACACCACGCAATGCTCATAATATATTTCTGGTCAGACTATAATTAAACTATTTATTAATACGCCTAATATTTTAAAATATATTTTCCGTTCTTCCTAAATCTATATCAGTGGTCAAATTATCTTTTTCCAATTCTCTTTTTGAAAAAGACGCCAAGAAGTTCTTCTCCTTTTCACTTATAGCTTGGCAAAAAATAGTATGGAAAAAATGAGGGCGCCACTTTCACTTAGGTCTCATCATAATATGGAAAATCAGCAAGATAATTTAATCAAAATGTTAAAAATAAATGTGAAAAACTAAACTTTACTCAAAATCTAGTATTTGTCGGCAAGTATTGTCAACATCATAGGTTTCCATTTAGTAAAATATTTAGTTCCACTTGTCACGTCACGTCATACTCTTTTTTGCCAAGCTGTACGCACACAGCTGTCATTCTTCAGTCTTCACAATGTTGCCAACATTACTAATATTATAAATGTGAATGTGTGTTTGTTTGTTACGATTTCACGTGGAAACTTCTTAACCGATCATTATAAAACTTTATACACATATTCTCAAAAGTATTGCAAAGGATATAGGATACTTTTTAGTAAAGAAATATACTAGGTATATTTTTACGCACAATTAAATTTCACAATAGTAACTGCTCGGATTACATGTCAAATATTAGTCCCGTCGCTAGGGTAAATTCGGGTCTCCAGTGTGACTTGGTTGTCAAATATTTACAAGTGCGTTCAGAAATTTTAAGAAACCTAAAAAATTGCAATTGGTTATCGTACCCACAAAATATATTTTAAACGTGAAAGTTTGTATGTATAATATTTGTTACTGTTTCAAACCTACTGAATGGATTTTAATGAAACTTTACAATAATATAGCTTGTATATCATAATACCACATGATGCAATTTTATTTTATTTTATGTTAGTTGGATAGGCAAACTGGCAAACGACCCACCTGATGGTAAGTGGTCGACGTCGCCCATGAACATAAACTAGTTTACCTGGAACGAGCCCAGGCAACTCATCTATGTGTTGCCTATCTTGAGACATAAGATGGTAAGTCTCGGTGCCAGTAATTACACTGCCTGTCTTGCCCTTCTCTCCGAAACACAGCAAGGCTGTTTCACGGGAGAAATAAGCAAGATGGTGGTACCCATGCAGCCAGGAGCGTGGCACAGCGATTCCCTCCTACCGGTATTATGATATTGTGTAAATTGTGCAAACTCTAACCCTGAGCAGACGAAGTCGAGGGCACCTATATTAGTAGGACTACTATAATTCAAATAATAGCAATTAAAATATAATGTGTATAAAATTATACATCTTATATTCCACTTTATACTACTGTGTAAGATTTTACTTAAATACATTTGAAATAGCTTTTCAAATGTCTACTGAGTACAAAGTGTCTCACAATGAAATTTTTATTTCGCGCTAAAATAAATTATTCGTTATAAATTTTCTTAAAGTACAACAATTCTGAAAGTGTAGGCGTTTCTTAATAAAACATTTGATATTTACACATTTATTCATAGCTTGGGAAAATATTAAAGTATCTTACAAGAAAACCCTAGTATCTTTTTATTGAAGAGGGGGCAAACGGACAGTCGTTTCACCTGGTGGTAAGTGATAAGCGACATCCATAGACACCCGCTACATCATTAGCAGATTCTTGAAGATTCAAAAGCATATCATTTCTATCTCTCAAATTATTGTTGGCACTCGCCGGGTTTTAGTGGGTAGAGCTGCGTACACGTTACCACCTTTCGGGCGTAGCGAGTCCTACATACCCGCCTGGGGAGACCCACTGCCCCGCAAGATGCCTGAGAGCATTTCCCGGCGTTAAAGAAAAAAACTAAAAACTCAACCAGTCACAGGGACTGCCGATAGAAGTGAAAACAAAAAATTAAATTCAATTACCTATAATCTAAACGAATACCTATAAGTTTTTACACAATTTGCAAAACAAATATTGCATAATCTTTTAGAAATAAATCAAACGACGTATAAACGTCAAATCGCGTCACGTAATGGTGTCGCGAGTAATCTTATATATATAAATCAAACGTAATATAAACGTCAAATCGCGTCTCGTAACGGTGTCGCAAGTCCAGAGATTTTATCTCATCTAAAAATATGCGTACCGCGCTAAAAGAAGTTTTCAGTTAAAAAAAAAGGATAGCTTATGCAGGTAATACCCTATTTTATCAACAAAAAGTGATAATAATTTCATAATTATTACCACTTTTTGTTACTAGATGAGTAGTATAAAATAAACCACAACAACACAGTTTGTATCGCGTGAATATGCGGTTTGTGGTGATCGTAAATTCACCTTTATACGCGTGCTTTATTAAAACCTATCACGATACAGAAATAGCGAGCCGGTTGTGAACACACACAACACAAATATCACATTATTTAATTTATCTATGAATAAATACATATTATTAAATAAAGCTAAAGAAGTCCAACGAACTAATCGAATTGGGCTATATGTGGCCATGCTAAAATACAATTCTATTATACTTCAGTGTTCTGCTTGTATGACTACTGAGTACTGAGTACTGACACTAACAAACTCCAGTACTTCTGTGTGTATCTAGCAGCAAGCATCATGGGAAGGACCCACAAAGTTATGTATGTCAAAAGATGTAGTGAACATATCGTATACACTGCCACCTTAACTTACCATCATTATCATCATCATCATCATCATCATCATCATCATCAAGTGCCATCTTCCGCCTATATGTGATTCTTTGAGTCCTAAACTAGAAAGTGAAAACGAGTGGAGAAAGGTTGTCTTGTTCACTAAAAAAACTTAGAACCAGCCGTAGAATGACAGAGTAGAAATAATACCGACGTAAAGAGACAGCTATACTGTCGCTTTTGAGCTTTTTATAAGTTTCCGGTGGTCAATTCGGAGGGATAGGGAAAAGGAGGGCAACACATCTGCATAATCGCTGATTGTGCGGATGTTTATGGGCGAGGATAGCCGCTAAAAGGCTCCGACTGCTCGTTTGCGCTCCTATGTCATTCAAAAATTATAAAATTAGTTGAAGTAGCGGTCTAAAGCCTGTAACATACCTCGTCGCGAAATACGAATATCGAAACTGACACTGCAACATAACGGCGGACTGAGCACGACAGTATGGCCGCCTGCGGAGCAGATCAACGAAACCGCACTGTGAAATAGATAGAATTAAAGTCAAAACTATGAGTTTGAACAGGCAGTTTCGCTAGTGTTCCGCTGTTATGGTTTTGCAGTAGAGGTGTGCGGCTAAAGATATATTTGAAAACCTCTCTTTTGCGGAATTTGAATCCATATAAAGGTATTTTTCGCAAAATGTATCTCGTAATATTGACTTGAACGCCCTAGATTTGAAATCTTGCAAGTCTTAAAACCATCCTTACCTTAGTAATTTAATAAAAAGTATAAAAGTGAATTTAGACAAATTTCGAAGTGCAAACTCGGGACGGAGAATTTATATTTTAAAAGTGTTTCATAACTGAGTTAGTATTCGTGCATTTAAAATTCTCTGATATCTAAGACCGCTTTCTCAGCTACTGTTATAAAGATTCTTTAAAGTTAGGAGTTATTTTGTGCTTATGTGTTCGCTTATAGCATTGTCTATGTACATCTATGAATAAAAAATAATCGCCGAAACGTAATGCACGCGCATAACTTCAGAACCTCTGCACCAAATTATATAATTCTTTTTAGGGTTCCGTAGCCAAATGGCAAAAAATGGAACCCTTATAGATTCGTCATGTCTGTCTGTCTGTCTGTCACAGCCACTTTTTTGTTGTATTTATCAAGTATAAACTTGTACGAACGCGCTGCTTCCAATTTAAAAGTATCGGAAACGAAGTTGAATTCGGAAGTCTAAGCAATCGGAAGTTTCGACCTTTCGGAATCGGGCTCGCAACTATCCGTGTACTCCGAGGCGCGTGGCACGTCGCATCCCCCCTCCCCTCTCGGGTGAAAGTGTCCGTCTAATAGGCTAGTTCTCCTGAAAACCGAAATACTTCTCGTAGTTTCAACAAACCTATTTTATTTTTATGAATCATCTCACTTATTTTCCCGGTTAAATGTTGAAGTTAACGTAGAATAGGTAAATTTATTACTTGAGATACCAAAGTTAGTTATCGAGGGCCGAACTTAAGTGCTACCTTAAATAATTAACAAAGATATCTTTGAATTGCGTGAAATATTGTTTGTAACTTTTATCGGTAAATCTCGAAGTACAAGTTCGAATAAAACATTTCGACTTCTCTTATTAACTTTCAAACCGTTATAAATTTTGTTACAGAATTTTAAAGTTGTTAGACAATAAATACATTATTAGTTATTACAGCCACGTAAATGATAATAAACTTAAGACTTCAACTAGATGACTATTAACTATCTCCATGCAGTAGCCAGTCTTAGATGCGAATGGTCCCCACCATGGTTCAGGCCTTGTCGTGGCGGTGGGGCTCAGTAACCTAGGGCTGCACCTTGGGCGAAGTGAATAGGGCCGAGGGGGCTCTTTGTACCCCTCTTATAAGAAGAGGGGACAGAAGAGCAGGGGGCAGGTGACATTGTACTGTCCCGACGTTGGGAGGGGTTGTTCTGTGGTGCGGGAAAACCCCTCTGTGGAGATGGCGTCGGACCCTTGCGGGACTGACTAGCCGTCGAGGTGCCCTGTTTGTTTACTAGATTCGGGGCACCTCACCAAAGGCGGCATTGGTGGCACTCGCCGGGTTTTAGTGGGTAGAGCTGCGTCTATTTACCAGCTGTCGGGCGCAGCGAGTCCCACATACCCGCGTGGGGAGACCCACTTCCCCACGGGATGCCTCAGAGCATTTCCCGGCGTTAAGGAAAAAAAAAGATGCGTATGGTTAAGGATCGGCCGTCGTTGCGTTTTTTGATAGATGCCTATAATATGTCAGCAGAGGACAGAAAAAGGATGAGAAAGGTGATGACGATTATCACGATAGAGAAGGTAGGTCTGTATTTGTACACCGGGAAATGCTCGGGCATGCAAGGCATTCCGCGGGTCAGGGGGGACTACCCACTGGGTAGTACCCAGGCGGGTATGTGAAACACGCTGCGCCCGAAAGATGGTAAGGTGGACGCAGCTCTACGCACTTAAACCCGGCGAGTGCCACCAATGACGGCTTTGGTGAGGTGCCCCGGATCTCTTAAACAACGTCTCGCGTCGGGACAGTGCAATGGGGTGAGGTTTCCATCCTCGCCCCTTGTCCCCCCCTGCTCTTTTGTCCCCTCTTCTTATAAGAGGGATACAAAAACCATCTCCTTCGATTCAATTGGCTTCGCCCAAGATTCTGGGTTCACGTCTTAGACTACTGAGCCCCACGACAAGGCTTGAACCATGATAGAGAGGTTACCATTTATTATGCCCTTAACATGAGTCATTTTTAATAAACCGGTGGGAGGTAAGCGCTGTGCCGCGCTGCATGGGTACCACGATCTTGCTCGTTTCTCCCGTGAAATAGCTTTGCTGTGTTTCGGAGAGAAGGGCAAGACAGGCAGTGTAATTACTGACACCGCGACTTAACATCTTATGTCTCAGGATAGGCAACACATAGATGAGTTGCCTGGGCTCGTTCCGGGTGGTCTGGTTTATGTTCATGGGCGACGTCGGCCACTTACCATCAGGTGGCACGTTTGCCAGTTTGCCTATCCAACTAACATAAAAAAAGGTTAGTCTTTTTTAGAAAGTAACACCTGAGTACAGCCGCGGTGAATGTTGAAGTAATGATGACGATGATTACGATGATGATAACAATGATGATAGTGATAAAACATTAACACCACGTTAATAGTCCTGTAGTAAACTTTATTTTATTGAGTAACAAGATGTAGAATATGTAGAACACAAATTACCAATACTAGGAATACAGTATGAAGGTACTTTGCAAAATCCATTACCTCATAAAGTAGCTAAGCTAGACTTAGTGGATGTTATTCGTAGAGGCTACATCTTAGAAATGTAAGTGAGTGTACAGAGACACGAGCTTTATGCATGCACTTACAATTTATACATAGATAATACTTACAGAACATAAATATTTCTACCAACACTATCCTTACTAATATTATAAATGAGAAAGCGTGGATGTTTGTTACGCTTTCACGCGAAAATTACTTAACCGATCATCATGAAACTTTGTACACATATTCTTGGAGGTATTAGAAGTAACATAGGATAATTTTTATAAAAAAAAAACTAAAATCTTATCCTGCGCAGACGAAGTCGCGTGCACCGGCTAGTTTATAATATAGAATATAGAAGAAACTTATATCGCTACGTATATAATTCCCTTCGATTTAGATTTACAATTCATTCCTCTACAAAATATTTTGTAGGACGTCTGTCGGGTTCGCTAGTTCTAATATCCTACTAATATTATAAACGTGAAAAGTATGAATGGATATTAGTTACTCATTCACGCAAAAACTACTGAATGAATTATAATAAAACTTTACAATAACATAGCTTATACATACAGAATAATATATAAGCTATAATTTATAAAGATAATATTGTGTGAATATAGAAAACATACTAATTTATAAAGATATCATTAAAATATTCTACTAGGCAGGCTTACCGCATATGTATGAACGATTAACGCCTTTCAACGTAACTCATTAGAAACCTTTATTTTGTTTCAGATTATCGAAGTTCAAAAAAGAAGTCAGTGCTTTAATTGTGAAATACGTATAAATATTGGGAACAATGCTTAGACTGAAGTGATGTTTTAATGTGAGTTCGTCGGAAAGAATTGGTCACAACGAGAAACACGACGAAACAACGATGGCTCGGCCTGAAGTTGTGCGATGAGGCAGACGATAGCGAGGGGATGGACGAACCCAGCGCCGCGAAGCGACCCTCAGTCCTGACTATAGATAGGGCCGCTTTTCTACTCTTACGGGTTAAAAGAGCTTTCAAGAAGAAGAGACAGCAGAGGAAAGAGAAACAGTGAGTAATTTAGTCATTAAATAGAGTAACAGACTTAGCGAGTTTTTTATGTCATAAGGAGACAACCGAGCAGTCGGAGTCTTACGGTGACTTCCAACGGCCAAAAGATATGCCGATGGCATATCTTTTGTTTGTGCGGATGTGTATGTTGTCCTCCGTTGTCCTCCTTTTCCCTATCCCCCCCAAGGGGCCACCGGAAACTCACAAAACGCAACCATAGCTGTCACTTGACGCCGGTATTATGTGAGCGAGCGTTCAGACCCAACTCGACTGCAGAGCAGCATGGCACTACCTCTTAGAAAAGTTTTTGGGAATTTTATCATGGTTCATTTTATCATGGGTTTTTCATATTTGATTTTGGATGTTTTATAGCAACCATGATCACGAGACACATACATATTTCATCATCATCATCAGCCTCTATCCGTCCACTGAACATATACCTCCCTCAGTGAACGCCAAGACGGCCGATCTCTTGCCACTCGCCTTCCTACCTGGTTATATTGGCAGACCAACACATATTTGTCGCAATAAAATCCGTAAAAGGTATATTTAATACTTTATCAACTGTGTATCGTGGTGTCAGTATATGTTAGTGGTAATTATATTATTTACGCACGTTTCTTCCTTCCTGATTCCTACTTCTACTTTTTTTGTAGCAGTGGAAATGCTTTGCGCATTCACCCGGGGATGGGTTAGCCCCAGGGATATGTGGGACTCCCGGCGCCTCCAACTACCCCTTGCACCGGTATACCGCACTAAAACCACTGCGAGTTGCCTTCAGCCGCTTGAAGGGGAGTGTCCCGGATCTGACTAACACAGGATACGCCCCGCGACCGGCCGGTTCCCTCGTATAAGGGCTTCATCTTAATATGAGGGAACTCCGACAACCTAGAGCACCCCCGCCGACGCCGAAACTTTTCTACCGGGACAGGTAACCAACCTTACCCCGAGTACCGTTAGACGGGAGGCAGGAGGTTTATCCTACGTCGACGGAGCGGGACGGACGTGGCGTCGTCCTCTCCGTCCCGCCCCGCGGCGTCCTTCTGCAAATTAAGATTTCGCAGAAGGTGACCGCCGCCTGCCAGGCCTCATCGCCCTCGAGCATGCTACACACCACACTCGAGAGCAAGAGGTCCCCTCCAAGCTCTGTCACGAGACCGTGACGCTGTGCGGCCCCTCTATCGCACACCTCCAGGGTGTGCTGGGCTGAGTCCTCCACAGCTCTGCACTCGTGACAGGCTGGCGTCGGCTCCCTCCTGGCAACCCGACACAGGTACGCACCGAAACAACCGTGTCCGGTGAGCATCTGTGTCAGGCGAAAGGTAAGGCGTTTTTTCCGGCGGCGCATCCACGCCGCCAGGATTAGACGCAATACCTCGGCCATACATTGGTCATACGGCGACTACACCAGGATCTCACCTTCGTAACAAATATATCCATGACCTAGATAGTATAATATGGCCATCGAAGACACGATATCTAAGCGATCATCGAAGCCAGTGTCCAGTAAAGACGTATAGTGTTGGTGCACCAATTAGTGATCTACATTGATTCTCCGCTTAAATATATCTTATGACATCTAAAGTATTATTACAAAGCATTATGTCCCGGTGTCACGGCTTTATGGAGATGAGGGTAGTTGGCGTTCGACTCACGTTTCAGCTTTGTGTAATCCCCATCGTACCAAATTAACTTATCTTGGAAACTTTCAGTCGTTACAGTCTGTTGCGGTCCATTACGCCTCTTGTTACTGATACTTTTTAGGTTTCATACTTAAACGGCTATGTGATGAAGAATCATGACAAGGGTTAAAATAAACTTGCGGGTTTTTTGTGTATAAAGCTGGTAGTTGTTATTATTTCATTTGGGCGTAGGTGTACATAAAATTATGTTGTTGTTAGTAATGTAAGGTCAGATTACGTTGTTTTTTCTTTTTTAAGAGAGTTGGATAGGCCAACGGACAGACGAGTCACATGTTGGTAAGGGATCAGCATCGCCCATGAACATAAACAAGTTAACATGGAACTAGCCCAGGCAAGTCATTTATGTTTTGCCTATCCTTTTTTTTTTTTTTTTTTTTTTAACGCCGGGAAACGCGGGACATCCCGCGGGGGAGTGGGTCTCCCCACGCGGGTATGTGGGAGGGGTTGTCCCGCACCACAGAACAACCCCTCCCAACGTCGGGACAGTACAATGGGGTGAGGTTCCTATCCTCACCCCTTGCCCCCTGCTCTTCTGTCCCCTCTTCTTATAAGAGGGGTACAAAGAGCCCCCTCGGCCCAATTAGCCCTTCGGCCAAGGTGCACCGCTCACCCTAGGATACTGAGTCCCACCGCCACGACAAGGCCCGAACCATCGATGCCAGTAATTACACTGCCCACCTTTCCCTTCTCTCTGTTTCATAGAACATTTCATTCGAGATTAAAAAACAGGATGGTGGTACCCAAGCAGACGGGAGCGCGGCAAAGCGCAAACCTCCTGCCGGTAATTAATTTAAATAAAAAAAAGCTTTTTTCATCAACTATCACTACTGTTACCACTATTCATTTGTTAGTTGGTTCACCCGTGTAGTTTATGTTTCTGTACGGGAATAAGATATAGCCTAAGCAGTTATTTGCTAATAATGTAACTTTCTTTTGGTGAAATAAGTTTAAACTCCGTTTAGTATTTTAGGTGTGAAAGCGTAACAAACAAATTTAAATTGTTGTTTACCGGTGGGAGGGAAGCGTTGTGCCGCGCTCCCGGCTGCATGGGTACCACCATCTTGCTTGTTTCTCCCGTGAAATAGCATTGCTGTGTTTCGGAGAGAAGGGCAAGACAGGCAGTGTAATTACTGGCACAAAGACTTAACATCTTATCACTCGCCGGGTTTTAGTGGGTAGAGCTGCGTCTACTTACCAGTCGTCGGGCGCAGCGAGTCCCACATACCCTCCTTCGATTCAATTGACTTCGCCCAAGATTCTGGGTTCACGTCTTAGACTACTGAGCCCCACGACAAGGCTTGAACCATGATAGAGAGGTTACCATTTATTATGCCCTTAACATGAGTCATTTTTAATAAACCGGTGGGAGGTAAGCGCTGTGCCGCGCTGCATGGGTACCACGATCTTGCTCGTTTCTCCCGTGAAATAGCTTTACTGTGTTTCGGAGAGAAGGGCAAGACAGGCAGTGTAATTACTGACACCGCGACTTAACATCTTATGTCTCAGGATAGGCAACACATAGATGAGTTGCCTGGGCTCGCTCCGGGTGGTCTGGTTTATGTTCATGGGCGACGTCGGCCACTTACCATCAGGTGGCACATTTGCCAGTTTGCCTATCCAACTAACATAAAAAAAGGTTCGTCTTTTTTAGAAAGTAACACCTGAGTACAGCCGCGGTGAGTGTTGAAGTAATGATGACGATGATTACGATGATGATAACAATGATGATAGTGATAAAACATTAACACCACGTTAATAGTCCTGTAGTAAACTTTATTTTATTGAGTAACAAGATGTAGAATATGTAGAACACAAATTAACAATACTAGGAATACAGTATGAAGGTACTTTGCAAAATCCATTACCTCATAAAGTAGCTAAGCTAGACTTAGTGGATGTTATTCGTAGAGGCTACAGAGTGTACAGAGACACGAGCTTTATGCATGCACTTACAATTTATACATAGATGCCAGATGCCAGTAATTACACTGCCCACCTTTCCCTTCTCTCTGTTTCATAGAACATTTCATTCGAGATTAATAAACAGGATGGTGGTACCCAAGCAGACGGGAGCGCGGCAAAGCGCAAACCTCCTGCCGGTAATTTAATTTAAATAAAAAAAAGCTTTTTTCATCAACTATCACTACTGTTACCACTATTCATTTGTTAGTTGGTTCACCCGTGTAGTTTATGTTTCTGTACGGGAATAAGATTTAGCCTAAGCAGTTATTTGCTAATAATGTAACTTTCTATTGGTGAAATAAGTTTAAACTCCTTTTAGTATTTTAGGTGTGAAAGCGTAACAAACAAATTTAAATTGTTGTTTACCGGTGGGAGGGAAGCGCTGTGCCGCGCTCCCGGCTGCATGGGTACCACCATCTTGCTAGTTTCTCCCGTGAAACAGCATTGCTGTGTTTCGGAGAGAAGGGCAAGACAGGCAGTGTAATTACTGGCACCGAGACCTTAACATCTTATGTCTCAGGATAGGCAACACATAGATGAGTTTCCTAGGCTCGTTCCAGGTAAACTAGTTTATGTTCATGGGCGACGTCGACCACTTACCATCAGGTGACACGTTTGCTAGTTTGCCTATCCAACTAACATAAAAAAAACTTAATGTAAGTTGTATTGGTAGATAATGAATTGTATTATAAATATTGGTGATTTTGTTTCTGTTTATGAGCGACTTTGTCTATGAATTACTTTGTAGCTCATTTCCTAGTTTCCCTTTCTAGCTAACATCAAAAATGTAAAATGTTTAGCGCCTTGTGTGGCAGCTGAATTAGTATTAGCTGCATGAACTCTATTTTTTCAAAGGCTGGGACCATTTACTAATCGATGCCCTTATGACGGATCAAGATTATAAAAAGATGCAATTTTTTTACAGCTTGTTAATTCTTTAATAACCTTTTAGAGACTTCAAGAAAAGTATACTCCATATCAACATAATACATTTAATCAGCTAACACTTACATGTGTATCATATCTGATTTTGTGTTTTCTTTCTTTGTGATCAGTTCCTTTTTCTGATCATCCAACTCATTTTTTACCAAAGGCACTGGTGGAGCCAAGTCCTCAATTTTTAAGTCATTTTTTATTTCCTTTCCTCCCACTTTCTTTATAACTTCACTGTCTGCTATATTTTTTTTCTCATTTACAACTACGTCCTTTCTTTTTGGAAATAGGAATATTTCTATTGCTTTATTCTTCGCTGGCATTGAGAGTTTTGGCGTTTTTGGAATATTCATTAAGAAATCGGATGGTATCGGGAAAACGCTTGGAAGTGGGTTTGATGCTTTTTGATATTTCTTCGGTAGGAATTCGAACGTAAAATCTTCTTGAACTATTTCATGTGAATTACAACATTGGTGAGACATGGTGGGCTCGAGCGGGGACAATAAGTTGTTGCTGTTCAGAATTCTGTCCAAAAGTTCGAAGGGATGCTTTTGGGCAGAATAATCTTGGATGTAGTTCAATTCTGAGCAAGGACACGACTTTATAAACGGCAGGCGTGATTCTTGTTTCAATTTATTTGCAAAATCTGAAAAGTCATTGAATAAATAAACATTTTGTTGCTATGGTTCATAAATAAAGAACAAAAAAATTGCTTTTTCTAGATAAAGGATGTTTTATTATACTTATATGTATACATAACGTCATGGCTCCAGACATTTTATGTTATTAAATTAAATGAAGAGAAAATATTTTGTGTGGTAGTCAAATTCTGCAATTTCTTCCATTACTTCTGGATGAAATATCTAATATGGTATATACCATATTATTCCTGAATTAATAAAGAACCTTTTTGTATTTTAAAAGATTTTATTTGTTTTGATTTAAAGAATCACAAGAATTTGAATTATATGAGAATTTACTTCAAAACTGACGATTGGTAAAAATATTCTTATGCAGATATTTTGTGAATTTTGTTTTGAAAATGCTTCGACTGCTCCGTTGCCTTCCTGTGCTATAAAAAAACTTCTCCTGCGGTGTAGAAAAGTGACTGCGTCGTTAATAAGAAGTCCTAACTGACATTATAATAGTCTAATAGTAAGGTCATGCTGCTTTTTAGGGTTCCGTAGCCAAATGCCAAAAAACGGAACCCTTATAGATTCGTCATGTCTGTCTGTCTGTCCGTCTCTCTGTCCTTATGTCACAGCCACTTTCTTCCGAAACTATAAGAGCTATACTGTTGAAACTTGGTAAGTAGATCAGATGTATTCTATGAATCGCATTAAGATTTTGACCCAAAAGTAGAAAAAAACAATAAATTTTGGGGAATACTTAGAACTAAAACTCAATTTTTTTTTTTCATCAAACCCATCCGTGTTGGGTAACTTCTAAAATAAGTGAATGATAAAACTAAAAAAATATATGATGTACACGACTATGCAAACTTCCACCGAAAATTGGTTTGAACAAGATCTAGTAAGTAGTTTTTTTATACGTCGTAAACTGCAATTTACCTTTTATGCAATCAACTCAAATATATATAAAAATAAAATCCATAAAAATAAACCTTAATTTTTGTTAAAGTGTCTAATGTTGTATATTATGTAATGGTACGGAACCCTTTGTGCGCGAGTCCGACTAGCACTTGGCCGGTTTTATTTCTTTTAGTCCTCTACATATAGTTTGAAAAAACTCCTATAGTTGAAGTAGTTGGGTTACCATCATATCATTTACTTTTTATCTAGTATCTTACCTTTAGGTTTACCGTTGATGTAAAAGGAGATGTCGATCTTTCCTAGGTTCACCAGAGAATGGCTGACGCTAGGCAACTCTCGCAGCCTACCAATGTCCCGAGGTCTTACAGAAGCCACGGACAAAAATAGCAATAATGCAAACCGCAACATGACCTGGAACAGTCAAATACATAATGTTATGGTCATATTCGCTGGATTTAGTAAAAAATCTCGTTACGTCTTTTTTATTTCTCCAACGTACAAATATATTTTAAAGAAAAGCAGACCAAACGTCAGATTTCTAAATATTATCCCCAGACTGCTAGACCTACCGAAACTCTATAAGGGCCTAGTTTAGCAAAAAGTGTCTCACAGGCGGGGATTTCTATAAAAGAAACTCACACAGTGCCTCTGACATTAGCTCTAAGCTACGGCATTTTTTTTCCTTTTACGCCGGGAAATGCTCTGAGGCATCCCGCCTGGGGAGTGAGTCTCCCCAGGTGGGTATGTGGGGCTCGCTGCGCCCGAAAGGTGGTAAATGGACGCAGCTCTACCCACTAAAACCTGGCGAGTGCCACCAATGCCGCCTTGGTGAGGTGCCCCGGATCTGTTAAGCTAACAGGGCACCTCGACGGCTAGTCAGTCCCGCAAGGGACCGACGCCACCTCCACAGAGGGGTTGTCCCGCACCACAGAACAACCCCTCCCAACGTCGGGACAGTACAATGGGGTGAGGTTCTCATCCCCACCCCTTGCCCCCTGCGCTTTTTTCCCCTCTTCTTATAAGAGGAGTACAAAGAGCCCCCTCAACTCAATTAGCTTCGCGCAAGGTGTTTGGCCCCCTCACCCTAGGCTACTGAGCCCCACCGCCACGTCAAGGCCTGAACCATGGTGGGGGATAAGCTACGGCATTCCTTAGCAGAGGCTAAGGAAAGACACATCGATAGAAGACACAAAAACGTACTACGGTAATAAGCGGCAATTACTGCAAGTCTAGGATAAAGTAACTTCGTGATGTATTCGGACAAACTCGAAACTTGTGCAAAAGAGTGACGCAATCAAATTCACTCAAGTGGCACTTGGCTTTCTCAATTGCAGCATGTGGGTTTGATGGACACTGTTGGGTGGGATGATTTTATCAGATGCACAGTCTTGGACAATGGCGATGACTGTATATAGCATTGCAACAACACGACATACAAATTAGGTCGATACTGTGGTTGCAACACACAACAGTTGGGTGTGGAAAAACGATCTGGTGAGGGTGATGCCACTGGATTGGTCAGGTTGGAAATCCTTAGTTGAAGTGGATGATTTGCCGGTGAGAGTGCCTTTTTAACATTAATACCTTATGATATTAATATACAAAAAAGGCGAAAATATAAAACAAAACAAATAATTACTGACAATAGAAGAAATTTAAGAATATAAGATATTAGTTAAATAAATTTAATGATGAACAAAATTTAATTAATGAATTCATAAAAAATATTGAAATCTAGTATTTGCTGAAGTACCAAAAATAAACCAGTTAATCAATTAAAAGTAATCAAAGTAAATATCAAAATTAAACCTTTTGTAGTCAAAAAGTTTTGAATGGCGTCCAGTATTGACTCGATAAGAACAAAGATTGAAACTTCAAATTCGTTTCGTAACATTTATCGAGAACGTTTTATGGGAAAGTTGCGCAAATTCTATAAATCAATGAATTGAATTCTACATTTTATATCGAATTTATACGAACGATTGGATAATAAAGAATAATGATCATCATCACCCTATGTCCCTCTGATGCTGGATGATGTCTTTTAATGAGCACCAATACGAAAGAGCCACTCTCTTTATTAGAGATCTCTATCGGAGATTGTCATCCTATGTGCTTGAAGGGTGACCAATTTTTTGTCTTTTTTAAATGTATCATCGTCATTATGAGCCTTCTTCCGTCAGATCAGCTTCCTTAAGGTTGAACTAGTCGGTGGCGCGAACATTCCGAAAATGTCCTTTTAGCAAAACAGTTATTATAGAAAAACTAATAAATGTATCTTTTCAAAATAAATTTATTTTATCTTTTGAATAACTAAACTATATCCGTACGGGCTTTATTTTTGAGCTTCCGTGCTCGGTATACTATTTATTTACGCCCAAACTTGGGCTAAAATCAGTGTTGAAATATAAAAGTTTAGAAGCTTGTATTTTTAAATGTATAATTTTTTTAAGATTTTGGGTACATACAGTCATAGATAACGACGAGATCAATTTATATTATACTTAGTTTTTCATGGTCAACGTCAAACATTGTAGTAATTACTGTTCTGCGTTTGTATGGAAAGATGAGCGACTTGTGTAACCTTAAGGCCGGCCGCATATTATAAGATTTTTTCTGTTAGAAAATTTCTGACAGTCGCCGGACGCACTCTGCTCATACGTTTTTTTATGGTGCTGTGCCGCGTACAGCACATCCCTCCTACCTACATATACATATACAAGTATACAACTACCGGTTCCTACCGGTAGGAACCGGTAGTTGTATACTATTAGAATTCTGACGTATCTAATATCTGCTTCTGATGAGTCTCTGATAATATCGATCGGACGGCAAAAAAAAATTCCAATCAGGAATTCGGAGAGCCCACTCTCTACACACTTTGTACTAGACCCCGCACACCTATCAGAAATTCACATTTCACATCAGATGTAGAACAGACGCCGTGGGTGACGCACGCCTTCACTCTGTACGGCAAGACAAGATATCGGACATGGAAGATTTGATTACGGAAGTTGAAAAATACCCTTGTATTATGGAATATAAGCGATGAATCACAAAAGCTACCACAGTGAAATTCTTCGAGACTTGGCATGGGAGGAAGTCAGTCAGTCCCAATATTATCAACGTTTTATTTTATATTTATATTTTAGAACCATACGCCACAACCATAACGCTAATAAAAGGAACTCATCTTAGTCCATTTTGTTTCTTTTTTAGGGTTCCGATCCGAAAGGTAAAAACGGAACGCTGTTACTAAGACTTCGCTGTCTATCTGTCCGGCTATGCGTTTGTCTCCCACCAGACTATATCTCAAGAACCGCTATAGCTAGGCAGTTGAAATTCACAAATGATTTATTAATGTTGCCGCTATAAATAAAAATACTAAAAATAAAATAAATACTTAAGGGGAGCCCCCATACAAGAAACGTGATTTTTTTGCCTGCAACTTGCGATTCGACGTTCGCTCTATGTCACTCTATCTCTCGATCTTTCTCACTATCTTGCTCCCTACTCTCACTCCATTGCTGTGTGCTTCATGCTACGTTCACCCTTTCTCACTCTCTCTATATCGGTCTCAATCACTCTTTCCCTCTTCTTGGACAAAAACGTTGCACATTTTCGTGACGTTTCATCTTTTACTTCAATAAGAATTGAAATCCATTCACAATTGACGGAATAGAACCTTTTACTTTTTGAAATCGGTTAAAAATCAAGTCAGACTCAGACTGTGAGTAAGAAAGTACATAAAACGAGTTGATGATTTGCATATCCCATTGAAATTTGGTCTGGTACAATAGTGTCCTGTGTTAGTCAGATTTGGGACACTGGGACACTCCCCTTGAAGCGGCTGAAGGCAACTTGTGGTTTTGGTGCGGTATGCCAGCGCCGGGGGTAGTTCGGGGGGCGCCGGGAGTCCCACGGGGACGACCCATCCTCGGGTAAATGCGCAATGCATTTCCACTGGGACAAAAAAAAACTGGTACCATAAGGACTAGTTTATAGTTATAAAGAACTATTTTTTTTAATTTACTATATATTTGTTTATTAAATAATAAAAGAGCAAACAGTTTTTTTTTTCAGTTCAGTTTTCAGCAGACAAGTAGCAACGGCTAAAAAACTTGGCGGCAAGCGATTGTGACCAAATTTCTTTTTTTTTATGTCATCAGGGGGCAAATGAGCAGTCGGAGCCTCACGGCGCCGATGCCCATACACATACGCACAACCAAGGACAGGTGCAGATGCGCCACCCTCCTTTTCCCTATCCCCCCAATGGGCCACCGGAAACTCACAAACCGCATGAAACGCGACAGCATAGCTGTCACTTGACGCCGGTGTTATGTGAGCGAGAGGTACCAACCCCGGTCGTGCTGGCCCAGTTCGGCTGCAATGCAGCATGGCACTACCTCTTACTGAATATGTCAAAGATACATCACTAGAAAACCTGCTTTCATACCACACCCAATACGGTTCAATAGATTAAGAGCTATAGTGCCACAGACAAACATATCAATCAAACTTCCCTCTTTTGCGTCGGAGGTTAAAAAGCACATCCCACCATAAGGAAGGGAGTTTAAGAGCTACAAACAAGTTCAAACTTAAAACACCCCTCTTTTTGTGTCGGGGAAAGGGATTCTGAATTCAGTCTTTTTTTTTTTTTTTTTTTTTTTTTTTTTTTTGTTATCGCAGGGAAATGCTTTTTGCGCATGTAGCCAGGATCTCGGGTAGATCCTGACCCTATGTGGGACTCGCACCTGGGAGTGCCCTACCCGTAAACTAAAACCACTGCGATTGCCATACTCCGGCAGACTCCGGAGTATAACTGCCTGCAGGCGGCGCTGGGTCCTCCGAGGTTCGGGAGGAGTCTGCCCAGTGCACTTGCCGCCTTCACGACCTTCGGTCCCAACATTGAGAAATGTGGGCCGAAGGTCCACCCACCGTCAAGGATGAGCCCCAGATATTTGATATGGGGGCTCATCCTGACCCTCACCCCTCCGACCTGGAGGGCAGCCCCCGGTGGGGGTCCTTTCCGCCCTATCCCGCGGAAGAGAAGGGCTTCGGTCTTCTCAGGTCTGACCCGAAGCCCTAATCTCTCTATGCGGCTGATCACGAGGTCGAGCCCGACCTCGGCCAGCCGCGCCGCCTCCTTATAGCCTCGTCCCCGGGCGTAGACGAGAGTGTCATCCGCGTAGCAGATGACACCCATCCCGGGGAGGAGGCGGCCTCGCAGGACCCAGTCATAGCCGATGTCCCACAGGATCGGGCCGAGAACCGATCCCTGTGGGACACCGCAGCCGACTCGCCACCACTCTATGGACCCGCACCGGTTCTCGCAGGCTACCCTCCTCTCGGAGAGGTACGCCTCCAGCAGCCTCCTTAGATACGGGGGGACACCGAAATAATTCAGCGCCTCCCGTATCACACTGTGAGGGAGGCTGTTAAAGGCGTTCGCGATGTCCAAGGACACCGCGACCACCACCTCCCCTCTGTGTTCCGCCTCACTCGTCACCGCCCGAAGGCGTTTGAGGGCGTCGACGGTCGACCGGCGTACCCGGAACCCAAATTGGGACTCTGAGAGTCCCGGTCCCGGGCCCTCCTCCAGGTGCTGAACGAGCCGGGAGCCCACTATTCTTTCCAGGGCCTTCCCAGCTTCGCTCAGCAGCACCACCGGTCGCACCGCCGAAGCCGAGTCTGGGGTCCGCCCTGCCTTTGGTAGCAAGCAGAGCCGACCATCCTTCCAGGCCCTCGGGAACTGTCCCGACCGCAGGCAGCGGTCGAACAGCTCCCGAAGGCTATCGCCGAGGTACGCGAGAGAGATCGCGAGGACTCTCCCATGCACCCCGTCTGGACCCGGCGCCCTCTTCTTACTCTGGAGGCGGGACAGAACCGCCTCCATTTCAGCCTCCGTGACGGGTGGCGGAACACCCTCCTCGTCCGGCGTCTGCCGAGCCATCCTGGGGGGCGTATAGCCCACGGGTGTGTCAGGGAAGAGTTCCCCGACGATCCTCCCCAGTTGGCCCAGCTGGAGCGTCTCGTTGATTGGGGCCGACTGGGCGCGGAGCTTGTTCCGCGCCCATATGTAGGGTCGGCCCCAGGGGTCTCTGTTGAGACCCTCAACCATCTCCAGCCAGGCCTCCTCCTTGGCTCGGCAAATGGCCTGCTGCAGGATCTTCCGCTTCTCCACGTAGATCCTGCGCAGCCTGTCGTCCCTGTCGACGTCCTGGGGGCGCCGCCGCCTGCTCCGGGTATAAAGCCGTCTTGCCCGGTTGCAGGCGGCCCGGAGACCGGCTATCTCAGCCGACCACCAGTAGAGCGCCCGCCGCTGGGGTGGACGTCTCACGGGCGGCATGGACGCTCTGCAGACCGCGGTGAACGCGTCGCAGAGCTGGTCAGCCGCCTCATCCACCCCCAGTTCCGACAGCGGCGGGAGGCTCCACCGGCAGACAATAGCGGCCTCCTCTGCCAGCTCCCGGTCGAGCTTTGTGAGTGCCCAACGCGGAAACTGGCTTCTTCCCCTGGACGAAGACAACGACGCCGGACGGACAGGGGCTGGAGATACCTCGAACCTTATGTAGCGATGGTCCGAGAGAGTCTCCACCCCCGTCTCCACCCTCCACCCCTCCACTCTGCGCGCGATGGCCGGCGTGGCGAACGTGACGTCCACCACGGAACCTCCCGACCAACGCACGCATGTCTGGACTGTCCCTGTGTTGAGAAGGGACAGTCCGGCAGCTAGCGCCCACTCTTCCACTTCCCTCCCTTTAGGGTTCGTGACCGGGTTGCCCCATGCCGTGGACTTGGCATTGAGGTCCCCTGCCACGAAAACCTGTAGGGGGGCTAGCTGCCCCACCAGGGGCCCCAGAACGTCGAAAAACCGTCCCAGGGCGAAGCAGTGCCTGGGACGCGCTTGTAGGAGGTGAAGGCGTACTAGACTCCAGCCCACCGCTACGCTCCCCTGTTGCAGAAGGTTCTTTGCTACTGCAACCGGGAGCTCTATGTGGGCTGTCCCCAGCCCCATTTGCCCCGTACGAATATTCCGCACGTGGACCTGCCCGGGGTTACACCCTCCCTCTTTTGCCACCGCAGTAGCAAGGCGCTCTGCAGTGACCGCGTCGCTCAGGCCCGTTACCCTTATTTCAGCCTTCTTTTCGGGCCTGAGCACTTCCACCTCATCGGCTAAGGCCTCCTTCAGTCGAGCGGCAAGAGCGTCTGCCTTCTCGCCGCTTGCAGAGCCGGGCACCTCGATGAGGCGTGCCCCGGTCGCTGACTCGCGAAACCGGAGCGGGCCGATGCCAAGCTCCGCCAGATTTATACTTTGCTCAGCCTTCAACAGGGCCGAGCCATACGTCACCCCCTTAGCCGCTGCCTCCGGGCGTAACTTAAGAATTACGGCCGTGGAGCGGGGGAGCGATAATTTCGGCTTTGCAGCCTCCTTCTCCTGCTTTTTAGTCGGCGGTGCAGAGGCCGCCAGTTTTTTTTCGGCGACGGCGCTGAAGCCGCAGGCTTTTTTGCCTTTGATTTCCGGCGGACAACGTCCGTCCACGCCTCCGCGCGTTCTTGAGGGGCCTTAGACTCCTCCTCTTCTCTTCTTTTGGAGGCCGCTCCTTTGGAGGTGGAGGGGCCGAATGCAGTCCACTCTTCCTGGGCCTTCACCTTGCCTTTTAAAGCTTGGGGCAAGGCAGGGAACTCCTCCAGGTCAGGCCCCACTACCCTGTTGGTGACCACTACGGCCGTCACCTTCCCTCTGGATGCCGCGATAGCGGCCCTCGTGGCTTTTGCCAGTTCCTTCTTATCCCCCGCCAGTGGAGGACGGCAGGGAGGAGCGGCCGGAAGCTGCAATGCGGCCAAACGGCCATCCAAAATATTGCCAACCAGATGCGCGATGCTCTGCATCTGTTCGGCCGACAATGGTGCCTCCTTGTTCTCGGCCGCCTTCTTCCGGCTCTCTTCATATTCCCGCCTGTAGGCGTGCACCTCCTCCCTTACTAATTCAAGCTCACGATGGAGCCGACTATTGTCTGCCCTCAGCTTTCGCGCCTCCTCCGACTCAGTGCGGACCACCAGGGACTCCAATACCTCCCTGATAGATCCGGCGGCTTTTCTAATTTTGGCCGCATAGCCCCCTCGGAGATTGACCGATTTGCCGGTCAGGCCGAGAATCGTGTCTATATTGGTCTCGGCCGCCCGCCTTAGATCCTCCGCACCCAGTTTTTCAAAGTCGAGGTCAGAAGGGGGGACCTCTTCCACCTCCTCAGTGACCTTTTTGGGCTTTTTGAAGACCCGCTTCTCGAGGGCTAGCTCAAAGCTATCCTCCTTCTCCTTCTCGGCCCTCTCCCTCAACGCCGCCCGCGCACGAGTAAGCGAGGTGGCCTTCCCCCTCTTCGCCACCGGCTGCGCCTTCCTTGCCACACTCGCTCCCGTCTCGGTATCTGAACCGGAGCCCCCCGACACCTCAGAGAACAGGCGCTTCTGTACCAGCTCCGTCTCAGACAACGACGTTACCGACATCCCGTCCAAACCGTCTAAATCAATCTCCTTTCTTCCCTTCAAGCGATTCCCGCTCACTTTTCTCGTGTATGAACCCGATCGCTTCCCCCCTAAAACTATATCCCCCCGATATACCAATTTTCCTACTCCATTTTCGTTCTTTTTTGAACGTGTACACCTCCGGCTGTCAGTGGAGTCGCTCGCACTCCTGAGCTCTACTTCCTCCTTTTCCATTTCGCGTGCATCATTATCCAGTGTGGTTGCCAGGTCGTTGTCGCGAGAGTCCGGAATAACCAAACCCTCGAAGCAGGTTGTGCCCCCCCCGTAGTACGTGGGGCAGACCTCCGCCGATTCCGGCGTGGTGCGGGATTCCCCCTTTCGGGGACCCGCCCGGGGACTATTTTCCATACTGCTTAAATTAATCATTATTGAAAATGTCTGCTCATTTGGGTCGAGCGGAACCCGTAATCTTCTCAAAACGTTGTGCGCTAACGACTGGAGACCCTCCAGCCATTCATCCCCTCGCCGCGCACTAGCCTATCTTGGGATTAGGGTGATTTTTTAGAGAGGTTTTCTTCCTCGCGGTCCCCATCTCGACGTAAGATGGCGACCACCACCCCCGACACTATGTACCGGGGAGCGGTTTGGCCGGCAGTGGCCAGAACCAACTGCCGCCCGGGATCTGATTGGTCACCCAAGGTGCTGGATTGCACCCCAGGCTTAAGCCCCACCGCCGCGTCAAGGCTCAGATCTATGGTGGGGAATTCAGTCTTACTATAATCAAGAGTAATCCCAAGTTTAAATCTGGGATTCTTAAAAGTCCACTTACAGTTTACGAGGCCGGTCTCAAGCGATTTACGAGATTACGATTAAGCTATTTCTGTCAATATTCGGCCATAAACATTTAAATATTTATTTTGATTCCCGCGATCATAAACTTCGCCATGGCATTATTGGCTATTGCTTTTGTGAGTATTTTAAAATACTATTGTTGGCACTTTTAGACATATTATACAATTTACGTTTTTCTTTAATAGCAACGGATAACCCGTGAGTATAAGGTTTATTTTTGGTTGACCGCTTTCTGACAGATGGTTTGTCCACTCCACCATGGTTCAGGCCTTGTCGTGGCGGTGGGGCTGTAGCCTAGGGTGAGCCGCTGCACCTTGGGCGTAGCAAATTGAGCCGAGGGGGCTTTTGTACCCCTCTTATAAGAAGAGGGGATAAAAGAGCAGGGGGCAAGGGGCGAGGACGGGAACCTCACCCCATTGTACTGTCCCGACGTTGGGAGGGGTTGTTTTGTGGTGCGGGACAACTCCTCTGTTGAGGTGGCGTCGGTCCCTCTGAGGGACTGACTAGCCGTCGAGGTGCCCTGTTTGCTCAACAGATCCGGGGCACAGCTTGGGGAGACCCACTCCCCCGCGAGATGCCTCAGAGCATTTCCCGGCGTTAAAGAAAAAAAAAGAGATGATTTCTTCAATTGTATTTTTTTCATAGAAGAGGGGACAAACGGACAGGCGGTTCACCTCATGGTAAGTGAAAAGCGACATCCACAGACACCCGCTACACCAGAGGATCAGCAGGTGCGTTGCCGGCCTTTCAGTTTCATATGAGTATGCTCTTTTCTTGAAGGTCCCTAAGTCTATTTTACTTGTCTAGTCACTCCAGACAGCGTCTTAGCGTTCTATGTAATTATTTACGCCCGTTATGTTATTTTTATGTCATCTAGATAGACAACCGAGTAGACGCCTGGTGTTATTAATATAAACAATATCATTTTGGCCTCGTGCGTTGCCTATCCTGAGAGGGTAGACTAAGTCTAGAAGCCAGTAATTACGCAGCATATCTTGCCGTTCTTTCCGAAACACTTTCTTTTATAATACTCATGCTGACTAGCACGATGCAACGCGTGACTCCCACTAGTACGGTATATGAATGGGATTTTCTAAGCCTCTGCTTTTATTTAAAGGTATATTTTATCACCGAATGCGCGGCCAACGTTACAGAGACGTCTGTCCCAACTATTTTAGACCCAGATAGAAGGAACCACCTGGTCAATGAGGCGTTTCTAGAACAGAAGGATGTCTTACTGGACATGGTTATGCTTTTTATTAACCTTTATTCATTCTTTCATTCATTTATTCATCCAACCAGTTATTCATTGATTCATTTTTTGTTGATTAATATAATAGCATTAGCCTTTAGAGTATGTTAAAAGAATGTCACTTCACATATCTTATCGACATCAAAATTATCTTAACCCTTATAAGGCCCATTGCTGTGTGTTTGTCTTCTCTTCGAAATCAGACGGTTGAATTCCCCCCCCAAAGGTTTTCAACCCCATGAAAGGTAGGGACTATGTTTTCCGTCGTACATGACTAATGTTGAAAATATCATATGTATTCGAATAAACATATTCTGCATACAACCTAGAATTTATAAATAATGATAATAATCAAACTACGTTTAATACAGCCTCCTCTTTTTATGTTAAAGGGGGGTTAACGTTCAAGGATTTCTTCAAGGCTTTTTTTCAGGATTTATTATTAGAGTGATTTGCCAGGTTAGTTTTGCAAATGTCTGTATGCTGGTATGTGTTGTTCGTAATATTGTATTTATCAAATATATATATATAGATACCTACGAATACAATTGTACTTCTTTTAACTGGCCATCAAATAAAAATAGGTTTCGACTACCAGGGATAAACAATTTTCTTTATACCGGGATCCATTCAAGAAGGCTAATAAAATTTCATGCAGCTCATAATAAACTGAAGAGATCCTAAAACTTTTATGTGTCCTGGGCATATTTTTAACGGTATATTAATTTTAGCTGGAGGCTAAATTAAAGGAAGTTCGAGATAAAAATAAGGAAAAGGGCGACTCTGGTGTTAAAAATTCTCGGTCTCAAGCCGACGTGCAAGTAAAAGCGAGTGGTATCATTGCGATTGGCGATACTGAAGTTACATTGAAATATGAGAAATCTGGTAATTTACTATATTCTTTAAAACTAACACGATCACTATTCATATTTATATATTGTTTCGGGTGCTTACCGCGTTTAGAGGTTTGTTGAGGTCCCGATATTACGGAAATGTTTCAATCGCCATGATCACGGGGAGACTTGTCACCCGAAACAATATTTATTTAATAATAATAATATAATAATATCATTTTTTTTTCTTTAACGCCGGGAATTGCTCTGAGGCATCCCGCGGGGGAGAGAGTCTCCCCACGCGGGTATGTGGGACTCGCTGCGCCCGACAGCTGGTAAGTGGACGCAGCTCTACCCACTAAAACCCGGCGAGTGCCACCAATGCCGCCTTTGGTGAGGTGCCCCGGATCTAGTAAACAAACAGGGCACCTCGACGGCTAGTCAGTCCCGCAAGGAACCGACGCCACCTCCACAGAGGGGTTGTCCCGCGCCACAGAACAACCCCTCCCAACGTCGGGACAGTACAATGGGGTGAGGTTCCCATCCTTGCCCCCTGCTCTTTTGTCCCCTCTTCTTATAAGAGGGGTACAAAGAGCCCCCTCGGCCTAATTCGCTTCACCGAAGGTACAGCGGCTTACCCTAAGTTACTGAGCCCCACCGCTACGACTAGGCTTGAACCTTGGGGATAATAATATCATCCCTTCATCAAGGTTATTCAATTCACTACTAAATAGGCTATTTTTATTTAGCGCCAAGACGCACCTGCTAATGATGTAGCGGGTCTCTACGGATGTCGCTAATTACTTACAATCAGGTTAACCGATGTTCGTTTGCCATTGTGCATATAACTGGAATAGAGTGGTAATGTTATGTGTTTTGTAAGAAAGCTAATTCCGCCAAATTTGTGCTGCGACGCTGCGCTGGTTCTGCGCTCTGATTGACCGACTGATGTCCATTGATGGATGATTGACCGATGGCTTATACATACAGATCACTGGTTGGTTCAATTGCTATTACGTCAGTGACAAATCACTGACCAATTTCGAACATTTATAGCTCACATTACTATTCGGTTCTATTCGGGTCTATTCGGTTATAATATGCTCGATGGTTTTCCCCCTCTTCTATAAAAAGACTGCGTATAATCTTTACGCGTGATTGAAGTAAAATTTCATAAAATATCTGCGTTACCCTCTAGTCGCCCCTAAAGAAGTTTTACTTAAAAAATGAACACTGAACTGAACGTCAGACAATTCATAAATAATTTACAATTGCAAAAGTAATAAATAAACAAATTCACTTGAAGATTTTCAAAAAAAAATTCTGAGAAATTTAAAACATTTTTGTAAAACCTTTGAATTTTTATTCACAATTCATCCCTTTCATATAATTTGAAATAAATAATGCTATTTTAGTATGATCTTTGCCACTACTTTTTAACTATGATTTTTTTGCGCTCGGTGTTTAGATTATGTTTCTATGAATGAAATAAATAGACACTGGGTCTGTTTAAAATCTTATAACGGCTCAGAAGTTTTCATCGTCGACAAACAACGTTACACGAAATTTTTATATATTAATAATATGTATTACAGCGGAGCAAAGGGATTGGCTATGCTTGCTGAGACTCCTTGCCTCAGAAAGCAGGCTAAGACGTTGGTCCCGGCTGTCGTGGATCATGTCTTTGACAGTCATTACGGGTGCTCAGAAGCGTGAAAGTCTGACAACCAGTCTTACCACGGGATATCGTATTACTCAGATACTGGGTTGTGGAGGTCAGATAAGCAGCCATTCCAATTAAAATACTGGTATCCAGCTGCAGCTTTCTTTGGCAGATAGGAATAATAAATAGAAGACATCCGCCAGAGAACTAAGGTTTCCGATATCACGCATAGAATAAGCTCGTTGAAGTGGCAGTGGGCTGGTGACACACTTAGGAGAACGGATGGCCGATGGGCCAATAAGGTTCTAGAGTGGAGGCCACGTTTAGGTAGACGAAGTGTTGGTCGGCCATTAACAAGGTGGGAAGACGATCTCCGTGCGGTGGCCAGTCCGTGTTGGATGCAGGTCGCAAGGGATCGGCCGTCTTGGCGTTCATTGAGGGAGGCCTATGTTCAGTCCCCACCCTGGTTCAGGCCTTGTCGTGGCGGTGGGGCTCAGTAACCTAGGGTGAACGGTGCACCTTGGGCGAAGCTAATTGGGGCGAGGGGGCTCTTTGTACCCCTCTTATAAGAAGAGGGGACAGAAGAGCAGGGGGCAAGGGGTGAGGATGAGAACCTCACCCCATTGTACTGTCCCGACGTTGGGAGGGGTTTTACTGTGGTGCGGGACAACCCCTCTGTGGAGGTGGCGTCGGTCCTTTCCGGGACTGACTAGTCGTAGAGGTGCCCTGTTTGTTTTCTAGATCCGGGGCACCTCACCAAAGGCGGCATTGGTGGCACTCGCTGGGTTTTAGTGGGTGGAGCTGCGTCCATTTACCATCTGTCGGGCGCAGCGAATCCCACATACCCGCGTGGGGAGACCCACTCCCCCGCGGGATGCCTCAGAGCATTTCCCGGCGTTAAAGAAAAAAAAAAGGCCTATGTTCGGTGGACAGATAGAGGCTGATGATAATGATGATCTAGCTGCATCCGGTTAGACTAGAAGCCGGCTCCAACATAGTTGGGAAAAGGCTAGATTATTTTTTCTTAACATTCGGTTCGTTCAAAAAAAGATTGGCAAACAGGAACATAGCTCTAAGCGATATGCGATCAGGATTCCGCATGGAATACGTCAAATGCAATCAAGATAGGTAAAATAGATTGCCCTCAGGGTAGGACGCACCAAACGAAATTTATTTACATAAAAAATCGGGCGAATAAATTGAAATAGACGTGAATGTCGATTAACGCTTCCAATGATGATCATGACGATGATGTTAGATTAGAGTTTTTATTTAATCGTAAAATTTTTAGTCTTAAAAACTTCATATCACATGTTTTTGAAGTATGAACCGATTTTCTTAAGAGGCTCTCGGAAAATTATGAAGCGTAAAATGTTGTTATCGTATGACCACGTTACGATTTTTGTTACAAGAGGTAGTACCATGCTGCTTTGCAGCCGATTTGGGTCGGCAAGACCGGGGTTACCACCTCGGTCGTGTCTCTCGGTCACATAATACCGGCGTCAAGTGACAGCTATGCAGTCGCGTTTCGTGCGGTATGTGAGTTTCCGGTAGCCCATTGGGGGGATAGGCAAAAGGAGGGATGGCAACGCTTCTGCATAATCTCTGCTTATGTGGATGTGCAAAAGGTTTCGACTACTTGTTTGCCCTCCTATGCTATATAAAAAAAAACCTATCGTGCGCACTTTTTAACTTTCTACCCGACTGCTACAGGAGGGCAATGTGTTTAGCAATGTGTGTGTATAACTAGTTGTGTGCTGCACAACAGCACGCAGCTGACGCATGTATTCTGAAGTTTTGTTTCATTATTTTTATTATTGATATTGATTTCAATAATTGTCATACCTAAGTAAGTTTTTTCCTTGCCTGTTCAAAGATAATCGTGCTTACGGAGTAACCTCCAGTCGTCTCGTTATTTTCACATTAAAAACTATTTACGGGATGTTTATCGTTTATTAATATCATTTTTTTTTCTTTAACGCCGGGAAATGCTCTGAAGTATCCCGCGGGGGAGTGGGTCTCCCCACGTGGGTATGTGGGACTCGCTGCGCCCGACAGCTGGTAAGTGGACGCTGCTCTACCCACTAAAACCCGGCGAGTGCCACCAATGCCGCCTTTGGTGAGGTGCCCTGGTTCTAGTAAACAAACAGGGCACCTCGACGGCTAGTCAGTCCCGCAAGGGACCAACGCCACCTCCACAAAGGGGTTCTCCCGCACCACAGAACAACCCCTCCCAAGGTCGGGACAGTACTATGGGGTGAGGTTCCCATCCTCACCCCTTGCCCCCTGCTCTTTTGTCCCCTCTTCTTATAAGAGGGGTACCAAGAGCCCCCTCGGGTGAATTAGCTTTGCCCAAGGTGCTGGGCTCACCCTAGGCTACTGAGCCCCATCGCCACGACAAGGCCTGAACCATGGTGGGGTTTATTAATATCTTTGGCTATCGGTCGCTGATTATATAATTATTATTTAATCTGATTATATAATCTCTATTTCATTATAAGTACTAACCACAGCCACCGTTTTAATACAGCGGCTTTGTATGAAAACTAATTACGTACACCGTGTTATAAAACCTCTTATAAAATAGCAATATGTTAATCCTGATGTCCTGAATCCTGATATCTTCTTAAGGACTTGGGTCAGGGGCAGCATCATCCTCGACTTAGTACGACTGGGTAAGGGGCACTAAATACAGCATCATTTTCGACCCTTATATAATATAAGTCCCACTGCCGGGCACGGGTCTCCTCCTTGAAATCAGGTGAGGATGATTTTGGGACATAGTTCATTGATCATGGTTGAGTGGCTGTTTGCCTTCTAAGTATCAGGAGCATCTGAGCGATGTTCACCGATGCGCGAGCCCAGAGTGGTGAACTTTGCACTCTTCTGAAGAATTTACTCATCGAGCATGCAGGTTCCTCACAACGTTTTCCTTACCGGTGAGCAAGCGATGTTTTCATGTTCATTTGCACGGGGAAATATAGAAAAATCGTTTCATGGCTAATCAGAATCGAACCCGGACCTTTAAGCTTTACCTGCTACAATATCGTTACTCAAATATAAGCGTATGATAGGGCCCTTCTCAAAATCAAGGGTGCTGTAGTTGGCCTATTATAAGTTAGTAAAATTCACACACCACTGACTATCAGATCAAACAACGTTTCCTACCAATGATTTACTTCACCGGGAGTAGGGAGGGGGAAATAAAAAAACCTTTTGGGTTAATAACGTGATTATTTTTAGTATAAAACTATTACGGGATACTTACTTCGTTTTTTTTCACGAAGCGCGTTTATTTTTCGAAATTTGACGTACAAATTTTTCGTCAATTGAAAATCTCGTGAGACATGTTTTTATTGTGACACTAGCAGCTCCCCGCGGTTTCACTCACTTCCCATTCCCGTGGGAGTACGGGAATTAATTATAGCTTACGATTTATTCTCGTATAAGCTACAACATGGTGAAGTTTCGTCAAAATCCGTTCAGTAGTTTTGTCGTGTTTGAGTAACAAACATCCAAACTCAAAACAAAACAAAAAAAAATAGAAGTAAGATAAGATTACCATATTATATTAAAAGCTACACACATATAAATTAATCCGACTCCAATCATACACAAAATATCTTCATGTACCTCAAATCACTGACTTTAGCCTTAGAGGGATTTGAAACTATAATCCCTACAACTACACTTTAACAAGATGGCAAGTATATAGTAATTTAAATATCTATTACGATTTCTAGGTAAAAACTTTTTGAACTTAAACGCTACAGGCATATCGAATATAGGTAAAGCCTACATGGAGTTAGCGATTGAAAAAGACACAGTGTGTATACCGGGCACTGAGAAGTTATTTATTGGTAAGAATATATTTTGTTTTGTTTTTAACAATAGTCTCAGTATATAATATATTAGGTATAAAATATTTTCTTGGAAAAGGAAGAGAAAGAAAGAAAGAAGAAGAAGGAAAGAAGAAAGAAAACATTTATTTGTCCACATACTAGAGACAACAACATTTATAGACGTTTAATTTTTTTTTCGTTAATCTCCAGATGTGCTGTCAGATTTGGAAAATTACTTTTGCATCTGTTAGGAACTAATATTTAGGAAATTTGCTTTTTATTATGTATTTGATTTTTTTTTTAATTTCGGGCCAGATGAAAACGCCAGAAACACATAGTTTTAAATAAAAATTGACTACGATTCGAAAACTGTTTGGAGAAAAGTATATTTTTACAATTTGGGTGCGAGTGGTTGTGTGTGTGTGAGTTGGAGGTGCTACGGGAAATATCTGATCACGTCAAAGGATTTTAAATATGTATCAAACCGCAATATACCGCAAAATCATATTTAGCCAAGTTCCTTTACTGAAGCACTTTCTAGAATAATTAGTTTCCTGACGGTTCTGTTAACTTATTTGAGTTAAAATACTTTAATAGAATAAATCGAACAACTTATATCAATCAGTAATTTTCATCCTAGATATATTTCTATGAACGCCAAGACGACAAAAACGTAATATAATATAATAGAAGTTCCTGGCTTTGCATGCGTCGACTTTATTAGTTGAAACAGGCAAAATAAAGAAGTTCAACTGAGACCTTTTTTTTTACGCCGGGAAATACTCTGAGGCAGCCCGCCGGGGAGTGGGTCTCCCCAGCCGGGTATGTGGGACTCGCTGCGCCCGAAAGGTGGTAATGTGGACGCAGCTCTACCCACTAAAACCCGGTGAGTGCTACAAATGCCGCCTTTGGTGAGGTGCCCCGGATCTGTTGAGCAAACAGGGTACCTCGACGGCTATTCAGTCCTTCAGGGGACCGACGCCACCTCCACAGAGGGGTTGTCCTGCACCACACAATAACCCCTTACAACGTCGGGACAGTACAATGGGGTGAGGTTCCCATCCTCGCCCCTTGCCCCCTGCTATTTTGTCCCCTCTTCTTATAAGAAGGGTACAAAGAGCCCCCTCGTCTCAATTAGCTTCGCCAAAGGTGCTGGGCTCCACCTAGGCTACTGAACCCCACCGCCACGACAAGGCCTGAACCATGGTCGGGACCTTATTGTAACCCTAACCTACGATGGGGTTGACGTATCCGTGTGGATAAAACCCCCTTTTAAAAAGTCAATAAATATTTAAAAAACCCACAGAACTACAGGAATCGCCATGATTCTTAGAATGGATTTCCTTAGTATGCAACTATTTAGGACTATTTATCTATATCTATTATTTGACTAGCTTTTGCTCGCAGCTTAACCCGTGTAAAACCAGATTTAGATCCATATGCGGACCGCCCATCATGTCTTATATACTCAAGTATTTAATCTAGCAAATTTAGAGTAGCTAGTTATGTAAACATTTTCGTCCTGGATTTCCAAAACATTTAAAACACAAAACTATTTAAAACGTAATATTTCTCCTTTGTCTACGAATGCCTTGTTCTTGAACACCAATTGTTCGAAATATTAAGCTCAGCGAAATAAAAATTTGGTAATTATCCGTTCTAAATAGTCTTAATTGAGTAATAAAGCATTAATTTAAGTCTAATCCTAATATCCATTAAATATAATTCAAGGGCGGTGTCTCAAGCGAAACAATCCTCAGAATGGCCCGTCCCTGAGAACGGGTCCGGAAGGGGGAGACCCATCACAGGCGCTGCTCACGGACACAAACGGGAATGATGATAACTTGAATGCAACTGTGAATGGCAATTTAACTAACATATCACAAATAAAATAAAAATACACCCTAACATACTACAGAATAAATATGTCATCCAGACCTGAATTTGTTAAGGCGCAACATTAGAACATTTATACACATGAAGCTAACCCCTTAGCCAAGTGTGAAATACCCTTTCTTCAGAGTTTACTGTTGAGTAACATAGCAAAATAACAACTTTATGTATTTTTAATATACATTATTTTTTGTCCTCGTTTTTTATTTTGTTCCTTGGAAAAATTCCTTTGAGAGTTGCTTGTTATAGCTTTATTTAAACCTTTCGTGAGAAATAATAAGATAATATTATTAATCATCATCATTATCATCCATTTTTCCTCCAATATTTGAAATAAAAATAGATAGTTACATATTATCATTAATGAAAAAAAAATTAATATAATGAATATCATATCTTTAAACGTTTCTTATGAGTAATAAAAGCTTATATTCTTTAGATATACATATACATTTACGGGTGGGAAGGATGCAATATGCCGCGCTCCCAGCTGCATGGGTACCACCATCTTGCTTGTTTCTCCCGAGAAACAGCTTTGCTGTATTTCGGTGAGAAGAGCAAGACACTCAGTGTAATTACTGGTACCGAGACTAATAATCTATCTAACATCCTATGTCTCAGGATAGGCAACACATGAACGAGTTGCCTGGGCTCGTTCCAGGTTAACTAGTTTATGTTCATGGATGTCGTCGACCATAGCACGGTAGCACGCCTGCCAGTTTTCTTATCCAACTAAAATTAATATATATATGTGCAACGACTTGTTTGACGACTTTTTCGTTAATATTTTGTATAGTTTGGGGAAATGTGTATTCTATGAGGAAAGTCCCAAACTATATCATATACCTAACGTATTGTTTGAGGAAAATTTATCAATACATTGCACATACATACGTCAAGCAATACCTCAAACAATACGTAAGGTATATATATATATATATATATATATATATATATATATATATATATATATATATATATATGTTATATATATTTTTAATAGCGATTGATGACGATGATAAATGTCTTTAGCTACATATAAAGCTTAAAACTCAAATTGGACACTATCGACTGAACTACATACAAATTCTGGACGCGCATCCTCAACTTCTACATTCACTTCAAAACTTCTATATTCCTTAAGGAAATTTATCGATGCAATAGTTGCAGTACAAAATATTGAACTATTTATACAAAACATGTGTTGTTTTAGAATCTACCGCTTCTCGAAGAAGTAACTTCTAAAACATCTTTTTACGAATTTTCGTTGTAGTTTTACCAATTTTTTTATTGACAGCGGTAATTTTCGTTATAGTTACTAAACATTATGGATAGAGCTGTATAGCGGTGAAAAGTCTACCTACTGACTACTTTATGTAAAAGAATTCGCAATTATGCTTATAGAGCAAAGGAACCTAACTGTTATGGTCTTTTCTTATTTGAAGGTCCCATTGGTAAAAATCAGTAAAGTATGAAGAAATCATGTAAACAGACAAAAACGTGCTGTTAACTTTATAATAAAAGAAGAAAGTGTTCAACTTTGTACTTAAGAACTTTTCACCTGATTTCTAGCAGACCACGTGATGTTCAACGTGAACACTAAAAATCAAGCAAAAGCAAATACTTTCAAGGTTTCAATTTGTTAAATGCAGCCTTCGAAAGGTTTTAAAATATCGGGTGTAACATAGAGAATTTAAGAATCGAAGTGTGCATCTGAAATTAAACTAAAGCATTCAGTAACATTCCGTGCGGTGGCCGGTCCGTGTTAGATGCGAGTGGCAAGGGATCTGCCGTCTTGGTGTTCATTGAAGGCGGCCTATGTTCAGCAGTGGACGGATAGAGATTGATAATGAATATGATGATGATTCAATAACATAATTTAAAAAGCATATTTGCTGAGCACTTACCATCAAGTGGAAAATGTATATTCTTCCTGTCACCGTCGCCCATGAACATGCGATGCGCGTGGGACTTGCCCAGGTACCTACCATGTTCTGACTGTAAGACGTAAGATGTTAAGTATCGGTGACAGTTATTAAGCTGCCTGTCCGGCCTGAGAGCTGTTCCACGATATAAGCAGGATGGTGGTACTAATGCAGACACAGCACAGCGCATCCCTTCTCTGGTTAAAAGGTAAATGGGCGTCTCCCACTTAACCATTTTAGATGGAACAGAAAACGATTGTAAGCAATAGTCCATTGAGAGGGGCCCAGAGAGATCTGAATCTTATGCCAAAGTCTACGCTATTTTATAGGATGATTTTGAAGACCCATATTGGCTCTAGATAGAACTGAGAGAGGCTTATGTCCAGCAGCGGATAGGGAATAGTTTATCAAGATTCCAGTCAGAAGTGTTTCTTATAGAGCTATGTAGTAGGTGTGTAAGAGAACCGCACCAAGCAAGACAAGGTTCAGGCCTTGTCGTGGCGGTAGGGCTCAGTAGCCTAAGGTGATCCCAGCACCTTGGGCGAAGCAAAATGAGCCGAGGGAGCTGCTCTTTGTACCCCTCTCATAAGAAGAGGCGACAAAAGAGCAGGGGACAAGGGGCGAGGATGGGAACCATCCCCATTACATTGTCCCGACTTTGGGAGGGGTTGGTCTGTGGTGCGGGACAACCCCTCTGCGTAAGTGGAGTCGGTCCCTTGAAGGAGTGACTAGCCGTCGAGGTGCCCTGTTTGGTAATTAGATCCGGGGCACCTCACCAAAGGCGGCATTGGTTGTACTCGCCGGATTGTAGTGGGTAGAGTTGCGTCCACTTTACCTTTCGGGCGCAGCGAGTCTCACATACTCGCATGGGGAGACCCACTCCCCCGCGGGATGCCTCAGAGCATTTCCCGGCGTAAAAGAAAAAAAAGGTGTGTAAGAGAAGACCTATTCAACGATAACTCTATGGTAATCATATTGTTTTATCTCTGGCAAAAAATTATTATATAAACTCTCCTTGAAGCTAGCTAGGTGCATAAAAGAATATATATTATAAGGACGTTGACATATAATGGATATTTTTTTTAGTTCTTTTTTTAGGTTTTTCTGAGAGCACGCGTAGGGAGACCCACTCACCCGCGGGATGCCTCAGAGCATTTCCCGGCGTTAAAGAAAAAAAAAAAATGGGGTACCACCCCGATCATGCCGGCCCAATCCGGCTGCAAACAGCATGTCAATTCCTCTTACTACCTACTGCTAGAAAATCTTAATCAATATTATAATGCAAAACATTTGCTTACTTTATTTAGAGTGTTTGATGTTGAGATTGTGGAAATCAAAACTTGTAATATTTGAACGTAGATTTATTGTAAGTTCGTTGGCATTACAAAAGTGATTAATAGAATAACAATGAGATAAAAGCAGGTAGTTAGAAATAAAATTTTAAAGTTAACAGATAATAATAATGTTGCCGTTATGAAATAAAACGCGCTTCAACATAGAGATTTATAGAGTTTTGTTATTCTATTACACAAATATTGCTAAATCGGTTTCGATGAGTTTTAATAGTTCATTCATTCTTCTCAGGATAGGCGACACATGAACGAGTTGTCTGGGCTGGTCTGAGGTTAACTAGTTTATGTTCATGGGCGACGCTGACCACTTACCATCATGTGGCTCCTCTGCCTGTTCGCCTATATATGTAAAAATGTAATTGTTAACTTGTATAAATTACATTCCTCAAATCATTAACAATGTCACAGTGCGGCGGCGGCAGCGGCGGCGGCGGCGGAGGCGCTGGGCGGGCGGCGCGCCCCTCCCCCTCTCCTCCGCTCCAGGACCCTGCCCGCCATCATAGCGCCGGGGTTCTCGATCCTTCACGCACAGATTGACCCACAACGGACTGCAGGTAATTTCTTATACAGCAACAGCGTTATCAGTGTATATGCAGATTACACGATTGAGAAACCCTGTTCATGACGGGTTCCCTTGACCGGGGTAGCGGTAGTTTGGTTGCGATACCAAAAGTCATTGGCTGACTTTTGGTATCGCCAGTGAGACCTATTAAAACTGGGAAATTTAATTTTCGGTTACCATGTGGTAACAAGCCATTAGCCAAGAGGTAAGTAGGGGCAAGTACCTCTTGGGTCAAGTGGTGTATGATCGTCTTATCGTCGATCCGTCCATGATGACGACCTTTGGCTCAGTGGTTAGCGCGTTGGCGCTCAAGCTGGAGGTTGCGGGTTCAATTCCTGCCAGGGAACAAAAAAAAATCTGTGCTCCTGGGTCATGGATGTGTATTATATATAATAAAAATCTTAAATAATGTATTAAATATATGTATAGTATAAAAGTATTAAATATATTTCCGTTGTCCGGTACCCGTAACACAAGTTCTTCGGGTCCAGATTGACGTTGTGTAAAAGCGTCCATAGATAATATTATTATTATTATCAGGATTTATTGAGTTATGCTGCTGATATTATACAAGGTTGATAAATGTGAGAGGCATTAAATTAAACCACATATACTACACATGCTTACGGTTAATCCGAAACTATAAAAAAATAGTTTGAGAGCAATAAAAAAAAAGTTTTTCAGAGAACTTAAATACGTGAATAATCAAAGTAAAACGTAAAAACTCTTTATAAACCTTTGTAAAATGTCCTTCGAATCTAAAAGGCAACGTCGCACAGCACGTTGCGTCTCACCGGGTCGAACAAACCGAAGCGGCTTTAAAACTTTAAAAATATCCTGTGACTAAAATATTGATTCTATTGGTCTAAGTTTTGGTGTGTAGCCTGAAAATGGTACATAGTATACATAGTATAATTTAATGCCTCTCTCTTTTATAAACCTTGTATAGAGTATGTATTATAATGGCCTCTGAAAAATATAATACCGCACGAAACGCGCCAGCATAGCTGTCACTTGACGGCCCGGCCGTGTCGGCCCAATTCGGCTGCAAAGCAGCATAGTATCAATTTTTTTTGTTCATTACGGAGCATAGGCTTCTTTCAAGAAACGCCAAGATGGCCGGAGTCGTAGTTAAACATATCAACATTTTTTACTAGTATTTTTTTAAACGATTTATGAAAAATACTATACACATTTTATATGTACATAATATTTAATGTACATTTTCGTTTCAAATAAATCCCATAGAAACAAAAGTTAGCTACTTAGTTGATAATTAGAAATTCTTCTGGTACCATTCACTAAATTTATAAAGTGGAATTCGACATTACATGTCCTAACTCGTAAATTACTTGAGTAATGAATTTCGGCTGTTTAAAGCTTGCGTGTTTGATAAGTTTTTTCACGTTATTTGTGAGAACACGCTAGTTTTAACTATCTTACCTTTGGTAAAAACATTATTGTAACACTTAAAAACCTTATCGTATTGTTTACTACTTTCTTTTCTTAAGATAGCAAACTGTTCTATAATACTTTTTGTTTTTAACTTATTCATTATAAATGTTTGCAATTTGAATAACAGCAACAGCTCTGCGGTGTTTCACAGCGAAGGGCAAGACAGGCAGTGTTAAGTGTAATTACTGGCACCGAGACTTAACAATTTATGTCTCATGGGCGACGTTGACCACTTACCATCAGTAAGTCTGCCAGTTTGCCTATCCAACTAACATAAAAGAAATATCTGCCGAACGTCCGTGACGGCCAACTCATTAAAAAAGAATTATTTTACAAGATAATGTCTACTAAACGTGAATTCAGATATCAGCGGGAAATTCAAATGACCTTCCAATTTTCACCCAAGAACTCGCTGCTCATTTTTAATACGAAAAACGGTTATATTGACGAAAAAAATGTATTTTACGGAATGTGGTTCGCTAAAATAAAGCGAATGCACTTAGTTTTAAAAGATCCGCACTTACGACCGCTTTCCCTTTGAAACGGTTGTTTTAAAAGCTCAAATAACGTTTTTTATCATACATTTTGAGTGAAATTTTGAAATAATGAGCTTTATACTCGATCGCCTTTTGTAAAACTATTCTACTGTTCTACATTAACTTAGATTAGATTTTTAGATTTAATGGTATATTTGAATTATTTGGACAAAATAGAAATAAACACTTAAGTTTTTTTTTCTCGTGCGTAGAGAGGAGGCCCTTCAACTAGTTTTTTTTTCTTTTACAACTTTTCTCCTTATTTAACATGTTTCAAGAGCTTCAAAGTTACAGAAGAGGAAAACTCTCGCACTTAGCTAGTTAGATATAATATTGGTGACTCCGGGACAAGGGAATATTCGTTAACGCATAAAGGGCAATTTGTTAAACAAAACCCTTTACAATGTCCACGCACTTGACATGCCAAGGGATTAAAGGTTTTGGGTAATATGCGGTTAAATCTGGTCGAGAGCCTCATCTGTATGATACAGGGCATTATGATTTTGAAATGAAGAATATATATTTATGTTGTATTAATTCTGATTTTTTATCTTTTTCGCGATCCTCGGGATATGTCGGGAAAATAATAAGATCAAAAACATTACTATAATATATCACTTTGTTGTCTGTTATGGTTAATTTGATCACGCAAGGGAAAGCATCTGCGTCTAGGATATGGTTACCCGGGTAGCCTCCTAGACTATATGGGACTCGCACTTTTTTTTACGCCGGGAAATGCTCCGAGGCATCCCGGGACTCGCTGCGCCCGAAAGATGGTGAATGGACGCAGCTCTACCCACTAAAACCCGGCGAGTGCCACCAATGCCGCCTTTGGTGAGGTGCCCCGGATCTGTTAAGCTAACAGGGCACCTCGACGGCTAGTCAGTCCTGCAAGGGACCGACGCCACCTCCACAGAGGGGTTGTCCCGCATCACAGAACAACCCCTCCCAACGTCGAGACAGTACAAAGGGGTGAGGTTTCCATCCTCACCCCTTGCCCCCTGCTCTTTTGTCACCTCTTCTTATAAGAGGAGTACAAAGAGCCCCCTCGGCTCAATTGGCTTCGCCCAAGGTGTTGGGCTTACCCTAGGCTACTGAGCCCCACCGCCACGTCAAGGCGTGAACCATGGTGGGGGAGCCTAACGTAACCTACAATTATGTTTGATAAGAAATAATATCTCATAGTAAAAGTACAGGAACAATCTAAATGTTGTAAATTTTATGAAAGTGAAATCATATAAAAAATTCTGGCAACGGTTCTATTATTTTTTAAACCCAATTAGTTTTTTTTATATCCAATCCACGTTCAAACATACAAACTCTTCACATTTATTATATTATACCATCGAGTATATAACCGGATAGAGTAGTAATGTCAGCCATAAAATTCAAAACTGATCAGTGATTTGTCACTGACCTAATCAGCCAATCAGAGCGCAGAACTTACGCAGCGACGCAGCACAAATTTGGCGGAAATTGTTTTCATACAAAACACATAACATTACCGCTCTGTTCCGGTTATATGCTCGATGGTACAGAATATATATCCTATATTATACTAAGATAGAAGTATATTTAATGGATGTAAGTACTAAGAACAGTTACTGAGACTGGGCAGAAGCTAATGCGGTCAGTTACGTAAGTCCAATTGGTTTGCTGGTAGCCGGTTAACTCAGCTCCCAGGCGCAATTTCCCTGCTGACCTTTGTTAGCTCTACCGTTATTTCACTAAGGCCGAAATAAACTTAAAAAAAAAACATTCGAGCAATCTTCGTTTGGTAAAATAATAAATTGTCTTTATTTTTAACCTCCGGCGGAAAAGGGTTTTAAGTTTGATCGCTGTCTCTGTCTATGGTAATGTATCTTTTAAATGGGTGAACCGATTTCGATGGGGTTATTTGAGAGCAGATTTTAAGACCTCTTGTTATATTGCATTGGGGGTTTTTAAGGATATACTTTGGTTAACTGAGACAATATTAGCATATTTATTTAAAGTCACATGCTTAGTTATTATCAAAGACGATCTCCGTGCGGTGGTGTTGGATGCGAGTGGCGAGGGATCGGCCGTCTTGGCGTTCATTGAGGGAGGCCTATGTTCAGAGGAGATCAGAATTCGGTGAGTCACCTAGCTGGGAGGAGCTCTCACGTGTGCGGAGGTTGGGGCAACAGTGGCTGTTGCGAGGGTGGGGGGAGGTCCTGGCGCAGTCGCCGTACGGCCAACGTACGGCCGAGGCACTGTGTCCGGTCCTGGCAGCGTGGATGCGTCGCCGGAAGAAACCCCTCACCTTCCGCTTGACACAGATGCTCACCGGATATGGATGTTTCGGTGTGTACCTGTGTCGGGTTGTCAGGAGGGAGCCGACGCCAGTCTGCCACGAGTGCGGTACTGTGGAGGACTCGGCCCAGCACACCCTAGAGGTGTGCGATAGATGGGCCGCACAGCGTCAAGATCTCGTGGCTGTGCTTGGAGGGGATCTTTCGCTCTCGAGTATGGTGCGCTGCATGCTCGAGAGTGATGAGGCCTGGCAGGCGGCGGTCACCTTCTGCGAAAGCGTTATTTCGCAGAAGCAGGCCGCGGAGCGGGACAGAGAGGATGACGCCACGTCCATCCCGCTCCGTCGACGTAGGACAGGAGTGCGGGGGAGGCGCTACGCGCATCTCCTGCCTCCTGTCTAACGGGTCTCGGGGTAAGGTTGAGGTTGGGTACCTGCCCCGGTAGAAAAGTTCCGGCGTCGGTGGGGTGCTCCAGGTTGTCGGAGCTCCCCCATACTAGGAAGAAGACCGGTTAGCCCTTTTGAGGGAACCGGCCGGTCGCGGGGTGTGTTCTGTGTTAGAAAGATCCGGGACTCTCCCCTTCAAACGGCTGAAGGCAACTCGCAGTGGTTTTAGTGCGGTATACCGGCGCTGGGAGGGGGGAGCGCCGGGAGTCCCACATATCCCCGGGGTCGCCCCATCTCCGGGTGACTGGCGCAAAGCATTTCCACTGCGTCAAAAAAAAAAAAGGCCTATGTTCAGCAGTGGACGGATAGAGGGTGTGATGATGATGATGATGATTTAGTTATTTTCACTATAATAATAATAATAATAATAAGCCTTTATTGCTGTTACTATGATTTACATGCTTTAATATTTTTGTTACTGACCATCAGTTTCTCCCACAACAGCTTGTCCTTCGACAAAGTTTTCACTATTAAAACATGGTAAATATTTACCTACCGTGTTTTGCACTTTTATTTAGCGGTGTTCGATATTTCAGCATTGAGTATATAATATAAACTCTATCATCATCATCATTATCAGCCTTTAGCTGTCCACTTCTGAACACTCCCTCAATGAACGCCAAAACGACCGATCCCTCGCCACTCGCATTCAACACGGACCGGTAACCGCTCGTATATCGTCTTCCCACCTTGTTAATGGTCGACCAACACTTCGTCTTCCTAAACGTGGCCTCCACTCTTGAACCTTATTGGCCCATCGGTCATCCGTTCTCCTGAGTATGTGACCAGCCAACTGCCACTTCGACGAGCTTAGACAATAGCTTAGTTATAGACTCTATAGTACTTGCCAATTCATTTCTAGTTTTTTTTACTTAACCCATTAAAGGTCAAATGAAAAGTAGTAATATATTTTTTTATTAATGTTTATTTTTAAATATAATTTACAAGAAAAAAATGAAAAATCGTAGTTTTCATGAAATTACAGGGGTGTACTCAATTGAGTACACTGACCGCCTGTGTATGATTTTTTTCTGAACATGCCTTTTCCAAACAATGTGTCTTTAGACACTTCTTACATTACCAACGCACTCTTGAATGGCAAATGACGCACGCAACGCAGCTGATTTTTAATTTTATCAGTATATTATCATATTATTTTATAATATGATTCTCATTACTTATTTGATATAACTGTAAAAAAAATCATAAGTATGTCGGCCAAATAGTCTTATTTTGAAAAAAATTCGATCGAAGTGGCTGTTAAGTCATTGTCCACAAGATGAAGGTTTTATATCCCGAAATCTGTGCCTAAACAGGGCCTATATAAATTTCATATCAGAGGAAACCCTGTAAAACTCATGCCTATTGTGTTGATTTGCGTATAATTTGTTATATTATGATTCGTGTCAACAACATCATTATCGAATACTTGTACAGGATTGAAGCCTTACAATTCATCATAACCAGTACGCATTCTGTCATAAACTTCGGAAGGACTCTGAAAAGTTGAAGACTATGAATGGGTACATTTCCGCCAGGTTGGGTTTAGATCCTGAGTGGATGGGCTGGTAATTACTCGTCTTCTTTTCGAAGCCAATAGTTCATCATCACTGTCGGCATAGTCGGTAAAATAGTGATTCTCTCTATTCACATTCAATACTTTGATAATACCCGGTACATCTTGTGATATGAAACTAGTTGCCGTATCTTCATCGGCACCTTCCCCGTCATCAGATAACGCACTTGGATCAGGTGGTACCATAGCCAAGTCAGAATCTTATCGTCGCTTTCCAGTAAAAAGGCTGAGCAATAGTTTCTTCAAGCCTCTTGGCGCTGTTTAGAGCTGTAAATAGTCGTTTCGCCATTTCAAGAATTTGAAAAAAGTCAGTTATTTTACTTAAGTATGTGGTCAGTGTACTCATTCGAGTACAGCAACTTTTTTATGACTATATTTTTATGTTAGCTTTATATAATTAATTATATTTATTTCTATACCACAGTCTGATATGTATTTTATAAGAATGAACTGAAAAATAGTACGTGCAAAAAGTAATGGGTTATAAAAAATAAAAATAATTCACTTACCGCCACAGTGTTTTCGTACTACAGCTTCAACTGACACTTTTCGTTCAAAAAAGCTAAATTCCTCACGGTTTATTAATCACTTTAATTGAACAGTGTTATAATGAAGCAAAATAAAAAGGTACCCCACGTAAATTGTGCGAGATTTGTAATTTACACTAATAAATATCGCTGTACTCAATTGAGTACAGTGACTTCTAATGGGTTAAACTTAAACAAGACGTAAATTTAATTTTATTCTTGGGTGTATGGTGTTATAAAAATACATTTAGGCAAAGACAAAATAAATCGATAAAGATTAATAAACCAATTACCTATACAATAAAAGAGATTCACCCACAGGCTTCAACCGTCGCGCGTCGATCCTATCTAGTCCCATCGAATTTACGTCAGGATAACGTCTTTTGGACTGATTCAAGCACTAAACAATCTCGATGTTAGTACATTGACGTACAAAGCTATACATACACTTCAATGTAATTTTCACAACTATTTAGACAAGTTTATACATTATACATAACTAGCTGTTGCTCGCAGCTTCGCCCGCGTAACTAGGATTTACAGCCGTACGCGGATTGATGGTGATATTTTTTATAGCCTAAGTTACTCCTTATAACATCAGCTATCTGCCAGTGAAAGTCCCATCAAAAGCGGCCCATCCGTTTCAGAGATTAGCCGGAATAAACAGACAGACAGACAACATTTTAAAACAAGGTTATTTTGGTATATGCACCGTGTATACATACATATAAATTAAATAAAAAGCGGTTATTTTAATATTACAAACAGACACTCCAATTTTATTTATCTGTATAGATTATTTAAAATTAATAATTAAATTAAATAAATAAATAAGTTTATATTTCTAGAACATTTTATATTCTTTAGACAACCTTCACTTGAATACTAAGTTAATTATTCATCTAGGAACACATAATGCGACATCAAAATTTAAAGTCCTTTTAAATTTATTCTGTATAGCCTGCCCAGAAAAATAAAGACCCTCGCCATATTGCGGAAAATTTGGGAATTAATTTCTGTGTGGACTATACTATGTATTGACGTAAAAAAGATAGAGTGGCGACACTACGCAGGGTTTATATATATCTGGTCAGGCTATATACAGTAATGGAATTGTTAATTGGTAATAACAATGATTAAAATTATGGGGACGATGATAAGATGAAAGTAGTGATCTTCAATTGGATCCTCACACAGCCCTCCCACTTTGAGGCCAAGTCAATACTCAGTTAAGTGGGTACTTTGGGTTTAAGTCTATCCTGAAAAGTATTTCTTCGTTGTGCCTCGTTTTTTTTTCTTTAACGCCGGGAAAAGCTCTGAAGCATCCCGCGGGGGAGTGGGTCTCCCCACGCGGGTATGTGAGACGCGCTGCGCCCGAAAGCTGGTAAGTGGACGCAGCTCTACCCACTAAAACCAGGCGAGTGCCACCAATGCCGCCTTTGGTGAGGTGCCCCAGATCTATTAAACAAACAGGGCACCTCGACGGCTATTCAGTCCCCACCAGGTACAAAAACCCCCCTCGGCTCAAGTAGCTTCGCCCAAGGTGCTGGGCTCACCCTAGGTTACTGAGCTGACTGCCACGTCAAGCCCTGAACCATGGTGCGGCTCGTCGTGCGTCTGACGCTATTAACATTTATCGCTCATGATGAGAATGCAAGTAGCAGTGAATATCCAATAGAAGAAAAGGAATAATACTCAAATGCTTTAGTTGGATCAAAACCAAATGAAACTTAATTTACTTTTGAAACAATCGAATCGAATTTAAAATCGATTAATCGTTTCAAATTCGATAAGATTAATGTAGCGTTCGACGAAAACAATAAAACCACCGAAGCTATTTACAAGTATAACAGCCTGGCTACTTTCCAGGGTATTTACGCTGTTTCAAGTGTTAGGAATAACTAGAATCGTTTTCACTGTCTGGTGGGTTTTTAACACCAACCACCACCACCACACAAAACATATGGGATAATTATTGACATTGACATACAATTTTGTAAGAAGCAAACGTTTAGAGAACACGTGTAGTTTATTACTTACTTTAAAATGTGTCGTGTTTATACACTACGTCCATAAATAAAATAAAAAAGTACCTATCTTATAAAAAGCGGGTACAAAAGAGCAGCGGGCAAGGGGCGAGAATGGGAACCTCACCCCATTGCACTGATCCAACGTTGGGAGGGGTTGTTCTGTGGTGCGGGACAAACCCTCTGTGAAGGTGGCGTCGGTCTCCTGAGGGACTGACTAGTCGTCGAGGTGCCCTGTTGCCTGCTCATTAGATCTGGGGCACCACCGGTTTTAGTGAGTTAAAGTTTTGGGGCGCAGTGAGTTCCACATACCCGCCAGGGGAGACCCACTCTCCCCTGCGGGATGCCTCGGCATTTCTCGGCGTTAAAGAAAAAAAAAAGTATTTTGGTAATAATATTTTAAAATTTAAATTTTTATGGGTGCAAGAACCAGTCGCTGGACCATAAAAAAGTCATGGTTAGGACCATTTGGTCAAAGAAGAAGGGGCAGACCCATTTACGCGCTGGCTAGACGACGTTATAAAAATAGCAGCATTGGTCATCTCTGGAGACCTTTACGTGCCTTTACCCTCCGTTAACAGGGGTTATATTAGTGTATTATCTAGGGTTGTGTCTACGATTGCCTCTTTGGGCTTAGTAGTCTGGGAACAAGACATTTGTGGGCAATGCCGAAATGTCGAGCTCAGACAAATAAAAATGAAAACAATAAATATCCCGTTTTAAATAATTTTAATAGTCATGAAAGAAAATTTAAATAAACGGCAAAACGCCTTTTTCTTAGCGGAATATTCTTGGTAAATACAAATCTGATTGGCACTGCAGTGCTGACATTATTATGTGTAAAATACATTATTTTTTTCTCGTACAGGCAATAATCAATCGTAAGATATTAAATTAATTATATTAATTAGCAATTATCCCGCGAAAAACGCAGTCTTTACAGCAAATGTGTGAGTGCACGCATATGCATGCATATAGCACCGCCCTCCTTTCCCACACTGCATATGCGTACACTCGCATGCACCACCACCCCACATGCACCACAACCACAGTAAAAGACCACCACCAAACAATCTACGTACGTTTCGCCCCGACACCGAGGCATCCTCAGGATGTAGACTCTACGATTAGTAATCGTTAAGTGACTTGCAGGCCCAAACACCCGCCTTATATTAGCTGGTTCCCCCACTACCCCCACCGAATAACCGTATTATGGGAGAATTCGTTAAATCGGTTTGGTCATTCAACAATGCAATCGATTTATTATTTTTATTTTTTATTATTTCGAGTTGTTCCAACACACTTAGTCGAAATCCCTTGTCGCATTTATGTAAAACCTGGAACGTATGGCCGCTACTAACGTTATGTCCTGTCTCTAGTAGGTGTTTTGCGAAATGGGATTTTTGGGGCTGATCGTTCCTAAACGCTGAGATATGTTCTTTATATCAAAATATGCTATTAAAAATAGTATTGATTTAGTGAATAAAATCAAAGATTTGAATTTGCCATCTCGTACAAAATTAATATCACTTGATGTAGACAGTCTTTTCACAAATGTTCCATGCAAGGAAACACTGCAGATTATAAAACATTCTCTAGAACAAAAATCATTACCTCCTGATGAATGCAGGGAATTAATAGATCTGACGAGTGTATGCATGGAACATAATTATTTCAGATTTAATAACCAATTTTACATACAAAAGGATGGCTTAGCAATGGGTTCACCTTTAAGTCCCTTGATGGCGGAAATTTTCATGGACGATTTTGAACGCAAGTACATTGTCAAGAATAAAAACTTATTATACTACTATAGGTATGTGGACGATTGTATTATATGTTGGACAGGTACGGAAAGACAGTTTGATATATTCGTAAGAGATCTCAACAAAAAACATGCGAAAATTAAGTTTAAAGTAGAATTGGAGGAGGGTAACACTTTAAACTTTCTCGATTTATCGATTACTAAACATGATAACAAGCATGTTTTTGGCATCTACCGTAAGCCGACTTATACCGATACAACCATACCTATATCTTCATGTCATCCTTGGCAACACAAGCTCGCGGCTTTTCATAGTTACGTTCATAGATTAATGTCCGTACCACTTACGAAAGAAAACTATCTAAAAGAACTGGACATAATTCACCATATTGCTCACGCTAATGGATACAGTTCACAGGTCATTAAGAATATAATTAATAAAACACAAAATAAACTTACAATGAAATATTTATATGCAGTACCGCTAAATAAAGAAGTCAATAATTATAAATCCAGCTTGACCTATATGGGACCGGTATCTGAACGGATAGCTAAGACGCTGAGAAATTATGATGTCCATGTTGCTTACAAGACTAATAATACTCTAAGAAATATTTGTAACAACAAAGACAAAATAGACTGCAAATATTTATCTGGTGTTTACAAATTAAAATGCTCACAGTGTAACGGCTTGTACGTAGGCCAAACTGGGCGCAATTTCGAAACTAGATATAAAGAACATATCTCAGCGTTTAGGAACGATCAGATCAGATAATTGCTAATTAATATAATTAATTTAATATCTTATATAATGGATTTCCGCAAGGTAACGCCTGATTCTATTAACAATAATCAATCGTTCGATAAATTTGTCTCACCCCGTGATTTTGTGTCATGTCTTTGCGGCGACATTAAAATTCAAGCGGGAATTATGCAAATCCGCCGGTTCCTGGGCGTCAATATGAATATTGTGCCGTTGTCCGATTAAAGGCGTGTATATAGTTTACGTATATTTGTACGGTCCTAGCTGATGCAAGTAGCGAATTTATGGTCATCTTGGGGTTTATATGACCGTTTCCAGCAGTAACAGAAAAGGCTAATGAGGTGGATACTGTCATTCAGCTTATTTCTTTTGTAACTTTAACTGGTTTCAATTAAAAATGGAGGCAGTGTAACTGGCGCCGAGGCCATTATGCATAACAAGGTACGACATGTATGGATATACCTGGGGCATCATTTGTACATTCACATCTCATTGTCCCGGGACTTTGCTTTCATTGGAAGGGGCCTTGTTCAGCCGTGGATGGAAAAAGGATAGTGGTGCTGCTGATGATATATATTTGTAGGACCAAGATTGAAAGAGGCGAGATCTTAGCGTTCACCGAAGTCCAGCACCGGGCATCTGACGGCCCAAGGCATTACATACTCACGTAACTAATATCATTTTATTTTCTGTTAGTAGATAAGCAGAGGAAGTATCAATATTTCGGCCGTTTGAGGTTTCCTAAAATAAAAACTTGTCTAGCTTTTGAAAGATGCAGATCGAACATAAAAACTATTATAATAATTTTATGTAAAAAAGTTTCACTCAAATCGACCTAGATCTCGAAAGGAAGTTTGATTTCACAAGAAGAAAGTTCCAGAGGCATATTTTGAAAAACATTACTGATAGAAAAACTTTATTTTGAATAGTGTTGCTTAATAAAATGTTGATCATTAATTATATACCTTGTACACCGAGCCTTAGTAGACGCGACCAACTGTAAAACTTTCTTTACATATTTTAATGTCATCAGCATATTTAAAGCAGCTATAGAGTAAGCTGCTATGACTTATAGTAACATACTACAAACAAGTAAACACTTGAAAATCTTATTTAAAAAAAATCTAACCATAAATTGCCTAATAGCAATTGAAAGAGTGTACACTATCCTGCTGATTTCTATCGCCAAGCAGCTTTCTGCATTCCGGTAAAAACATGCTGTTCAGTTTTCGGTACCAAATCCAGAAACTAATCAGGTATATCTCGTCTATTTGATTGTGTGACTTAATCAAAGGCTTAATATAATTCTTTTAGCTTTTCATATGCAAAACGACAGTTACGTTTTTATAGGATAGGATAGGCAAACTGGCAAACGTGCCACCTGATGGTAAGTGGTCGACGTCGCCCATGAACATAAACTAGTTTACCTGGAACGAGCCCAGGCAACTCATCTATGTGTTGCCTATCCTGAGACATAAGATGTTAAGCCGGCGAGTGATAAGATGTTAAGGTCTCGGTGCCAGTAATTACACTGCCTGTCTTGCCCTTCTCTCCGAAACACAGCAAAGTTGTTTCACGGGAGAAACAAGCAAGATGGTGGTACCCATGCAGCCGGGAGCGCGGCACAGCGCTTCCCTCCCACCGGTAAATATAAATATTTCACGAAGACTTCTGAACGTTACATTCGTGGATAGAAACGAAATATCGAGCTCCGAAAAATTTATAGTACATGGTTACTATCCGTCGTTTTGAACAGTTTTAAGGGCCCCTTCTCCCAAAACTATAGGTATTTAACGCACCGAATCGCTTTGAACTTGCGTTGCGCGGGAGATGTCTTTATATGAACTCCGGTGACCTACCACTGCCGGCAAGCACGCCACAGTATACGAATATGCAGTAGATTGACTATGCTCGAATTATTCTTAGATGTGATAATTAATAATTATGCATAACAAAATCTTGTTGTTGTTATAGTTATCTAGTTTTGGATTTATAGAAATACTAGCTGGTGCCAGCGACTTCGTCTGCGCAGTATAAGATAGTTTTATTTCTTCACTAATTAATCGAAAGGAACTTCGATCCATCCGGGTGTCCCTTGACACATCTCTTTAGTTTTTTTTTAATAAAAAGTATCCTATGTTACTTCTAATACCTCCAAGAATATGTGTACAAAGTTTCATGATGATCGGTTAAGTAGTTTTCGCGTAAAAGCGTAACAAACATCCATGCTTTCACATTTATAATATTAGTAAGGATTAGCAAGGATGAATTAGCTACATAGGTCTAAAAGGTAGTGCCATGCTGCTTGCAGCCGAATTGGGCCGGCACGACCGTAGGGGTACCTCTCGTTCACATGATAATGGCGTCAAGTGACACCTATGCTGTCGCGTTTCTTGCGGTGTATGAGTTTCCGGTGTCCCATTGCAGGGGATGGGGTAAAGGAGGGTAATGCATCTGCATTATCTCTTGTGTGAATGTTTACGAGGACGACCTTTGAGGCTCAATGTTTAGCGCGTTAGCGTTCAAGCCGGAGGTTGCTGGTTCGAATCCCGCCAGGGAACAAAAAGTTTTCTGTGTTCCTGTTTTATGGATGTGTATTAAATATGTGTATTATAAATAAAAAACCTTAAATATGTGTATAGTATAAAATATTAAATATATTTCCATTGTCTGGTACTCGTAACACAAGTTCTTCGAGAACTTACCACGGGACCAGATTGACGTGATGCAAAAAGCGTCCTTAGATATTATTATTATTATGGGAGTCGGTAGTCATCTAAGGCTCCGAATGCTCGTTTGTCCCCCTAAGGCCTAAGCTATAAAAAAATCAATCATTCTAAGAATGCTTGTAGGAGATTAAAAAGTTGTAGACAAACATATTCTTTTATACTATATTAATTGTTTTAATTGTTTTAAAATTCAACAAAATTTAGTTGTCGTATGCTAGGTCCAGGTTCATTGTCATCGACCCATATATCATCGATTAATGTTAGACACGGGTCTCCTCTGAGAAGAGGGTCAAGGCCATAGTCCTCACGACACTGCCCTGTGGGTAGGGGGCTAGGAAATGATTGCAAATCAGAAATATTTTGTGATGAAGGTTCCTCATTTTCTTTATTGTCGGACAATTTGAATTCTTCAAGTGTTAACAATTTCTGGAAGAAGACATCACTACATAGTATAAACTATAAAGCAAAGTCGCTTTCCGCGTCTGACTGTATGTATGCTTACATCTTTAAAACTACACAACGGATTTTGATGCGGTTTTTTTAATAGATAGAATGATTCAAGAGGAATGTAATAGGTACATGCATAATATAGTAGATAAACACTCATAATTTTAGAAGTTTCTGATGTGATGTCATAAATAAGCACATTTTTTGCACTTACATTGCAAACGCTGGATGAACCCTAACAGATAGATCAAAATAATGTACTACATTATTATACACCTTAGCCGGGTCCGGTTCCGAATTAATTATTATTGTATCAATGTATGGTAGAATTGTGATAATCACTACATATTATAAAATAAAGTCCTACGCCAGTCCATAGATAAATAAGTATCATCTATGCGTATATGGTCGTATATCTAAGTTAACGTCGGCGAAGCTGCGGGCAACAGCTAGTTTGTGATAAAACTGTATTAGGATTCTTTTTCCTTATTTTACTTTTTTTATTCGCCATTTCAATTAAATAACTAGGTACTACACAAACTCAAGTATCTATTTATTTACACTAATTAAAGGTTTTGTATTGCAAACTAATTACAACTAAGAACAACAATTGTTAGTAAGTATTAAGTAGCTATATTATTTACACTGTGTCGTCTTATTTATTTAGACGTAATAATATAAATGCGCCGTAACAACGTAGTCACGAGCAAAAGCGGCACAGGTCCTACTTCGATGACGCCCGGCTGGGTACTGGCGCGACGTGGTGCGATGCGCGAGAGCCATTTTTATCGTTTTTTATTTTTCAAAAATTTTTGAAGTGACATAATAAAGATCTATGCAATCATTTCCACGTCATCCCCGTTTAGCAATTTAAATGTAAAAGTTTCATTAAAATTGAGTTACCCGAAGTCTCATACTACTCAATTTGCTTTTAAAATTGACGTTACTTTAGATTTTTTTTAATCATGTAAAATTTTAAATATTGTATTTTTATCCAAAAAAATCCCTAGATCAAAGATGTATCTATGGGAGAAGAGCAAGACCGGCAGTGTAATTACTGGCACCGAGACTTAACATCCTATGTCTCAGGATAGGCAACACATAGATGAGTTGCCTGGGCTCGTTCCAGGTAAACTAGTTTATGTTCATGGGCGACGTCGACCACTTACCATCAGGTGCTACGTTTACAAGTTTGCCTATCCAACTAACATAAAAAAAATGTTTTAGAGGCTCTTTTTTACAATGTTAGGAACAGTGAAGTCACGGGAAACAACTAGCGTTACATACATATAAATGCGATAACACAGAATAATATTACCCTAGCTCTAGATTAGCCATGAAAAAATTTGGGGTACTCCATGACGCGAGCCAAGTACGTTTAAAAAATTGTTTTCAATTATAAAATTTGCCACAAAAATTTTGCAATTATTGAAAATCACAATGATTACTTTTTTTTTAATTTCTATTTTTTTGTAAATTGCAAATTTTTCCTATAAAACGCTTTAAGCATACAAATTTAATTTAAACCCACAAAGCCTTGTTTATAAAGGAAATAAAGAAAAGAGTGCATAACAATTATTCCAAGCCTCAGGATAAACGCTTTTAGTCTTCCAACATCTTCCAACATCATGATCAGAGACTTCTGTGTTCTGGTTTCTAGTTCTTACATAAGCTATAAAGAATATATTATATACATAGTATATTAAGCATTTATTAGTGTACTATAGCTTGATTATTTAGGAAATTAAGCGAAGTATTAGTTTATTGTTCACCTATTCGGAGGGCAAATAGATACGGGTTAATAAACTACTCACATAATTGATAATTGAGGTGCCCCGGATCTGTTAAGCTAACAGGGCACCTCGACGGCTAGTCAGTCCCACAAGGGACCGACGCCACCTCCACAGAGGTATTGTCCCGCACCACAGAACAACCCCTCCCAACGCCGGGACAGTATAATGGGATGAGGTCCCCATCCTCACCCCTTGCCCCCTGCTCTTTTGTCCCCTCTTCTTATAAGAGGGGTACAAAGAGCCCCCTCGGCTCAATTGGCTTCGCCAAGGTGTTGGGCTCACCCTAGGCTACTGAGCCCCACCGCCACGTTAAGGCCTGAACCATGGTGGGGATATTAAAGGTATAGGCTGAATAATGACGAGTGGAATTTAGACATATTTTTATTGTTTTCATCATAGGTTAATGTAGTACTACACTTTAAATAAAATTTTTCTTATATTGACCGTACAATTACAGATGTGTAACATAAAAACCGACTTCAAAAATACATTACTAAAAAAAGATTCCGACGAATTGATAACCTCCTCCTAATAAAATGACGGTGTTTCTTTAATTTTTATGCTTACAACTTATAATTAACTTAATCTTCTAATATTGTATTTTTGAAGACGGTTTTTTTTTCTTAATTTTTTGTGATTCTAAAATTCCTCGTCTTGGCGTTCATTGAAGGAGGCCTATGTTCAGCAGTGGACGGATAATGAATGATGATGATGATGATGACGATGATTATGATGACCGCGACATACTATGGTATACTGCCAAAGCATCCTATACAATTGTTACATACAAGTAATAAAAGGAGCATAATATCATCGAGGTAAAGAAAACCAACCAAATAGGCATTATTGGGAATAACTAAAAAACTACTTGTCTGATCTTAATATAATTAATATGGGACCAAATTGGAAACACCAGCTTTCAAACAAAAAAAGAATTTTTCAAATCAGTCCAGCCATCTTCGAGTAATCGGGGAACATACTTAAAAAAAAAAAAATAATATTCCGACGAATTGAGAACCTCCTCCTTTTTTAATTCGGTTAAAAAATGGCATCGCCTGCATTTAAATAGATTTATAATACTCAACATACTCACTCACAGCGTTTTAATTACAAGTGTGTGCCCACGGACACATGTAATTAAAACTAAATTAATGTGTATGTTCTTAATGCTCCATGCAGGGGAAACTACAGACGGGTCCAGGAGCCTATCCGGGTAACTTGAATACATGCTAAATGCTTTCCACAGCGTCTTCAAAAGAGGAAATTAGAGACATCTACTAGTCAACTAACTTAATTATCTAGTGGGATGGACACGTCGTTCTGTGCGCCCTGCATGGGCATCTCCTTTTGGCGTATTTATTACAGGCCATGTACTGGCATTGAAACTTGGTAACTTAAGTTCAGAAGATTCAAGAGTTGTCTGGGCTAGTGTCAAAAACGACAGATTACCTATCCAACTAACATAATAAGTATCCAAAAGTAGTGGCAATATTTTAAGCGATTAAATAAGCGATGCCGCGCGCATTCACGATTTCGTCGGTTGCTCGCGCTGTTGTTTTTGCTGCAAATTGTTTGTTCAGGATCTTTGTAACTATATACTTCATCAACAATGACTTATGGTGGAGTAAACAAAATATAATAGCGACGATTATTATTAAGTTCCAGAAGCGAAAGTTTACTTACAGTTAATTTAGTTTATCAAAGTTGTATGTTGTGTATGACGGTTTCATTCCCTTGAGGTTTAACATTGATAACATATATTTACCCTTCTAACATATATAGTTCTTGTGGATACAATATGCCTCGTTGAAATAGGTCTATAATATACAATTAATGGAAAGGACATTAAATTGAACCGCATATATATAATAAAGTTGGTAGTAGGTCTCAAGACCCCACCATGGTTTAAGCCTTGTCGTGGCGGTTGGGCTTAGTAACCTGAAGTGAACCCAGCACCTTGGACGAAGCCATTTGAACCGAATGGGCTGCTCTATGTCCCCTTCTTATAGATAAAGGGACAAAAGAGTAGGGGGAAATGGGTGAGGATGGGAACCTCACCCCATTTCACTGTGTGGTACGGGTCAACCCCTCTGTGTAGGTGGCGTCGGTCCCTTGGGGGACTGACGCCACTTACACAGAAGTCCGGGGCACCTCACCAAAGGTGGCATTGGTGGCCCTCGCCGGTGTATACAAAAAAAAGACATGTACAATTACAACACGTAAATCCGCTTTTGAACTATCAACATCAGGCTAATTCCGGGCGTAGGATAAACAATATTATGTACCCAAACAAAATGAACAGGCAAACGGACAGATGATGCCACCTCATGCTAATTGGTCAACGTCGCCCATAATACCTACGATAAGTTTATCTGGGAGTAGCCCCGGCAATTCATGCTGAGACAAGATAAGTTAGATAAGATAGGTCTCTGTGCCAGTAATTACACTGCCCGTCCCGCATTTCTTTCCGAAACACAGCAAAGCTGTTTCACTGAAGAAATAAGGATGGTGAAACCAAAAGTATACAAAAAAATGGCTAGATTTTTTTGATGCTTATAAATATTGCTATTTTTACACCTCCATGCAATGTAACATTTATCTTTTTATATATAAAAATCAATGCCACTTTTCTTTGTAATTTTATAACTCAAGAACCAATCCCAACCAAATGTTTAGGCTTTGTTCGGACTATTTAGTAGATGGTTTATGTGAATTTTGCACAAAATCGGTCGAGCGGTTCTTCATTTATCACATTTTTTTATTCAATAAATGGCGGATCAATTTTGTAATGGAGATTTTGCTGTCAAATTGAAACTTTTTCAGTTGAGGTCATATTGAAACTTTTTTCAGTGTTGACAGTACAACATTATGTTTAAAATAGCTAGCAATTAATATTATATTTTTTTGTTTGAATAAATTAATTTGATGTTCCAATTTTTTTTATTTCACTTTAAACGTAGCAAAGCACGTACCGGGCCGCTAGTTTAATATATTATATTATTGACTTTACGCCATCTTGGATCTTAATTTGCAATGTTAATATTAATTAGGGTATTCCCACCTTCAATTTCATCTGTGTCGTAATCACTTGGACGTTGCTAAAGCTCGTCTACCTACATCGTTTAAGTCTGTTCAAACTTTAGCGTTAGCAATTAGCTTTGTCTAGCTTGTAATTAAATTAGTATTCTTGATCTACCTTATTATACTGTTCTATTCCTTATCATGTCCATGTTGGATGCGAGTGGTGAGCGGTCGTCTTCCCCACCATGGTTCAGGCCTTGACGTATCGGTGGAGCTCAGTAGCCTAAGGTGAGCCGCTGCACCTTCGGCGAAGCTAATTGAGCCGAGGACAAGTGGGCGAGGACAGGAACCTCACCCCATTGTACTGTCCCGACGTTGGGAGTGATTGTTCTGTGGTGCGGGGCAACCCCTCTGTGGTGGTGGTGTCGGTCTTTTGGGGGATTGACTAGCCGGCGAGGTGCGTTGTTTGTTTATTTATTAGATCCGGGGCACTTCACCAAAGGCGGCATCGGTGGCACTCGCCGGGTTTTAGTGGGTAGAGCTGCGTCCACTTACCAGCTTTCGGGCGAAGCGCGTCCCCCGCGGGATGCCTCAGAGCATTTCCCGGCGTTAAAGAAAAAAAAAGGATGAGGAGGAGGCCTATGTTCAGCAGAGGACGGATAGCGTCTGATGATGATGATGCTCATGCACATGCTTACTTCTTCGGTGAAGCAGCAGGTGCTAGAGTTCAGTGTATAATAATATGAAAAGCGTCCGTCGAAATGCATTCAATGAGGGTGGCGCTACATTAGAATTAAGGTTAATATTTAAACGTGTGTGCGAAAGAAACAAAACGTGTGTGCGTAAAGAAAGTACGCACACACGTTTTTGTTCTCCTCAGATAATGTTTTTTGTGATGAGGAGTAAATCTTCTATAGGATCTTTCAGACTCCTAAGGGGAGAGCTGGTGTATTTCGAATTTTTTTCCCACTAAAAACCACTGGTTGGTTCACCTCTACTTAATATGAGAAGTCCTGGGATCTCCAGGAAAACTTCAGAAATAACTCCCATCCAGACTTACTACCTTAACAGGCAACAATTAATTACCAGCACCTGGCACAATAACGGCGAGTCCCGGGTAAAATTGTCTGTTTAAGGGTTTTTTTTTCTTTGTCACCTGGAAAAGGTCTTACGTAGCGTGTGGGAAAAGGAGGGACACTCGAAAGATAGTAAGGTGGACGCAGCTCTACCCACAAAAACCCGGCGAGTTTCACCAATGCCGCCTTTGGTAAGTTGCCCCGGATCTGTTGAGCAACAGGTCCCCTCGACGGCTAGTCAGACCCTCAGGGAACCAACGCCACCTCCAGACAGGGGTTGTCCGGCACCACAGAACAACAAAGGCCAGAACCATTGGCAAGGCGGTGGGGATTGTAAAGTATCGTCAAAGATATTATGCAGTATATGATATATTTGAAGTTTAAAATATAGCTATCAATCAATGTTACGCTTCATCATCATCATCATCATCAGCCTCTATCCGTCCACTGCTGATAGGCCCCATAAATAAACATATTATGTTACGCTTATTCCCGTCTAAACAAAATCAAAGTCTGTTAGTTATTCTATATCAAGATATCACCAAACTTGCTTATTTAGCGGAAAAATGCTTCACAAACGTTACGTTTAACGTTACATACACAAATATAAAGGATTTTATTTGCGACAAACTCTTCATTATCCTTTAGGCTGATGGATTACGTTCATAATAATGGTATTCTTTATCTCAATCTTCAGTAAGCTAACATAATAAGATGACAGTCGAAACCTTTACAGCTTTTGACGTGATAACGTTTTATAAATTGATGAACGCCGGTTGCACGCACGAAAAAGTGTCACGTTCAGGCTTAGCCGAGCGTGCGTGCGAGAGTGCGGATTAAGAAATAGGCACGTTCGGCCTAAGCGTTCGGTTTGTGACGTATTATGACGTTATCACCTAAAATTATCGTTCGTAAACCGACTTTACACACAACAGGTAGGTTTTTTATCAATTAAGAGGTATGTCACTAACGATGAGCCAGAGGTTCTCTCATAGTCTCACGCTTACAACATAAACCAAGTTATCAACTTCTTTACAAAGTTACCACTCGAACAAACCTCTCGTTGTTCAGTGTTAGGGGTTTAACCTCGGAACAATAACTAAAGAGGGTCTAACGAACCTTCATTAATCCTCTAACTCTTTCTAATTACACGTAGTTGGCTGGCTGGGGTCAGTGGCCTTGATAAGACTGATAACACAAAAGGGTAAGAGATAAGAGAATAACGATTATGTACTAAACAGCTCGCTTACAAATTACTAGTGGTATCGTGGCATTTTACGCAGGTTTTAGTATTTGTTTTTTTTTTTTTTTTTTAATATTTGTAGTCTCAGTAACTGTTCGTAGTTTTGCGCGCAGTATTTTTTGTACAGTGAGATAATATTACAAACCAGTGTGATAGTATTTTTTTTTATGTTATAAGGAGGCAACCGAGCAGTCGGGACCTTATGGTAACTACCGACGCCCATATACATTCGCACAACCAAAAGTTATGCGCATGCGTTGCCATCCTTTTCCCTATCCCCCCAATGGGCCCCTGGAAACACACAAACGCGACAGTATAGCTGTCATTTGACGCCGGTGTTATGTGAGGGAGAGGTACCATCCCGGTCGTGCCGGCCCAATTCGCCTGCAAAGCAGCATGGCACTACTCTTACTTTGGAGTGAATATGTCTCTAAAATGAACTAGTATGGGCTATACTAGTTCATTTTACAGACATATTCACTCCAGGCGAATCGAGAACTTTGATGCTGTATTTACACATTCATGCGAACCGCGGGGCGAATAACGAACACGCATATGTAAACAGTGCGTTCGTTATTCGCCCCGTGATTCGTGATTTCGCCTTGGGAGCGATTTTTCGAACGCTAATCGAAGGGCACGAATGGCGAACACGATCTTGCTGTTTATACAATCGCCTGCATTCAGTGAACAGCTAGCGCCCGACCCAACAGGATGAGTAGACAAAATGGAGTGGATGGAACTTCAAGTTTAGTTTAATTAAATATCTTTTTATCAAAAAAATCAATCCATTAATCACTAACGAAGGACGAGGCGAATGGCGAACACGCGTGTAATTGCAGTATGATATATAAATACAAAAAAAAATGTTATTAGTTATAAAAGCTTGAAAAGCTTAGAAATTTATTCTTCTATCTAAGTTTAGATTCATACAATGAATTCGGATGAGAATTTTCACGCTTACAACAAAAGGTTGGTATTTTCTAAATTTCTATATCGGTTAGATCTTTTATGCGGCCGCCTTCACAGATTCACCTTTTCCATTTCAGATATCTAAAGGTCAAATATTTCTGCTATCCTATGAAATTAAAAAGTCGCAATAAAGGGTCGCTAAATTTCATAATTTATTTAATTGTCACACCTTTTTTACATTCGCGTAGGCAGAGACGACTTTTCTGCCACTCAATTATACTCATTATAATTATATTCACTCAGAATTTGGCAAATCCGCTTCGGAACTATTATACAAAAAGAAAAAAGAAGAATATTTTTTATGAATTTAATGGTGGATTAAAACCTAAAAAATATATTTCGATTAGCCAATTTAATTACTTTTAAAAGTCTCAGTCCTTTCGTGACCGTGATTGTAAAGCCACCGAAACGTCGGGATCATAAATTTCCACAATTTGTTACAGCTGGCATTGTTTAGTATTTTGTTGTGCAATATTTTGTACTAACCTTCGAGTTTCATTGGAACCACGAATCTTCAACAATAGAAGCATAAAGTTGAAGCTATAAGCTGAAGCTATAAGCAATAAAGTTACTTTTATGAATCATATCCTTTCAATGTATTTTAAGTTATCAATAATTTCGTTGAAGATTAAATTGACAATATCGATTATAATGAAACAATTTTTACGGATTTTATCGCGGTTTATTAAGATTTTTTTACAAGCCCGACGTTTCGGATACTTCACAGCAACCATGGTCACGAGAAGACTGAGGTGTCTCTTAATAAACCGCGATAAAATCCGTAAAAATTGTTTCATTATAATGAGTGAAATTCGCGTAAACGTTAGAAAACGTCAATCTGGTGCCGTCGTAAGTTCCCGAAGAACTTGTGTTACGGGTACCAGACATGGAAATATATTTAATACTTTTATAGGTACTATACATATATTTAAGGTTTTTATTACATAAACACACATTTAATACACATCCATGACCCAGGCACATAATAAACTTTTTGTTCCTTGGCAGGATTCGAACCCGCTACCTCGAAACTATTCATTTTAAGTTCTATTCGAGGTATATAGAAAATAATTATTGGGGGTTAATTCCGTAAAAAAGTTTCAAAATTGTGGTAAAATAATTAAAGCGATAGATATATAATATATTGAATTTATAGGTTTTGATATTTGATATTAAAAATATAATATTTTTAACTTTTCTTAAAAATTGTGTCCGTAAAAATAGTCATAAAACTACTTAGTATTTAGATTTATCCATTTAGAAACGTATGTACATGTTTTGAAGACAAACTTAAGACTAAGCCAATGCCGAACAAACAGGGTTTATATATTTAATAAGAAGAGAGAACTCCAAAAAAAGAGGAATTTGTTAATATATCCGCCATTTTTATGTTACAATCACATGATATTTGATATTTTCTTTATTCAATATCAGTTTTCCTCTTTGAATATTTCACTTCTTTAGCATTCCGCTCAAATGTAAAATAATATTTCTCATTGTCATCGTTAGTACCTTCGAGAATATTCTATGAATATTTTATATCATTTATAGTTTTCTTATCAGAAATTTTAAAATTATTACATGTTGGGGGGGGGGGGGGCAGGAATGAGCTATGTTGCGGGCATGCATGGGTAAAACCAACTTTTTTGGAACGAAGTTCCTTATGGGAATCTACCACTGAAATACAAATTCTTGACCGACACATCACTGCGTCAAAAAAACCATCGAATCCCACCGAGCTCATGTGACTTTTTTTGGTTTTTTTTTAATTTTACGCCGGGAAATGCTCTAACTTTTATCGATAAAAAGCATAATAAAAATGTATACTCGAGTAATTATTTTCTTTATACTTCGAATAGAAATTAAAATTATTATTTTATAATAAGGAACTTCGTTCCTATCTGGTGCTCCACGACACCACACGGTTTTTTTCCGTCAAACAGCTTCGGATTGTTTCACAGAGGAGGACAGGACACGGAGTATACAGATGTGTCCTCTGATACAGGGTTATATTATACATATAAATCACCAGTAACCTTCCAGCACTAACATCGTAAACGTTTCAACGGGCTTGAGCGTTGAGCTTACAGGGCACCTCGATGGCAATGGTCCCTCAAGGGACCGATGTTACTTCCACAGATTGTCCCGCACTACAGAAAAACCCCTCCCAACGTCGGGACAGTACAATGGGGTGACCCTCACCCCTTGTCCTTCCTGCTGTTTTGTCCTTCTAATAAAAGGGATACAAAGAGCAGCTCCCTCGGTTCAATTCGCTTCGCCCAAGCAGGACTTAGACTACATAGCCCCACCGCCACGGCAAAGCTTGAACCATGGTGGGGAACTCTACGCGCTACTAAATGGAACTGGAAATAAAATCTACCGAATTATCAAAAGTCGTAGAACAACCATTGTTGCTTATAATGCTAGCTATCTATTCCCGAGAAATTGAAGATTTTTTATACATAATATGTAAGATATAACTGGCACAGAGTTTCACGCGTTTGGCTGAGCAACGCATACGTTGTCTAGAATCTAGATTCTAGACCAGTACTATTTTTCAATGGTCTAGAGCCTTATCTCGTTTATTATCATTTTTGGGGCTGACCACTTACCATCAGGTGGTTTGCCTACTCGTTTGCCTATCCATCTGACATAATAAAATATATCTTTATTAGGTTACATCAAACTTAAAGATAAATTCTTGCTTTTAATCAACATATTTTTATTTCTCTGGGAAAATATATTAGGATCCCCAAGCAAATTTAGCACAGGTTGCGTTAGTATTTATGTGTTGAGCCTAAAATTCAAACTGACCTTAGTACATAAAATACTAGATTACTATTCACAAAATGTCGCGCCACATGTTCTTTACACTGATGATATTTTTTAATAGTAAGAACCAATTGGCATATACTTCTATTCCTACACCATCATTTATCTTTCCGTCAGTTGAATATAACCTTTAAAGTTAAATGAATGCAAAGACAGCCAAAGCCAATCACCAATCGCAGGGAAATGCTTTTTCGCATGTAGCAGGATCTCGGGTAGATCCTGACCCTATGTGGGACTCACACCTGGGAGTGCCCTACCCGTTAACGAAAACCACTGTGAGCGCCGTCAGCCGCTTTTTGTTGTAGGTACCTAGGCTTTTTTTTTCTTTTACGTTACGCACGCGTGTACTCTTATGTTCCAAATAGGACATAGGTTTTAGAAGGAAAAAAAATGATATCTTTTTAATATTTCTTAGAGTGTTACACCAAATTTCGCAACAACCATATTGACATTATGCTTAAATTGAATTCCATGTTTTCTGTCATATGGAGGCAACCGAGCACTCGGAGTCGTATGGTGACTACCAGTACGCATAGACATCCGCACAACCGAAAGCTTTGCAGATACGTTGCCTTCCTTTTCCCTATCCCTCCCAATGGGCCACCGGAAACTCACAAACCGTACGAAACGCGACAGCATAGCTGTCCTAATTCGCCGCATAAATGGCACCTCTTACAAAGAGCTAGTGCCATATCAATGATATCATGTAAAGACCCACACACAGGTAGACCTAATAATGTGTTTTGTACAAATAAAGACATCTGGTAAAGTAAACGACTAACCAATAGAAACAAGATATAAAACGAAGCGACACTATAAATATAGAATGTGCTTGGAAAGCAGTTGGAAAGACATTTTCTTTTCAATACCTACCTACGTATTCATCGAAGTTATTCTAAGACATGAAATAAACAAGCTCAAGGCGTTATCTTTCAACTGCTGTTCCGTTGATATGAATAAGTTGCTTAACCCCTGACGAAAGATGGGATTATTAGTTTGTCCGCTATGTACGTCTGTGGCATTATAGCTCCATTCCGTTCCGTTCCTCACTTCGCCTTCATTTCGTTGTCTGCCCATTTGTTCGTTTGTCTGTCTGTTGAACCCAAATCGTGTCTAATGGATTTCAGCAAAGTAACGCCTGATTCTATTAATTTTCTTCTAATCCATTAAGTGACTCAGCTTTGCGTTGCAGCAAGAACTATTATCTAAGTTAGCTAACATTTAGATCACCTAGAATTGGCACGATAAGTGATATAGTATATACCTATCATTATTTAAAGTAGGTAGGTCACCTAGTATTAGTAATATTACAGTTCCATAGTGGACCTATATCTAAGGTAGCCAAAGTCTAGATCACCTAGAACTAACATTAAGATCATATGGACCTCTTTTTGTTAAATTTTGGGCACCATCAGGTGGTGTTTTGAAGCAACTTAAGAATCAATTTTTTTTCGAATAAGCTTTAACAAAAATATTTTTAACAAAAATTTATCATTCTTAGAATAAATAGAAAAAGTAAAGGTTTAATAAGATTTCAAATATTCATTTCTCTCCTTTTTAACTTTGGTACCTTTTAATAAAACTTCCTGAGATCATTTTAAAGGTGAAATTTTGAATTTTTCCCCAAAAAAAATACTTGTAAAGATCTCTTGACGAAGACACCAATTAGGCCAATCCTTATTTGACCTTATAATGATGGCAACATTTTTGAATTTATTAAACAAAATGGTGGATGGTCTTTCCCGTTCATTTAAAAAATATTATAGTAACTGATTCTCATGTTGTTGACAATACTGTAAATAAACTATTTTATACCTTACAATTCTTATTTTCGTCCTTACGAAATCTATATCCAAATTATTTTATATCTAAATACTGTTTTTAAAAACGATAATTATTCAATCCGCCATTTTGTGTTCCCACCCGATCATGAAATATAAAAAAGATGTTTTATTTGATTTAATAGGGGTTTTATTTGCAAAATTAATGATTACTCATAATAAGTTCTGGTATTTGATTTAAAGATAAGGGGTCTAAATGCTCAAGTTTAAATTTCAAATGATGAAATATACCTACAATAAAATATTGCTTCAGCCATTTTTGGTCGACTTACAAAATTCTCGATCCAATTTTTTTTTTTTTTATTGAGAATATTTTGGTATTAGAAGGCGTGAGGACATAGGTTAGAATTAATACGTTACAGGAATCCGTATGAGGAATCAAAAAAATATGCTGTTAACTTCTATTTCGTTTCGTTTTCTTACAAATTTAATGTGTAAGGATAAGGAGTACAAAAGCCCATTAAATATTTAGTCTCTGATTCGTTCCTTATTCCTGATTAGGTATTGATTTTTTTAAAGCGATACTTCTATACGGACGTTCGGGCCGATCGCATATGTGCGCTTATCGCGCGGCCACTCTATTACCTAATACCTATCCGCGCTAAGCGTTAGATTTTACCGTTACACTAAACGCGCGGCTCAGGCGCGGCATTTTTAACGCTTAGTTCCTACGCTCTATATTATTCAGCTTTTCTTTTTTCGGGCGACTATCGACGCCCATACACATCCACACAACCAAATATTATGCCCAACCCGACGCCAGGAGGCCGTATGGTCGCAGATTGCACGGTTGGTGGGGGGCAACCCCCCACTTTAACAAACCAATAGTGAGCCAAATGGGCTCACACTAATCCGACGAAGCGTTAGGGCCTTTAGGCCGTTAGCATAAATTATTCCGAAAAAAAAGGCTACAAAGTAGCATGGCATATCTCTTGCTATTATATACTTATTAGTTTAGTTTATCGATAGGTTTTGATATATTTTTATACAAGTTGTTGCCCGCAGTTTTGCCCGCGCTAGCTCAGATTTACAGCAGTATCCGAAGTGATGATTTTTATTTTCTTCATAATGTATAACATTATTATTTCTTAATAATATTAGCTACATACATTTCTTATTCACTTTTATACATGTTTGACTTGAAGTGTTTCTTATTTGTTACCTACGAAATAAAGATTATTGTTATCCACGCTGATATTGGCAAATCCTTCGAAGCTGAAAATGAAGAACAAGAACAGATTTACAGATATTTTTCTTCTCATTTCTTATTGACTCATCGACTCATACAATATGTTTGACGTTTCAAGTATTTCTACGTTATAAACCTAGTTTTATACATTGTTATAAAAATTATATTTGGCATTGGAAAATTCTTGAGGAAGCTAAACTTGAAGATTATATTATTGTTATTGAAATGTGTCATGGAATCCGACAACTTTGTAGAGTCCGGGCTTGATAACTCGATACGTTGGGTTTAGAAAATGTATATATTTATCGAGCCCCGGAATATAACAAGCTTGCTTGATTTACCAAAGACAAATAGTCGACTGAGGTCAGATATTTCTATAGGAATATAGGCACTAGGCTATAGATATCGTCTGAAACCTGTGAACTGTGACATCTTTTGTGGTACTCAACACTATAGTAACATTAATCCAACTTTCATCATTATCATGGTCCTCTCATATGTCCCACTGCACGGTTCTCTTCTTCATCAGGCGAGGAGGAAGGGCCACAGTTCACCAATCCGCCGGCGCAATGGGGGGTGGTAAATTTTTCAAACTCAAATTTTTCACTGCTTTTAATCATCAAAAGGTATGCAAGTTTCCTCATAATGTTTCCCTTTACCGGCGAGCATACGATGTAGTCATTTGTGATGAACCCATGTACCATAACAATTATACCAAATATAATTTTTATTTAATGTCGCTAACATTGTATTTTTCTTTCAATATTTCGGCAGAAATTACTTTTAAATATTTAAGGCTAGTCACCGCAGGCAATACAGGAAAAATAGTTTGCCAAATCAAATTTTTGAGATACTTACTGTTAAATAAGGGTCATATATATTCTCCTTCTGCGAAGTCGTGATGCCGCAGAAGGAGGAGGCGGAGTGGGTGAGGGAGCGCACTGGCGCCCCTTCTCGCAGGAGAGCGCGGCGGCGACAGGCGGTCGCACCGCCGTGAGGGACCTGTGCGTGGCCGATCGGGGGATCTGCCGCGCGCGCGTAAGGTCCGTGCTATAAGGTGTCCTTAAGTGTTCGGGGTGCCTTAAGCGGAGTAGGAGGAGTGGACGCCACCCCCTGCCTTCAGAGGAGAGTGCCTCCAGGCACACCGTCGCCGGTGCGGACCATAACATAGTTCCCGCACCGGGCCAGTACGACGAGGAGAACACCGTTGGGGTTTAGTGGGTAGAGTCTGCGCCCACTTAACCATCTTTTCAGGCGCAGAGAGTCCCACATAACCCCCGGGCTCCCCCGGGTCTGGTGGTATGCATAAGAGCATTCCCCAGCGGGAACAAAAAAAAAAAAGGGTCATATATATCAGAGACTCCTAAAGATATTGTCTAAATAATGTGTTAATGGGTTACGTGATAAGATTACTTTACTCGATCATAGAGAAAATGCATGCGTACAAAGTACACATGTCAGAACTGAAACTTATTTGGCAAATTAATTTTTAAATCTAGTTTATATTTGTACTTATCTAAAGCTTTAAATTTCCGAGACTTGCGATGCGACGTTCGCTTCTCACTGTCTCTCTCTCGACTTCTCTCACTCGCTTGATCCCTACTCTCACTCCGTGGCTATGTGTTTCATGCTACGTTCGCCCATTCTCACTCTCTCTCTCTCAATCGGTCTCAATCAGTCTCTCCCTCTTCTTGAACAAACCCCCTGAAAGAGGCTAAAGTAAAAACTAAAACCAATAATTTGGGGTCTTATAAAGTGTACCTTAATATTATATTATAGGCATTTAATTTATCTCCTGTAGCACTTGTAACTATGAATAGTTAACTACTATTGAGGCCAAGTGCTTCAGCCATAGTGGGGTCATGACATTTGTTCTTCGAATTATCACTGCCAACTATATGTATTCCGGAACGAATCAATCCGACTATCTTTGAAGCGCAACTTGAAATTGAATTCGCAAGCTACATATCAGGCCGCTTGGCTTCTAAATTCTATATGGTTTAAGGTATGTTGTGTTTTCATCAAATCTAGTGTCATTATCAGCCTCTATCCGTTCACTGCTGATTTGCTTTTCTTTGATTGATTTTGATTTTAATGGTTTGTTTAAACAGGGTTTTTAAACGCGCTGATCTGCCAGTCATATTTGAAATAATAATTTGGCGTTTAACAGTCAAATTCATTTGCAAATTAATGACAATAGTATATTTTTTAGGTATGTATGGCCATATATTTTTGAGGTATGTTTTTTTTTAATTTAGGGTGGTGGGAGGGTGTGCTGGGCCGAGTCCGGCACAGGTACTCACCAAAGCAACCATGCCCGGTGAGCACCTGTGTCAGACGGAAGGTGAGGGGTTTGAGTTTACCTACTTATGTTGAGTACCGCTGTCCGAGACATAGGAGCGTGTCTCGGCAAAAACCTCTGCCATGAGTTCCCACGGAGAGTCACCAGCTAGGGCAGTGAATACGGTACCCCCGAATAACTCTTACCGCGATGACCCGCTGCGCCGAGCACAGCTGGGCATTATTCCTAGCAATGATTCTGTTGCCTTTTTTTGTTGTCGCAGAGGAAATGCTTTGCGCATTCATGCGGGGATTGGTCGTCCCCGGGGATATGTGACAAACTCGGCGCCCCCAGAACTACCCTCGGCGACGGTATACCGCACTTAAACCAATGCGAATTACCTTCAGCCGCTTGAAGGGGAGTGTCCCGGATCTGTACTAACACACGTGACCAGCCGGTTCCCTCAAAAAGGCTAACCGAGATTCCTCTTAATATGAAGGAACTCCGACAACTGAAGAACCTCCGCCGACACAAGAACTTTTCTAACGAGGCAAGGACCTACCTTACCCTGAGACCCGTTAGACGAGAGGCAGGAGGTGCGCTTATCGCCTCTTCCGCACTCCCGTCCTACGCGGTGGAGCGGAATTGACGTGGGGTCGTCCTCTCTGTCACGCTCGACGTTCATGGGCGACGTTGACCACTGGCGATGTGGTTTGTCTGCCCGTTATTATTCAACTAACACAAAAAAACAAATATTTTAATAGCTCAAATCAATAATCTTATTTTATTATCTAAGCGACAGACACATAAATATAAATTCTAGTCATCTAAAGCCTAGCATCTGAATGAAGGACGAACCTATCTAATACAAACGTTTTTATCCTCAATACAGTCTCTATTCCCTCACCGTTTAAACGATATCTTTCTAATAAAGCTAAAAAAGGGATAAATGATAAGTGTCCCTGTAGATGTCAAAAAGGGTTTTCTAATAGAATGGAAAAATCCTTTATATAAATAAAACGTAAGTGACCGATTGTGATGAAACCTCCAGAGGTGTCCATTCTATCGCATCGTTGATCGCAGAGGCTTTTTAGTAATTTTATTTTATTATAGACTAGCTGTTGCCCGCAGCTTCGCCCGCGTTAACTTTTATATACGGACGTAACCGGACCGATGATGATCGATGATTATTTTTCTACTTTTTTGCTATATCTCTAAAGGGAATAAGGCTGTGTTTTTAATGTAAGCTCCCAAGCGGCCTAAACTTTCTCACAAAAATTATCCAACTATTTATCAATTTATACAGTCTTGGTAAATTATATACGTTAACCTGCCTCAGGAATTACTCTTGTACTTATCTCATGTTGACAACAGCATGAAAATCCATTTAGTTAGTTTGTACCTAATTGTACAGATAGACAGACGCGAGGAAGGACTTTCTTTTATATTTTATTTTTAGTTTGTATATTATTATTTATGTTTTGTTTTATATTCTCGATCGGCGCTGCTTTCGCGTGCTCTTGTTTCAGTAATGCTCTCTCAAATGCGGTTTAACCGGACTCTCGCTCCGCAGCAGATTCTTGTGATCTAACTAATCTCATTCGCTTAGCGTATTTCGATGTAGCAGGAAGAGAAGTTTTCTTTCTGGAAGGCATCGTGTTATAACCGTATTAAAAGTATAGAAATCATTAAAACTACCCTTATAGAAAAAGAATCACGTAGCGCCAAATCTAGAGACTGAAAATTAATAACTAACCAACTTTACCTATATTACCTTTATTGAATTATATATTAATAATTAACTAGATCTAGTAACACCCCCTTCTATGTATTTTTAATTATTTTCAATGTACAGAATTTACAGTACTACTACTACTACAGTTTTATTATAAGTATAGATACAGATAGATAGACTAACTGCCATATACTACCTGGGATTTTCCTCCTTTTCCTGTGAACATATTAAACGAGTTTACTCGTATTTTTTTTTTATGTTACTTGGATAAGCAAACTGGCAAACGTGCCACCTGATGGTAAGTGGTCAACGTCGCCCATGAACATAAACTAGTTTACCTGGAACGAGCCCAGGCAACTCATCTATGTGTTGCCTATCCTGAGACATAAGATGTTAAGTCTCGGTGACGTGACAATCCTTTCCATAAAGATGTTTCCTAAAATATACCTATAGATATACAATATAATGTATTGTTTTCTCATGCCTACGCGAATTACATTCATTGTAATGAAACAAATTTTACGTATTTTACCGTACACGTTTTTTTTTCTTTAACGCCGGGAAGTACTCTGAGGCATCCCGTGGGGGAGTGGGTCTCCCCACGCGGGTATGTAGGACTCGCTGCACCCGAAAAGCTGGTAAGTGGACGAAGCTCTACCCACTAAAACCCGGCGAGTGCCAACAATGCTGCCTTTGGTGAGGTGCCCCGGATCTAATGAGCAAACAGGGCACCTCACGGCTAGTCAGTCCCCCAAGGGACCGACGCCACCTCCTCTGTGGAGGTGGCGTTGTGCCGCACTACAGAACAACCCCTCCCAGCTTCGGAACGGTACAATGGGGTGAGGTTCACGTCCTCGCCCCTTGTCCCCTGCTCTTTTGTCCCCTCTTCTTATAAGAGGGGTACAAAGAGTCCTCTCTGCTCAATTACCTTCGCCCAAGGTGCAGCGGCTCACCCTAGGCTACTGAGCCCCACCGCCAAGTCAAGGCCTGAACCATGGTGGGGATTTTACCGTACACCTCTCTTGACCAATGTTGTCAAGTATCCGGAACGTCGGGTTTGTGATAAACTTAATAAATCGCGATAAAGCTGTAAAATTTGTTTCATTTAAAGTAGCTTTTTAACCGACTTCAAAAAAAGAGGAGGTTCTCAATTCTTCTGTATTTTTTTTGTATGTATGTGAAACGATTACTCCGCCGTTTGTGAATGGATTTCGATGGTTATTTTTTTGTTTGAAAGCTGGTGCTTCCAATTTGGTCCTATATTAATTTTATTAAGATCTGACCAGCCATTTTTTAGTTATTCCCAATAATGCCTATTTGGTTGATTTCTTCTACCTCGATGATATGCTGATATGCTCATTTTATTACGTCTTGTCGATATTGTAAAGCCTTCAATACATGTTGGCCAAGTGTTGCCGAGTGAAGGCCAATACTAACGTATAGACAGTATGTTTGCATTGTCTTGCCATCGCTCGGTGTCGCTCGCCTAGTTGGCCGAGTAAAGGCAAGCGCCAACGTGTATAGGACTCATTTGGCGTAGCTTGTCACAACTCGATGCCGCTCTTGGTCACTCGCCACACTTCGAAGCCGTGTTGGTTTTTCTGCACAAATCAAAGGCGCTCGCGCGCGCTTGGCCAATAGTGTTCACATGTTTGTCCGCACGGTATACAATTCAACAAAATTTCAACAAAAAAAGAAGATATTAGAATTTATTAGACACGTAAATGATCCTATACATGACTTATTCTATTTCCGTGTATACTCAACATCCACCACCTTCTTTTTGCCTTTCCTTTTTCACAACTTTAGTGTGGTATACACTGATATAATAATTATAAGCGCTCATTAAATACAATCAGCAGCTGCTGCAATAACTTCTACGTCGTCCATATTATTTTAATGCATAATACAAACTGACAGCGTCCAACGTGTGGGCACCTCTTCAAAACTTGTGTATATTGGCCATTTGCATTAGTTTGCCAAACGTCTAGGCAGTAGCGCTTGTCTTGTATTAATTTGCCTACGCTCGCATTGGCCTAAGCTCGACCAACATGTATTTTGCAGGTATAACAATTGTATAAGATGCTTTGGTAGCACACCATAGTATTTCGCGGTCATCATGATCATCATCATCATCATCATCATCGTCCTTTATACGGCCACTGCAGAACATGGCCTCCTTCAATGAACGCCAAGACGACGAATTTCGGAATCACTAAAAATTAAGAAATAAAAGCATTGTAAACACAAAGTTTGTACATTAGTAGAAGATTAAGTTGATTATAAATTGTAAGCACAAAAATTAAAGAAACACAGTTATTTTATTACTTTTTAACCGACTTCAAAAAGGAGGAGGTTATCAATTCGTCGGAATCTCTTTTTTATTATTTTTTTCTTTTTTATGTATGTTACCTCATTACTCGAAGATGGCTAGACCGATTTGAAAAATTCTTTTTTTGTTCTAAAGGGTATACTTCCCAAATGGTCCCATGATAAGGAAACCAGGATCTGATGATGGCATCCCAGAGAAATCGAGGAAAACTTTCGAAAATCGTAGGGGCAACTAGTGCGTTTGATATTTTTTTTATTAAGTGTTTTGAAGGACTACAATTTGATGAAGGTCTGGAGTCGATCTGATGCTGGAGCCGAAAGACAATCAAGGGAACTCCTCAACGATTTACACCAGTAACCTTGTGTTTGGGCTTGATTAATTTGTGATGATGAGAACTTTACACCTAGATGGGTTGTGACTGTCATTAGGGGTCTGATGATGAAGACAAAGGACAGTTAAGGGAACTCCTCAACAGTTTACAGTAGCTACCTTGTGTTTGGACTTAATTAATTTAAATTGATGAGAACTTTGTACCCATATGGGTTATAAGCGCCATTACAGATGTGATGATGGAGACCATACACAGTCGAGGGGAATCCTAGACGATTTACAGCTTTTATTGAGCTTACTTCATACGGTAAATAATATTATGCTAAAATCATGTAATTTTATTACTTGTCGTTGTTAAATGAACAAAAAACAACTGTGCCTTGGAAGCGCATCATAGTTTTTCAAGGTCATCATAATATCCATTCTATATCGATATATTGGTGATGTTCTATACCTATACATAATGGAATTATTTAACGAATAGCAGCAAATCTGCCGTGATTGCTTTCAATTACATGTACATAAAGTTTTACACAATTCCATTTCGGTTTTTTCATTTGTTATGTAATGAATTAAACCCTTTCTACGGTCATCTCATTAATACAGTGCTATTTAATCTGAGCAACGCGTTTAATAGTTCTACCCATATTTTAGACAAATAAAATCAGTTATCAAATTTTGAAATCACTAAAAATTTAGAAATAAAAAAAATTTAAACAAAAATTAAAACCGACTTCAAATAAAAAAAAAAAACTAAAAAGTAATAAAATAATTTCCTTAATTTTTGTGCCTACAATTTATAATCAACTTGTTCTTCTACTAATATACAATATTTGCGTTTACCACGTCATTATTGTTACTTTTGGAGTCGGTGTCAGCCAAGGTAGGTAGGTTAGGAGGTAGGTACATCAGCAAATAGGACACCGGCTTCAAAAGTAACAATAATGACGTGGTAAACGCAAAGATTGTATATTAATAGAAGAACAAGTTGATTATAAATTGTAGGCACAAAAATTAAGGAAATTATTTTATTACTTTTTAGTTTTTTTTTTATTTGAAGTCGGTTATAATTTTTTGTAAAATGTTTTTATTAGTGCAGAGATTTGTCAAATTAAACTAACAACATTATTATATTATTAATATACATTTAGGACAAAAAACTTATTGCGATGCTATTTTCTTAATGAGTTTAATATATAAAAATGTTTGCACACCAAACATTATACAGATCCATTAGGTATACAGATCCATCTCCGACACCGCTTGACTGATGGTGTTAAAAATTGGCACGCCTACATATTTCTGTATGGATACTGTTTTTTTTTTTTCATATATAGAAGACAGTCCGGAGAGTCGTTTCACCTGGTTGTAAGTGATAATCAAAATCCATAGACACCCGCTACATGAGAGAATTAGCAGGTGCGTTGCCTTTCAAATATAATAATAATAATAATAATATCTATGGACGCTTTCACACCACGTCAATCTGGTCCCGTGGTAAGTTCTAGAAGAACTTGTGTTACGGGTACCAGACAACGGAAATATATTTAATACTTTTATACTATACATATATTTAAGATTTTTATTATATAATACACATATTTAATGCACATCCATGACCAAGGAACACAGAAAATATTTTTGTTCCCTGGCGGGATTCGAACCCGCAACCTCCGGCTTGAGCGCCAACGCGCTTACCACTGAGCTACAGAGGTCGTCGTCGTCGAGAAATATGAGTATGTTCTTTTCTTGTAGGTTTATGTTGTAGTTAATAATATACGAAGATGCACTGTAGTTCAACTACATTAATTTCCAAAGACAAACTGTGGATAACAGCTAAAACGCTAGATTGTATTTTATCGAAAAAGTATGTTACATATCGTTATAATATACTGTATGGAATAATCTATACTAATATTATAAAGCTGAAGAGTTTGTTTGTTTGTTTGAACGCGCTAATCTCAGGAACTACTGGTCCGATTTGATAAATTATTTCAGTGTTAGACAGCTTATTTATCGAGGAAGGCTTATAGGCTATAAAACATTACGCTGTGACTTATAGGAGTTGAGTAACGCGGGCGAAGCTGCAGGCAACAGCTAGTGCAATATAAAGAGGTTTTATGTTCTTATACTGGCCTTATTGATTGTTTTTTTTTTTTTTTATCTTGTCACTCTATCTGTATGCGTCATAGCGTTGTGGTGTGTTTTACGTTTTTACATTAAATTAATAAATAGTTAACTGAAGTAATTCGAAGTAATCCTTAATCCTTTATAAAACCTAGAGTAGCTAGACAAATAACATTATCAATAATATACAACCTCGCGAGGGAGATTATATTTAACAATAATTAATTTTTTAACACGTACATCACGTTAACTTAGTCTCATTGTAAGAGCTATTGTGTACTAGATAACAAAGATAAAGATAAATTTTCAACACTTGTATGAACCTAGATATAATATTTATTATACAAATTGACCTTTAGAATTTGAACTCGCGTCCGCCTTAATACCTTATTTTCCTGTTAGTGAGCTACACATAATCTACATTGTCACTAGGAGATATTATTATGTCTCTATTCTCATGCATTCGCTATCCGACGAAAAAACATATCGTAAAATTTCTCAAGCAAACCTTTCTGCAAGTGCAAATACTGTTAGGTATGACAATATTGCTCTTATGCTAAGAAATAGATGTCTTGAAACGTTAAGGTTTGTCTATAATTTCATTATTCGATCTTTAATCGATTTTCTGAACATCGATTTAAAAGTCGATTTTCGATCTCGATCTTCGAATCGATGGTGCCTCATATTGAATTACATAACGAATCATAATAAAAAATATGTTTAAATTTAGTACGATGAGTTTTGAGGCGAAGGTTATATACGGACTTTCGGGACACAACCCGTTAATAGTTTACCCGTATTCAGACAAATAAAATAGGTTACTGAATTTCGGAATCGCAAAAAATTAAGAAATAAAAAAATATATAAAGAAACGGACTTCATAAAACATAAAACTAAAAAGTAGGTAATAAAATAATCGCGTTTCTTTAATTTTGTGCTTACAACTTATAATCAACTTATTATTCTACTAATGTGCAAACTTTGCGTTTACCACGTAATTATTGTTACTTTTGAAGGCGGTGTCAGCCGAAGAGGTAGGCTTCAAAAGTAACAATAATTACATGGTAACGTTTATCACGGTGTCGTAATTGTTAAATATTAATTGTAAAAAAATGTACAAATGTATGAAAACAGTTTTAAACTTACTATGTAGGCACATATTTTATTTCATGAACCTCGATATTTCGGCATTGTCTGAGAATGCCCTAAAATCTTATATTGCAAAAAATCGCGGATCTCAAGAATGCCCTATTTCTCAAGTCAAATCGTATAGAATAGAACAATTTATCAGAACATGACAAGCGAAAGTAACATTTTAGATTACTGAGAACATCCTGAATTCTAAGTATTGGTACATACCTACACGCTACTTACTGTACAATAACTTTTAGCTCTGTTTATGCTAATATTAAATTTAGGCTTTTTATGTTAGTTGGACATTCAAACTGGCAGACCTGACATCTTATGGTGCGTGGTTTACGTCTCATACACTGGTATGATGATAGTTTCTTTCCTTTTTTTTTCAATCCAGCAGGGAAATCCTTTATGGATGTAGCCAGAATCTTCGGGTGTATCCTGACCTGACTTGCACCTGGGAGTGCCCTACCTGGGGATAGGAAAAAGGAGGGCAACGCATCTGCATAGTCTCTGTTTGTGCGCATGTGTATGGGCGTCGATTGTCCTATGCTATAAAAAAAATCTATATTCGTCACACCAATTATCTGCACTTACAAGCCAACGAGCTCGACGAGCTGATCGTTAGGCTAGCCACCCGTCATCATCGAATGATGATCTTTATGATGATAATGTTTATAATGACGACGATGATAATGATGAACATTTGTTTCAGACATAACCCAAAGTCAGCTGTTATGCCGGGGGGTGTCCACCCACAAGGTGTGCGGGCTCCGGGCGCATGCTCCTCGCCTGTCCTTCGTCACCAAGGATGAGGAGCCCCACGACCTTCGGAGGAAGTCCGCTAGCAGCCGTCTGGGATCCTCACCCCGGTCCAGCATCGGGGAGGACAGGTCTGATGGCATCGTGCTCAAGTAAGTAACAGTTTAACTGAGTTCCCGGCTGCATGGGTACCACCATCCTGCTTATTTCTCTCGTCAAATAGCTTTGTGTTTCGGAGCCATGATCAGGTAGTCAGTGTTGTTACTGGCACAGATACTTAACATCTTATGTCTTAGGATAAGCAACAATCTCGAGCGGTGGATGCGCCGTAAGCGCAAACCCCTCACCTTCCGTCTGACACAGGTGCTCACCGGGCATGGTTGCTTTGGTGAGTACCTGTGCCGGACGGCCCACAGGGAGCCGTTCACAGTGTGTCACGATTGTAGGGTGGCGGTGGACTCGGCCTAGCACACCCTCGAGAAGTGCCCGAGATGGGCGGCGCTGAATCTCGGTCTAACATCAGTCATCGGAGGGGACTTGTCTCTTCCGAGCGTCATCACCGTGATGCTCAGTGACGAAGAGTTCTGGACGGCGATGATCTCCTTCTGCGAGGCAATAATGTCTAACTTTCTTCTGTCTGTCTTCTTTCTGTCTTTTAACTAAAATTCAAAATGTCTTATAATGAAAAAGCAATACATACAATATCTACTCAAAAGTATTTTATTATTGTATCGTTTAAATTATATTTAGTATCGTTTAAACATGGTCCCTGATTTATATTTAGAAATGCATAATAATCATCACATATCCGCCTGGGGAGACCCACTCCCCAGCGGGAAGCCTCAGAGCATTTCCCGGCGTTAAAGAAAAAAAATGCTATTCTGATGTATAAGCTATGTAATTGCAAAGTTTCATTAAAATCCACTCAGTTATAGTTTTTGCGTGAAACAGTAACAAACATACATCCATACATTCTTACAAACATTCGCGTTTATATTATTAGTTATTAATTTTATTAGAAGTAGGATTACTAATTCCTTAATTCTTATTAGTAAAATTCATATTTATGTCAGGTGATGGGCCATCATGGCGTTCATTGAAGGAGTCTTATGGAAAAAATTTGGATATTGATGACGAAAATTTAAGATGAAATGACTAATGACAATAAAAAAACCGGCCAAGTGCTAGTCGGACTTGCGCACAAAGGGTTCCGTACATTAAATAATATACAACATTAGACACTTTAACAAAAAATATCCATTCTGCACAAAGAACGGCTTTGTCCCTCAAGAGAGGAATAGTCGCAACATTTTTTTTGCAACACTCCGTGAACGAACAATTTTTGTTGGCTTTAACTCATTTTCGAACACCCAAACTCGAGACTGGTTTTTGTTTCGGGTTCGTACGCGTATATCTGATACGATGTTGTATCAGGTGACGAATCCTGAGGATCCTTTGAGAACCGCATTTGAGGATCCTGCGTGGAATCTTTCGAGAGTTCTGACGCACCAAGTAACGCGAGCCGCTTTTAGCTCTTCACAGAGCAAATGCGGTATCCATCGGAAAAACAACTTTTTTACACCTAATTGTTCATGCAAGATTATTTGTATTTGACTCATGCCAATGTCTAAAGTTGCCTGAATTTCGCAACATGTATGTCACATGTCGATCTTCCTCAATCAGCTTACGCACAGCATCAACGTTTTCTTGGGTGACTGCAGTTTTTGGACGACCTTGACGGGGATCATCACTGAGCTTGACACGTCCACGTTGAAATTCAGCAAACCAGCGATAAATTGTGGTTTTGGATGAGGCTTCATCACCAAATGCAGAAATCATCCGGTCAACACACTGTTTTTGCGTTAAACCACTTCGAAAGTCATAATAAATCATCGCTCTAGAATTTTCTCGAGTCAATTCCATTTTCTCAACGACTAAACAAGTTTGACAAGACCTTGTGACAAGACCGAGAATCTTTTTTTAAATAAATTAATGGTATTCGATTTTTAAAACCAAGGAGTTTTCAATTAAAAATATATTAATATGACAGGAACAGTGGAAATATTCCATTCCCAATACATTAAGTGCAGCCTATGTATTAAAAAACTACTTACTAGATCTTGTTCAAACCAATTTTCGGTGGAAGTTTACATGGTACATCATATATATTTTTTAGTTTTATATATATTATTTTAGTAGTTACAGGGGGGGCACATTTTACCACTTTGGAAGTGTCTCTCGCGCAAACTATTCAGTTTAGAAAAAAATCGTCTTGAAAACCTCACTATCATTTTTGAAGACCTATCCATAGAGATACCCCACACGTATGGGTTAGATGAAAAAAAAAATGAGTTTCAGTTCTAAGTATTTATTGTTTTTTTTTCTATTTTTGTGTAAAAATCTTAATGCGGTTTACAGAATACATCTACTTACCAAGTTTCAACAGTACAGATCTTATAGTTTCGGAAAAAAGTTGCTATGACTTACGGAAGGACAGACAGACAGACAGACAAACAGACAGACAGACAGACAGACAGACAGACAGACAGATAGACAGACAGGCAGACAGACATGACGAATCTATAAGGGTTCCGTTTTTTGCCATTTGGCTACGGTACCCTAAAAAAGTTACACTTGAACACAACTAAGCATATACATTGATATAATTCAATCGAAAGTCATCCATGCATGCATGCGGACCGCAATTGGAACACCATATTGCACTTCTGGGCTGCCGCTAACGTGATCATACGCATGACTGTTCCAAACGGAACAAGCTTAGAAATGATATTAGGAATGCTAGCTTTAGTAATATAAGTATAATTAAATAGTATTAGTAAACACGACTACGTCTCTGAATATCGCAATAAGCTCAAGTGGCTCCCCATCAGCCTTCGCCGGAATACTCACATACTCCATCTGTTATACATATAATATAGTCCATCTACACCTGTATAATTTAAACATAGGTTTGCATTTTTCACTCCTGATGATAGCAACTTCCCTTAAATGCAATGATTTATGAACAAACAGGGTGCTTCGACGGTTAGTCAGCCCCTCAGGGGAGCGACGCCGCCTCCACACGGGTGGTCCCGCACCACAGAACAACCTCTCCCAATGTTGGGATAGTACAATGGGGTGAGGTTCCCGTCCTCACCTCTTGCCCCTGCTCTTTTGTCCCCTCTTCTTATAAGAGGGGTACCTCGTCACAATTAGCTTCACCCAAGGTGCTGGGCACACCTTAGGCTACTGAACCTCACCGCCACGTCAAGGCCTAAGCCATGGTGGGGATGATGGCAACTTGCAAGTCAAGGAACTTGAAGTTAAAATTTCCTTATAATAAAAAATTTTTTTTACGGATTTTATCGCGGTTTATTAAGATTTTTACAAGCCCGACGTGTCGGATACTTTACAGCAACCATGGTCACGGGAGGACTGAGGTGTCATACGTCCTATTATTACAAAGTTATTCGAAACTACCCTATGATACATCAATATTTTGGTCAGTCCTAATTTCCTAACCATCATTCGAAAATTTATAATGACTCTTTAACTGCGAGCTATAAAACTGTGGAATTCTCTTCCAATAAATATAAGAGGAGCTCAAAATTTACTCTTTCAAATGATTGTTAAATGCAACTTTATGACGTCATAAATGGGTAAAATTTTAGCTATCCGATATGCTATACTAATTACTAACCCCCAACTCGTGTTGTCCCTCTTTTTTTTTGAATCTGACACGTCGTAGCATGAGTTTAAGTACGTCTTAAATTTAAGATTCGTTTTGAGTATTTGGGGGTTAATAAGTTATGTATTAATTTTATTTTATGTTAGAACTTATCATAATATGTATTACATATATAATATGTATAATATGTATTACTAGTGTACGTTTGCGCAGGATAAGATTTTAGTTTTTGAAGTGAAACTTCTTTGCGCGCATGAGGGTTAAATTTTTACGGATGAAACGTCACGAAAATGTGCAACGTTTTTGTCCAAGAAGAGGGAGAGAGTGAGATGGAGCGAATGTCCCATCGCAAATCTCGGAAATTTAAAGCTTTAGATTAGTATAAATATAAACGAGATTTAAAAATTAGTTTGCCAAATAAGTTTCACTTCTAAAATGTGTACTTTGTACGCACGCACTTTTTTTTCATAAAAACTACACATAATATATGCACGCACACTGCTCTTTTGTCCCCTCTTCTTATATTATAATAATAATAAACCTTTATTTCGGGCTGCATAGGCCCATAGATAAATACCTTAACCTATACACACATAATTATAAAACAAGATTGTTAGTAAATGCAACTTAAAACTATGTTGGTATCACTTCACTTGCACTTAGGTCTTAGTGCGTTCCGGTGGCACTTGTCCGCGGAAGCGGCGGAACACTACGCCCTGTGGCCAGAAGTCCTCCTGCATGACGAGGTGCAGAAAACATGTTGGCACTCGCACCACGAACGCCTTGAAATTGACGTTGCGGCGCGACTCTAATAGCTGCACTCTCGCTGTGTACTTGGTCTTTTGGCGCACGTACTCCACGATGTCTTTCGCCTCAGTGGTGTAATGTAGGCGGGAGATATACACCGGGGTGTTCGGTCCTGCAGCACGTATGCAGTTAGGCTCCATGGGAGCCGTGCCACAGCGGTTCTTGTTAGCTTTCTGACGGTGCTTCCTACTTTGCACTGTCATAAAACCTTCTTCATCAGCCCGCTTCGATGTCTTCTCAGGCTTTGTGGCTGGAGCGGTGCTCCTGGCGAGATTTTCATTCCTCGCAGGTACTGTAGATACAGGCAGCGGGGCTGGCCGGGAATTTCGTGCAGCAGTACGAGAAGGAGCTGCAGTGACGGATGCGGGGTCGCGGAGCGTGCACAGTGCATGCTCAGCAGACTCAGTATTCCTCGGTGCCGGCGAAGACAAAACCGCTGACGCGAAGCTGACGCTCGATAAATCGAGGCACGCTCCACGACGCGTATTTACGTTCGATGCATTAGTTGGTGACCCAGTTACTACTACCGATTTACGCAACTCTGTGATTTCATTGCGCAAATCAGCGACAGTATTCTGGGATGCATCTAACCTCTTTTGCACATCCACTAAGCTAGCCTTCAAAAAGACAATGTCCTTCAGCAGGCTCGTGACGTCGACATGGTCGAAGGTGACAGGAGGGAGTTTTCCCAAGTCCTTTGCCACAAACGTCGGGACGTCGTCGGGGTCGGTCTCCTTCAGCGGCGTGATGATGTCCTGCACGCTCTTCTTTGTCCCGTCACGCCGGCGGGACACCATCTGGTCACTCTTGTTGAGTGACCTGTACAGCAGCAGCTTGGCAGCGGCGATGTCTTCTTCACTGAAGTTCGTTGAGCAGATCTGAACGGCGGATAGCTCATCCATCACGTCCAGCTTCTGTTGCAGGAACGCCAGCAATTCGTTCGCCACAAGTTGTTGACTCATGACGAGATATAATAACGAGCGACGGCTTGCGCCGCGCTACGCGTTTACTTTTATTTTGTAATTGTATATATATATATATATATATATATATATATATTATGAGGTATACAAAGAGCAGCCCCCTCGGTTGACTTTACTTCACCCAAGGTGCTGGGTTCAGCTTAAGCTACTGAGCCCCACCGCCACGACAAGTCTTGAACCATGGTGGCAAGAATGAGATGCCTGTGCCTAAGCGGAATTAACATCACGCTATTCATGAAAAAAAAATCAAAACGTTTTTGAACCCTTTTTTTTTTTGATAGGTGCATTGCAAGAGTTTCGAATTTGCAACATCCAAAATTATATTTATACGAAATTCTTTACTAAGAATATGTTTATTTTTAGATAAATATTTTATACGATAAAGACAGCAGATGTTTATTCAAATAACTTTAACATCACGCCTCTGAATATAAATCTCTACGCAGGCTTAGTATTTAGGCTGTTATTACATACGTGAGAGTGTGCCTAAAGTTTCAGAACAACCGAAACCATACTATCAAATTCGTGCCAAAGTTCTTACAAAGTAATATCAAAAGTTCTTTGGTATCCTAGTTTATTTATCTCTTTCGTATAAGAAAGTGAATTTCGTGTTAGATAAAAATATTTTTTTTATAACTTTTAAACTATGTAACAAATGTTTAAAAAAGACTTATATTTTTCGATAAAAATCTTTTTTTTATCGTATTGGTAGTCTTGGGTTCGCTTTCTATTTGTAAAAATTTTTAAATGACTTCAAAATAGGAGGAGGTTCTATGTTCGTGTGTATTTTTTTTTGTTTGTACTTTTAACTGACGATAATATAGTTTTATTAGATTAAATTCCTAGGTTTCATCATACGAAGATGTACGCGTTGCTTATAGTATAATTAGATATTTTATATTAGTAAGGGCAAACAATAAATGAAGCACACATTGCTTTCTAAGATTAATATGAATAATACTCGTTGTGTTGTACGATGTTTCGGAGATAAACAGGTTCAAACAAATAAATCCTCAGCTTTAATATCAGTATTGTATAGATATACATTTTGTTATTTTATTATCAGCAGTGTTTCAGACTGCAAAGGGAACACGCTATTTTAGAATTTTTATTTTTAATATGTGAAATGTATCCTTATTGTCACAAGATATTTGAAACCTACCTAGATCAGTATATTTTAGTAATAGGTAGGTGCAATCGAATTGAGCCGGCACGACTGGGATAGTACCTCTCGCTTATATAAAACCAGGGTCAAGTGACAGCTATGCTGTCGCGTTTCGTGCGGTTTGCGAATTTCTGGTGGCCCATTGGGGTGATAGGGAAAAGGAGGGCAACGCATCTGCATCACTTTTGGTAGTGCAGACGTCGTTGAGCGTCGGTAGTCCCCATAAGGCTCCGACGGCTCGGTTGCCTCCTTAAGACATAATAAAGAAATAGATCCATCCTGCATAATATTGTGATGTGCTTATCCGTTATACAAAAAGTTTTTTTTTCTTTTATATTGCAGCTTTTGTTTACATAAGTTTCACTAAAATTAATATTAAATTTTTTACATGTACTTATTTCTTGTTTAATGTGTGATACTGTCATTCTTGTTATAATAAATAAAAAAATAGAAAAAGTTTAGAGAAATAAAGAACATAAAGCTATCGAATTTATGGACTTAATAACCTTATTTAATTGATACAAGTTAAAGTAGGTCACTGGTTATAATAATTTACTAATTAATCACTTTATTGAGTGTCAAGATATAAAATAATGATAAAATCCGTATCGAGCAGCAGTCAACTAGTTTAATGGCGTCTTCGGATCGCCCATAAAAATAATTTTATTTGTTAAGTAAACTCTCAGTTGATTGAAACGTTGATATTAACTAAGTAAGGTCCTTACACATGATTTCCTTGGATTTAAAAAAGGAAGACATAACTTGGGTGTAACATACTGCCAGTGCAGCTATCAAGTATGTTTTTTTTTCTTTAACGCCGGGAAATGCTCTGAGGCATCCCGCGGGGGAGTGGGTCTCCTTAGGCGGGTATGTGGGACTCGCTGCGCCCGACAGCTGATAAATGGACGCAGCTCTACCCACTAAAACCCGGCGAGTGCCAACAATGCCGCCTTTGGTGAGGTGCCCCGGATCTAGAAAACAAACAGGACACATCGACGGCCAGTCAGTCTCTCAAGGGACCAACCCCATCCACAGAGGGGTTGTCCCGCACCCCAGAGCAACCCCTCCCAACGTCGGGACAGTACAATGGGGTGAGCTTCCTGTCTTCGCCTCTTATCCCCTTCTCTTTCGTCCCCTCCTCTTATAAGCCCCCTCAACTCGCTTTGCTTCGCCCAAGGTGTTGGGCTCACCTTAGGCTGCTGAGCCCCACCGCCACGACAAGGCTTGAACTATGTTGGGGACGGCATACTTGCCTTGATCACTATCAATGTTGTATAAGGACATCTACAAGTCAAAAGTAGTCCTTGTACCTATGCTACCAGTATGGAACCCTTTATTGACAACGTATCCGTGGGTCATCCACAAAAACTCCTCGCTGGAGCCCACGATAATAATTTCTCGCTAAGTCAATATCCAAGAGTAGATACAAATTCAGTTGCATGTTTGTTTATTTTGCTGTAAGCCGGAATATATCATGATTCATCGGTCAATGACCTCGTAAAGTATCGATAAATTTACCGGAATTTACCAGCTGATATATTTAGCTACCATCGATAGAGTTATGTGCATAAACTGTTAGGGCAATATTTATACTGTAATAGCTCATATAGTCTTGCGAAAATATGAAACTAGCTGTTTCCCTCAGTTTCACATGCCTCAATATATAAAAAATTTGCAAGATAAAATATACCTTTCTTATATAACTTTCTTAATAACCAATCAAGCATCCGCACGACGCAAAAAAATATAACCGACACGACCGAGCGCGCCAAAAAAAAACGCGCGTAAACCCGACTCATTATAAAATGAAGTTGTCAACGATAGGGTATAGAACAAGTTCGCTAGAACGTTCCGCAGACGTGGCATTTAATACAGATTATAATTAATAGTATCGAGTAGAAGGAACTCTTTGAAAGTTTTAATCGATAAAAATTCGTTTGAAGTGTGCAAGGTGGCGGTGCAACCAGGGGAGCCATAACCCTAAACCTAAAAAGTAATTTGGCCATATTGGTAGCCATACCGCCCCAGTGGTTGTTAGATGCCTAATAAATGCATAGTTCCAGAGATTTGCGTCTTCATACAAACAAACTCTCTCAAAACCCCCCCCCCCCACCGAACACCGAGGGCGCCTTACAGCACAGACCTTCTCACGCACGCGGTGGATTCTCCGATCGGCCGCACGTCATAGGTATCTTGTGGCGGTAACTCTTCACTACGTCTCTCCACCTACCGGAGTTTCCCAGGGCAACCACTCCTCCAGTATCATGGGAACCTTCTCCACTAACCGCTTCGCGGTTGCACGCAAAGGTGAAAGGTAATTTTGCTACGTAAATCTTCGTCTTTACTATATGTTGTCTGTTTGTCACGTCTAAACTTGTGTTTATATACTAGCTTCTCAGGGAATAGCGAAACTTTCCCGTTTTAATGAAATTCTATTACGGTTAAACTGTCTGTACGTATGTGGTACAAAATAGTCGTTTGACTATTTTGACACAACAGAAAACCGCAAAGGCTGCTATTTTCTGCAATAAATAAAAAAAGCGTGCGTAAAAAGTATCATGTCAGAAGTGAAACTTATTTGGCAAAATAATTTTTAAATCTCGTTCATGCTTATACTAATCTAAAGCTTTAAAGTTCCGAGACTTGCGATGCGACGTTCGCCCTATCTCACTCGCTCGCTCCCTACTCTCACTCCATGGCTATATGCTTCATGCTACATTCGCCCTTTATCATTCTCTCTCAATCGGTATCAATCACTCTCTCCCAGTTCTTGGACAAAAACGTTGCACATTTTCGTGACGTTTCATCCCTAAAAATTTTACCCTCATGCGAGCAAAGAAGTTTCATTTCGAAAATCCGCAAACAAAAGCAAAACGCATATTAGTATTATTTCTTTAAACATAAAATATGTAGGCATAATAATATATTACCATGATTTTATGAACTCGCTTGGCTTTGTCTGTCCGGGTGGAATATCGTAAGTGTTTTTATCCTTTTCTTTTATATCAGATTTTTACATTTCTTTATTACTATTCTACATGTATGGATTATTGAATATTTTTTTCTATTTCTAAACTAACATGTATGTTTTTCCGTAACACCATTTTTGCAACTCACAGCGTTATCCGCAGTGATGCGAATTCGAGAATTTTGACACATCTTCTTTACTTATAATACCAACAATTTGAATTTTGAAATTTGTTGCATCACACTGGATTTATATTGCCATAGTAATAATTGGATTTCGATTCCAAAATGCAAAAATTAGAGTACGAAAAGTAGTAAGAGGTAGTGCCATGCTGCTTTGCAGACGAATTGTGCCAGCACGACCGGGGTGCTACCTCTCGCTCCCATAATACCGGCGTTCACGTTTCGTATGGTTTGTGAGTTTCCGGTGGCCCATTGAGGGGATAGGAGAAAGGAGGGCAACATAATATCTGCATAATCTTTGGTTGTGCGGATATGTCCCATACATTTCTGCACAACCATAGATAGTCGCCAAAAGCCTTCGACTGCTTGTTTGCACTCCTATGCTATTAAAAAAAAAGTTTATACTAAAACAGGTAATGTTGCAATTGACAGTGGAATCTGCGGTGAGGCAGTATTCGCGCTGGTTCGTTTTCGAATGCTTTAGTAGAAGTAGTAGTACGAGTAAATAGGAAGGAGAAGGCTTTTACTTTATTTATTTATTAATTACCTGTTTCGTGTTCTTGAATTCACTTTTGAACACTTCTTTTTTTTTAACGCCGGGAAATGCTCTGAGGCATCACGCGGAGGAGTAGGTCTCCCCACGCGGGTATGTGGGACTCGCTGCGCCCGACAGCTGATAAGTGGACGCAGCTCTACCCACTACAACTCGGCGAGTGCCACCAATGCCGCTTTTGGTGAGGTGCCCCGGATCTGGTAAACAAACAGGGCACCTCGACGGCTAGTCAGTCCCGCATGGGACCGACGCCACCTCCACCGAGGGGTTGTCCCGCACCACAGGACAACCCCTCCCAACGTCGGGACAGTACAATGGGGTGAGGTTCGCATCTTCGCCCCTTGCCCCTGCTCTTTTGTCCCCTCTTCTTACAGAGGGGTACAATAGAATAGAATAGAATAGAATAGAAATTTATTAAGGAATAAGCATCTATAGTTTATACACCGTTATACATTACACATACTTAATCTAATATACACTTACATGGCACATATAAAAACTTTAATTAGATACAGAGATATTAAGAACAGGTTAGATACAAAATACATACAATATAGGTATAAAATTGATAACGTAGACATAAATATGCGCCGGAAAACGCACAACAGTGTAACAATACAGACACTATTCCTCAAAAGGCAACCACTCAGTTTTGTGATTGTGGTATCCAGAGAAGCCACAATCCTGATATTATGTGGTCCCTAATAAATCTAATGTTGTTGATTCAGTTGAACAACTAACATTATACCTACATATATTTTTAACACAAAGTTACCTAACAAAAAAAAAATATCTTATATAGTAGGTAGTCTTATATACAAAGAGCCCCCTCGGCTCAATTAGCTTCGCCCAAGGTTCTGGGCTCACCCTAGGCTACTGAGCCCCACCGCCACGTCAAGGACTGAACCGTGGTGGGGCTTTTGAATACATAGCAGAGATTCATTTGGGTATATCTTGATATCGTATTGCAATTTTACAGTCCTTAATTGGTCGAGCTGAAGTTAGCTAAGAATAACGTCCCAGAGAGATTATTAAAAAGGGACGACTTCAAACTGCTCTCATTAAATTGAACGTAATGTAACGTAAATATAATAATATCAACCCTTTTATGTCCCACTGCTGGGCACGGGTCTCCTCCTTGAAATCAGGCGAGGAGGGTTTTGGGCCATAGTTCACCAATGCGCTGGCCCAATGCGGGTTGGTGAACTTCACACACCTTCAAAGACTTTTAATCCTATCAGGCATGCAGGTTTCCTCACGATGTGTCCTTCACCGGTGAGCAAGCGATGGCCTTATGTTCAGATGCACGTAGAAATTAAGAAAAACCCATTTCTAGACATCAAAAGGGGGGGGGGGGATCAAACCCGGACCTATCGGCTATCACTCAGGAGGCCGAGCCCGTACCCACTAGGCCATCGTCGCTACATACGTACATATGTTAAATACGTAAGTCCATTCAAACACACACCATACTCGCACTTTTAGGACGTAATACTACAGATAATGAAGTTTTCGAAGAAAAAGTTACACTATTACACACAAGGAAGCGAAACAAGGACAAAAAAGAAAAAATATTATCAGTAGTTATAGTTCAGCATTGGACGGAGAGGGGCTGATGATAATGATGATAAATGGCATTAGTTACGCTCATACTCTCGTACGGAAGATATCTTATTGTGTTAATATTATGTTTAAATTTTTAGATAATCTTGATTTATAATAGCTATGTGTATAACAAAAACGTTAGCTTAATTAGTCTTTAGAGTCACCTATCATGAAGCTTATCGCAATCAAAAAACGTTACTCGATATTTCTTATATACATAATTCTTCTATGCGTGTGTATGTTACACTTAACTCCACCTAAACGGCTGTACTGTGTAATTTTGATGAAATTTTTTGTGTGACAAATGGATTAGAGAATTTAGATTCACAATTCGGTCCACTACAAAAATGTTTATACAGGACGTCTGTCGGGTCCGTTAGTCTATACCTATAACTAATATTAGAAGAAAGTCAATTCTTTCTTGTGTGTGTTTGATTGTATACATCAAATAGGCTCCGGAACTACCGGGCCGATTTGAAAAATTGTTTCATCGATAAAAAGCCACATTTTTAGAGTAACATAAGGTATAAATTGTAAACCCGTATGAATCCGTGACGAAGCACTAATTGTATGTAAATATAAAATGTGTCTAATACATAAATATCGCTGTTACATTACACCATGTCGGAACTATATTTTTTTTATGTTTTTTTTTATGTTAATTGGATAGGCAAACTGGCAAACGTGCCACCTGATGGTAAGTGGTCGACGTCGCCCATGAACATAAACCAGTTTACCTGGAACGAGCCCAGGCAACTTATTTATGTGCTGCCTATCTTGAGACATAAGATGTTAAGTCTCGGAGCCAGTAATTACACTGCCTGTCTTGCCCTTCTCTCCGAAACACAGCAAAGCTGTTTGACGGGAAAAATAAGCAAGATGGTGATACCCATGCAGCCGGGAGCGCGGCACAGCGCTTCCCTCCCACCGGTAATATGAGATATCAATCCGCAGCCACTCAGACGAAAACAATTTCGCGCGTTGATTTGATTTTGTGAGTCTACCAGACCAGTGTATAAGGATAGTTACAGCGATAGCAAATTGTTCCTTACGTATTATTATATGTAACAATAATAATATATCTATGGACGCTTTGACACCACGTCAATCTGGTCCCGTGGTAAGTTCTCGAAAAACTTGTGTTACAGGTACCATACAATAATATATTTTATACTATACATATATCTAAGATTTTTATTATGTAATACACGTCATATTTAATACACATCCATGTTCCCTGACGGGATTCGAACCCCCTACCTCCGACTTGAGCGCCAACGCGCTAACCACTGAGCCACAGAGGTCGTCAAGATAATATTAGTAGGATGTAGACGAGGATGTAGATTACATTACACGTGTAATATAGTGTAACTATTTGATTGATTCTAAAAATACATACAGAAACTATTATATGTTTCGACAGTACCTACCTGTTTGTGTCGCTATCCTTTGCTCCCATATCCATTTTGAATGACATTGTGTCTCACTTTGGTCAGGGGACGTTTCAGTCAATTTCACATACGTCATTTTCCTCACAGTTTTAATCATCATCATCATCGATATGTCCCATTGATGCAGGGTCTCCTCCTCGAAATCAAGCGGGCGGTTGGGCCATAGTTCAACATACGCTGGCCCAACGCGTGGTGATGAACTTCACACAAGTTCAAAGATTTAATTTCATTCCATGCAGGTTTCCCTGTGACGTTTTCTTTCACCAGTGAGCTATTGATGTTGTCATGTTTAAGTACACTAGGAATTCAGAGAATCCTATTTCAGTTGCGGCAGTCAGGATATAATCTAGACCTCCTCGACATCTAAGGCCTAGTCCATACTCGCCGGTGACAAGAACATCATCGCACACGCAGCGCCTGCGTTTTACCCGTACTAATAATTTAGTTGTGTAGTTCTACTTTCCATTAAAATTAATAACCTATAAAATATGGAACTAGCTGTTCCCCTCGGTTTCACAATATATTAATATAAATAATATCAATTTTAGGTATCCGACCTGTAGCGGAGACCACCGCATTCAAACGAACAATCAAACTCTTTACTATTTTGTTATCAAATACTCGGTACGTGGCTTAAAAGGGATGTAAAAAGGGTCATTTTTCAATACAAAATTGATACAAGAAATAGTTTTTATAATGAGAATTTATTTTAACTTAAGAAATGCTTACAACTTGGCAAAAAAGAGTATGACGTGGTGACAGGTGGAACTAAATATTTTACTAAATGGAAACCTATGATGTTGACAATACTTAGCCGAGAAATACTAGATTTTGAGTAAAGTTTAGTGTTTCACATTTAATAATAACGATTTGATTAAATTATCTTACTGATTTTCCATATTATGATGAGACCTAAGTGAAAGTGGCGCCCTCATTTTTTCCATACTCTATTTTGCCACGCTGTACGTAATATATATTGTTACAATTTTAATAATTGGATTTTATTCTTGATATACTCAGTCGAGGCTTTTTAAATCATTCCAAATTACGTGACAGAATCCTGACATTATTTTTGTAGCTTATAATTTAAAAGAACTCATCATATTCACATGTTAGTGTTGATGAGCAAAAATGGCAGAAATATTTATATATCGCAGAAAACACATACTTCTTCTTATATTGTATAGGAGGGCAAACGAGCAGTCGAAGTCTTTTGGCGACTATCGACGCCCATATGTCCAGAGATTATGCAGTTATGTGAGCGAGAGTTACCACCCCGGTCGTGCCGGACCAGTTCGGCTGTAATGCGGCATGGCACTACCTCTTACACACTTGGCACATACATATACCAAAATAGCATATTTTACTATTTTTGACCGTCTGTCTATCTGTCTGTTTATTCCGGCTAATCTCAGAAATGGCTGGGCTGATTCTGATGGGACTTTCATTGGCAGATAGTTGATATAAGGAGTAACTCAGGCTATAAAAATAATCATCATCAATCCGTATACGGCTGAAAATCTAAGTTAACGCGGGCGAAGCTGCGGGAAACAGCTAGTTATTTATAAATCTAGACTTGACCCGTATATTTTTTCTATAGATTACAGTGGGTCAAGAGACTCGAGATGTAAATCGGATTGAACTTAATTAGTTACGGCTCCCACTTACCTACAGGTTATCTTAATTGAAATATGTTTGTATGCGATGAGTTTGGGGTTTGTTTAATTAGTTTTAGAAATTGTACGTACAGACAAACACGCTATGTGTAAGAACATTTAGAATTTAAATATGGTGTAAAGATGATATCGAAAAAAATTTTAGGCATTATTGTAGTTAAATAGCAGTTTATTAAACGTCAAATTAATTCTACTGCCAGTTTCAAGTACAGTAAAAATAGAATTAAACCTCGCACTAAATTTCCGATACATTTTTTTTAAAAGGCACATACTGAGCGTAAAATCACAGAATTCTGACAGATCCAGGTAGAGTTTCAAGCGCTCTTGAAAAAAAGTTTACTAACATGCTGAGACAGACAGACATTAACATTAACAAAGTTTTGCCTATACTCTATACTAGTATGATAAAGGGGTTGTTTGTCAGTTTCAATGTAGGATACAGTCTTCAAAACTACTCATACGATAAAAAAAAATATTTTTACAGAAATTCTACTTTATCGCGTAGTGATACCACATGAGTAAGTAAACAGACAGAGACAAAGCTTCCATACAGCAATTATGGTAGGGTTGTCACAGGAGGATAAAATTAAACGAACAAAACGTTTTTTTTTATTGAGTAGTAATATATGTACATATTCTATCTTTATTACAAAATATTTTTTGTTTACTTATATTTTTTTATTGCAATAATCTGTTGTACCTTATAATAGAGTGGTAAATTCTAATGGAAAGCACTCTCATTGCATATCAGTTTTTATCATAACTATTTTAATATTTTTTATTCCGAACAGGAATCGTCTCCTAAATACGTATTCTGTACCTATACTTATAAGATTTAATGTCGGGTCAATGTTTTACTAACAAGAGTTTAGGCACATCCATAAAAACTTAGTGAACAAAAGTAATAATAATTAGTAGAAATAAAATAATAAGATACAACTTACAGCTTGGCCAAAAAGAGTATGGAAAAAATGAGGGCGCCACTTTCACTTAGGTCTCATCATAATATGGAAAATCAGCAAGATAATTTTATCAAATCGTTAAAAATAAATGTGAAACACTTAACGTTACTCAAAATCTAGTATTTGTCGGCCAAATATTGTCAACATCATAGGTTTCCATTTAATAAAATATTTAGTTTCACCTGTCAACACGTCATACTCTTTTTAACCGACTTCAAAAAGGAGGAGGTTATCAATTCGTCGGAATCTTTTTTTTTATTTTTTATTTTTATGTATGTTACCTGATTACTCGAAGATGGCTAGACCGATTTGAAAAATTCTTTTATTGTTCTAAAGGGTATAACTTCCCAAATGGTCCCATGATAAGGAAACCAGGATCTGATGATGGCATCCCAGAGAAATCGAGGGGAACTTCCGAAAATCGTAGGGGCGACTAGTGCGTTTGATATTTTTTTTATTAAGTGTTTTGAAGGACTACAATTTAATGAAGGTCTGGAGTCGATCTTATGCTGGAGCCGAAAGACAATCGAGGGAACTCCTCAACGATTTACATCAGTAACCTTGTGTTTGGGCTTGATTAATTTGTGATGATGAGAACTTTACACCTAGATGGGTTATGACTGTCATTAGGGGTCTGATGATGAAGACAAAGGACAGTTAAGGGAACTCCTCAACAGTTTACAGTAGCTACCTTGTGTTTGGACTTTATTAATTTAAATTGAAGAGAACTTTGTACCCATATGGGTTATAAGCGCCATTACAGGTGTGATGATGGAGACCATACACAGTCGAGACGATTTACAACTTTTATTGGGCTTACTTCATACGGTAAATAATATTATGCTAAAATCATGTAATTTTATTACTTGTCGTTGTTAAATGAACAAAAAACAACTGTGCCTTGGAAGCGCATCATAGTTTTTCAAGGTCATCATAATATCCATTCTATATCGATATATTGGTGATGTTCTATACCTATATATAATGGAATTATTTAACGAATAGCAACAAATTTGCCGTGATTGCTTTCAATTACATGTATATAAAGTTTTACACAATTCAATTTCGTTTTTTTCATTTGTTATGTAATGAATTAAACCCTTTCTACGGTCATCTCATTAATACAGCGCTATTTAATCTGAGCAACGCGTTTAATAGTTCTACCCATATTTCAGACAAATAAAATCAGTTATCAAATTTTGAAATCACTAAAAATTAAGAAATAAAAAAAAAATTAAACAAAAATTAAAACCGACTTCAAATTAAAAAAAAACTAAAAAGTAATAAAATAATTTCCTTAATTTTTGTGCCTACAATTTATAATCAACTTGTTCTTCTATTAATATACAATCTTTGCGTTTACCACGTCATTATTGTTACTTTTGAAGCCGGTGTCCTATTTGCTGATGTACCTACCTCCTAACCTACCTACCTTGACTGACACCGACTCCAAGAACTAGCCCAGGCAACTTATTTATGTGTTGCCTATCCTGAGACATAAGATGTTAAGTCTCGGTGCCAGTAATTACACTGCCTGTCTTGCCCTTCTCTCCGAAACACAGCAAAGCTGTTTCACGGGAGAAACAAGCAAGATGGTGGTACCCATGCAGCCGGGAGCGGGGCACAGCGCTTCCCTCCCACCGGTAAAGTTGAAGTGGGCGCAGGTGAACAGTCAGTTTTAAGTAATCTGAAAAATCTTGTAGCAAACACCACATTTCAATTGTTATAATCATAATCTATACTAATATTATAAAGCTGAAGAGTTTGTTTGTTTGAACGCGCTAATCTCAGGAACTACAGCTGGTCCGATTTAAAAATTCTTTCAGTCTTAGATAGCCCATTTATCGAGAAAGGCTATAAGCTCTAAACATCACGCTGTGACTAATAGGAGTTAAGTAAGTTAACACGGGCGAAGCTGCGGGCTACAGCTAGTAATATATAATTTGTCCGTCAATTCGTAGCGTAATTATCACGTGTGCAAGATCTCAAGGTCCAATTTCTTGGTCCTGGGTAATTTAGTGATGTCACGTGTACAACGTGAGAGTACCTCGGATACAGGAGCGTCCCAAATTGCTTTGGGCTCTCTTAATGATCTTTTTTTTGGAAAATTTTACATATATTTACAGATAGTTTGCTTTTCCCGGAGTTTCCCTCGTATAAATAATACGAATAACTTTTCTTGTATACAATATCCTCTAAATTATCTCAAAAATTAGGCTTTTACATGATTTTTTTTATCCGACTGGTTCAAAAGAGCGTGCGTACAAACAAACAAACAAATAAACTCTTAATTATATATCTCTTTTAAATATTCTCTTGTCCGTGTTCTTTATCTGTTACTAAAGGGCGGGAATTTTACGGAATTGGAACGATTTGGATGAAATTTGGTGTATATATACAAGAGTGGATAGAATTAATCAATAAAATTATTTTAAAAATAAATTATAGCTAAAAAAACTTTAAAAAACACGCTTTAATAGCAATCCAAACTAAATTGGAAAACTATTTTTAATTGGATTAACAAAAAATTTGATATGACTTATTGTAAAAAAGCGTGATGTGCACAATATTCATTGTTTAAAAATATTTCATCGGTATCTATTTCTAAACTTGAAGTTAGTATGAAAGCTTAGTACATTTCACCATAGGTCCAAAGAAGTCGGTTACGAAACATACAGGTGAAGCTAATAAAAAGCGTGTAATAACATTTGATTATGCTTAACGCCATATCAAACTCAGTTTTTTTTTCATTTGTTCCAGAGTTCCTACTCCTCGTGGCTCAGTGTCGAGCACCAGTAGCTCCAGTACAGGGCTACGGCTGGCGCGTCTCCTCACCCAGGGGGTCCGCGGTACCCCCGAGGAGCCCACAGCGGACACTCCGAGACGACTCAGTTGGGAAAGGTAAGTCATCACTACACAATATTCTTTACTACTGTAGAAAAAGACAAGTGTATACACACCTACGGTATTTCCGAACCGATACCACTTAGGGACCTCCAAGAAAAGAGTATCTAAGCGGATCCTCTGGTATAGCGGATGTCTATGGATATCGCTGATCACTTACCACCAGGTGAACTGACTGTCCATTTGCCCCCTTTTCTATATTAAAAAACACATATATACCGGGCATATTTGGAACGCTTGCGAAGATTAAACCCTAATAATATACTATTTATATACTATATAATGCATATAACCATTTATCTCAGAAACGTTTTTTAAAGAAAACTTTAGGACTTGTGTATTTTGCAAATCCGCAATGTATGTATACACACTATCACTCATGATAACCGCGGGACGCGCAACTAGCGGGCGCACTGAAGATGCGCGCGGTGCGGGAGGTCGTTTTCCTCGTGCATGCGGCGAACGCTATCAGCTGATTCAATCCGCTAGCCGGCGTGAACCATAAACCAATTACATTGCTGTTTTTTTTTTCAAAAAACCATTATTTTAAAGCATTATCATCAAATTCCTGTAACATTATGTTTACTAAACCGGATTATACAAAAAAAAAATGCAAAAAAAAAAAAAAAAAGAAAACGTGAATTTTTCACTTGTATCATGTCAGGCTATGCCAATACTATCAATAACTGGGACTGACTAGCCGTCGAGGTGCCCTGTTAGCTTAACAGATCCGGGGCACCTCACCAAGGCGGCACTGGTGGCACTCGCGGGGTTTTAGTGAGTAGATTTGCGTCCATTAACCATATTTCGGGCGCAGCAAGTCCCACATACCCACCTGGGGCCACAACAGACCCACACTCCAGGCGGGATGCCTCAGAGCATTTCCCGGCGTAAAAGAAAAAAAAAAGGCTCTTACATTTTACCTCCTAGAAGTGTGCAAATATTACATTTTGGTTTTAAATTAACATAAAATACATACATCTAAACTCAATAATTTAATAACAATATCTAGTCATATGTTATCATAATAATAAAATTAAATATCAATCAATATACAATATAAATGAATAAAATCCAGTTTGCGCCCAACGCTCAATTCTATACACTTTAATTATATTATTTGATTATCATTTAAGAATTCATCTACTTAGTATAATAATTTGTAATAAGTACTGAAGCTGGAAAAAGCGCTTACCCTCTGGTTATATGCGTACCGAGGAAACCTTAGTATAATAAATACCAGACTTTGGAAGGATTCACGCTATTGATTGTTTTCGATTGTCCGAACTCACTTATTAAAAACCCAGGCAAGAGCGAGTCACGTGCGCTGAGGGTTCTAAAACTTGTAAGAGGTAATGCCATGCTGCTTTACAGTCGAATTGGCCCGGCACGACCGGGTTGGTACCTCTCACTCACATAACACCGGCGTCAAATGACAACTATGATGTCGCGTTTCGTACGGCTTGTGAGTTTCCGGTGGCCTATTGGGGGGATAGGAAAAAGGAGGGCAATGCATCTGCATAATCTTTGATTGTGCGGATGTGTATGGACGTCGATAGTCTCCAAACGGCTTCGACTGCTCGTTTGCCCTCCTATTCTATAAAAAAAATGTTTGTAAGGAAAGGAGGCGAGGCGTGTGTGAGGCTCGGGTGCCGAGATGATTCTCTTTATTTATTATAAACATTATCTTATATACTATTAAGGCACTATATTTCCCTTCCTAAAATTTAAAAAAACTTAAATATATTTTATGTTTTTTGAACAATATTGATTAAGATATAATGTTACATTTTTAATACATATTAATTAGATTACATTTTTATAATAACAATGACTAACAATGACAAATGACAAGTACTTTTTAACACTCAATAATAATACAAACCTTGAACAGATTAACAAACATTTTAAAACTTACTTTATAATTCATAGTATGATAATTTCTTGGGAGGTCGTAATGAGATGACAGTTTTTTTTCAACAACAAATTAAGGGATGTCAGGTTGGAAACCTAGCTTAGACGGACAGACAAACAGACGGACAAACAGACAGACAAACAGACGGACAAAAAGACCGACAAACATACTAAAGGGTTTCGTTTTGTCATTTTGAGGAATGGAACCCTACAAATGTAAAAAGATTTTTGTTACCTTTTAGAGATTATACATTTTATGTAATGTAGTAAATTATAAACTTCAAAATATGTATCTTAAGCTTCTAAATTTACTTTTCAAATATAATTACTTAGGTGTGAAGGTACAGGCTGGTAACATTATTAACTTAAGACCATTAAAACTCGTGTAAATTATTCACTAAAACAACCACTCAATCTTAGCGCGCTAACAGCTTACACGCCAACACAAGCACGATATTTATCGTATACATATTTTATTAATGAAACACAGTATTGATTCTACCGGTGGGGAGGTTGCGCTGTGCCGCGCCCCCCTCTAGTTGGATACCACCATCTTGCTTGTTTCTCCCGAGAAACAGATTTGGCAGTGTAATATGTGGTGTAATTACCGGCGCCGAGACATCTTATGTCTCAGAATAGCCAACCCATAAATGAATTGCATGTTCTAATCTCAGGTTAACTTGATGGGTGTATGCGTACCTATAATCTTTAGGCGCGATAGAAGTAAAACTTCATAAAAATGTGAGTTACCTTCTAGTCGCGCCTAAAGAAGATTTACTTCAAAAAATGAAGACTGGACTGAACGCCAGAAAATTTAGTAACAACTAGTGGCCCCTACAACGACGACCTGTGGCCTGTACGAAACATTTTATAATGGGCTGCATTGTAATTTTATTTAGTAAATATACAAAATCAAACAAATAGCTTCAAATAACTCTAGGCCACAGGTTGCTTAGCAACGAATAAACAGTCAACAACAGTAACCGTTTTTAGGGTTCCGTAGCCAAATGGCAAAAAACGGAACCCTTATATATTCGTCATGTCTGTCTGTCTGTCTGTCTGTCCGTCTGTCTGTCCGTCCGTATGTCACAGCCACTTTCTTCCGAAACTATAAGAACTATACTGTTGAAACTTGGTAAGTAGATGTATTCTGTGAACCGCATTAAGATTTTGATAGAAAAGTTGAAAAAAAAACAATAAATTTTATACTTAGAACTAAAACTCAAAAACTTTTTTCATCAAACCTATCCGTATAGGGTATCTATGGATAGGTCTTCAAAAATGATATTGAGGTTTCTAATACCATTTTATTCTAAACTGAATAGTTTGCGCTAGAGACACTTCCAAAGTGGAAAAATGTGTCGCCCCCCCTGTAACTTCTAAAATAAGAGAATGATAAAACTAAAAAAAATATATGATGTACATGCAAACTTCCACCGAAAATTGGTTTGAACAAGATCTAGTAAGTAGTTTTTTTATACGTCATAAATCGTAAACCGCCATTTACCTTTCATCATGCAATCAACTCAAATGTATACAAAAAACATTTAATTCCATAAACATAAACCTTAATTTTTGTTAAAGTGTCTAATGTTGTATATTATGTAATGGTACGGAACCCTTTGTGCGCGAGTCCGACTAGCACTTGGCTGTTTTTTTTTATTTGAATATAGAATACTGAGGGCTGCTGCCATCAGAATAAAATGACATACTTCTACCAATGCAATTTACTATTTCCGTCTATAATGAGAGTTACTTCCGTCTGAAAAAAGATCTGAGTTACCCTCTAGTCGCGCTTAAAGAACTTTTACTTCAAAAATTAATTACAAATGAGTGGTCACTGAAAATCAGCGTCTCACCATTGCTGTGATGATGTGGCAAATGCTGAGTGGCTACATCTATTGTTCGCAATAATTAATGTATGTGAAATTACGTTGTGTACGATTATGTTTTTATCTTTGTTGTCGACAATAAAATATTTTTCTTTCTTTCTTTCAAATGAGTACAAACCATATATTTATTACAAGTACGCCTAAGCCCTTTTTCACGTAAAAAACCTCGTAATGTATAAAATATAATATTGTCTCGGAATATCGTATGCTTCATGATCATCAAAACTTTTTCGTTCACTGCTCGTTAAGGTCTACTTCAACGAACATCAAGAGGACTCGTATACAACTAGGGCTGCACGGAGATCGTCGTCATATCGGTTCCCTATTTTTAACCGATTTCAAAAAAGGAGGAGGTTTCTCAATTCGACCGTGTATATTATGTTTTTTCGCATTCTAATACCAATATCTTATACCTCAGTTTGAAAGTATGTTTGTTTATCTTTCAAATCGCAGCCAATCACGTTCAAGATATTTCAGCTTTGAAGAAAAACCTTAGTTAAAACTACAAACAAATTTTACATTTGTAACATCTTATCAGGAACCAGTGTAAATGAGACGGGGACACAGAGCAGTGACATCCATTAGTTAAAACGTTTGATTTAGCGGTACCATAAATATTCCTGTAAGAGGATTGCCTGAACTGTGACGTGAGCCAGTGACTAATGTTCTACAGGTGCAAGTTTTGCTGCATTTCCTTGTATATGTATACTAAAAAAAGTTGTCTGTTTCGTTCGATAACTTCTTACCTACTGAGAAGTTATCGAACGAAACAGACAGGCTTTGTATTATAAGGAATAGAATTTGCAGGTTAGATAATAAATCTAAAATTATATTTCCTCTGCTGGAGGTAAGCCTCCATGAATAAACGCCAAGACAACTGATCCCCTCACACTCGCATTCTCGCATGTACTAGGATTAGCCATAAATGGTAATTTCAAAGGAATAAACATTAGAATCTGTATAAAAATTGCTTTCATTTCTGGAAAAAAATTGTAAAAATACCATTTTCACACATTTCACTTTTCTGGAATGTCTCCATTAATCCTGAAGTTTCCACAGGAAAGAGAAGTACAGTGACGCGTAGCCGGCTTAGCTAGTATTATAATATAACCTGCAGTGCACTAGACAACTAACTACCTACTTTTTTTTTCTTTAACGCCGGGAAATGCTCTGAGGCATCCCGCGGGGATGTGGGTCTCCCCACGCGGGTATGTGGGACTCGCTGCGCCCGTCAGCTGGTAAATGGACGCAGCTCTACCCAGTAAAACCCGGCGAGTGCCACCAATGCCGCTTTTGGTGAGGTGCCCCGGATCTAGAAAACAAACAGGGCACCTCGACAGCCAGTCAGTCCCGCAAGGGACCGACGCCACCTCCACACAGGGGTTGTCCCGCACCGCAGAACAACCCCTCCCAACGTCGGGACCGTACAATGGGGTGAAGTTCCCATCCTCACCGCTTGCCCCCTGTTCTTCTGTCCCCTCTTCTTATAAGAGCGGTACATAGAGCCCCCTCGGCCCAATTAGCTCCGCCCAAGGTGCACCGCTCACCCTAGGTTACTGAGCCCCACCGCCACGACAAGGCCTGAACCATGGTGGGGAATTAACTACCTACTATTATACAACTAACTAAAATTAACCAAATACTTAATTAATATTTGGTTAATTTTAAATTGCTACGATAATATAAATTAAATAACTAATTGACGTGTAATATTCTCTCCTATTTCTTTGTATTTTGACAATTTGATTTGACTTTATTTTATAACAGATCTATCACTCTGCTTTAACCTAGACCCAGGTACTAAGAACTAAAATAAACTTAAAAGATTTATATAAATAGAGGTATACTCGTACATATTAAGAATAGACTAAGCAAGTATTAGATCATAGCAACATCATTTATCTTTCTTTTCTTTTCAAATCAGCTCCTTTCGAAGTCTATATAATGGGCATTGTAAATCTCAGTCCGATAGCTACGTGAGGTTTTAGGCGGTCCACACACGGAACCGCGCACCGCCGCGTTAGGCGCAGGCGGTTGAGCGGATTTCGTGGCGGTGCTCCGCCCGGTAAGGCGGTTTACGCGCCGGTCCTCGCGCATTTAACGCGGTTTTGACCAGTTTGAACATTTTATCCCCATTGTTTCATTTTAAGCAGTCTATCACTATAATATTGTGTGCTTTGCGGTTATGCGGCGCACTGTGTGTGAGGCGCCGTCACTCGTGGTCGTCCGCGCGGATGGGTGGTGCCGGCGAGAGCACCGCTCGGACACGCGGTCAGGCGGTATACGTGTGTTTGGTATCAACTGATTTAATAGAGGCCACTGCAACTTGAGCTCCGCTTCACCGCTTATCGCGGTGGTGCGCGGTACCGTGTGTTATCACTATAGTTATAACTATTAGTTAGTTAGCTCCATAACAATACCTCTACCATGAGTTTAGTTACAAGCGTAAATGACATAACTATAGTAGGTAGTTACGTAAAACGCAACACGAAAAGAAAACTATATCAAACCTTAGTTTTCTATTCGTGTTGCGTTTTTACGTTAACTGCTTATATACGTAACGTAACGTTACCGTAAAAACGCAACACGAATAGAAAACTATACCATACCTTAGTTTTCTATTCGTGTTGCGTTTTACGTAACTACTATAGTTATGCCATTTACGCTTGTAACTAAACTCATGGTAGAGGTACTGAAATTAGGTTTTACTTGTCACCCTGACATACATTGATAGATATATATCCGAATTTAGGTAGTCCGAGAATTAGTCGACGAGAAATTTGTTCAATCTTCAATTGATATATTTTCTGACCAAGCTCCAGTTTCGCAGCGATATGTCCTTTTCAAGCTATCTCTATGGCACACTTTGGAACTGTAATTGAATTTAGCTTCTCGCTATATTCATTGTCATCAACATTTTCTATTACTGCTATTTACTAGTAGCCATTGCTGACTGTTTCACCATTAGAAACTAACCAAACTATGAGATTTTTTTTCGCTTTTCAAACTAAAATCAATGAAATGACAATGAATTACAATTATGTCCGTTGCCGCCTCTATAAACAATTGCCTAGAAGTGAAAATTCATAAAATAATATATTCAACTTACTACTTTACAAATTATCTTATTGAATATGAAAACTCTACCGGTGGAAGGATTGCGCTGTGCTGCCCTCCCTGCTGCATGGGTACCACCATCCTGCTTGTTTCTCCCGTAAAAATGGAAATAGCTTTGTTGTGTTTCGGAGAGAAGGGGGAAGACAAGCAGTGTAATTACTGGCACAGAGACTTAACATCTTATGTGTCAGGATAGGCAACACGTGAATAGGATATATAGTCTCAGGTTTACTTGTTTATGTTCATGGGCGACGCTGACCACTCCATCTATAGTAGTAGTCCCTACAATGGTTCAAGCCTTGTCGTGACGGTGGACCGTGTAGCTCAGTAGCCTAACATGGACCCAGCATCTTGGGCGAAGTAAATTGAACCGAGGGAGCTGCTCTTTGTACCCCTCTTCTTATAAGAGGGGACAAAAGAGCAGGGGGCACAAGGGGCGCGGATGTGAACCGCACCCCATTGCACTGTCCTGGCGTTGGGAGGGGGTGATGCGGGACAACCGCTCTGTGTAGGTGGCGTCGGTTTCTTGGGGGACTTACTAGCCGTCGAGGTGCCCTGTTGCTCAACAGATCCAGAGCACCTCACCAAAAGCGGCATAATAGTTAATGTAATAACATAGAATAATAATTACTTACTAACAAAATATGAGCTGTAATTGCTTGAAATAAAATGTTACAGTATTATTATTATTATATTATTATTATTATTAGTTACACTCGCCGGATTTTAGTGAGTAAACCTGCGTCCATCTTGGCTAGGTGGACAAATAAAACAAATGGGGGCTGAAGAACTTCTAAAAATATCATCAGAGCGACGAGAATTGCTTAGAGTTAATGAAAGTTGTAAGTTAGGCAAAGTTCAGCAAAACTCAGTATTCTACAAGAATTAATTATAATTGTTAATAGAATCAGGCGTTACTTTGCGGAAATCCATTATATAAGATATTAAATTATATTAAATTAATTAGCAATTATCCCGCGAAACACGCAGTCATGCGAGTGTACGCATATGCAGTGTGGGAAAGGAAGGCGGTGCTATATGCATGCATATGCGTGCACTCACACATTTGCTGTAAATACTGCGTGTTTCGCGGGATAATTGCTAATTAATTTAATATAATTTAATATCTTAATTATAATTGTTTTACATACTTAGTTATTCATTATTCATAGGTAGTTCGAAGACGATCTCAATTATATTTTACGTATGTATTAGTTGAATGGTTTTTGTCGTGGAAAATTACGTGAGTATAAGGAATGTAATGTACCGTGAGTAAGGAGACTTAAAATAGACTTAAAATAGAGGATTTGAAGTTATACTTCTTTTGGCGCGTTAGGGAAAAATGATGAACGTTTTTTACGATGCGCGCGCTCACCGTCACGACAACCCGACACCCTGAAGTTAGCTATAATCAACATTATTTTATATAACAATTTTCACATAATGACAGTATAGACATCTGAGGAAGATATAGTTTTTATGCAAAAAAGGTACAGTGTAATGAAATTGTACTAAGTACATATGTATTTTTCTTTAAGGAGTATAACTTCTAACGCGTGTACATACATACATAGTACACACACACACACACACATACACACTTTTTTTAAATAACATGGTTAATTTCATTGCTACTAAAACTTTCATTGAGCTCGATATTTCTAATTTATATTTTAGGGTGTCTTATTTACCGAACAATCTCGAGTTCACACGCAAGGGACCGTCTCGTGAACAACACATTCGTAGAAAATGTCGAAAAATCGAGCTCCGCGAAATAAAAGTGAAAAATATGGTAAATATTCCGTTTTTAATAATTATAGAGATTTGGGAGTATTTAATTATTAGATACGTTTATGTAGTTGAACTTATTTCAGGTTGACAATTCAAAGTTTGAAGTAGGTACTATTTAAACATAAATATTTAATAAACAAATTGGTTGTCTGTCAAGTAAGTTTACGGACGATAGGTTAACGTGACAACGTCATATCAAAACGCAAGCGTACAATGAGCATTACGGGACATTTTCGTGCATACAGCCGGCGTTCATCGATTTATTATATAATTTTTGGCGTTGTCACGTCAAAAATTAAACCGGCAGTCATAGGGACTGCCGATAACAGTGAGAACTTCTTATTATTACTAGAATTATGACATTATGAAATTTCTAATACTAAAATTTTGAAATGTTATAATGACGTCATAATGTCACATTAGTATGTCGGTGTCGCTAAGCTATAACATTCTCCAAAGTGCCCAAAACGGCTAAAGAATTTTTCACTGAAAAAATTAATAAGTTTCAGAGAATGCTACGGTTCTTATGCAGTACCACTGCACTGCCGTGTGACGTGAGTTGTGATATATATCACTTCCCTCTCAGATCGCCCATTGAATGCACGTAGACTGGTGGTTCATTTAAATAATATTTTTAATTTACATAAAAAAATATTCTCAGTAATAATTAATAGGAGTTCCGATTAAGGGATTATAAATTATAATAATATGCACACGGAGTTTGCGCGAGTCTTGACAACTAGGTGTACTACGCACCGCTACGTAATCGCTACGAAGAACTGATTGTGCTACCAGTGCTACAAGCATGTCTACCAGTGCTACAAGCATTCGGTGATGATGACGCGAGTTCAATGATTTCCATGATTTTTGTTCCCTAAAAAGTTCACTAACACCTAAAAGTTTATTTAAATAAATAAATATTAATAACAATCACACCACGTCAACCTAGCCCCGTGGTAACGTAAGAACTTGTGTTACTGGTACTAGGAACGGAAATATATTTAAGAATTTATATAAATACATATAATATATACACGTCCAAGACCCGGTGCAGGCATCTATATTCATTACACAAATTATTTGCACTTGGCGGGATTCGAACCGCGACCGCTGCGGTCAAGTAATATGGCCGTCACAATCCGTTTTGGATCTGACTAAACCAACCCACAATTAAGATAAGATGATGAACATAATTTCAAGAATGTTCGCTCAAAAGTATTATTATCAAAGCTTTGAGAATTTATTAAAAGATTAAAAGCCTTTTTAAGGGTTTTACTTCATCGCATCAAATTACAAATCATAATTTAATTTAAAATGTTTCAATAAGAAAGTGTAATTATGACACAAAAAAGGCCGTAATTAATATTACACGAAGACTAATTAATACTTGTATAATATAGGTTTTAAATTTATTACGAAATTTTATATTATTATTCATATTAGTATTTTTTACGATATTAAAAAGTACTCTACATACTAGATATTATAAATATAATGAAACAAATTTTTACACTTTAGCGCGTTTACTTAGATTTTAACCTTCCCGACGTTTTTGCAAAAACCTTAATCGCGGACGGACATGATTGCTGTATTAGAATCGTCAGAATGAAATATTTGCGATAAAATCCGTAAAAAATTACAGGCACTTAGTGCCTTTTCACACGTGCCGGTTGCTTGGTAGCCGGCGTCGGGTATCCGGTAGCGAAGTGTATGGCGTGTATGGCAGCTTTCACACGTACCAGCGTAATTTGCTTACACTTCTACCGACAACCGACACAAGTGAAAAGGCACTTATGGTTTAAATTTGCATCGACATTAAGATTATATAGTTAGTTAGTACGTTAGCTATTACAAAAAATTAAAAATATGGCATTAGTAGATATACAGCAAAATATATAGATATTAGATACAAATATACGTCAGGGAACTAGGTAGATCATAGGAATTTCATTTGGATATAAAAATCTGATGAAACGTCCAACACACATTACTGCGAAGGGCTCTCCAACATTCCACGACCCTTCGAAAGCCCTTGACGTAAATCCGAAAAGCTTAACCAAATTTTGTTTATTTCGTATTCCGGCTTAATTGAGTCGTAGCGTTGTATGAAAGAAGGTTGTTTTCGGAAATTTCTTGTTTGAGCTAATAAATTACATTTTCGTATATTTTAATATGTACGAATATGATTAACTTACTCCCGTATAATCTCGTATAGATTATACAACTACTACGATTATCTACTAACTAGATTTAGTTAAAAAAAGTGTGTGCGTGTAATATCAGGCGCGTGGTATATCCCCACCATGGTTCAGGCCTTGACGTGGCGGTGGGGCTCAGTAGCCCAGCGTGAGCCCAGCACCTTGGGCGAAGCCAATTGAGCCGAGGGGGCTCTTTGCACTTCTCTTATAAAAGAGGGGACAAAAGAGCAAGGGGTGAGGATGAGGATGGGAACCTCACCCCATTGTACTGTCCCGACGTTGGGAGGGGTTGTTCTGTGGTGCGGGACAACCCTGTTAGCTTAACAGATCCGGGGCACCTCACCAAGGCACCGGCACTGGTGGCACTCGCCGGGTTTTAGTGGGTAGAGCTGCGTCCATTTACCATCTTTCGGGCGCAGCGAGTCCCACATACCCACCTGGGGAGACCCAGTCCTCATGGTCCCCAGGATGCCTCAGAGCATTTCCCGGCATAAAAGAAAAAAAAAAAGAAAAAAAAAGAAAAGGTGCGTGGTATATCAGTGGTGACATGTGATTTTAGAATAAAGAATACTGAGCGTTACTTCCGTCAGAAAAAATATTGAGTTACTCCCTAGTCGCGCCACTCGTTGAACATTAACTGATTTTACCATCATTTCTAAGGCTAATACTGAAAAGAACCGGCGAAACAAACTCGGTGGTACTTTTTAATATTTTAAAACTACATTTTGTAGCACAATAATAAAAGGTAATGTTTGTATGTAATGGGAATAATCTTCGAAAATTATCCGATTAAAAAAAATACCAGTGTAATTCTACGCTCTGGCATCGACACAAAAAAATCGTATCGATTCTTTATTAATTAATGTAAAGTACTCAACTAATAGCGATCACTTTAGAAATGAGTGAGAGACTAAAAACAACACAAGTGATGTAGGGAACTTGCGCGCCTTTCGCCTTCCTAGCATGTGCTATCCTGATTATCCTTATCAGGATATTGGAACAAACTTATTAAATTGTTTTATTGTCATCGGTCTTTAAAAAGTGTGCAAAGTCATCTGACGTCTTAAAGTGGTTCAAAATCAAGTCTAAAGGAGTCGGCTACAAACAAACATACATACAGGTGTGTAAATGTCAGTTGTTGTAGCCCCTGATTATGTACACTGTGTGATTACCGAATACCATCGGGCATACGTATACATGTTAATGTAGACACGCAATTTTTAAAATGGCGCCACAATGTAATACAATTATGAATTAACAGATAAAACAAACTGCATTCTACAGCTAAAGAGTTCCATTTTCAAATGTTTTAATTCGTTTTTAAATATTGTTTATGTAACTGGCCAGTTCCGGAAACTTTTAGTGCGCCCTATGTGCCCGGAATAAAGCTCTAATGTTATGTGTTTTGTATGAAAACAAATTCCGCTAAATCTGTGCTGCGACGCTGCGCTGCAGCTGGATCTGCGTTCTGATTGGCCGACTGATGGCCATTGATGGATGATTGGCCGATGGGACGTACATACACATCACTGGTTGGTTGAATTGCTATTACGTCAGTGACAAATCACTGACCAGTTTCGGAATTTTATGGCTCACATCACTCTATCCGGTTATATGCTTGATGCCTTTGAACGTGAAATATCTAGTCACCTGTCCTCGAAATGATGTTCAATGAGACTTTCATGGTTTCATCTATTAAAACTATTTAGGAGGGGATTTTTTTCAGGTTTTGTTTATATTTCGACGCTCAGGATTGTCTAGTAATGTCTACGTATTAAAAGTAACTAAATGTCCCGTTTAAAATAGTTTTAATGTTTAAAGTAACTATGTGATATAATTATTAACATTATATGCTTTCTCTCCACATGTAGGTATAATATGGAATGTTTTGTAAGAGATACCGGTGGGAGGGAAGCGCTGTGCCGCGCTCCCGGCTGCATGGGTACCACCATCTTGCTTGTTTCTCCCGTGAAACAGCTTTGCTGTGTTTCGGAGAGAAGGGCAAGACAGGCAGTGTAATTACTGGCACCGAGACTTAACATCTTATGTCTCAGGATAGGCAACACATAAAGGAGTTGCCTGGGCTCGTTTCAGGTAAACTAGTTTTTGTTCATGGGCGACGTCAACCACTTACCATCAGGTGGTACGTGTTTGCCAGTTTGCCTATCCAACTAACATAAAAAAAAAAAAGATAGTGTCATGCTACTCTGCAGCCGTATTGGGCACGACCGGGGTAATACCTCTCGCTCACATAACACCGGTGTCGTGCGATTTGTTAGTTTCCGGTGGTGGAAAAGGAGGTCAACGCATCTGCATAACTTTTGGTTGTGCGGACGTCTATGGGCGTCGGTATTCACCATAAGGCTCTTGACTGCTCGGTTGCCTCCTTATGACATACAAAAACTGATAATGCTCCCTTATTATGATTAAAGTTGCAGTACATACGCAAAGTGACGGAAATGCCAAACTTCAAATCGATGGGTCCTACGTATATGGGCCAAAATGCAAAATTACAACTTTACAGGAGAGGCTTCCAAAGTTTAAATTTGCTATAATTGTCGATTGATAAAACCGAAGTTTACGAAACTTTGCTCGTTATCTAAGACAACTATCCTCCTCATTTGCACTACACTATTTTATTTATACATTTATCGTTTATTTTTTTTACGTCACTTTGGCCCTTCTACGTTAGTTTTTGTTAAAAATATTTTTGTTTAAAACACCCTAAAAGGTCCAATGTGCCATATTGGCCATTATACGCGTATTATGCTAAGTATCATAAAGTAAATCTTTATATTATTTTTTACTTATAAAATTGATTATTCCTTAATTAAAATAAAATATATTTAGATAATAAGCTAAATAAGTCACATTGACACTTATACGTTTTACTATTTGCTAACCGGCTAACTTGAGTTTTCAGTTAGACCATTTAAATAATAAATAAATTATAGTTAAAAAAACTAAAAAACACGCATCAATAGCAAACCCAACTAAAAATTTGAAAATAATTTTTAATGGATGAATTAAATGGGTTAACAAAATTACTTATTGTAAAAAAGCGTGGTGCTAGTAACTAAGTTTTTATATTAAATAGATACCGATGAAATATTTTTAATAATGAATATTGAGCACCTCACGCATATATATATATATATTGAGCACACTTTAGAAATGAGTGAGACTAAAAACAACATAAGTGATGTAGGTAACTTGCGCGCCTTACGCCTTCCTAACATGTGCTATCCTGATCATCCCGATCAGGATATTGGAATAATTTTATCAAATTATTGTATTGTCATCGGTCCTGGATAAATCTACAAAGTTTGAACAAAATCTGGTCGTTAGAAGTGAGTCAAAATCAAGTCTAAAGGAGTCGGTTACAAACATACATACAAACATACAGGTGAAGCTATTATAAAGCGTGTAAAAAGTACAATTGTTTTATTCATTTATCAAAATGAAACTTGACTGAGCCTTAAAACTACATAATATTATGGACCCATTTTCAATCGTATTGGTGTTCTTTTGAAAAAAAAACACATTTTTTTTAAATGAGCACCTAAGTACTGAATATCTTAATTTGAAATTATTTAATTTAAATAATGTATGCCTATCCCGAGACACAAGATGTTAAGTCTCTGTGCCAGTAATTACATTGCCTAACACCACTACTACAAAATGTTCATAATAACTGGTATACAGATGGGATAGTATTTTCACGACATGAATCAAGCAAGTCTTTCTTCTTGGAAAATTGTATTGGTAACAGCTGATTGTAACATAGTTGCAGAGGAATATCAGTTTGTCTTGGGCAACTGGTCTTCTTGTTCGTACAGGCTGTTGTAAGATTTTAGTATGACTGTCAATAGCATCTTCATCCAAGTCATATTTACAGTATAAAACGTATGATCCGTTGCGGCTTAGACCAAAGAATTATGTCCTTCCGGATAATTGAATGTCATCTTATACTTATTAAATTATATTGTAACGCTTGCTAACAGTTCGGTGGGCGGCCCAGCTAATTGGTCCAAACTATAAACAAGAGTCGTAAGCGCGGCCCAACTGCCCGCGTATAAATCTCTAAGTACTCTTTGGACCTTGTACGTTTAAATTCATGTCACTTACGCCGTTATACCGTACTAATAAATCGTGTTTTTATGCAGAAATCTTTATTTTTTAATAGTTCACATGATTAATTATATCGATAAGATGCGTTTACCATAAAAATAGTCAAAATGGCCAAATTGTTAGTTTGGCCCTTATACGTAGGACCCATCGAAATATCTGCGCTTCATAAAACGGACATCAATGCCGTCTCATTTTAATTCGATAGGAGGGAGCGAGACAGTTGCGGTTCGTCAGGCGTAAAACGGGACGTGGACTATTTCTTTATGGTGGTTTATACGCCTCAGCGGGTCGTTTGCGCTTGACTGGTTTTTGAAAAAAGTCTGTTATTAATGCACTTTGTTTTACTGCTTGAGTTTAGCTGCAGTTATATTTTTTTTTGTTAGTTGATAACATTGTGTCTGAGAATTCTTTCAGTAAGACTAACATTTGGTGCGAATGTTTTTAAATTCTCAGATAAAATCTTGAGGTCAAAAGTTTGTTTTACAACACTGGTTATCTATTACAGCTATTAGGACGTCTGAAAAGTCGGGAATATATCATCATCATCATGCTGAACATAGGCCTTCCTCAATGAACACCAAGACGGCCGATCCCTTGCCACTCGCAACCAACACGGAAGAGCCACAGCACAGAGATTGTCTTCCTTCGGTTAATGGCCGATCAACACTTCGTCTACTTAACACGGCCTCTCTACTCTTGAACCTTATTGGCGCATCGGCCATACATTCTCCTGAATGTCATCTCATAATATGAAATTGTTGCCAACATTTTATTAGCTTTGATGTGAACGTAAAAATCCTAATGAATCGCGATAAAATCCACAAAAAGTTATTTCATTGTAATTTGTGAAATTCGCGTTAAAAACATCAGGGAACAATATTTGTTATCGAATTGGTCCGCTATCCGTTCTATATTTAAAATATATAATTTATATTTGACGTTTGAGAAGAAAACGTGCGAAAGGACTTGTCACGTTGCCACTGGGTCGTGTGATTCAACGTGATGCTCCGTCGCGCCTGTCGCCTCCTCGCTTCCCTCGCTTCGGGAAATTATATTCGAAATTCAATTAATTTTAATTTATTTTTAGACGTAAACTTTTGCTGACCTTGACCCTGAAGCTGTATCGGATATATTGATTTGATTTGAAGCGCAGTTTTACTGATGGCGCGCCCGTCATGGGTACCACCATCCTGATTATTTCTTCCGAGAAACAGCTTTGGTATATTTCAAAATCATTTTTTATTAATTCAAAATAGTACCAACAGAGTATCTTCTTTTTTTATTTTTTTATGTCATCAGGGGGCAAACGAGTAGTCAGAGCCTGACAGCGCCATACACATACGCACAACCAAGGCCACGCAAATGCGCCGCACTCCTTTTCCCGATCCCCTCAATGGGCCACCAGAAACTCACAAACCGCACGAAACGCGACAGCATAGCTGTCAGAGGTACCACCCCGGTCGTGCCGACCCAGTTCGGCTGCAATGCAGCATGGCACTACCTCTTACTAAACGTCTTGAACGTCTATTGAGTCTACCACCGGTTCCAAGGCAAGTCCACTGAGAAGAACCGGCGAAACAAATTCAGTGGTATTAATCTTTTTAAATATTTTATAACAAAATTTATATTTTGTTATCCTGAAATGCCTGGGAAGAATGCTCTATTTCCGAGGTGTGGTATCTTTGATAAAATCTTTTACTTTATAATATTCTTGACCACACAAACGCTCTTTAATAACTTTCTTTAATTTTTATTTGGGAGGTTTTGAACATTTTCTGGGATCCTATTGTAAAGGCCAGTTGCCTTTAAAGAGTTGCTTACTTTTGTGAGTCTAATCACGGGTACATCTAGCCTGTGTCTAAAGTCTTTTCCGTGTATCCCTAGTCCCTACTATGGATATCATTTTTTTTACAGAATTCACTTATGTTTTTCCGAACATAATATAGTAAATTTGCCACTAAGACTTATCATTTCAAGTCTCTATAAGGAACGGGTCATTGAGATTGGAACAACTCCTAGGAAGCTCTTTTTGAACGGACGGCGTTAACCCTGCACCGTCAGCTAGTTTGCCTCTTCAAGACACAAAATCCCTCGCTATCTAAACTAACCAGTACTACCTAATTCAGTCAAAATCTGCTTTGTTTCCTGATCATCAGTTCTCTATAGATTTATATATTTGACTGGATATATATTTACATACATAATAAAATATATGTCTATTATTAACATCTCGCCGGAGGAATGTCTGATTAAAACAATTGATTCTTCTCCATTACAATATATTTGGGCAGAGTAACGCCCTTCACAAAGTATACTAGTAGAATACCTCTAAGTGCGCTATTGGCGCCTTTTTATACTACATTGATATAGTCAATAGACAGTTATTCATTAAATTAAATTATTATAAAAATCGGCTTAGCATTATAAATAACTACTGTAAATACATTATTAATTATAGCATCATTATTATTATATTAATTATGTACATTAAGGTTTATTAATGTTATAACTCTAATTATTATTTAACATTATCAATAAACAATACATATCCGTTGGCGCCACCTGAGGTTTATTATTATAATAAGATGTATTTAGATAGGTAACCAACGACGTCACACCCGGCTGGTGTTGCCAGTGGTTTGTAACACTATACATTAAATAGACGTACCTACTGCAGCTTGGCTGATAAGTTGTGTATCTCATAGGTCACAAATTGAAATACCGACAGACTAAAAAAACAGGCATCATAATTCATACAAAATGTTACCCGCATAAAAATAAAATTAAAAAAAACAAAGGCGAAAGCAAAATTGTTCATTTCGTATATTTTAATAAGCTACGGAAATGTTATTTTAGCACTGGTATGTTTCGTATTATTTTCGTAGTTCATTAGTTTTGCTTAACAAAGCATTCGAATGAAGTTTTGTTTTAAACATTGTCATGGATTAAAAATACATAAACGAGTTTTTAGTCCATGGCCGTCATCATTATTATTAACCGTCCTCGACCTTAAGGCCCTTTTTTACGCCGGGAAATACTCTGAGGCATCCCGCTGGGGAGGGGGGACTCCCCAGGCGGGTATGTGGGACTCGCTGAGCTGTGGACGCAGCTCAACCCACTAAAACCTGGCGAGTGCCTCCAATGCCGCCTTTAGTGAGGTTCCCCGGATCTATTGAGCAAACAGGGCACCTCGAGGCAGGGCTCATAGGCCTCTTTTAATGAACGCCAAGTAGGCTCATCCCCCGCCACTCGGATCAAACCGGGACAGGGTGACCCTACTCTGTCTTCCCGAGTAGTAGTAAATATTTGGAGACAATCCGTAAATGTAGTTCTTAATAAACAGTCCTAAAATCCGTAATGAGTAGTTTTATAAGAATGAGTGACGATGGTCTCTTTTTTTTCTCTGAGGCATCGCGCGGGGAAGCGGGTCTGTCCACGCGGGTATGTGGGACTCACTGCGCCCGAAAGCTGGTAAGTGGACACAGCTCTACCCACTAAACCCGGTGAGTGCCACCAATGCCTCGGTTCTCATCCTCGCCCCCTGCTCTTTTGTCCCCTCTTCTTATAAGAAGGGTACAAAGAGCCCCCTCGGCTCAATTAACTTCGCCCAAGGTACAGCGGCTCTCCCTAGGTTACTGAGCCCCACCGCCACGTCAAGGCCTGAACTATGGTGGGGAGCGACAATGTTCTAGTGGGTAAGGGCGCAGTCTCAAAGTGAGAGAGAGATCTGGGTCCGATCCTGAATCTATCCAAATTTATGATCTGATCAGAATTCTGCGTGCTCCTGAACATCACTCGATCACCGGTGGAGGAAGTATACCTGCCAGCATGATGAAATTTAAAAAGTCTTTAAATATATGTGAAGTTCGCCACCTGCATTGCGCAGGCCGCGCATCGGTGAATAGCCCAACAGCCTCGTCTGATTTTGAGGAGACTCGTGTCCAGTGGGACATTAAGAGCCGATAATGATGATGATGATGATGAGTAAAATTCGCGCATTTTCTATTTATATATAATTCTTCTGTGCGTGTGTATGTGACTGAACTCCTCCTAAATAGCTAGACCAATTTTGATGATTTTGGTGCGTGTCAAGTGTATTTGAGAATGGTTTCAATTCACAATCGATATACAAAATACTAAGAAACTCCGTAAAGGCCAATTTCAAAATATGTTTATATACTAAACATTCTTTTATTTTTATTATACCCTCTTGTAATATATTGCCGACAGTACCGCTTATAAGATTAAGACGCTGACAGAAAGCTGACCCAAATGTGTCTCGCATCACCTACGGGCCAGGGGGGCTAGGGGTCAGGAGAGGGGGAGTTGATTACGGAGGCTATACATCCTCCATGGATGTACCGTGAGTGTCGGGTTACCTCACTTATATTGGTAAACAAGGTTTTCGTAAATACCATGTACCAAATGTCTAGTGTATTGGTCAGTTTAGGGAAAGACGGTAGTGGGTTCAAAACCCGCGTTATTGAATATGTGTATTTATTCAAATGTTTTTTATGTAAAGCATCTTGAACGCTTATAACTTATAGGTTATAGCTTATAGATTTTCATTAATTATGATTTTTTTATATCCGTTCCTAACCCGCAGTATAAGCTGTCAGGTTGCCACAGACCAATGTTATTAATTGTTGATTTATTAATATTAATAATTCCTTTAATGTTAATTTAATTCACACAACACTTATTTAGAATAGTTATAAAATGTGTTGATAAACCATATAAGACTAAAACCACATATTTCGTAGAACAGTTATCATATGTAGCCAGAACTAATAACAAAAGTTAGTACAATTTAATTTCCCGCTAAGCGAAGTTCATAAGTTACATATAGGCGGTCTAGTGGAATAATTTTACCTTAAATTCAAAGTTTTTATCTATTAGAGTACAGTAAAATGTTGAATATAAATACTTTGTTTTATTAACATTAGCTTATTTTTCTGTTTTAGGAAGTAATCTTTATTTTTAATGCGCTTATAGGTACTCCTACACACCCATAGTATTCGTATACGTATCGAGTAAAACTAGAATTTTCAAGATATTTCTATGTAGAAAAACTTGAAGGTTTGATCTCTGTGCCACAAATACGACCTGAGATAGAAACTTTATGTGTTTTCAGATTTTATGTGTACTATATATATATATATATATATAGTTGCACATAATATATATATATATATATATATATATATATATTATGTGCAACTGTAATTCATATTATATAAAATTAGAAATTCCTAAGTAACTTGGACATTAGAATTTAATCTCCTATATGCTGGGCTTCTTGGCTCCAGTCTTTTTGCCATAAAGGCGCGGCTCCACCTCGGCGCGCGAGAGGCTACGCAAATGTGTTAAAATGTCAATTGCAAGAAAAATACCATTCATGTATTATACCCTATAATACATGAATGGTATTTGTGGTCCGTGGGTTGTAGTGGAAACATCATTTACTTCACTATTACTACTATCACATACATTTACTTCCAAATCTTAACTGGACAAACGTACGGAGAATCTCCCTGCGCCGGCCGCAGTGGAGTCGTGCCAGTCATTACAATCTTGTCTCCCGCTTTTATTAGAAGGTAAAGAGGAAAGATTTCCTTTTCCTAAATCCTTCTGATTTTCGTTGCGGGTTTCAAGGCTGTATGTTACTTACATGTCCCTCGGGCTGCCTGAGGTCGTATCAAAGGGTCATTTAGTGGCTACCACCGTCGATCCTGACTACACGGGAGTAGCAGTGGGAACGAGTGGTTAACCTTTTTTTTCTTTTTCATCATTTCTTAGGCATCCCGTGGAGGGGGGGCACTCCCCAGGCGAGTATGTGGGACTCACTGTGCCCAAAGATGGTAAAGTGGACGGAGCTCTTCCCACTAAAACCCGGGGAGTGCCACCAATGCCACCTTTGGTGAGATGCCCCAGATTTGTTAAGCAAACAGGGCACCTCAAGGGACCGACGCCACCTCCACAGAGGGGTTGTACCGCACCACAGAACAACCTCTTCCAACGTCGGGACAGTGCAATGGGGTGAGGTTTCCATCCTCGCCCCTTGTCCCCTATTTTGTCTCCTCTTCTTATAAGAGGGGCACAAAGAGCAGCTCCCTCGGTTCAATTGGCTTCACCCAAGGTGCTGGGTTCACCTTAGGATACTGAGCCCCACCGCCACGACAAGGATTGAACCGAGGTGGGGACAAGTGGTTGGCCTTGCTGCCCTAGCCCATTAAAAAGTAACTCCACCAATCTGTAACCTTTTCAAAATTAAACTACTTATATTGTATACTAAGGCCTCTTAAAAATTAGAATAAAAAAACTACTTATAAGATTTCTATACAGTTTTATATACGGCAACATTATGGATTGTTTGTTGATTGAAGAATTCATAAAAACTTACATTACACAGTAAGGCATTTACAATGAATTATTCAGTTCAAAATATAAAAAATATGAAAGCGGTCATTCATAGTTGGACTGGTCGTGGCCTCGTTTGGCCTTGACTTACAAAAAGTAATCCACATTCCCATGACACAAGTCCAAAAAGATATTTGGCACCGACGCAAAACCTTTGTCATTCCATACTTAAATGACAGAGCTATTTGCTAAAAAGCCTTCTCTTTTTTAAAAAAAAACCTTGTGATTGAAAAATATTTGACGCCAAAACTTAAAGGTATAAAGATGTACATACCTAATTCATACGCGTATATGTATGGTACGTAGTAGTTGTAGTATGTATAAAGTTTGACCCCTTAACTTTAAAATGATTTTATTAGTAGCTTCGTGCCACCCCCACCATGGTTCAGGCCTTGACGTGGCGGTGGGGTTCAGTAGCCTAGGGTGAGCCCAGCACCTTCGGCGAAGCGAATTGAGAAAAAATTGAGCTCTGTGGTGCGGGACAACCCCTCTGTGGAGGTGGCGTCGATCCCTTGCGGTACTGACTACTGACTAGCCGTCAAGGTGCCCTGTTTGTTTACAAGATCTGGGGCACCTCACTAAAGACGGCATTGGTGGTACTCGCCGGGTTTTAGTGGGTAGTAGCTGCGTCCATTTACCAGCTGTCGGGCGCAGTGAGTCCCACATACCCGCGTGGGGAGACCCACTCCCCCGCGGGATGCCTCAAAGCATTTCCCGGCGTTAAATAATAAAAAAAAAGCTTCGTGCGGCGCTCTGATTATTTCTGCCGTAAAACAGGTTTGCTGTGTTTTGTTAAAAAGGCACGACAGGAAGTAATTAATATCGAGGCCTACTATTTTGAGTATGAAGATAGACAAAGAATGTATGAGCCGGGAAATGCTAAATGCATCCCGCAGTAGTGGGTCTCCCCAACCAGGTATGTGGGACTCGCTGCACCCGAAAGCTGGTAAGTGGACGCAGCTCTACCCACTAAAACCCGGGTGCAGCACAATTCGCTTCGCCCCTCAGCTCAATTCGGTGCAACACCGCCACGACAAAGCTTGAACCATGGTGGAGAGTCTTCTGTGCAATGTGGCAATCTGGCACAACAAGGTTTTGTGGAGTAAATTTGTTAATTATAACAGCTACTAAAGGTTCATGAACGTGTGCGAATTTGGCCACGTATGAAGAAATTTCTATAAAGAAATTCCTATGAATTCTTTCAAACAATTTCAAATTTCTATGAAACAGGCTAGTTCGAAATAGTCTGGAATAGTTTGGAACGGTCTAGAATAATCTAGAATAGTTAGTGTTGTAATTAAGTCAACGCCGGCGTCGGGATGTCGACCTGATTACAGACGTATTTGCATTTTAATACAACTAAAACTGTCTTAGTCGCAAATTAGATTATGTTCAAATTGTTTAAGACGTAGGTGACTGGGTATGTGGGTTGGAACTACCTTTTGGTTTTAGATAAGACGAATCGCAGATACGCTTGTTCAAATCCCACAAAAGGTATATACATCTATACAGATAAATAAAATTTGAGTGTCTGTTTGTTTTTTCACCTAAATATATCTAACTTTTATTTTAACTGTCCTACGAGTTACGTATTACCATTAGATAGGAAATTATTTCCTGAGTCGAATGGCATATAAAAGTCAAAATCGAACAAAAATGCTAGTTAGTTGGTTTTTCCTTTAATACAGCGATACTTTTTACTAAATGCATATGGATATATACACGGTACATATACCGAGATAGCCTTTTTTATAATTTTTGTCTGTCCGCCCGTCTGTCCGTCTGTCTGTCTATCTGTTTGTCCCCCCTAATCTCTGAAACAGCTGGGCTGATTTGGATTTCACTAGTAGATAGCTGATGTTATAAGTTAGGCTATGAAATAATTATCATCATACCGCGTACGATTGTAGATCCAAGTTAACGCGGGCGAAGCTGTTGGCAACAGCTTGATGAAACTATTTCTAACAATATACATATCATGTTTTAGGATTCTGTTCCTCAAAATGACAAAATGGAACCCTCGTGAGATCACTCCATTGTCCGTTTGTCTGTCGGTCTGTCAAATCCATTGACGTAAAATCATGAAAGGTATTAAATTAGGTCTCGTCTCTCGTTAAATTAGTCACAACATCAGAAAAGGAGAAAATTTGAAAAATATTAATTTGTTGTTTTATAACGTAAAAAACACGTTTTTCGGATCCCTTTGTGTGCGACTCCGAGTTGTTTTAATCCGACAAGCCTATTTTGTATGATGATGCATGTGGGTCGTATATTTTTTTTATTAATATATCTAAATATAGGTTCACCCTAAGACGTCTACGAAGCGTTGGTCGGCCAGGTGGGAAGACGATCTCCGTGCGGTGGACGGTGTGTGTTGGATGCGAGTGGCAAGGGATCGGCCGTCTTGGCGTTCATTGAGGGAGGCCTATGTTCAGCAGATGGATAGAAGCTGTTTAAGATGATGAAATATATTTATGAAAAAATACTAAATTTATATTGTTTTATAATTATGTATGTTTAGGTCAAAGTATTTATCTATGGGCCTATGCAGCCTGAAAATAAAGATTTATTATTATTATTATATTATTATTATTATATCCGTTCTTACTGTGGCAGGACTATGAGCTAGTCACAATATTATGTTTTTTTTTATCATACCATACCGCTACCTTTTAAATATAAGTATCATCTTGAAGGTGCCTCCTTTTCTGAAATACAGCTGATTCCATACAGTCGTTATAAGAAGAAATTTACAAAAACAATTAGAGTTTTAATAAGCTCTATTCTAATTTACAGGAGGGAATCTGATGGCCACTTGCCAAGATCTGCGAGTATCGACTCCATGGTGGAAGCGGTGATCTGTGCTCGACATTCCGAGCCCAGTCCTACTACTCTCCAACTGCCCAGGGCGGACCGGGCGCTCAGCCTAGTATCCCCAGCTGTGGGACGACGGAATAAGACACAAAGAGGACAGGCAGGTAAGATATACTAGAAAATATAATGATATTTTTATGTTAGAGAGATCCTGGCTGGCATACGTTAAATGGTAAGTAAATCCTTAATCAAACGTCAAACTGCGTCTCAAGCGGCTCGCGTGCGGTGTCGCGATTCCACGTCATATAAACGTCAAACTGCGTCTCCAGCGTTTCGTGTGCGGTGTCGCGAGAGTTCAGAGATTTTATCTCATCTAAAACTATGCGTACCGCGCTAAAAGAAGTTTACACTTCAAAAAACAAATCATTTAAATTTTCTAACACAAAACGGGAAAAATATACGGAATATAACCAAGAATCTCCCAGAAGAGTTTGGTAAAACGCCGAATAGTCCTACACGTTGAGATGTGGAGACACGCTAGTTAAGAGCTCAAAATAATTAAGTTCTCAAGTCACCTGTCGAAATTGGAAGCCAGGTGTTACCAGGCGGCACCAATTACTAACCCCATCCTTCGTAATTATACTAAAACATTAGCCATGTATGTGTTTTATATATTTATTTTCTGTGATAATTACAGTGTAACTTGTACTTACAGTAAGATGTCAACTTAAACATAAATAACTTTTTTATGGCAAACGAGCAGTCTACAACTTATGGTGATTTCTGACGCCCATACACATCCTCACAACCTCCTATTCCTTATCTCCCCAATGGGACACAAATCCAACCAAATCTTAATTATAATTTTTTTTTTTTTTGAAAAAAAAAATGCGAGGGCTGCGTGTACTCAGAATGTAACACATTACTCTAACTAATAACATCATTAGATACTCCCTCCCTAGCTTAAATACACAACCAACACAGAAATAGCAGTTAAATAAGAGTACACGCAGCATTAGCACCCGAATCAACTCATTTGAAAAAAAAAAAACCAAATCTTAATTGTGTAGCATTTATGTACAGACCAAGTCACGGGCCATGCAGCTAGTATTATCTAATATCGTTTCTTCCATATTCAATGTCTGCTTTCTTTAATAAACGATCCCAGAGAGCATTGGAAATAAAACACAATATTTTAATAGTAAATTTTAATTAAGCCTTTTCTTCATTGTCTCCATTCAATTTAATATCTTCGTTCTCTGTGTCTTCGCGTACTGCATCCTCATTCATTAAAATATTATAATAAGCTCGATTTATGTTTTTTGTAACATGATAACGAATCTAATACTTAAATATCCGTCAAAACATTCAACAACTATATGGTCCAACAACCTTTACGCCTCGTCGTATTTAGGAATAGTATTAGAACGGGCAGGAAACAGCAAAACATGCGCAGGCCGAATGCGGAGTGGTTAACTTCACACACCTCATCTTCTTCTCATCAGGTATGCAGGTTTCCTTACAATGTTTTTAGGTGCACGGAGAAATTTAGAAAAACCCATTTCAAAGCACCACAGGGATAAAAGTATCGAACCCAAAACTCTCACTTAAAAAGCCGAACCCAATAATATGTACTATAATAATTTAAAAAAAAACATTTGACTATCAAATGCAAAAAAATTGACATGTTATTCTGGAACCTATCTCCAGAATAACATGTCAATTTTTTCGCGTTTAAACAAACAAACTTACAGCCTGTATTATATTAGCATATAACATACATGGAGAATAAAAATCAAGGAATAATAATCTCATTGTTCATTAGGATCTCCGTCTACAAAACATAACCGGAGATGTGTTGTTATTGATGATATCTTTTTTATATTAGATTTTATTGTAACACTTTTCAGCCCATCGGTACTCTATATCGGTAACTTATCCGGCACTAAAAGATGGCGAACGAAACTTGCTTTTATTGTACCCAAACTACGTGCATTACAGAAACTGAAGTACAGTTAGAGAAATGTACAACACACGTAGAACGATCGGTCCCACCCAGAGTGCAATATAGAATCACGGCGACACGAAATTAATTTTATGGCGCATTATTTTGATTTAGCTATATCTCCTAAGGTATGCATTTAATTTGCATGGTGTTAAGGAAAAAATAATCTTCATGAAATGCTCAACCCAACTAAAATTTAAAATGATAAGAAATATTATCGTATTTGAGTAAATAGCTTTTTAATTTGTACTGGGTGGGTTTGTACATTAATTGTAGAGCGATTACCGCTTTATAGTTTACCCTTTTTTAAGTATTAAAATGGATATATGTAGTATGATATCCTTCAGAGATAGACATATGCCATTGCAGACTTTTCAGTAGGTCGATTTAAGGTACACAATTCCATCATATGTACATTATTTAGCTATGTCTCAAAGAGCTTAGGCAGCGTTTTCGTTAAAAGCTTCCAGATGGATATTATTTCCAACAGTACCGTGGTTTTACCCGCAAAGTTCCCGTTTCCGTGGTATTTACAGAATAAAAACTCAAACTATCTTTGTACCAAATTTTATCCAAATCGCTTCAGTGGTTTAAGCGTGAACACAGACAGACATACTGAGTTACTTTCGCATTCATAATATTAGTATAGAATATAGATGATAGTTATCTGTCCGACTGTACTTGCCCTATAGGTACTGATGTAGTTTTCCTCAACGGCCATCAATTGGGAATCCGAGGGTAGTCCGAATGAAATTCGGCGTTTGATAGATTCCACCGGATTTTTACGGTTGCGTCTGATATTTAATTCCGAACCAGTGAGGAATATTCTGGAAACTAGAAAGGCATTCGAATTGTAGGTTTTTAGGATAATATTTCAGATAAAATAGATGATATCTTCGAGAAGGAATTAGATCTTTTCATATTTAATAAGATGGGATTACAGATAAATGAGTTTTCTGGTGGTTTAATGTAATTTCATTAATCGAGCTCACCCAAGCTCACCCTATGAACTTTTTTTCACGGCGGTGCCTTCCACTGAGTTTGTTTTGCCGGTTCTTCTCAGTGGGCTAGCCTTGGAACCGGTGGTAGATTCAATTGACTTTCAAAAAGATATTGTATTGGTACTTTTTTGAATAAAAAAAAATGATTTTGATTTTGGTGGGGCTCAGTAGCCTAGGGTGAGCCCAGCACCTTGGGCAAAGCTAATTGAGGCTCTTGAGGCTCTAATTGGGGCTCTTTGTATCTCTTATAAGAAGAGGGGACAAAAGAGCATGTGGCAAGGGGTGAGAATGGGAACCTCACCCCATTGTAATGTGTCGACGTTGGGAGGGGTTGTGCGGGACCTTTGCGGGACTGACTATCCGTCGAGCATCGGCATTGGTGGCACTCGCCGGGTTTTAGTGGGTAGAGCTGCGTCCACTTAACATCTTTCGGGCGCAGCGAGTCCCACATACCCGCCTGGGGAGACCCACTCCCAAGCCGGGATGCCTCAGAGCATTTCCCGGCATTCAAGAAAAAAACTGCCTATTCCGAAAACAACTAACCTACAAAATATTGCAATTTATATCCATAATAGAACTCAATCCAGAGACGATGGTCTGTAGCCATAGTACACCTAATTACTTCGTTAGAGGCCTCACCAAAGAAACCTCCGTAGAGCAAACAACCTCTTTAAGTCGCGAACAGAAATGCTAATTGCTCTGTCTTTAGTTTTTACTGAAGACATTTCACTTAAGAGTCGAACCACAAACTGCCTTTTGTAAAATAGCTAGATGTTTTCCGTAACTTTTCCGAGGGCTTAAAATATTGTTTAAATAACAAGTAATTAATCGAAAGTAGATCACAAAAGTAACACAATTTGCTGTGTTTTTTGAAGGAAGGATGAGGACATTTTAACATTACTGGCACCGAGACTTACCATCACCTTACCATCATCTTACCATCGTCTTACCATCATCTTACTTTTGCTTACGTCTTAGTCCATAAGTTGCATTAGACCAGTCGTTTGCCAATTAGCCTCTTCAAGTAACATAAAAAGGAATTTATTACAAAATATAAAGGTACCTTGATCATGGCTATCTATCTATCTTCTACAAAAAAAAATCGCCATGATATGTTCTATACAAATATAAAATTTTATCCAAATGTTCAATATATTGAATTCTTCCACTAACAGCGCATCCCGTTTTCGCCCTTGTGCTTTCCATTCCCGTGGGAGTAAAAGTATAAACTATAGCCTATGTTATTCTGATGTATAAGACATATTATTATAAAGTTTAACTAAAATTCATTGAGTTATAGTTTTAGCTTGAAAGAGTAACAAATATCCATACGTATAAACTTTCACGTTTATAATAAAGTAGAAAGTAGAATTCTTTAAGGAACCATTAAGCTTTTGTTAGTTATAGCGCCAGGATATTGTAAAGATGGGAGTCCAAGAACTAACATGTGCGTACATGTAAAAATATAGGAAAAAAGAAATATCCAAATAATTAAAAAATCACTATTGAGAAAAAAATATCAATTCTTTATCAAAAACCCAATTACAAAATGAAAAGTCACGGAAAAATTTAAAGTGCCTTGTTTAATTTAATCGCCTGAAGCCTAAAAAATTCGTCAATTTTCCATTATTCATAGAATTGCAGGACAGGATTCGAATCAATGCCAAATTCTATTTTTATGCAAAGGACACATAGGTTCAGCTCGGATCTCGGATCTCGGACTTAGTGACCTTCAAGAAAAGAGCATACTCATATTTGAGAGGCAACGCACCTGGGAATTCTCTGGTATAGCGGTGTCTATGTCGCTGATCATTTACCACCAGGTACTGTCCGTTTTCCCCTTATTCTATACAATCCGCGCATAGAATAAGGGGAAAACGACCCGGCAAAAGTTGTCCTGCCTTTTTTATGTTTAATGTTATTATTATTTTTTTATACACATCTTGTCCTGAAGATAACCAAGTGCGTGCATATGTATATTTCATCTATTCTGTTTTATTTATAAAGATATAAAAATTGTTGACCGAGCAATTTAACTTGTCTGAAGTTAGCTACGAGTGGTGTCAAATGTTTTTCTATGCTTACGCGCAAAGACTCTTACGCGCAAGTGTGTACCACTTCAGTGTGTTTAAGGTAAATAGATCGTACTCTATTGACTTACCATATTCGTCAGATAACTGTTTGTTTTTTTTTCGTTTCCTTCCCCATCGCCATCTGGATGTCACAGAATATCGGTGTTGGAAAATATTCATATGAGTTTTCCCAACTTAAGCCGAGTGACACTCCAATTCTGTGCAAAATTTCATAACTGTGCAAATTGTACATTGTCGTAATTGTTTTTTTTATAATATATTTTTTGTATTATTTAGTTTTTAGTACTTGTTATTAATTTTATCTGTATTTTCTTTGCTATTATAAAAACTTTTTATGTTAAGTTTGTGTAACCTGTAATTTTTGCACTGAATGAAGCATTTCTAATTTCTATCCAGCTATTTATCTATCTTTGTCCGTCATTATAAATAACAGCAATACAATGAATAAAAAGACAAGGAATTTATTGTATTATTTCATTGAACTATTATTACTAGCGTATTATTTAAGTTTTTTCGTGACTTTCGAGTTTTTTAAGGTTTGATGGAGGAAAAACTTGCAACTGCAAGTCGAGCAGACTTAAGGCATTATTAAACCTACTGCTTCTCCTGTCCTTACGCAGTAAAGGCACATGAGTAAACAAACGAAATTACTTAGGTACTCATTTGGCAATGGTGCTTCACGGAACCCCACCATAGTTCAGGCCTTGACGTGCCGGTGGGGCTCGGTAGCCTAGGGTGAGTCCAGCACCTTGGGCGAAGCTAATTCAGCCGAGAGGACTCTTTGTACCTTATACCTACCTACCTCTTATAAGTAGAGGGGACAAAAGAGCAGGGAGCAAATGGTGAGGACGGGAACCTCAACCCATTGTACTGTCCCGACTTGGGAGGGGTTGTTCTGTGTTGAGGGACAACTCCTCTGTGGAGGTGGCGTTGGTCCCTTGGGGGACTGACTGGCCGTCAGGTGCCTTGTTTGTTATTATATCCGGGGCACCTCACCAAAGGCGGCATTGGTGGCACTTGCCGGGTTTTAGTGGGTAGCTGCGTCCACTTAACAGCTTTCGGGTGCAGCGAGTCCCACAATACCAGCGTGGGGAGACCCACTCCCCCGTAGAATGCCTCAGAGCATTTCCCGGCATTAAAGAAAAAAAAAAGAAAAAAAAGGTGCTTAACGGAAGAAAGCAAGATGAATACAGTTGTGCAGCACAAACAGCGTTCCTCCAGGCTCCAGGTGACAATGACATGTCCCATTTAAATTCAGAATACAGAACATTCGAGAAGCAATCGAAGTTTTAAAACAATATTCGTTTTAAATCGAAATTGCCTGTATTATCGTATTTAAATTATATGTAAATATATTTGATCGTATCGCAGCTTTTGATATGATAATGATGTCTTCAGCGGTAGAAGTAAATTTATTTATATCCTATTTCTGTTTTATGGATTGTTGTAGGCAAAGACTTCTAAATATTATCGTCTTTGTTCGAAGGTAGGATATAATGGAACTTGTGTCTATTTCTAAACTGTAAATAACACTTCAAAACCCGCCCACAATGGCGCTAGTGTAGATCTAGGGTAGGTATGGTATTAATGTAGCCTTAATGTAGCAGTTAGTAATTTGGATGTATTATCGTCATCATCATCAGACCCACTCCACTGCTGAACATAGGCCTCATTCAATGAACATCAAGATGACCGAACGTTCAAGAGACCACGTTTAGGTAGACGAAGTGTTGGTCAGCCATTAACCGGGTGGGAAGACGATCTCCGTGCAGTGGCCGGTCCGTTTTGGATGCGATTTGAATGTGTATGTATATTAATAAATGTACGTGTGTGTTCGCCTATTTCTTGATGTTTTATTTAAAATGCGCCAGTACTTGCTGCTAAAGCGCCACCGTTATTAAGGCGGGGCTGTCCGAGAACTGGATTTAGTATGGAGCTCGAACCGCGTCGAGCGCTTTGACAGCGAGTGAAACCACATATTTATTTAATTGAAGGGAGGGATTTATACAAAAATAATTTATGACGACCGACAACGACGACATTTTCTACAAGGTTTATTATGGTGAAAGTTTTATTGTACAGAACCTGATATTACTCAAATAAAATGGGGTTTTCGTCTCAATTTTGACCTATCTTTGCATTTTTTTTAATGCAGCAAAATATAAGTAATCGTGTATCGAACGACCGAAATATTATGATGAAGGAGTGTTAAATAACATATATTTTTTTCAAAACTTAGATCGGCTTAGTTTCTAAATAAAACAGAATTAAAAAAAAAGAATTAAATAAAAAAGAAAGGGAAAGGCCCGCCTTAAACGCATTTCGACGGACACTTTTTCATGACGGAGATGCTACTACTTACCTCTAACCTTCATTTATTATTTGAATTCGGCCAACGTTATGTCAGAAACAATGCTACTTAAAAATATATTATTTTTCATTTTTAATTAGTTGCACCGTACAAGGAGTTGGCAGTCTGCAGCAGATGGCAAGATACAACCAACACAATATCTTTAAAGTAAACACTTAAATAATACAGAACCAACATTGACTTGACCGGGCTAAAGTTGACCCCGACGCAAAAGGGAGTTTGATATTCTATTATAAAACAAAAAGATAGCCATCGATCATAAGAATTTTACTGTCAAGTTTTTGAAGTTCATTTTCCTACACTAATATAGGTACAAAGAGTTGGACATAGCACGTAGATATAGTTCGAAACTATTTAACCGAATTTAAATATAATATGTATTTTGACTAGTCTAATACTACGTTATATCAGTGTGTTACATTTTACAAGGTTAGAAGTACAGGTACAGGGTGTACAGGTACAGGGGTGGGTGAAGTAAAGGTACAGGGTGGGGCAAGTGCCCCACCCTGCCCCACCGTGGCTACGCCCATGGTCTGGACTAATAATTATTATTTCTAACCTTGTAAAATGTAACACACTGATATAACGCCCCACCCGAAAAAACAAGAAGCGAGCGCGCGATTGACCGCACGCGCGCTGCGGTCGGTCTTGCCACAAAATAGATATGAACAGAAGGCAATCTATATACAATACGCGCTCGAGCAACGCACACATAGACACCAGTTCACGGGCGCGATATCGCGGACCATCAGGAACAGTGCTAGGTGCGATTGAGACAAGCGTCTGTGAAACAACCTCTTGCTTTTATAACACAGCTAGGCTGAACTGAGCAGGTACCACTTGTGGAAAGAAAAAAAGATGGCATTGAATGTTCTGCAAGACATGGAAGTGGCAGAACTAGTAAAGGATCCAGAAATGTTGTATTTAGCCAGGATCTCGGGTAGATCCTGACCCTATGTGGGACTCGCGCCTGAGAGTGCCCTACCCGTAAACTAAACCACTGCGATCGCCTTCAGCTGCTTTTTGAGGGTCCCGGATCTGTATTCAATTCTGTAACTCAGCGACAGGCCTCGTCGGTGGCCTCGTCGGCGGCCTTCTCTCTCACCCGCTCGTTGACCTCCTTCTGGGACATTACTGCCTCGCAGAAGGAGAGCATCGCCGTCCAGGACTCATCCTCACAGAGCATCGCGGTGATGTCGCTCGGTAGTCCCCGACAAGTCCCCTTCGATGACTAATGTCAGACTGTGACGTAGCGCAGCCCATCTCGGGCACACCTCGAGGGTGTGCTGGGCCGAGTCCACCGCCGCGCCACAATTGTGACTCACCAAAGCAACCATGCCCGGTGAGCACCTGTATCAGTCGGAAGGTAAGGGGTTTGCGCTTACGGAGCATCCACCGCTCGAGGACCAGATGCAGAGCAATCGTTAGGCTTTTTACATACGGCTGCTGCGCCAGGTCCTCCCCCCACCTCCGCATTATCGCCTCTTGACCTAGTCGGCGAAACAGCAGGATCCTGTCCAGCGTAAGGCTCTCACCCAGAGACCTCATATCCGAGACATAGGAGTGCGTCTCGGCAAGAACCTCTGCCACGAGCTCCCAAGGGACGGTCACCGGCCAGGGCAGTGGCCGCCGCCCACGATACAGGTACGGTACCCCCGGATCACTCTTACCGCGATGACCCGCTGCGCTGAGCGCAGCTGAGCCTTATTCCTCCGATATGGAGGGCAGCCCCCGGTGGTGGTTCTTTCCGCCCAGTCCCGCGGAAGAGAAGGCCTTGGTCTTCTCAGGTCTGACCCGAAGCCCTAACATCTCTATGCGGCTGATCACGAGGTCGATCCCGACCTCGGCCAGTCGCGCTGTCTCCTTATAGCATCATTCCCAGGCAAACACGAGGATGTCATCCGCGTAGCATATGACACCCATCCCTGGGAGGAGGCGGCCTCACAGGACCTGGGTCCTATGCCCTGTGTCCATCGTAGCCGATGTCCCACAGGATCGGACCCAAAACCGATCCCTGTGTTTCACACTGGTTTTCACAGGCTACCCTCCTTTCGGAGAGGTACGCCGCCAACAGCCTCGTTAGATACGGGGGCACTCCAAAGAAATTCAACGCCTCCCGTATCACACTGTGAGGGAGGTGGTGGTAGCGGTGTCCTTGGACATCGCGAACGCCTTTAACGCTTGCTATTTTACTGGCCCATACGTGTACGATCTGTATTATAGAGAGGTCTTTTGGTACGATACGGCGTGTCAAGACGTGGCTCGGCTTCGGCTTGAAGAGCCCAAACGGCTGAAACTAGAAACACATTTTTGAATGGAAGATATTTTCGTGGTGGACAAATTAGGTACAGATGCAGGGTGCTTTAGGGTGTAACCTTTTCGAAAAAAATAACCGGGGTAAGACCGCAGGTATTGTGCTATTTACATAATATTTTAGACTGCTGCCCCACCCTGATGCCATGGCTGGCTACGCCCATGGTCCGGACAATGTTCGACTGCAAACTAACAGGCGAAACTACGGGGATAGTCATCATAAAATATCTAAATTGACTCTAAAATACGTTGAAACCAGACAATTCTAGATAACTCCTCATATTTATTTCACGGATCGATACTAAAAACACATCTGGCACCAAATATAAATTTATACAGTTTCATACCCTGCAGTTATATTAATATTTTATTTTAATTTCAGTAAAAGCGCCTGCAAATAATGTGTAGGCAATAAATAATAAACAGCGAAAACATTCAAATTTACTAGGAGTAATTATATTTGTATATTGATATTTTATTTCAACTCGTTATTTTAGAAATCATTGACACGCAAATGAAATGTTTTATTGGTTCATCATCATCATCATATCGTATTGTATTTTATCGCTGGGGTGCGCTTGTGCTGTGCTCCCGTCTGCATGGGAACCACCATCCTGTATTTTTTTTCCGTGAAACAGCTTTGAAGTGCTTCTTTCTGACTGGTTTAGACAGGCATTGTAATTACTAGTATAATAACACCGAGACTTACCGTACCAACACGTGCATGGGTTGATTTTTTTTTTCTTGTTTTACGCCGGGAAATGCTCTGAGTCATCCCGCGGGGGAGTGGGTCTCCCCAGGCGTGGATACCCACTCCCCCCGTGGGCGGGTGGGTGGCGAAATATGGTAAGGTGGACGCAGCGTGGGTAGAGCTCCACCACCACAGACCCGGCGAGTTCCACAAATGTCGCCTTTGGTGAGGTGCCCCAGATCTGTTGAGCAAACAGGACACCTCGACGGCAAGTCCCAAGAGATATACGCCACCTCCACAGAGGGGTTGTCCCGCACCACATAACAACCCCTCCCAACGTCGGGACAGTACAATGGGGTGAGGCTCCAATCCTTGTCTTTGTCCCTTCTTCTTATAAGAGGGATACAAAGAGCAGCGCCCTCGGCTCAATTTACTTCACCCAAGGAGCTGGGTTCACCTTAGGCTACTGAGCCCCACCGCCACGACAAGGCTTGAACCATGGTAGGATCAATTAGTAGTCTGGGCTAGTGGCAGGTGAGCTCCCATTCACCCCGAATCCCTGGGCTAGTTTCAAGTTAACTTGTTTATGTTCATGGGCGACGCTGACCACTTACCATTATCATTATTATATTACTCCTAAACTGTTTTCCCATTTTTTATTTCAATTCAACCATCTTTACATTTAAGCAGATTTAAATCATTTTTTTAAATTACAGCAGATGATCCTTAACGAAGACGATCAGGGCAGGTTTTGTTGGAGCACTTGCACTAAGCTTAATGATTTTTATTGGCTTTCTTTCCAAATATCTTATTTACCCACACTTTCCATTCTTCACTATCTTACACAAACAATTTGCTTACAAAGGAGATGCTAATAAGAATCTGTTAATATAACAACTTATCTCCACTGTCAGAGCTCAGAGGCGCCCTGAAATGCTGTTCTGATTAAATTACGCGTGAAGGACTGATGAGGGTTGCTTTATATAAAATGTACTCAAATGCTAGAGTTACAAGACTTATTCTTTCAATATTAATTCAAATGATATAAATATAGAGCAGAATCAAGACAAATTAATAAATCTATACTAAATTTAATAAGAGGTAGTGCCATGCTGCATTGCAGCCGAACTGGGCCGGCACGACCGGGGTGGTACCTCTCGCTCACATAACACCGGCGTCAAGTGACAGCTGTGCTGTCGCGTTTCGTGTGGTTTGTGAATTTCCGGTGGCTTATTGGGGGTGATAGGGAAAAGGAGTGCAGCGCCTCTGCGTAGCCTTGGTTGTGCGGATGTGTATGGACGTCGGCGCCGTGAGGCTCCGACTGTTTGCCCCCTGATTACATAAAAAAACATAAATTTTCTTTCAATGTGTGTCGACATAAGTCAATTAAACAGAGGTACGTACGTAGTTCTGTATATTATGCGAGATCGACTAGAATTGGGTTGATTCTTTTATACAAGGTTGATAAAAACGAGAGGCATTTAATTAAACCACATATACTACACATGCTTACGGTTAATCCGAAACTATAAAAAAATAGTTTGAGAGCAATAAAAAAATTAAATACGTGAATAGTCAAATTGAAACGTAAAAACTCATTGTAAACCTTTGTAAAATGTCCTTCGAATTTAAAAGACAACGTCGCACAGCACGTTGCGTCTCACCGGGTCGAACAAACCGGAGCTGCTTTAAAACTTTAAAAATATCCTGTGACTAAACTATTGATTCTATTGGTCCAAGTTTTGGTGTGTAGCCTGAAAATGGTACATAGTATATGTGGTTTAATTTAATGCCTCTCGCTTTTATCAACCTTGTATAAAATTGTTAGACAAACTAGCAGAAGAGCTGTCGTCGACTTCGAGTTTACCTGCCACTAGCCTCATTCACCTCACCATGGTTCAGACCTTGACGTGGCGGTGGGGCTCAGTAGCCTAGGGTGAGCCCAGCACCTTGGGCGAAGCGAATTGAGCCGAGAGGGCTCTTTGTACCCCTCTTATAAGAAGAGGAACAAAAGATCAGGGGGCAAGGGGCGAGGACGGGAATCTCACCCCATTGTACTGTCCCGACGTTAGGAGGGGTTGTTCTGTGGTGCGGGACAACCCCCACGTGGAGGCGGCGTCGATCCCCTGAGGGACTGACTAGCCATCGAGGTGCCCCGAGGAGATTTGTTTTATAGATGAAATAAACGGGATGGTGGCAGGGCGACACGCGTCTCTCAAATCGGTAAAATTATAACACTCTCCCAACTAATATTATAAACGCGAATAAATCACTGAACAGATAACTAATAACTGATAACTAAAATTGTGTCACTACATTACCAGCGAGTAACATCTTAGAAACGCGAAAGTTGTATGTATGTTTACTACTTAACCGATCATCATGAAACTTTGTGCACATATTTTTGGAGGTATTAGAAGTAACTTAGGATACTGTTTATGAAAAAAAAACTAAATGCTTATCCTGCGCAGACGAAGTCGCGGGCAGTAGGCTAAAATTTATTCCCGTATTCCCACGGGAACGGGGAATACTGCTCTAGTAATTATATAAAGTCGTCTTCAAGTCGTATGACAAGATGAACATAATATAATAACATCTGAACAACATCTGAAGTATCAGAAGCCATCGACAGAGGGGAACAAATCGATGCCATTTACACTGATATAAGTAAGGCTTTTGATAGGGTAGACCACTCATTACTTCTGAATAAACTAAACCATATCGGCATCCACGGGAACTTACTAAAATGGTTTTCGTCGTATCTGTCACCTAGGTTCCAAAAAGTTGTGGTTTGTGGCTATGAATCTAAGGAATTTGAAGTAACATCTGGTGTTCCACAGGGTTCACATTTAGGCCCTATTCTATTCTCATTATTTATAAACGATTTATCTAATGAAATTCGCCACTCAAATTTCTCTTTATTCGCGGATGATCTAAAAATTTTTAAAACGATTAATTGTGCATCTGACGCTGATTTGCTCCAAGAAGATTTAACACGTATTTCCGACTGGACGTTAAATAATAAATTACCCCTTAATATTCAAAAGTGTAAGCATATCACGTTCACTAAACAACACAAGCCTATCTTAACAAAATACCATCTCAACAACAATTATTTAGACGTAGTCGATGAAATTAGGGACCTAGGAGTAATACTTGATAAAAAATTATCCTTCACTAGTCACATTGATACTATAGTCTCCAGATCTTTTAAAATGCTAGGGTTCATATGGAGAAACTGTAAGGTCTTTAAAAATATATCTGCTCTAAAATGCACCTATAATGCTTTAGTTCGTTCCATTTTAGAATATTGTTCTAGTATTTGGAACCCGCACTACCGTTGTCATATTGACAGAATTGAGCGCATACAAAAGAGATTCCTTTTCTTTCTTTCGATCCACCAAGGTAAATTAAAAGAATTGAATTCCTATGAGGAACGTTTAAAACACTTTAATATTACCACATTGGTCGACCGCCGTTGGATTGCTGACCAAATTCTATTATACAAAATTTCTAGAGGCTTATTGGACTGTCCACGACTGTTGTCTCGTATTGGTTTTGTTGTTCCAAGATGTAACTCTAGAATTGTAAACTTTAAGCCATTGTATGTCAAAGGGTATAGAACCAACTTGGGCTTCAATAGCTTGTTGCCGAGAATTTGTCGGGATCACAACTTTTTTTACCAAAAAACAAAGACAGACATATTTCACAGTGGTCTTGGTAGATATAGAAAATTAGTCAAACATTTTAAATCTCGTAACTTAATTTAAAAAAAGAAAACATACGTATTTTTTTTTACATTCCTTTTCCTTATTATTCTATCCTTTTCAATCATTTAGACTTAAAATGAAGAAGCTGTGTTTGCCTGTAATTGGATCTACATCCTAACATTACGATTTATATATACTGTACTCTTAATATATTATATAATATTTGATGTATATCTGTTGGCAAACCAATAAATAAATAAATAAATAAAAAAACATTATCTAAACGTATTCTTATATAATATACTGTTCAGTATTTTTATTGTAAGCTTTACGAGCAAAGATATGACAAGGTCAGGTATATTTCACTGTTCAATATAATTTATTATATAAAGTTAGGTACATCATAAAGTATATAATCTATATCTTATATAGGTCTTTGTTTAAGACTAGCTTTTACCCGCGACATCGCGACAAGTACTAGGTACGGTACATGAGAGATGAAGAGTTACTCAGATAGTTTTGCTTCATTGGCTTTTGGTGTGAAAGATTGGTTCGCCTGGGCCCTGGGCATACGTATGCCGTGACGGCAAACAAAATGTCGTGATAACCACTACGTCACCGCTCTCTTCTTTGCGTCCGTCTGTATATGTAATTCTTTATTTTATTTCGTCCTTTTTTATCGATTTTTATTACTTAGAAATTCTATTGGTTAGGTTGAGCGATCAAAAATTTAAATTTTTTTCTCTGTTGTGTGTCTCCTGTTTGTGTCGAATAAATGTTTCTTTCTTTCTTTCTAATAACAACCAGGACGTTTCACATTTTCTGGGCGTCCAAAGTCGGTCTAATTTTTCGTTTTATGTCGAGACACACAAACCAACAAATTGAATATTGATTTTGGTTATTATTGTTCGTTTTTAGACCCCACGCGTATTCTTATAAATTATTAAAAAATGTATATTGTGTCCCTGCCAAGACAAAATGTCTCGATACCAATATTGACACTATTTTCCTGTCCATTTTTGGAACAAGAGATTCGAATGCAATACTCGGAATGGTTGGTACATGAACGTCATCTCACCAGTATAAAGTTACTGAAATCCGTTCACATAAAGTGTCATATTCATTTTATTCATGCAATTGACCACAAAGTTTCTGAATTTATTATGGCGCTACAAGCGGTGAAATTTGTGACGAAATCTCATGTCATGACATGAATTTATACCAAAAGCTATTAACATTTAAATGTGTCATATTTGAATTTTATGCAGGACATTCTGCCATTTTGATTGGCATTTTCATCCGTCTGCATGGTACCATGATCGAATATTTTTCTTTTATGAAAAGGCTTTGCTGTGGTTGGGAAAAGAGAGCAAGTCAGAGTAATACCAGTAATAAGGTAGGTACGTAACTCGTATCATCTGGTGTCTCAAGATATGAGACACATTAATGACTTGCCTGGGCTAGTCCCAGGACGATAAACATATAATGGTCTTGGGCGACGGTGACCACTTACCATGAGGTATCATTTGCCAGTTTATCTATCCTACTCACTTACAAACCTAAAACTTGGGGATTTCTTAATTTGTGAACCATAACCCAATAGATGGCCGATGGGCATTTTATCATTTTGAGGAACGAAACCCTTAAAAAACAGCCAAACGTTTTCCAAGCTAGCTAAGTACCTACGTAATTATCAGCCATACGAGTGCAGCAATATCCGCGCTCTAGACTTCTCAGGTACCTTATTATACACGATAGCTCTCGAGTATAACAATTCCCTATAGAATTACATTCGCTTCGAGAACCTTTGAAGTATTATTTACTATTCAATATTGACATTTGCATTACTTCTATGTTATGCTATCCTGGTAATAAACATTTAATTAAATTCAACCACTGAAAGCAGGTCTTAGTGGGCTCGCCTTGGAACGGGTGGTATAATTGCAACCCAAGTGAATAATTAAAATTGATTTTGGATTGAATATAAAGCTAACTTGCTGTGACCCACAGGGTAGAACTGGCAGTGCACTGACATGAAGAATCCATCTGTGACTCAGTAAATATGTTCAGGGGAGACATTGACAAACTTACCATTCTACCATAAAAAACTTGGGAACTAGTGATGGGCAAATTTTTTAATTCATTGAAAAATCAAGACCGACATGAACTTACGCTAGTCAGACCAAAACCAAGACCAAATCTTCACTAAACGCAAAAAATAACATTTCATTAAAATGATCAATTAAAATATTTGTCTTTAGGTGTACCTACGTGGCTTAAAAACATGTAACGTATAAAATAATTAAAATCGAGACTGATTATGCAAGAAGTTTCATTAATCAAAACCAAGACTGAACAAGAAGACCTGTACCAACATTATCTTGATCTTGCTTTGCTCATCACTATTGGGAACTATGTGATAATGAAATAATTAGCTCATAATCCTATTAGAAATAACAATTTCATTGAGAATCATAAATGAAATAAAAAAATAGCCCTACGCAATCAGACATCGAAATAAAACATCCTAAAATCAGAGCAGAGTTTGGGCGTTTTTTCACTGAGTATGACCAATTAGAAGTGGACCCAGTGAGACGCCAAGTCGAAATGTTCATTAATTTACCTCCCGGGGACTTTTAAAAGTTAACGTTGTCACTCAGACATCAACGACGGGACTTTGATGAGAATTTTTGATTAAATTATTCTCGTGAAAATGAACATTAAAATGTTCTTCATGGTGGTATGTTTTTAGGACATTTGGAACTGTCTATTCGTGAGAAAATATTATGCCTCTCTCAAATGCATAGGCCGATCTGCTACTCACGTGTAACTTATGCCAGTTATTTTATGAAGAATTTTGATTTTTGATCCCTTGTTGTATCTACTTGGAAATAAACCTCTGCTAAATTCAAACGAATTAATAATTTAAACCCAACTAACCTAACTACTAGTTCTAACCGCGAAAGTTCGTATGAATGTATGGATGTATGTTTGTTATTCTTCACAAAAAAACTATCGATTGGATTTTAATTAAACTTTCCAATAACATAGCTTATACACCAGAGTAGAATATGGGCTATAATTTATCCTATTTATATTTTTATCCCCGTAATTCTCACGGGAATGGGAAGTACGCGGGTGAAACCCCGGGGCGCTGCTAGTCTTAAATATTTAGTCATGCTCGATATTAAACTCTTTCTATACATGACTGGAACAACAAGTCTTATTCAGCCAGTCTTATGGGAACTATCATCTCTATGAAGTAATTACATGGGTAATTCTAATCATATGATTGGTATTTCACGGTCAATAAACCCTTGATTGATCTAACAAATAGGACCAATCGATTGTGGATGCGGGCATAGTTCCGCTTATTAACAATTGGCATATTTAAGGATCCCCAAAAGTATTTTCCTTTTCTAGGGTATCTTTAAATTTTACATAACCTATTGTCATACATAGTACATGTGGTAAAACACTTTATATATTTTTTTAAATAAACGAATAACTTCGCAACAATGGGTCTATAAATTCATACATCATACCTAATATATTTTTCATTCTTATGTTTTTGTAATGCAGCGTGCATCCACCGCCGTTCATCCGCCATCACCTATATTCTACGTACCTATTACTGAAGGGACATGTATACTGATAGATACATAATATAATATATATATTATATACTCATCCATGACGTTGTCATTGGTTCATGACACGAATTTCGCACTTTAAACCTAGTTCGTTGCTTTCTTTGAACACACTGCGGGATTTAAACCCGCGACCTCTGCTTTTGATACCCAGTCATCCGACGACTCGTACTTATAATGCGTTAAGACAGTATATTATGTAAATTGACGTCTCCACCGGTTTTGATCTAACTGTGTGACCGAGAAACTGGTCCGCTGCCGTCATCAAAACAGCTAAATGCATAGAGTCATCATTGTTTTTATTTTTAATGTATATAATTTATAATGTTTACCAGTCTAAAATACATATATATTTTTATTAGGCTGGATGCAGTCCATCTTGGCGTTCACTAAAAGAGGCCTAAGTCATTTGACAGAATGTTAATAATGAAGATGTACGTGTAGTATTTATGGATTAAAATGGTTTATGAGTATATAGAGAGAAGGCTTTTGTCGCCCACCCGGGGAAACCCACTCCCCAGGCGGGATGCCTCAGAGCATTTCCCGGCGTAAAAGAAAAAAAAAAACAAAAAAAAGAAACATACAGGAACACACAGATATACACATAATGACATAGTTTTTTTCTTAATAATTCATCATCATTCTTTTCGAGTATATTTTGTATATTTTAATATTATGTTATATTTTGTAAGAAAACAGCAATTAAGGCTATTTTATTTTATTAATTATTTATTTATTATGTGTATAAAGGTCTCTATTCTGCTTGGCTTTGGTGATTTGCCTGCGGCTTAGTAAGCGTGGGCCAAATATATTATTATAGGTTAGATGGATTATTGAAAAAAAGGCAAAAGATGTTGGGCGACCGTATGTACGAGTTTAAAGAGCATACCGATGTAAATTGTTAAGCTTTGAAATGATTAAGAATTTTTGTGATTGTCATCTGCCATTAATAAAACTGTCAAGAATATTATACATGCTGTTCACATTTATTTCACTCGATATTTCTGCATTGTATGCGAATACTACGCTTATAAATTACCTACTTGCGATAGTAATAATGTAATAATAATAATATGTTGAGGACAACTCACACACGGCCATTTGATCCCAGCAAGCCTGTTCTTATGGCAACCAGACAACAATACAAACAAAATATAGAAGTAGGTCTTCTATATTTCTAAATACATACATTTTATAGATAAAACAGCTAGCTGTTGCCCGCAGCTTCGCCCGCTAGATTTACAGCTATATACCTACGGATTGATGATGATTATTTTTATAGCCTAAGTTACTCCCTATAATATCAGCTATCTTCCAGTAAAAGTCCCGTCAAAATCGGCCCATCCGTTTGCAAGGTTAGCCGGAACAAACAGACAGACAGACAAAACTTGTAAAAAATGCTATTTTGGTATATGTAACGTGTATACATCCTTATGCATTTAATAAAAAGCGGTTATTTTAATGTTACAAACAGACACTCCAATTTTTATATCGGAGGGGACTTGTCTCTACCGAGCGTCATCATCGCGATGCTCGGTGATGACGAGTCCTGGACGGCGATGGTCTCCTTCTGTGTGTAATGTCCCAGAAGGAGGCCGACGAGCGGGTGAGAGAGGAGGCCGGCGACGAGGCCTCCTCCCGCAGGCGACGAACGGGGGTGCGTAGGAGGCGCTATTTAATGCGCCTTCAGTAACGCCCCTGTGTTCGTGTCGGGCTCAGGATGGGAACCTGGGTCTGTATGGCACGACGTCGTGGGGACTGCTTAGTAGCGGCCGGGCAGTCCCCCCCTACGAGGAGTAGTCTGGCCTTCGCCGGGGCCAGCCTGTCGCTGAGGTGATCCTGTCTCTTGCCTGCATTCCGGGACCCTCAAAAAGCGGCTGAAGACGCTCGCAGTGGTTTTAGTTAGGGTGGGCACTCCCAGGTGCGAGTCCCACTGATCCTGGCTGCATCCATAAGGATTTCGGTGCGAAAAGAAAAAAAGACAACAAATGATCATGCTCATCGCACAAACATTTGTCCCGAGTGAGGATCGAACCCACGACGTCTGGTTTAGCGGTCAGGGTCACTAACCATGACTAGACCAACAGGCCAGTAATGACCGTATTGTTATATCAATAACTCTAGCATTCTGTCATCTTTACAAATGTCCTGCTTTCGCCGGTGCTGCGCTCTGATTGGCCGACTAATGGCCATTGCTGGATGATTGGCTGATGTGATGTACATAGGTACAGATCACTGGTTGAATAGCTATTACGTCAATGACAAATCACTGACCTGTTTCGGAATTTTACGGCTCACATTACTACTCTATCCGGTTGTATGCTTTTTTTTTTCGGAGGGATCTATGCTAATGGCCCGAAGGCCCTAATGCTTCATCGGATTAGTGTGAGCCCATTCGGCTCACTTTTGATTTAAAAAGTAGGGGGTTGCCCCCCGCCTACCGTGCGGTCAGCGACCACACGGCCTCCTGGCATCGGTTGTGAGTTGTATGCTCGATGTTTATTATAAACGAAAATAACTTTTCATAAAATTAGACATAAGCTAATTAAAAAAATCATCAGACCCAATATACATCTATACAGATAAATAAAACTGGAGTATCTGTTTGTAATATTTATACACGGTACATAATATACCAAAATAACCTTTTCTTTTTAAATTTTGTCTGTCTGTCTGTCTGTTTGTTCCGGCTAATCTCTCAAACAACTGGGCCAATTTTGTTGGGACTTTCACTCGCAGATAACTGATAGTTATAAAGAGTAGCTTAGGTTATAAAAATAATCATCATCAATCCGTGTACGGCTATAAATCTAAGTTAACGCGGGCGAAGCTGCGGGCAACAGCTAGTATATCAATAAATCTAAGTTTAATTTAATACCGCGGACAACTCCAAGCCGATTTTTCTTATGTTAGATAGGCAAACAGGCAGACGTGTGGAGTTCACCTGAAACTAGCTTAAGCAGCATCATTCATACTTTGTTACCTACTATAAAATGCAAGTCCCCACCATGGTTCAGGCCTTGTCGTGGCGGTGAGGCTCAGTAACCTAGGGTAAGCCCAGCACCTTGGGCGAAGCGAATTGGGCCGAGGGGGCTCTTTGTACCCCTCTTGTAAGAAGAGGGGACAGAAGAGCAGGGGGCAAGGGGTGAGGATGGGAACCTCACCCCATTGTGCTGTGCCGACGTTGGGAGGGGTTGTTCTGTGGTGCGGGACAACCCCTTTGTGGAGGTGGCGTTGGTCCCTTGCGCGACTGACTAGCCGTCGAGGTGCCCTGTTTTTTTTCTAGATCCGGGGCACCTCACCAAAGGTGGCATTGGTGGCACTCGTCGGGTTTTAGTGGGTAGAGCTGCGTCCATTTACCAGCTGTCGGCCGCAGCGAGTCCCACATACCCGCGTGGGGAGACCCACTCCCCCGCGGGTATACTCCCTCAGAGCATTTCCTGGCGTTAAAGAAAAAAAAATGCAAGTAAGATAGGATTAGATTAAATTAAGTTTATTTCCATATCAGATACGTATTCTAACAAAAGATTATAAGCTGTTTGGAGGAAAGTTATTCCATTACTATGGGATTAAAAGCTTTAACGAGCTTTCCTAAGTCTACACAGCTTTCAATTGCGACTCCTAGATAAAATGATCTAATCGCGATCTTTTGCATAGAGATAAAATGCATTGACGTCATGTATGTGTGGCCAGTGTGATTTCTAGGGACAGGTATATCAAGTTTTTTTGGAAAATTTACTAAACTTTTTTACTCTTCATATACTTACAACATTTTAAATACATGCGCACTCACAGGCACGCACGCACGCACGCACGCACGCACGCACACACACAAACACACACACACCACACAAACACACACATGCTAATATTTGTTTTCTATTGTTGTACTATAACTTTTGTTTTGTTAAATATAAGTATTATATCGTAGCTTGAGCTGGGCACCCAGCAACAGAGTTCACCAACCTAGTATGTACAGGAGCCCTTGAGTTGCAATTAGCATGTAAGCAAATCTTGTTATCAAATAAAACATTTTTCATTACCTACCTATGAAATTGATACCGAAAGAAGCCTTGGGACTGAATGTTGTCATTCTTATTGATATTGATCCAATTATTGGCATAAATTCTTCTGACAGGAAATAGCACATAACTAAGAAACCTTGTAAGTTTAGGAATTAGGTAATCAAATGAATTAAGAAAGAAAATTATATATAAAATGTTCTTATTTTTTATTTATGTGGAACGAAATCAGATAATACACGTGTAACAGTATAATGTATGTATAACAGATACCTTGTATGTAATTATTTCCCGAGTTAATTTATCTCGAAATCTACTTTATATTACATAATATATTAACGTAATATTTTATGTAAGCATATATTTGTTTAATATTATAATATAATAAAAGTAAATGTGTTTAATAATTATTATCTTGAATTACACGAGCCATTTAACATGGACGAATTAAAGTTAGTTTTACATAGTGTTAAGTTACGTATTTTGTATAGAAAAATCACAGTATATTTGTATTTATATATAAGTTGTAGCTGCCTTGGTTCCGCCAAGTAAAGTTACAGTACGCTAGTTCAGATCTTACAACAATTTCTATCATTATTCTTACAAACAGCCCGTTAGGTCTATGCCAAGAATAGACTTCTACTCTGACTTAATATGCCCGATACTAGCCAATATAGAAATAATAATAATAATAATAATATCTATGGACGCTTTTACACCACGTCAATCTGGTCCCGTGGTAAGTTCTCGAAGAACTTGTGTTACGGGTACCAGACAACGGAAATATATTTAATACTTTTATACTATACATATATTTAAGATTTTTATTATAGAATACACATATTTAATACGCATCCGGGATTCGAACCCGCAACCTCCGGAAGCGCTAACGCGCTAATCATTGAGCCACAGAGCAAGAAAACCATAAAAACCAAAACTAACATTAAAAATCCACGTTATGTGTTTTAAAATTGAAAACAATTTTGGATCTGTACTTTCTATGTATTCTATCCCCGTCACCCCACATAATATATAATTTTTCCTACGTAGGTACATACTTTATTTGAATACTTATTTTAACCTACAAACAATCCTGCAATCTCTACATTATTCAAACTGAACAACATACTATTCTTCAAATGCCTTTAAAAAATTAATTACTTTACCAACGACAAAAAACAAATATTAGATGACAATTCCATAAAAAGTTAAACAGAGCGTCGTAAAGTACAGTTTTAACAACCAAAATCACAATGTAGTTTAAATACCTGTGCGTTATGCATAATACCTCAGTTATTTTAGCGTAACATAAGGCTTTTGAGGCTCATATCTTCATCTCGCTTACACGCATTGTCTAACATATCGCCCTCCCACTCGTGACGCCAGCGCAAACTAGTGGCGAGATAGTGTACCAAATGACAGTTGCCTGTACGCATTTTAGGCACAGGTCATACAAAAATGTATAGTGTGTGTTTTAATTGAATATGATGTTATTGTGACATTAAAATGAATATTTAATTGTGAAATGTGTCAAGTGTGTTTGTTTGTGTGACGCAAACATGGGTTTGTGTCAGTAAATGAACGTGCGCCGTGTTGTTGATATATCGGGTTTGTTGACTTGGAGTCCGAAGAACAAAATCAAGATAAAACTAAAACGTATGTCTATTCTTATTTATTATTACATCATTATTACATGTAGCTTGCCTAAAATATTTTATTTACGAGTAGTTTTTGTAAAATTATATTTTATTCCTAAAATATATGTATTTACATTATTATAGCGAAATACAAAATATCATTGAAGTACAGATACATTAAGTACAACCTAATATAATCATAAATAAAATATTATTTTGTCCTAAAATATCACAAATGTTACCTTTCAAAAGGTCTCTAAATATGCAATCTCTTTTCTACATTTTCATAGAGTTCTACCGATTAATTGTAGAGACCATTAACCACAGTTTAGGACATTTCGAAAATAAATTCTTTATTGAGATGTAGCCTTAGGGGCGCCAAAATATAATTTGAAAAATAAAGTCCAAATATGTATGTAACTATTATTAAATAACAATAAGAATGCAATATTAACAAAAATAGACACAAATCTGGTCTTAATTTATTCTAACGGTACATTCTGGTCATAGACGGTAATACTATCGTAATGATTGGAACAATTAATAAAATGGACTCGATAACATAAACGACCAATAAATTACCGCCCGGTGACTGAGATAATATCATGACCATATAAAACAAAAAAAATCTTTTAAACATTTTGTTTCAATGCCGACATTGGTGAGGTGCTCCGGATCTAATGAGCAAACAGGGCACCTCGACGGCTAGTAAGTCCCTCAAGTGACCGACGCCACCTCCACATTGTCCCGCACCACAGAACAACCCCTCCCAACGTCGGGACAGTACCATGGGGTGAGGTTCCCATCCTCGCCCCTTGTCCCCCTGTTCTTTTGTCCTGTCTTCTTATAAGAGGGGTACGAAGAGCACCTCCCTCAGCCCACTTTGCTTCGCCCAAGATGCTGGGCACAGCCTAGGCTACTGAGCCCCACCGCCACGACAAGGCTTGAACCATGGTGGAGACTGGAGATACCTTATGCCTGCATTATAATTTATAATCTCTTTATAACATATTGTTTTCTAATGCTTACGTGAATTTCACTCATTATAATGAAACAATTTTTACGGATTTTGCGTGGTTTGTTAAGTTTTCTTTATAATATTTTTAAATATAAGGAAATATTATGTTTTTCACTTTTGTTTCGCGGAGCTCGATATTTCGACATTGTTCGCGAATGCCTTGTTCACGGAAATATAAAAACGTTAATAATGAAGAGAATGAAGAAAATTGAAATATCCATTTTAAACAGTTTTATTATAATTATATATTTTTGTGTTTAATCTCCATTGAGATAAGCTAACCGGAATGTGCGATGAGAGGAATATGTTAGAGATAATCTAAAGTATATGTTTGTGTGGAGCCTCAGTTATACAATGGACGATAGCTACCCTGAAAACAAGAGTTCGGTACAGCCTCTTCTGCTCTTAAGGAAGCAGGATAATTGTAGACAAGACAATCAAGGGCATCTCTCAATGTCTCAAAACTTCGTGTCGCCTAACTTGTGAGTTAACCTAAAATATCCCTCTATCCCTAATCTCGCAAAACAGCTTCTGGAATCAACTGTCAAAAACGGGATTTCCAAGTCCAGTTTGGGGACCTTAAAAATGGAGGCTTTTGCCTAAACCGGCTCCCGGCTGCATGGGTGCAATCTTGCTTGTTTCTCCCGTGAAACAGCATTACTGTGTTTCGGAGAGAAGGGCAAGACAGGCTGTAATTACTGGCACCGAGACTTATCATCTTATGTCTCAAGATTTTTTCAGTTGTCTGGGCTAGTTCTAGGGTGCCGTTTAGCGCATAAGGCTTTTCAGTAAGGCATAAAAGTTCCATGAATCCCTGTTTTTTTACTATTTAACTTTGGATAGTCCTTTCATCGTCATATCCGTTCTGGACAGAACAGAATAGGCAGTGTACTGGCTCCTAGATCTTATGTGATTATGAGGTTCAAGAGTGGAGTCCGCGTTTAGGTAGACGAAGTGTTGGTCGACCATTAACCAGGTGGGAAGACAATACAGTGGCCGGTCCGTGTTGGATGCGAGTGGCAAGGGATAGTCTTGGCGTTCATTGTGGCCTATGTTCAGCAGTGGACGGATAGAGGCTGATGATGATGATGATGATGTTATTAATGATTTATTATATTCAGTAAAATGACAGGCAGTATAATAACTGGCCCCACAACCGACGCCAGGAGGCCGTGTGGTCGCAGACTGCACGGTAGGCGGGGGGCAACCCCCCACTTTATAAATCAAAAGTGAGCCGAATGGGCTCACACTAATCCGATGAAGCATTAGGGCCTTCGGGCCATTAGCATAGATCCCTCCGAAAAAAAATTAATAATAATAATAACTGGCACCGAGACCTAATTGATTACGTAGGACATGATCTTAGGTCAAAGTCAGTAAGGGTAAAGGTAAAGATACGGATAGAGTTACTACTCTATTATCTCATAACTATGTGAGCTATAAAATTCCGAAACTGGTCAGTAATTTGTCACTGACGTAATTGTAATTCAACCAACCAGTGATCTGTATCTACGGCTCATTGGCCAATCATCGATCAATGGCCATAAGTCGGCCAATCTTCAAAAATTACCGTTTATATGTTACCGGTTATATGCTAGATGGGTGCATCTAGCATATAACCGGTAAAATGTACTCTTTCTTCGACAATCATTGGACGGATTTCATCTCCAAATACTAATGTGAAAGTAACTTGTTAAGAGTTCATTGACAAAATTTTTGTGGTTTTTACGATACGTAATCACAAAAAAGTGCACACGGTCAATGTACGTGATCATTACGTAAGTGATCACATCTGGATTGTTATGCATTTTCATCTATACATAATTCATTCGCCACCAGACCAAGACAATTCATTATTCATTCGATGATCGAAGATACTGAAAAAATTGATCATTCTTGCCCACTGTTTTGTCTGACGCGTCGAAAGAGATCGTATTTTAAAATACCTGGAATATGGTACATTTTGAACGAACACTTCGAATTTTATAATTGTCTGTTGGGACAACTCACACACGGCCATCCCATCCCAAACGAGATTGTATTATGGCAACCAGATAACGGATACATACTTATATATTTCTAATTACATATATATTATAGGTAAATAGATAAATTATCTTATATTATATTAAATTATAGATAAATTACATCCAGACTGAACAAATGATCATGCTCATCACACAAACATTTGTCCAGGGTGGGGATCGAACCCACGACCTTCTGGTTTAGTAGTCAGGCTCACTAACCACTAGACCAACAGGCCAGTCACGTTACGTTTTACGTAAAACGTAACGTGACTGGCCTGTTGGTCTAGTGCTAGGCATGCGCGGTGCTCCCGTCTGTTGTGTTTTGATAAGAAGGGCTGGACAGGCAGAGTAACAGGCACCGTAACTTACCAGACGTCTCAGAATGGGCAGTTACTAGGTCCACAGGGCCTTGGTAGACTGGTGGTGAGAGACTGTCGTCTATTGGGTATGGGCTCGGTCTCTTGAATGAGAAGTCCGGGTTCGATCCTGATCCCTGTGATGCCTTGAAATGAGTTTTAATTTCTATGTGCACCTAAACATGAGATCATCACTTGCTCATCGGTGAAAGAAACATCGTGAAGAAAAAATGAGATTAAAAGTCTTTGAAGGTGTGTGAAGTTCACCAATCCGCATTGGACCAGCGCATCGGTGAACTATGGCCCCACACCCTCCTCGCCTGATTTCGAGGAGGAGACTCGTGCCCAGCATAGTATAAAATAATAATGTTACTGGACGTATGTATAAAAGTTGATTTTATTTTATTATTATGAAATAGTTCCATCTCTTGACAGATGATATTGATTTAGGCTGTATACCCGAGAGCTGAGTGAATGGAACTCAGCTTTTGCTAACCTGCTAATAAATTCTTCAAATAAATGTTAACAGTATTTTAAGTACAAGTTATTGTACGAGTATAAGGAATCGAATGTTTTAGTCACCTTGATAGTCTCGTACGGATGGGCGCATTATAGATGAAAATCACATTCGATTTGACGTTCAATAACGTACTCTGTATAAGATTTTATAGTAATATCAGAAGACATGAGTGTATGTTAAGTAGTCAGTTCATCTCGGGGGCGACGAACGGGGGTTTGTAGCCAACCTGGGCCCAGTATGGCACGACGGCACGGGGACTGGTTAGTAGCGGTCGGACAGTACCACCCTTATGATGAGTTGTTTGGACTTGTCGGGGTCAGCCTGTAGCTGAGGTGATCCTGTTGCCTGTCTAGGACCCTGAACGGCTGAAGGCGCTCGCAGTGGTTTTAGTTTACGGGTAACGCACTCCCAGGTGCGAGTCCCACATAGGGTCAGGATATACCCAAGATCCTGGCTATATGCGTAAAAAGCATTTTCCTGCGATAACAAAAAAATAATAAGAATAGATAAAGTAGTTGAGTAAGAATAGCTGTAAGAGGTAGTGCCATGCTGCTTTGCAGCCGAATTGAGCCGGCACGACTGGGGTGGTACCTCTCGCTCACATAACACCGTCGCGTTTCGTGCGGTTTGTGAGTTTCCGGTGGCCCATTGGGGGGATAGGGAAAAGGAGGGCAACGCATCTGCATAACTTTTGGTTGTGCGGATGTCTATGGGCGTCGGTAGCCACCATAATGCTCCGACTACTCGGTTGCCTTGGTGGTCAGTTTAAAACATATTACATGTGAAACGTCAATTGGCGGGCCTTGGTAGTCCAATTGAATCGAACGCCATGATGGTAAACGAAGACAACAGGCAGATACCTGAAGTTACAGAAAGTTGTAATTTATAATTGAAGAATTAGAATTTATAATCTACACATAATATATATTAAACCCTCAATGAAGAATGAATGAACAAATTTCTGAATAATCACCAGTGGTGAGGTTACACCACCGTGTGACCTCGCTCCCGGCTGCATGGGTACCACCATCTTGATTGTTTCACCCGTCAAACAACTATTCTGAGTTTTGGAGAGAAGGGCGAGACAGGCAGAGTAATTATTACTTGCACCGAGACATGACATCTTGTCTCCTCGTCGGCTTCCTCCTCTATCACCCGCTCGTCGGCCTTCTGGGACATTACTGTCGCAGAAGGAGACCATCGCCGTCCAGGACTCGTTGTCACCGAGCATCGCGGTGATGACGCTCGGCAGAGACGAGTCCCTTCCGATAACCGACGTCAGATGGCGATGCAGCGTGACCCATTTATATGAATGAGTTGTCTGGGCTAGTTCCAGGTAAACTACCTAGTTTATGTTCATGGGCGACGCTAACCACTTGTCATATCTCGTCTGTTTAACTAACATAATAAGAATCAACTTGTATCCAGACGAATGACGAATCTACGAGGACTAAAAGAATGGATTGTGCATTGCTTGTTTTGATATTTTGCCAGCGCATCGCATATGCATGACAATGTTTATTGAATTTTAAATTCGTGAATGTTGTTCGTACAAATATATTTATGATGTGTTTGTTGTAAATATTTGTCGTGTAGCAAACCACGATAGGATGTATAAATCAGAGCCGTCTAATGCCTTTTTTAATGCTTTAAAGCTTCGTCGAAACAAATTTTGTCTTCCACAAAGTAAAGCTTGTCTTAAGTCTTGAAGGGTACCATGGTTCCAGCCTTGTCGTGGCGGTGGGGCTCAGTAGCCTAAGGTGAACCCAGCCAATTGAACCGAGGGAGCTGCTCTTTGTACCTCTTACAAGAGGAGGGGACGAAAGAGCAGGGGGACAAGCGGCGAGTATGGGAACCTCACCCCATTGTACTGTCCCAAGTGTACTGTGGTGTAGGCCAATCCCTCTGTGAAGGTGGCGTCGGTCCCTTGCCGAACTGACTAGCCCATTAGGTGCCCTGTTTGCTCATTAGATCCGGGGCACCTCACCAAAGGCGGAATTGGCGGCACTCGCCGGGTTTTAGTGGGTAGAGCTGCGTCCATCTTACCACCTTTCGGGCGCAGCGAGTCCCACATACCAGCCTGGGGAGACCCACTACCCCGCGGGATACCTCAGAGCATTCCCAGCGTTAAATACAAAAAAGGTCTTGAGGGATGCAACGATAATTGAAACTACATATATTATTATACTTATAAAAGTATATTTATCACATATTTTCACCATTATGTTTCATTATTTTACCATATCGTCATAATTAAAATATATTAGTTGACTACATTATAATTAAAATCGATATCTATACCTAATCTAACCTTTATTATCTTGATAGAGATAAGAGAGATATAGGTGGTAAGTAGTTAAATTTACTTGTAGCAAAAAATTGAAATGACATAAGAAAAGGCTTACATGAGATGTTTTTTGCAGAATTCATGAAAAAAGTTGTTTTTGACTGAGAAGAAACTTCAAGAACAATGAAAATAATGTTTTTAGAGCTCTGTATGTGACTGGTGGCTGTTGGATTTAAATTGTGTGTCCGATTAATAAAACTGTATATAAAAAATGGAACCAAACTAATATGGGGGACTTATATAAGAAATTGAAATGAGTTAAGTTTTAAAAATTAACTCATTTCTTTACATTTTTGTATTGTCATTTTTGGGACATAAAAATAGTTTAATGAAACCTTTCCCATATTAAAACTACTTAGATTTTTCTTGTAAAAAATAATATTAATATAAAAAAGTAGAAGCGCTAGTCAGAATCGTATTCTTTGTGGTATTTAGATAACAAACTAGAAGACGGGTCACCACTGTATGACGTGTTACGTGTTAAAGAAGACGAGAAGAGTAGTAGTAAGAGTAGAGAGACATGTACGTCTCGGTTCAGCAGAGACCTATCCTAGGTCATTAATAACATATCCTACGCCTCTTTACGTAAAATAGCAAAGCTGTTGGTAGAAATTTGCAAGAGATGGAACCTGCAGAATTCTCCCGACGCAATACGCTTACCTGTGAATTATGATTGATTAATGATGATTTCTTGTGTCATAAATTATCACGCATGTCAAATTATCATCATGTGTGATTTGATATTAATATCACTAGTGATGCATCACGATTGTTGACGTAATTTTTATATAATTACAGAAAACATTACCTCCAGTAGAATTTTCTATTCCTTTCTAGAACATAAAATTTGGAAGATTAATATTCCTCGTACGTCGATGATTCGATATGACCAGAAGGAAATCGCTTTCACCTGCACCATTTGGGTCAGGTAACGGCAGCCTCCCAGGAATGGTAGAATACACCTTAGCCACCGAACATATGGATGAAAGTGGCTTAGTACTTTCAATCTTCGGCTCGGTTGTAATTTAATTAAATTCCCCAAAATGTGGTTTAAGGATTTATAAATGTTCTTGTGTAAAAAAAATATGAGAGGACAGTCGCAGCTGGCAGTAGGACATTTATTTTCGTTTAGGTTTTCGTTAAGGAGGTGTTCCCCGCGGTTTTGGTCACCGAAAATTAGAAAATAATGAAATCGAAAACTCTATCATTGGAGTATAAAATGATTTGTTTAATACTTATATTTGAATGCTAGATTCGGAGTATAGCGCGTTCAAACAAACAAACAATATTTACAGCTTCATTTATTGATGAATGTTACAGACTTAGTATTCATTTTTTAATATTTGGGCGGGTAAAACTGCAGGGAACAACTAGTAAAATATAATAACAGTAAATATAATACAAAGATATTTTCGTGTGTAATTACTAATTTGTGAATGTCGATTGTACATTTATTTCGTAATGTAAAGATATTTCGTCTAAATTCTAAAGTCTTTATTCCAGAAGGACTTATGTGCGTAACGAATTCCTGTGTGAAGAAAAAAATTGATTTTTACTGATATTGCCATCATAATTATTGTCGTCAGAGACTAAATTATGATAGTGTTCGTAGTTTGAACTCGTACTCGTTTTTTTTATAATATAATATATTTAATATATATATAAGAAGAGGGGGCAAACGGACAGTCGGTTCACCTGATGGTAAGTGATAGCGACATCCACTGACACCCGCTACACCAGAGGGTTAGCAGTTGAGTTACCGGCCTTTCAAATGGGAGTATGCTCTTTTCTTTTTTTATCGTTTTGATACATGCTAAAAATACTGACTGTCGTAAATGAATTTATTATGAAAAGTGACATTCCTAATATACGGCATTAACATAGATGGGTATAGCAGTTATAATACTTACCAAAATAAGCAATAATTATTTTAAAGGCAACTGTATTTACGCTTTTTATTACTGTAAAAGATCCCAGAATATATCCAAAATCTATAATAAATAAATATAATAAAAACAAATGATAAAGTAACCCTCACCTTAGGAATAAGGCGTTCCCACGGACCACAGAAATACTGCCGTTCTTCCCCGAACATTACAGGATAACAGGATGTATTTGTTGTAGGATATTGAAAATATTGTACTGCTGAGTTTGTTTCGCCGTTTCTTCTCAGTTCCCTCGCCTCGGGAGTAGATTGTACCATATTGAAGAAAAAGATATTTTATAAAAAATACCTATGATCAGCAAAGTGAATGGATATTGCTTGTTGATTACGTCCATGACTAATTACACTACTGAAAGTATTTAACCATTATGTACATGATTAATCAAATAATATAATTCATCAACGCCTCGTCCTTAATACTTTTATCGGAGACTTTATTTGTTCTCGTATATTTGATTGTTTCTCGTTTATTAGAACAGAACGTTATGAGGATATTATGTCGTGCGAACTCTAAAATTTTTTACTAACTTAAGACTACATACACGCATACATCGGTAAAATTATAGATCGTAAATTTATCGGAAAAATTCACAGCCTCCGATTAGTATTATAAAACATAGTTAGGGTAAATTATTTCCATATAAAATTTTGTTAGTAGGTTAACATTTATTATTTAATTTATTTTGTTGTAAGTACATAATAACAGTTTGACATACACTCACACTGGTACACATATTATATAACATATCACACAATTACATTATTATTATCAATAATATATTTATCTTTATCAATTAGTTAATCATCATTACCCTAGCAATAATGGTAATTAAACAATTATAAGCTATGAACTACCACAAATATTATTTCAATTCTTAGAAAAGCATAAGAATGATAATATAGGTACATCTTCATAAAAGACTGGCTGATGCCGTTTCTAAGATAGCTATGATGTAGACCTGTTATAGAGTCTCGTCTCCTGTCCCCCTCCTCTTTTCAGACGGGGGTTGAAAATATGCAAAGCGAAGATAAGTACTTTTACTATTTTAAATATTATCTAATGCCACGGTATGAAACTAGTCCATAACTAATTTCATAACAGTACTTTGTAAATGAACTTCCCTCGCTATTCACTGCAAAATCCATATTGCATTACTTAAGGATTATATGGTACGGTCAGCAAAAATGATTAATAATGAAAAGCGTGAGTTAGCACTTCATGTAGACACTTCAATAGCGCTGCTTCAAGAACCACTAAATTTAATGAACATTATTGTATCGTACAAAATATACTGCATTCTGCATGTCAAAAAGAAGAAAGATATAACATATAAAATGACTTACTTTGCTGTGTAATCGAACACAGTCCAAACTGGTCATAACTGGCACCGAATCTTATCTTAAACCTCTAGATGTGTTACCTAGCATAAAAGAAACTAGTATTAAGGCGGGGCTGTCCCAGAACTGGATTTAGTATGGAGCTCGAAACCGCGTCGAGCGCTTTCGCAGCGAGTGAAAACACATATTTATTTAATTGAAGGGAGGGATTTGAAAAAAAAATAATTTATGACGACCGTTTTTAATCACATTTTATACAGAGTTTTTGATGGTATAAGTTTTATTGTACAGCACCTGATATTACTCAAATAAAATGGTTTTTTCATCTCAATTTTGACCTATCTTTGCATTTTTTTAATGCAGCAAAATATAAGTAATCGTGTATCGATTAACCGAAATGTTACGATGAAGGAGTTTTAAATAACATATATTTTTTTCAAAACTTAAATCGGCTTAGTTTCTAAATAAAAAATAATTCAAAATGCCGTTTATCGGGAAAGGCCCGCCTTAAGTAAGTTTTAATTAACGTTCCCAATCAATATAGCTTCCACCAGTTTCCCTTACTAAGTAACATAATAGAATCTTATCGTATGAAGATTGTTACATATATTATGATGCATGATTTAAGCATGATGATGATAATAGAGAATTTAAGCTTTTAAAAGTGACAACAATTCATAAAACAACATTTAAATTAATACGCCCCAATTACCCTCTCTCTTAATTTTATTACATGTTTAATTATTTCTACGATTAACATACGTTTATGTGTAAATATAAATACTCATACGCTTCGACGATTTGAATAGTGTAACTAAAAAGAACGAGCAAACTTTTTTGTTGACCGTACTCTACCCATATTTACCTAAGTCGTACCCTCCCGTCATATTATAACTTCGAATATAACCTTTTTGTTTCGTATGGCTATCACGAATCCCAATTTATATCACAGAACGACAGATGTTCTGCCTTTCTGTCGAACCTGACAGTCTGTCTCGTTTTCTTCGTTGATTTCGGTTTTTCATTCTCAGAAGATAGTATAGTGTTATTATTCATAAAAAAAATTGATAATCCTAATAATTTTGATTAGTGATTATTATAAATCTTAAAATATATAAATATTAGATGGATGATTAAATGATGTTGAAGAAAATTATGATATTTTGTTGTAGGTATCTTATTTGTTCAATAGAACCATATCAAAATGTACATCGATAATACAGTCCTGACTTTGGGTGTTCCTCTTCCTGGAAATAAAGCGAGCATGGCAATATCTCATTACTATTCAGCGCACGTCCGGATTTTTCTTTGCATTTCCAGAGTTTCCTCAAGGTATCCTTCACCGCTAAGCAAGCATTGACATTGCAAAGTTGAAATATAGAAGGCAAGTGCAATTGGAAATACAAATAAAAACATACAAACATTTTTTCCATTAGTTATAGAGGCCACTTTTTTTTCTTTTGCGTCGGGAAATGCTCGTAGGCATCCCGCGAGGGAGGGGAGACTCCCCAGGCGAGTATGTGGGACTCGCTGCGCCCGTTAGATGGTAAGGTCGCAACTCTGCCCACTTAAACTCGGCGAGTGCCAGCCACGCCGCCTTTGGTGAGGTGTCCCGGATCTGTAGAGCAACAAGGCACCTCGACGGCTAGTCAGTCCCCCAAGGAACTGACGCCACCTCCACAGAGAGGTTGACCCGAACTACAGGACATCCCCTCCCAACGTCAGGACAGTACAATGGGGTGAGATTCCCATACTCGCCCCTTGTCCTTCCTGTTCTTTTGCCTCCTCTTCTTATAAGAGGAGTACAAAGAGCAGCTCCCACGGTTCAATTGGCTTCGCCCAAGGTGCTGGGTTCACCTTAGGCTACTGAGCCCCACCGCCACGACAAGGCTTGAACCAGGGTGGGGTTTCTGATATCACTCACTACCTTGACAGTTTCTTACTAATTTCCATGATAAAAAACATACGCATAACGTTGCAGTGTTGCCAGGAAGATAATGAAAGTATATATTTTGAAATAAGAACATATGTCGCCACAACCGTTTTGTACTGTGTGAATACACTGCTGGTAATATTCCCAGTCACCCCACCGTTGAGGTTGGGTGAACACTGCAGGCATGCACTCATCGTTATTACCTATTTAGGGTGCTACCACACTGACGACTTCAAACCATTAATGGACTAATCAGCGAATGGTTCACAGACTAAACAAAGGAGGTTTTCGTTGAAAACTTTTTTTACCAGACTATAACAAAAGCTAAGGACGGGTAATAATTTTAGCAATATATGTATGTATGAATTTGTATATGTTCCATCGTAACCCCTAAAGCACTTATCTGATTTAAAAAAACGAGGCGTCAACTACGAATAGACTTATTTATTCGTAGGGCGTCAATGACATTTAAATTTTCTTTTAAACTGACTTCAATTAAAAGGTGAAGTTTTTCGTAATTGGCTCATAGTTTTTAAACATTTTACTCGTTTTATGGATCATTACAAAACATTGTTATTTAAATTACTAAATCTTTTCTTTTCTCTTCAAAGTATTTGAATATAAATAATACATTCAACATCTACCAGCTGCGTCAGCCTATTGTTTTTTATAACAATATTAAATTATCATAAAAAATCCTCTGATGCTAAAACCGTGTTTGCTGCTAAATTATGAAGGGCATAACATTAGCTTCACAAACATCGCTGTGAAACAGACATTTTATTCCGACTCCATTTAAAACCAACGCAAAAAAGAGGTGTTATAAGTTTGACCTCTCTTTGTGCTTAATTTTTAACCATCACCTCAAAAAAAGGTAATACCTTTTTTTGAGTTGATGGTTAAAAATTTTTTACCACCCTGTGATGCTTAAACGAGGGAACCGATGCGGTTTTTTTTATATTAAAGCAGGTTTTCAGTCTGGTAGTCCTTTATCAAAAAAATATAATATTCATCATTATCGTCATCATCAGCCCCTATCCGTCCACTGCTGAACATATGCCTCCCTCAAAGAACGCCAAGACGACCCACTCGCATCCAACGCTCGTTAAGTGGCAGTGGGCTGGTCACATACTCAGGAGAACGTTTGGCCGATGGGCCAATAAGGTTCAAGAGTGGAGGCCGCGTTTAGGTAGACGAAGTGTTGGTCGACCAGGGTGGGAAGATGATCTCCATACAGAGGCCGGTCCGTGTTGGATAATATTCATACATTTATCATATTCCTATTAGTCATCTTAACTAATATTATAAAGAGAAAAGATTTGAACGTTTTTTGTTTGCATTGAATAGGCTCCGAAACTAGTGGACCAATTTAAAAAAAATTGGAAGCCACATTATATGTATCAGCGTTTGGCATAGCCTATAAATTAATGTCCACCCGTGCGAAGCCGGGATGGACCCCTATTACTTTATACTTGTCTGGAAGGTTGAAGTTTTTTTTAATGTTAGTTGGATAGGCAAACTGGCAAACGTGCCACCTGATGGTAAGTGGTCGACGTCGCCCATGAACATAAACTAGTTTACCTGGAACGAGCCCAGGCAACTCATTTGTGTGTTGTCTATCCTGAGACATAAGATGTTAAGTCTTGGTGCCAGTAATTACACTGCCTGTCTTGCCCTTCTCTCCGAAACACGGCAAAGCTGTTTCTGGGGAGAAACAAGCAAGATGGTGGTACCCATGCAGTCGGGTCTTTTAATTAGGCTTGTGCTTTTCGTCTCTTTCTTCAATTTTTATATGTATTAAAAAATATATTTATATAAATAAAAATTGCCGATTGCCCACGAATAATTAAAATTCATATTTACGCAAAAAAATCGGCGTAAATACGTTCGTTTGTCTATGATGGTCGAAAAACAAATGGTATTTTCTTCACTCGAAATTATTATTTATATATTATTATGAAAGTTTACGGGTTTTTTTGTGACATTACCTAACATTTTTTCCGGATTTGCACAATGAGAAGATGTATAAGTTCTGTCTTTGATTTATTATAAACACGTCATCTCTGTATTGTTTGTATTTCTATTTTCGGTGTATATGTTATTCTGCTTCTAAACAATTACATTATGCTTACCAGTTATGTCTTTAAATATGGCTTAAATAGTATTTTATTACATAGTTAAAGAGTTTATTTGATTAGTTAAATATTTGGCAGACCTTTTCGTATAGGACAGGATATCAACCACCGAGTTCATACATCTGTTCCAAAGTAGGCGTAAAAGACGAATTAGTTGAATCGAGGCGAGTAAAAAAGTATTTTTCCTTGATAGTCCCAGGACAAAAGGACTTGGCTGGTTTTGTTTCGGTACATTTGAATAAGACATGCTTCCTGTTTGTCTACCTTTTTAAAGGATGGTCCGCTTTATTCTAGAAAAACATTAACGTGTTTATTAAAACTATTAGCAACGGAATATTTACCGTGGTTTTCGGTTTTATTTCGATAAGCTCTATATTTCGGCATTGTCTACGAATGCCTTCTTCATGTGCTGTCTTTTTTATGTGGGACTCGCTGCGCCCGAAAGGTGATAAGGTGGACGCAGCTCTATCCACTATAACCTGGCAAGTGCCACCAATGCTGCCTTTGATGAGGTGCCCCGGATCTATTGAGCAAACCGGGCACCTCGACGGCTGGTCAGCCCCGCAAGGGACCGACGTCACCTCCACAGAGGGGTCCCCCTCCCAACGCCAGGACAGTACAATGGGCTGAGGTTCCCCCCCTGCTCTTTCGTTGGGGGGTATTTTAACCCTTCTTATAAGAGGGGTACAAAGAGCAGATCTCTCGGCTCAATTTGCTTCGCCCAGGGTGTTGGGTTTACCTTAAGCTATTGAGCCCCACCGCCACGACAAGGCTGGAACTGGTATACTTAATATCATAATCTTACTTAAAATTATAATGTTGTATATAACTTAAACAGTTTATTTGACTAATATACTGAGTAGATAGGGATAAGTAAATCAGCTTATCAAAACTTCGTGGAACTTTCCAGAGTTAGCTCGCAAGTTGGATCCTTTGAACATACATGAGACTTGTTAATTGTATATATGAATGACGTGACGCTAGAGGTCACGTGATTTGAGTATAAAGAGATATGTTGTTGTGTTGCAGGTCAAATAAAACCATCATCTTCAAGTTTGACTTCCTCGTATATTTCTGCTCTTATTGATGTTCTGATTTTTTATTTGGGTTTGGCCCATGTTCCCACTGCTGCTATTCCTGTACAGCCAGGATCGACAGCGGTAAACACTAACCTTCCCTTTAATACGTTCTCTGGGAAACCGAGGGATACGTCAAAACTGAATTCAGGATGAGTAGGAAATATTGTCCAGTTTCCCTCCCCAGATAAATGTTGATTACTTTATTAATAACTTAAATGACTAGTTGCTAGTAATTTCATAAATTGTCTTATTAATTCTTAGTCCAAAATCCAAATACAAGCATTAAGGACAAAACACAATAGAGCTGTAATCATGTTCAGAAGAGTCCATACAAAAAGCTTTTATTTTTGAGGGTGTGCCACTTCTATTAGGATTACTTATCTGTGGTCACCAGACCATGTACCTTCATAATGATAAGACGATTGTCAATTCGAAGAAGACTTTTGTAGGGATAAAAACATTTATAATTGTTTTCGTTGGTCTTTAATTGAGTCGAAATTTGGGCGGAAACCATTAATTGTTTGTAATTTTTTTGGTATGAAAACCTCTCACCCTCGTCTATAATATGTAGTACTGTTTTCCCCACCAAGGTTCAAGCCTTGACGTGGCGGTGGGGCTCAGTAACCTATGCATGTCTATGAGAAGAATAGAGCTACAGTACTTGTACAACTCAGTAGCCTAAGGTGAACCCAGAACCTTGGGCGAAACAATCGGGCCTAGGGGACTCTTTGTACCCCTCTTATAAGAAGAGGGGACAAAAGAGCAGGTGGCAAGGGGCGAGGATGGGAACCTCACCCCATTTTACTGTCCCGACATTGGGAGGGGTTGTTCTGTGGTGCGGGACAACCCCTCTGTGGAGGTGGCGTCGGTCCCTTGCGGGACTGACTAGTCGTCGAGGTGCCTTGTTTGTTTACTAGATCCGGGGCACCTCACCAAAGGCGGCATTGGTGGCACTCGCCGGGTTTTAGTGGGTAGAGGGATGCCGCAGAGCATTTCCCGGCGTTAAAGAAAAAAAATGTAGTACTGTTAATCTTGAAATATCAACGTAAATAAATTATCGGAATGGTTGAAGATAACTTTCAAGACTTAAGAAATAATTATAACTATAATTTAAAATTCACTTTCAAGATTTGCACAAACATACATATAAACATTACATGATTATTAAAAGCGTATAAAAATTAAGATGTGTAAAGAAAATTTTTCATTCATTAATGTATAAAATTTTAATTTATACCGGTGGGAGGGATGCGCTGTGCCGCGCTCCCGGCTGCATGGGTACCACCATCTTGATTGTTTCTCGCGTGAAACAGCTTTGCTGCGTTTCGGAGAGAAGGACAAGACAGGCAGTGTAATTACTGGCACTGAGACTTAACATCATATGTCTCAGAATAGGCAACACTAGAGTTGGCTGGGCTAGTTCCAGGTAGACCAGTTAATGGTGATGGACGACGTCGACCACTTACCACTTTTTATTACTCCAAATTTCACCCACACCATCTCGATGTCCGGAAATCCACAACATCTCGATTTTAACGGCATTTCCGGCCTCGCACGACTAATATATTATGGAATCAGCTGCCTCCTACGGTGTTTCCGAACCGATACGACTTAGGGGCCTTCAAGAAAAGAGCATGCTCATATCTGAAAGGCCGGCAACGCACCTGCTAATCCACTGGTGTAGCGGGTGTCTGTGGATGTCGCTCTTCACTTACCATCAGGTGAACCGACTATCCGTTTGCCCCTCTTCTATAAAAAAAAAAAAAAAAAAAAAACTGACATATATAAATTAGTAAAACGCTAGGCTGAATCGCATTCTTTGTGATGTTTAGAGAAACCAAGTAGAAGACGGGCCACCACTATATGTGTTACGTGTAGAAGAGCACGAGAATGGAAGTAGTAAGAGTAGAGAGACATGTACGTCTCGGTTCAGCCGAGATTATTTTGATACCCAGGCAACTCGATTATATATTACCTATCCTAGGTCATTAATAACATATCCTACGCCTATTTACGTAAAATAGCAAAGCTGTTGAAGAAATTTGCGAGAGATGGAACCTGCAGAATTCTCCCGACGCAATACGCTTACATCTGTGAATTATGATTGATTGGTGATGATTTCTTGTGTGATAAATTATCACGGATGTGATGTGATGTTATCACTAGTGATGCAGTGATATATAAAAACATATTTAAAGAAATGCGAAATTTCTCTTTCGGCCAAATTTTTATCGTCCGATACTTCAAAATAATGGGCATCTGTAATTACCTACGAGATGGCTGGGCCTCTGTGCCACCTCACGTAAGAATGAGAATTCTCTTATATGCATACAATAATAATGAAACAATTTTTTACGATTTGAGAGATTTATTAAGATTTTTACATCTCTGACTTTTCGCATACAGCAACCATGGTCACGGGAGGAGTCAAGTTCAATATTATAACTAGATTTACAGCCGTACGCGGATTGATAATGATTATTTTATACCCTTAGTTACTCCTTATAACATCAGGTATCTGCCAGTGAAAGTCCCATCAAAATCTGCCCAGTCGTTTTAGAGTTTAGCCGGAACAAACAGACAGACAAACGAAGAGACAGACAAAAATTAAAAAAACGGCTCTTTTGATATGTAATGTACCGTGTACACCAAATGCATTTAATAAAAAGCTGTTATTTTAATATCACAAACAGACACTCCAATTTTATTTATCTGTACCTATAGATGAGTAAAATTCGCGTGAACATATAAATTTCATTACAATTTAGAGAGATTTGAACCGGTGACCCCCGTGTGAAGTCAATTTACCACCGGGGGGTCGTCAAATTATTTTACTCAAACCAAGCCTCATTTTATAATAATTATAATATAGCGGTACCTCAAGTCTTGTTATTTTTCAATATCGGCCTTTTTTTTTTCTTTTACGCCGGGAAATGCTCTGAGGCATCCCGCCTGGGAGTGGGTCTCCCCAGGTGGGTATGTAGGACTCGCTGCGCCCGAAAGATGGTAAATGGACGCAGCTCTACCCACTAAAACCCGGCGAGTGCCACCAGTGCCGCCTTGGTGAGGTGCCCCGGATCTGTTAAACTAACAAGGCACCTTGACGGCTAGTCAGTCCCGCAAGGGACCGACGCCACCTCCACAGAGGGGTTGTCCCGCACCACAGAACAACCCCTTCCAACTTCGGGACAGTACAATGGGGTGAGGTTCCCATCCTCACCCCTTGCCCCCTGCTCTTTTGTCCCCTCTTCCTATAAGAGGGGTACAAAGAGCCCCCTCGGCTCAATTGGCTTCGCCCAAGGTGCTGGGCTCACCCTAGGCTACTGAGCCCCACCGCCACGACAAGTCTTAAACCATGGTGGGGTTTCAATATCTGCCTGTGCCCTCATTACCCATGGTATTTTCTCATCATAATAATTTAATAGTATACATTATATACGTAGGAAGGTTTCATCTAGTAATGTGTTTCAAGATTATATTAATTAAGCTGATAAAAAAAAGTCAAATAAAAAATTTCGATCCAGCGTAACAAAACTACATTTTTTACAAAGACCACGGTATGATATGTTTTATAATCTATACAAATAAATAAAATTAGAGTGTCTGTTTGTTAAATACTAAAATAACCGTTTTTTTATTCAATGGATGAATACACGATACATATACCAAAATAGCACTTTTTAAAATTTTTGTCTGTCTGTCTGTCTATCTCTAAGTTACCACAGACAAAGCTGCGGGCAACGGCTAGTGTTATATTATATACAGTAAAATTTTTTGCAATCTTACAGTATTTGTCAACCTGACATTGACCTTTTTGTGGGTCTCCCCACGCGAGTATGTGGGACTCGCTGCGCCCGAAAACTGGTAAGTAGACGCAGCTCTACCTACTAAAACCCGGCGAATGCCACCAATGCCGCCTTTGGTAAGGTGCCCCGGATCTAATAAACAAACAGGGCACCACGACAGCTAGTCAGTGGCGCAAGGGACCGACGCCACCTCCAGAGAGGGGTTGTCCCGCACCACAGAACAACCCCTCCCAACGTCGGGACAGTACAATGGGGTGAGGTTCCCATCCTCACCACTTGCCCCCTGCTCTTCTGTCCCCTCTTATAAGAGGTGTACACAGAGCCCCCTCGGCTCAATTAGCTTCGCCCAAGGTGCTGGGTTCACCCTAGGCTACTGAGCCCCACCGCCACGTCAAGGCCTGAACCATGGTGGGGTGCCTGACATTGACCTGACCTGTATTCATTGTTGTCTTAATCCCAGCAAAGGACGGTTGCAGACTAATGATGATAATGATTCTGTTGTTACCACTATACAGTTATCACGCTATAAATAAGCGAAGCAGCAGGCACCAGTTAGTATGTATACTCCTCCTTTTTGGTTCCGCTACAGTTGCCTTACGTAATAACTCGTAAAATATGTTAATTTCTACAATTTTCAATTATCTTGTAATTAGGAAAACAAATAGTTCATTAAAATACTATGAGCTAGTTTGGTAACCGGTTTTATCCTGATTCTAGCGTTCCACTGTCAAATGAAGAAACCGTAAGAATGTTAATTTGACCGTCTTAAGTTAAGTATACGAATGCTTTTAAAATTGCTGTTAAAATCAAATGTTTTACTAGTTGTTGCCGGCAGCTTCACCCGCGTTAATTTACCTTAGATTTACAGCCGTACGCGGTTTGATGATTATTATTTTTATAGCCTTAGTTACTTCTCATAACATCAGCTAGCCAGTGAAAGTCCCATCTAAATCGGCCCAGCCGTTTTAGAGATTAGCCGGAACAAACCCTATATGTACCGTGTATACCTCCATATACATTTAAGAAAAAGCGGTTATTTTAATATTACAAACAGACACTCTAATTTTATTTATCTGTATAGATTTACTCCTAGCTAAATTGCCCGCAGCTCGTGTTAACTTGGGTTTATAGCTCACAACTGTTGATAATTATGTATTGTAAATTAATTTTGTTGGCCTACAAATTCTATTACTGGAATCACGCAGGTGCAACCACGGGCAAATACTTCTAGATTTAATGATAAAACAGTATATTATTATATAGTGTTTTCTAATGTTTATTTATTTAATTTCACTCGGTAAAATGAAACTAATTTTACGCATTTTATCGCGACTTATTAAGATTTTTACATCTCCGGCTTTTCGGATACTTTACAGCAACCATGGTAAAAGTAATTTCGACTGTGAAATTTAAGTAAAGAATGATATATTTTTGTCACTAAATTTAGATTGAATAATTCTAAAACATCGAGCATATAACTAGGCTAGAGTAACACATGTGAGCCATAAAATTCCGAATCTTGTCAGTGATTTGTCACTGATGTAATAGCAATTCAACTAACCAGTGATCTATATGTGACGTACATCGGCCATCAGTCGACCAATCAGACCGCAGAACCGGCGCAGCGTCGCAGCATTCAGCACCAAATTTGACGGTGTTTGTTTTCATACAAAACAATCTCTATTCCATAACGCTCTATTCCAGTTATGCTCAAACACGACGTTCCTCACAACGGAACCCAAACCTACACGTGTCGAATCGCACAAAGCGTTTTAAAATTCCGTCATAGCCTTTAATTTGCATTCAAATTTTTTACACATGACACACACATTTTTAAATTGCACTTATGTGTGATAATCAATGCGACTGTGTGAGTGTAGCATGTGTGTGCCTGCGTATGTGTTAATATAGCGCGATTCTGTGTATGGGCTTGTGTGTGTGTGTGTGTTAGTGTATGTGTGTGATTGGTCTGGACTCTGGGGAGCATCGACATTACAGATCGTGGAATTCGGAAATGCCAATGTGAATATAGCAGATAATTTCATTTATAACAGAATTAACGGAAAGTATATTTAACGTTGCTGAAAGTTTTTATTTTATTTAAAGATTTCTATGAGTCTTATAATTATTTTAATCTGATATTTTTTTTGTTGGTACTAGTAAACCTTTCTAGCCAGGAAATGGAAAAGAACATGTCTAAATAAAATATTTAGAGAGAGATAAATAGAGATTGATAGAGAAAAAATCACTTCCATATATGTAATCCATATTATGACCTTAGCTCGTACCCAATATCTCGTATACTGTGCAGACATTGTTCCCGTAACTATTAGGGTAATAAGAAACGCCCACACATTAGGCCCGTCTTAGAAAAAGTAGTTTTCGTTTTCGCCCACATTATCTGCTACAGTCTTAATCTATCTAGCGAAGTTGGTCAAGAATAAGGCAAAATTTAATATTAGAACTTTAATGAAACAAATTTAATTATAAATAGGTAATTAGCGAAGTCTATTTATTAATTAAAGTTGAGACGTGAATATTAAATGAATTTATTTTTGTTATAAGTATTCGTTTACGATATTAATTAATGAAAGTATTTTGAAACGTTTTATCTACTAATATAAATATATAAACTTAATATAAATACATCTGCTAAAATAATGTGATGATAAAAGTTTTATCGAAAAGATTTTATCAAACCTTTATAGCGAAATCGAATAACGCCGGGATTGTCTTAATAGTACGATTACAAAATAAATAATAGTACCAGTTTTTTTTTTCTTTAACGCCGGGAAATGCTCTGAGGCATCCCGCGGGGGAGTGGGTCTCCCCACGCGGGTATGTGGGACTCGCTGCGCCCGACAGCTGGTAAGTGGACGCAGCTCTACCCACTAAAACCCGGCGAGTGCCACCAATGCCGCCTTTGGTGAGGTGCCCCGGATCTAATAAACAAACAGGGCACCTCGACGGCTAGTCAGTCCCCCCAAGGGACCGACGCCACCTCCACAGAAGGATTGTCCCGCACCACAAAACAACCCCTCCCAACGTTGGGACAGTACAATGGAGTGAGATTCCCATCCTCACCTCTGATCTTTTGTCCTCTCTTCTTATAAGAGGGGTACAAAGGGCCCCCTCGGCTCAACTAGCTTCGCCCAAGGTGCTGGGCACACCTTAGGCTACTGAGCCCCACCGCCACGTCAAGGCCTGAACCATGGTGGGGAATATAAATACATCTGCTAAAATAAAGTAATCAAAAAGATTTTATCAAACCAAAGCGAAATCGAAAAACACTGGGATTTTCTTAGTACGATTACAAAATAAATAATAGTACCAGCTACGATATAAATCGGTTGCAAAATAGTTTTATTACAATGAGGGAAATTCTTTTTAAAGTTTAAAAAAATTGAATATTAGTAATTTAGTGCTTTGTGTACCCATAAAATGTAGACCCATATAGGCCGGCCTATATGGGTCTACATTTTGTGTTGACTGAAGGCGAGTCACCGCAGGCAAAACGGAAAAAGGGGTTTGTCAAATCAAATTTTGGAGATATGTATTATTTACCGTTGAATAACGGTCTCACAAAAAATATCAGAGATATCTAAAGGTATAGTCTAAATGATGTGCTAATTGGTTACACGATAAGATTTACTTGATCATAAAAAATCCTGAAAACATGCTAAAATAAAAACTAAAACGAATAATTTACTAATAAAATATGTAAATGACGACCTCTGTGGCTCAGTGGTTAGCGCGTTGGCGCCCAAGCCAGAGGTTGCGGGTTCGAATCCCGCCAGGGAATAAAAAGTTTTCTGTGTTCCTGGGTCATGGATGTGTATTAAATATGTGTATTATATAATAGAAATCTTAAATATATTATGTATAGTACAAAATTATTAAATATATTTCCGTTGTCTGGTACCCGTAACATAAGTTCTTCGAGAACTTACCACGGGACCAGATTGACATGGTGTAAAAAGCGTCCATGGATATTATTTATTTTAAAAAATGTAAGTTTGCACATCATTTATATATGGAAATATTTAATTTTCAATACAGGAGAACGTGCTATTTTTTTCTAGTCCTTTAGTGCTATATTTTTTTTATTCAAATTTATCCCATAACTTGAATGCTATCTAGCATTTTCACAAGACGCCGCGACGCTCGCTACGCCAGTCCCGGTGACTCGCCTCGGGACAACGAGAGAGACCGAAATTTTAGTGGGATAGGTAAACCTGGCGGACGTGCCACCTGATGGTATGTGTTTAAGGTCGCCTATAAACCTGCGACTAATTCGCCTATTTTTTTTTTATGTGATAGGGGGGCAAACGAACTGTCGGAGCCTTATAATGGTACCGACGCCCATACACATCTGCACTACCAGAGTTTATGCAGATGTGTTGCCCTCCCTTTTTCAATCCCCCCATTGGGCCACCGGTCACCTTTATCTGAGACATAACAAGTATGTCTCGACGTGAGTTATCAACTTATTACACTGCCTGTTTCGCACTTCCGAAACACATTAAGGCAAAATCATGCGGCGCGTGGCACAAATGTGTGCGATTCGTAGACATGTTTTACCAAAATCGGCTCAGCCGTTTCAAGTCAGTTCTTTTGTTATTGCGTCGTTTTTACGTATAACCTTTTAGCCGTAGCCCGTACTGGGGCGTAACAGCTTGTTAGTGTTACATATTACTATGTATGCAATGCGGCAAAATTGTTGCAGTACTGCGATGTACCTGATAATTACACCCAAATATAACCCATTGCATGAATTAATTGATTGTATACCAAATGTAATATGCGTTTTTTTTATTGTAAATAGTTTTGTAAATTTACAGAATATCGTACTAATGTTAGGAAATATGAAATTTTTTAAGTTTGCCCTCGATCACATGAAAACATCAAGATTTGATGGAATTGGAGAAAGGCTAAACTAGCCTCTAAGAAACTCGGCGTGCTCAGTAGGGCGAAGCAGTATTTCATGCCTACACACCCGCTTACAATTATACAAGGCGCAGATCCGACCTCACATGGAATACTGCTTCCACCTCTGGGCTGGAGCGCCTCAATAGCAGCTCCTTCCATTTGACCGCGTCCATCGCCGGGCGGCTCGTATCGTTGATAGCAATGTTCTCTCCAATCGGCTTGATTCTTTGGCGCTGCGTAGAGATGTCAGATCGGGAAATGCTCTGAGGCATCCCGTGGGGGAGGGAGGACTACCAAGGTCACCCAGGTGGGTATGTAGGATTCGCTGCGCCCTAAAGATAGTAAGGTGGACGCAGCTCTACCCACTAATTCCCGGCGAATGTAATCAATGCCGCCTTTGGTAAAGTGCCCCGGATCTGGCACCTCGACGTCTAGTCTGTCTACTAAGGGACCGAGTCCACCTTCCCAACATCGGGACAGTGCAATGGGAAGAGGTTCATATCCTCGCCCCTTTTCCCCCCTGCTTCTTATAAGAACGTACAAAGGGCCTCCCTCCCTCGGTTCAATTGACTTCGCCCAAGGGGCTGGGTTCACCTTAGACTACTGAGCCCCACCGCCACGACAAGGCTTGAACCATGGTGGGGTCATTGAGAGAGGCCTATGGTCCAATGGTTATAGGATATATTTGTAGGATTCGAACTTGCGAACACTGCTCGTAGTAGTAAAGCTCCTAAACGTAGTAAATAGGTACAACTATTATGTTGTCTACACGTGATGAGTCCAGTTACCATTCATTATTTATCTCTCTCCTACCGTACTCGACGATTTACGGGCGAAGCCGCATTTAATTTATTGTTTGGGAAATATATAGGAAGTATCGTTTATTACATTTGTTATAGGTATATCCTTATATATTTCTTGTATGTGTTTTTTCACCTTACTCTAAACGGTTGGATCGATTTGGATATAATTTTGTTTAACCTAACTTCTACCAAACAGCTAGCTGCTAGACTGATTTCGATTAAGTTTGTGTCACAAAATATTAATATTTTGAAATATTTTGTGTTTCTGTATAATGTATAGTCAATACATGGTTTGAAAATCCTACTGATATTATAAACGCGAAAGTTTTTATGTATAGATGTTTGTTACTCTTATGGCCTTTAACAAACAGACATTTAATAAATAAACAGTTAGTTACATGGTGTTTATTCTCAACAGAGTTTTATTAATTATTCTTAAATAATAAAAAAGTATAAGTCTGACTATAAAAAATATGGTTATGTGGGTTTGGAAAAAAATAATCTAACAATTTAATTAAATACATACACGGGTAGATAAGTGTGTACGGGCTATAATATATTCTGTGCACTGAACTAGGGCGTCCTTCTTCGTCCAGAGTAAGATGTGCGAGGATGGACATGAGACCCAACTCCTCCTCCGAAAGCCCGAAAACGTGAAACAACCAGTGGTCCAAACTCTTCCGGTAAGGGATCCCGGCTGCCAACTCCTTCCTACTAGGGCACTTGATACTCCCACGTGGAACTCCTCGGCCTTTCTCGACGGCTGCCGGAGACGCCAAGGACTCAACAAGTGTACTGTTCGGCCGTGGACCGCGAAAAGACCCCCGAGCCGAGCGGTAGGCTTCCGAGGCGTCTACGTCATGCAAAATCAAAATCAAAATTTTTATTCTAAATAGTACCAACAAAGTATCTTTTTGAACGTCAATTGAGTCTACCACCGGTTCCAAGGCAAGCCCACTGAGAAGAACCGGCGAAACAAACTCAGTGGAACTAATCTTTTCAAATAATTTATAACAAATTTTACATGTTATTATTCTGAAATGCCTGGGAGGAACGCCCTATTCCCAAGGTGTGGTATCTTCTATAAAATCTTTTACTTTATAATATGCTTTACCACACAAACGCTCTTTGACAACTTTTTTGAATTTTTTTAAGGAGAACTTTTGAACGTTTTCCTGGATCCTATTGTAAAAGCGTATACAGTTGCCTTTAAAAGAATTGCTTACTTTCAAAAGTCTAATCATTGGTGCATGTAAATGTGTCTATTACGTGTATTCCTACTATGAATATCACTTTTTTTACAAAATTTATTTATGATTTTCCGGACATACAGTAAATTTTCTAAGATGTATTGAGAGGTGACATGCGTCCCCCTTTCCCCCGCGACAATATTCTAGAATTCTCGAGGATACGACGGACCTCACGACGATAACCGATGTTCCCCGAGCCGCCATATTCCATAATATTAAACTACGCCTGATAATTTTTAATAGCAACTGATTGTACTGGAACATTTACACTCTCTCACCCAAAAACTACTATATATATATTATGATAATGAAACTTCACAATCTTACAAAGCTTACATCAGAATAGCACATAGCCTATAATAATTTATATCCGTACTCGCATGGGTATAGGAAATATGCGGGTGAATCCACGGGGCGCTGCTAGTATTAAATATTGGTACTGAGAACTTTTTGTTATCTTGCGTATGCCATTGACAAATTATATAATCTCCTAAGGTCCATTTACCACTGGAAAGGATGCGCTGTATGCGTGCCTGTCGGCATGGAATCGAGCATATAACCGAAATGGATGGGTACCACTTCTGTATGGGTACTACTTCTGCTTAATACTTCCGTGAAAAAACTTTTCTGTATTTCGTAAAAAGGATAGGACAGGCAATTACTATTACACCGTATTATACAAAATATATCTTACGTAATTAGGAAAGGCAATGCATAAATTGCCTTGATTGATTTTATGATTTGCCTTGCGTGAAGTGGCTTATATTCATGGTGACGCTGACCTCCCATCATCAGATGCCACGTCTGCCAGTTTGTCTACCCAACTAATATAAAACTTACAAATTATAAATATTATATGTCATGTATAACTTTAAAATCACATACAAATCTAATATCATACAGATTTACAGGTGGTGATCGTGATTCAGAACAATACGCTTAACATATAGCTCGACTAAAGAATGATTACGCCTCACACCGCCCATGACCCTATTCCCTTCAAGTCACAAGTTGTAACTTTGGCAGCGGGCCAGTACAGAATGCCTAGGTGTTGTTTGTGTTAAGGTTTATATAAAACCCTATTTGCTTTATTCCATCGTTATTTTGACTTGATTGTGGCAGAACCGAAAGTATTATGATTGTAACAATTTATATTTGTAGACCGTAGCGTCTAAACATCGAGCATATAAACGAGTAGTAATTTGAGCAATAAAATTCCGACACTGGTCAGTGGTTTGTCACTGACGTAATAGCAATTCAACCAGTGGTCTTTACGTACGTCGCACCAGTCAAAAATCTATCAATGATCGTCAGTCAACAGATCCGGGGCACCTCACCAAAGGCGGTATTGGTGGCACTCGCCGGGTTTTAGTGGGTAGAGCTGCGTCCACCTTACCATCTTGACGACCTCTGTGGCTCAGTGGTAAACGCGTTGGCGCTCAAGCCGGAGGTTGCGGGTTTGAATCCCGCCAGGGAACAAAAAATATTTTCTGTGTTCCTGGGTCATGGATGTGTATGAAATATGTGTATTATATAATGAAAATCTTAAATATATGTATAGTATAAAAGTATTAAATATATTTCCGTTGTCTGGTACCCGTAACACAATTTCTCGAGAACTTACCACGGGACCAGATTGACGTGGTGTGAAAGCGTCCATAGATATTATTATTATTATTATCTTTAAGGTTTACATTGGGTAAGGCTCCTGGACGTATGTGGGGACTCGTACTTGGGAATTGCCTTCTAATATTCGTCAATATTACATTATCATGAATAAAAAATCTTACATTCTGACATGTGTTATGAAAGAAATCATTAGAAAAAACGAAGAGTTGCTGAAGTGTTTCAGCGCAGGTTTACTTCACGCACTAGATGGTACGTTGAAACGTTTCTCAGAAACCTTTAGGTAATTTTTTCATAAATTTCGTAGTGAAATGCTTCTAGCTGTTCCCGAATTCACCCGCCTCATTCGTTTGAAGGCATTATAAATCTCCAGAACCATTCGAAATATATTTTTGCATAGACTTTTCTTTTTATAGCAAAGGATGGTAAACGAGCAGTCAAAGCTTTAGACTAGCGACGCCCATACACATCTGCACAACCAGAAATTATGCAGATGTGTGGGCAACACATCTGCATAATTCACATCCTTTTCCCTGTCCCCCAATGGGCCACCGTAACCTCACAAACCGTACGAAACGCGACAGAATGGCTGTCACTTGACGCCGGTGTTATGTGAGCGAGAGGTTACCACCCGGGTCGTACCGGCCCAATTCGTCTGCATAGCAGCATGGCACTACCTCTTACAATTTATTTAAGAAGGTTTGGGTGTATATTTTGGGGACATTTTTTAATAAATTGTAAGCGTATAGCCAGTATATAATCTTTAGCCTTTTTCCAGAGTTTTAACAATATATAGCTTATAGAATACCAAGTAACAAAACGTAGTATCTTCAAAAAGTAGCAGCGGTGGGAACAAGCGGTGCCTCGTAAAAATCATTCATTATTTTCGGCATGGAAGGGTCCACCCTTAAATAGGGCTAAAAATAAGATTCCTACGAGTGTAGGAAGCACCTTAAGTGGTCGTATCCGGGTTCAGGATTGATGGCGCTATTAGGACAACGGCCTTTGTGGTGCTCGTAATGGCCTATGGCCTATAGACTATACAATAGGTATCTCCGATAGATTTAAATGCTGAATGATCTTGTAATGAGAGGCCTATGTGTAGTGGATGGTTACAGCCTACAGGCTCATATTTTTTAAGTGTTAGTTGAATAGGCAAACGGGCAGACAAGCCTCCTGATGGTAAGTGGTCGATGTCGGCCATGTGTTGCCTACCTCAGACGTAAGGTGGTAAGTATCGGTACCAGTAATGCCTGTCCTGCCCTTCTTCCCGAGCACACAACAACTGTTCGACTAAACAAATAGGGTGAAGGTACACATGCAGAAAAGCGTGCATCGCAAAGCATCCCTCCCCTTTGGTCCACCATCCATCCCTTTGGTAGTCAATCACAAATAAAAAAAACTAAATAAAAAAAATTGTTTTAAATCCTATGCTTTTTTCGTTCGCTAGGAGTAAACAAACTCTTCGTCTTGCAATTACCACGCATCAAGAAATTGTTTGCCTACTATTTTATCTTTACTTTAAGCTTTGTTTTTACTGTCATAGAAAGGGAATCGCCTCCATTGTATTATAGCACTTAGGAAGTGCGTGCGTGCGTGTACGTTTTTGTACGTATTTGCGTTCACCATTGATTGCATCAAACAATACGCTTCCTTTGACGGTTGATGAACAAGTGAAACGGGGGAAAAAATGTTCATCGGACAATGATTATGAGAAAAGACTTGTGTATATTAAATAATAATATGTCTTATAATTAATATACTTATTAATATGTCGTATTTTAATTCATAACCTATAAGACATCTTTCTACTATAATACTGATAATAGTTTTTAATTTTTATATAGTTACAAACTTAATTCATAATTTTAGTAAGTTGTTGACAGTGCTGCAAAGAAAGAAGACGTTTGTCATATTTTTAGTCTTTATTATATTTCATATCTATAATATGTATGTATTTAGAAATACTGGTTACCATAAGAACAGGCTCTGCCGTGTTTGAGTTGTCCCAACATATTATTATTTTATGTAGTTCTTAGCGTAGGTACCTACACTCACCCCACCACGGTTCAAGCCTTGTCGTGGCGTGGCGGTAGCCTAAGGTGAACCCAGCATCTTCGGCGAAGCAAATTGCACCGTGGGAGCTGCACATTGTACCCCTCTTATAAGAAGAGGGGACAAAAGAGCAGGGGGACAAGGGGCGAGGATGGGAACCTCACATCCACCTCATTGTACTGTCCCGACCTTGGGAGTGGTTGTTCTATGGTACGGGACAACCACTCTGTGGAGGTGGCGTCGGTCCCTTGTGGGACTGACTAGCCGTCGAGGTACCCTTTTAGCTCAACAGATCCGGAGCACCTCACCAAAGGCGGCATTGGTGGCATTCGACGGGTTTTAGTGGGTAGAGCTGCGTTTACCTTTCGGACGCAGCGAGTCCCACATACCCTCTCCCCTGCGGGATTTCCCGGCGTAAAACAAAAAAAAAGATACCTACACTCACATAAGATGTATGTATTTAGTATTATACTCTAGTATTCTAGTATTATATTCTAAATACAGGTTATGTATTTGAAACAAGCTTTAATATGCGATTTAAATATACGTAGATTTGTTGATTGTGTACAATCCGTACACTTTATATATCGGTATAGTAGTTCTCCACCTACATTATTTAATAACACTTGGTTACTATATATTTATAAAATCTATAAAAAGTTATTGATCACAAACCACGAATGAGAATTTTACATTAAGAACACATGTTTAAAAAAAGAACCTGTTTCAAATCCTTTACAATGTTGCCAACTTTCACTATCCACAGTAAACAATGATATTCTCAAGATATTTTCCGACGAGGAAAGTTATAGCAATCAGCATTAAACACGATATTACGGCTGGTTTTAGTATTGCAACAATGAGATAATAATGTCATAACAATACCATTTGTGGCTTCTTTAACAATACCTAAAAATTGTATCGCATCAAATTCTTTGTATATTTTGATGGCGGTTAATAAGTGTATCTAGAACGGGTTCTTTGTTTGCCAGATATGTCTGTGCGTTGCTTAACTTGAGACAAAGATGTAAGCATCAGCCTTTATCCGTCCACTGAACATAGGCCTCCTTCAATGAACACCAAGACGACCGATCCCTTGCCACTCGCATCCAACATGGACCCCCACCATGGTTCAGGCCTTGTCGTGGCGGTGGGGCTCAGTAACCTAGGGTGAGCGGTGCACCTTGGGCGAAGCTAATTGGGCCGAGGGGGCTCTTTGTACCCCTCTTATAAGAAGAGGGGACAGAAGAGCAGGGGCAAGGGGTGAGGATAGGAACCTCACCCCATTGTACTGTCCCGACGTTGGGAGGGGTTGTTCTGTGGTGCGGAACAACCCCTCTGTGGAGGTGGCGTCGGTCCCTTGCGGGACTGACTAGCCGTCGAGGTGCCCTGTTTGTTTTCTAGATCCGGGGCACCTCACCAAAGGCGGCATTGGTGGCACTCGCCGGGTTTTAGTGGGTAGAGCTGCGTCCATTTACCAGGATGCCTCAGACCATTTCCCGGCGTTAAAGAAAATAAAAAATCCAACATGGACCGGCCACTGCATGCAGTTCGTCTTCCCACCTCTTTTCTTCTTTAACTCGCTGCTCCTGAAAGCTGGTATGTTAGAATGCCACCTTTGGTGAGGTGCCCCGGATTTAATGAGCAAACAGGGCACCTTGACGGCTAGTCATTCCCCCAAGGGACCGATGCCACCTCCACAGAGCGGTTATCCTGCACCACAGAACAACCCCTCTCAATGTCGGGACAGTACAATGGGGTGAGCTTCCCGTCCTCATCCCTTGCCCCCTGATCTTTTGTCACCTCTTCTTATAAGAGGGGTACAAAGAGCCCCCTTGGCTCAATTAGCTTCGCCCAAGGTGCAGCGGCAAAAAAAAAACCAATTTCCGTTACCTACCTAGGTACCTATTATTGTAATTTTATCTAATATTGAAAGATTTTAAATCGGATGAGTTATATCGATGATCTCCTCTTACATCCGAAAATAAAGACTTATGCTTTAATATATAAATAACACAAGCTGTATAATATTTCCGGTACGGGAAACTAATAACCGAATAAAACAAAAAATAACTACAGCCTCTATAATACCAAAAAGCCCAATAATACGCAGATATTCCCTTCCTATGGGATTGTCTTTTCTCATACAGAGATTCCGCGGAAGACAAAGATGTATTTATATTAAATATTTTTGTTTCTAATATTTACTATTCTTGGTATCATATTTTTTCATCCTTCTATTTGTATCTGCTGTTGAGAGTTCTTATTATAATCCAATAGTATTACTTTTCTCGATGTAATCCACGTTAATTTGGGCGGATTATTGTCAGATTATACGAAAGATTTGCCTTATGACTTGTTTGGGGATCAGGTTTCTTCGGATACGGTAAAGTTTTAAGATTTCCGCCCAGTAGTCAGGTTATACATAAACTATCTAGGTATACTAAAAACGCAAGTACAGCTTGGCAAAATAGAGTATGGAAAAAAAGGGGGCGCCACTTTCACTTATATCTCATGATAATATGGAAAATCAGCAAGATAATTTAATCAAATCGTTAAAAATAAATGTGAAACACTAAGCTTTACTCAGAATCTAGTATTTGTCGGCCAAGTATTGTCAACATCATAGGTTTCCATTTAGTAAAATATTTAGTTCCACCTGTCACCACGTCATACTCTTTTTTGCCAAGCTGTATTTAGATAATAAAATGATTACCAAATCTCAGATCGCATTTTACATGGACACGAAAAAATTAAAGTGTCGGTAGGTATCGCTGTTGTCTAAATCTGATTATTTATAAATCTTCTCTCTCGAGTAGGTAAACAATATGCAATTTCAATTTTTTTTATTTAAAAAAAAGATGATTCCGATAAGAACCACCTCCTTTTTGAAGTCGGTTAAAATCGATTATATGTTTTAGAACATTTAAATTACACGGGATTATTATAAGATTTAAATACTTATGCATACTTTTTAACTTGTATTGAATATGTATACCATTCGATATTTAATTAATTGAAAAGCTAACCATGTGAGTTGCAATCTGTAAAGCGATAAAAAGCTTAACTAGTTGGCATCATATAAAACCGTTCTGCCGAGTGCCGACTATCATTTCACCGACAATCGACATTCGTTATTTATCATTGACTAGTATATCCAATCCAATCACAGGCCATTCACATTTCACATTACGTGAATGACACGATGAAGTGAATAAAATTACAAAACGGCGGGGACGGCCGCCATATTGTGTAGCGTTATGTTGGTAGCTCCGGTATGCTTGCGGCGCTTGCGCTGCTAACTTCGTGCATTGACAGTTGTTTACGGACGGGAACGTTATGATGTTTTGAGTGTTAGATATTCGATTTAATACATAAAACGTTGTACAAAATGAATTTATATATTAAAACTTTCGGTTTTTGGATATTCGTGAATGTGTGTGTGATTGTCAGTGTATATGATACAGTGTTTATAAAGTTCACGTGAAAGTGTGGTTATGTTGACAGTTATATTAGAAAAAAAACAATAGAAAGCTATTGTTGATTTTTTTAGACGTATTCTATAATCTATTATTTTTTATCGATTTGTATTATAACAATTATCATAAAAGTAAGTATTGTTATAATGTATGTTTATCAATAATTTGATACTTATTAAATTGTCGTTTTTTATTTACGAAAACACAAGTTTGAAAAATACGCATATTACTTGAACAAGTCGTGTTTAGTTAATAGTTTAACTCTGGGCTTAGCCCGGGGTGGGCCAGGGGCCTACCAAGGCCTGTAATGTGATACCGATTGTTCAATATAATATTACTTTTGATAATTAGATCTTTAAGGCCTTACTAGTTACTACTCGTTTCATGTTTCAAACTAGTTTGTGGATACGTTGGCCTTGTTACGTATGTTATATTCGAAACACGAAAATAAAGCTGTTTTATGAACAGGAAATAGGAATTAGATAATTATTTGTCTACGTCGTATTAGATTTCTTTTTTTTTTTGTTTGGTAACGCAGACCGCAGGGAAATGCATTTGTGCATGTAGCCCCAGGATGCCCGCATACCCTGGCCCTACCAAATTAAAACATTTTTTTAACAAATATAGAGGGTGAAGAAGAAATATTTTTATCCTGGAAAATATATATAACTAATTTCTGGCGGAAAAAAATGTTCCAGTTTCGAAATAAAGATGGCGCTTTATTGCATTTACAATAATTGTTGCTATTATAGCTACATTTAGACCCAGACAAGACCTGATCTTGTCACAAGTTACTCTAACTACCTAATTATATTTTATACCGGGGATTCGAACCCGACCCAGGTTTTGTGGCCACTTACGAGGCGAACTTCGCCATTTTAGTGTTTTTTTTTTATATTAATGGTTATAATTAAGTTTATTGTTCGTCTAAATCGAAACTCGATTCGAACATTGATTTATAAATTCGAATATTATTTATTTCATCTGTAGATATACTATAGAGGTGAACGATGTTTTAAAACTATCGAAACATATTTAGACGAGGTTGTTAATAAATAATAATTAGGTAATAACATAACGCTCCGACGTTATGTTTTACCTTATTAAACCTACTTCAGCACTTAGCAGTAAACAAATGCAGTAAACATAACGTTTATGACATTTATGATATCGCCATCAGATGCAAACAAACGAGTACACACGAGACTAGTTCTTTTTATTCCAAGTTGAGATATGTAATCTCTGTGCCAGTACCACTAATATAAAGATGCCTTTATATCTGGAATAATGATGTACACATGTGCACGGCATAATACGCATCCGTCACACCAATAAAACTTGAATGTGGCACAAAACAAAATATTATTTATATAGTCTACTATTTCACAGATAGTCAAAATATAAATGATTCATCATCATCATCATCATCAGCCCCTATCAGTCCACTGCTGAACATAGGCCTCCCTCAAAGAACGCCAAGACGACCGATCCCTCGCCACTTGCATGCAATGATTTCCCACAATGTAAAAAACACAAACTAGTACATGAGTTCTATATGATTTATAGTCATTAAGACAGTACTGAGTGAGACAAAACTATTAAAAAAGATGCTAAAGATTTCTATAAAATACTTCAAAATAGTTTAACTTACGCCACATACCGCAACATTTAAATACCTATATGAAGTGATTTTTTTTATGTCTTAAGCTGTCGGAGCCTTGTGGTGACTACCGACGCCCATAGACATCCGCACACCCAAAACTTATGCAAATGCGTAGCTCTCCTTTTCCCTTTCCCCCTAATGGGCCACGGGAAACTCACAAACCGCACGAAACGCGAGCGAGAGGTACCACCCTGGACGTGCCAGCCTATTTCGGCTGCAAAGCAGCATGGCACTACCTCTTGATAAAAATAATTTGAATAGTATTATATATTTTGTATCTGACATATAATAAACAAGTATATATTCTCTGTTCCAATAGAACATACAATTCCATGCAAAAGTTAGAATGAGACGTGATATCCGTGTAGATGTAACAATCCTCAATGGGTGAAAAAAGCAGGAAATTGTATGTCTTACGCGCGCTCGAGAGTTTCGTATAAAATATCTAACAAATTAACAAAATGTATAAATTTTGTAATGTTAATTCCAATGAGAAGTAGCCTATTTGATTTGACAGACAGACAAACAGGACAACGAAGTCCTAGAAGCGCTTGGTTTTAGGAATGAAACCCTCAAAATACTCCAACAAAACGTGGCTTATGATATGCTAATCTCGACGCTACAGATTTTATTCTAAATCAATCTACAACTATTGTTTTATACCCAAACGTAGATCAAATGTAATTGCTGTGACTATCTAAGCAAGGCATTTCATGGCAAGAAGCCTCTGCGCTCAAACGTAGGCCCTGTATTTGAAGATCGTGAGATCTCTCAGGATTATCAAACGCCCTAAACTGGTTTACGTACTCATTACACCCACAGTGCAATAGTCAGGTGTATTTTTTAGCTCCAGTTTAGAGTCGTTTAAAACCATCGAGTATATAACCGGAATAGAGCGGAAATGTTATGTGTTTTGTATGAAAACAAATTCCGCCAAATTTGTGCTGTGACGCTGCGCCGGTTCTGCGCTCTGATAGGCCGACTTATGGCCATTGATGGATGATTAGCCGATGGGACGAACATACAGATCACTGGTTGCTTGAATTGCTATTACGTCAGTGACAAATCACTAACCAGTTTAGGAATTTTATGGCTCACATTATTACCTACTCTATCCGATTACTCGATGTTTCAAACATACTATAAATAGGTAACGCGACAAAAGTGGCACCCGCGTGTCATCGAAAATTCCCAATAATAGAATTCTATTCCTCATCTTCATAAAATACTCAATTGCAGACTTAATTCACAACAGCGCGATTTTTAGGTTATGTCCTGCTTCCCGTGATCACTTGGTGGAATCTTAAGAGTCTTTTTCTTGATTGTCTATATATAACTATAAATAGTTATAACTATAGCTGAAGGGTTATAACCCTTCAGTTATAGTTATAACTATTTATACTCATTTAAAAGGCCGGCAACCCTCCGTTGTAGTAGGTAATAATTATGAATCGATTGTCCATTTGCCCCCTCTTATATAAAATTCCTAATAGGGTACCTAATTCAGTACTCAGCTAAATGCACAATTTTCTTGAAAAACAACACATTTAAAAGAAGTAGGTACCTAATTTAGATAGAAATTGAGAGTTCATGGTCACGAATGGTTGGCAATCAAAAGCACCCTTCCCGTAATCATTTGAATGGGGTCTCGGACCTTGCACCTGCTACCTGGGTACCCTATTTCTATCCACGTCCGTTTCTTTGTAAAGTTTATTAATAAGAATTGATGATTTTTAGGAAATACGAAATGGGTTATTTGTCGATCGAATACGAGTGCTACATAGTCTCCTCAACTATTTAGAGAATCTCCGCAACTATTTAGAGAATTTCTTACTAATTTTGCGGGAGAAACCACAGAGAGGTGTATAGTCGATTTAGTGATCCACGAGCCTATGTTAATACTTACTAGATTTATTAGAGAAATTGTATCTTAGTATTAAAATTATTAGTTTACATAAAAACAAATTCACAAAACAGATAAAATCAGATCGCATTATGCAGAACATATTTGGGCATAATATATTAAGGCTTTCTTTGTCAATAAGGTCACAGCAGGCTTTCTCCCATAAATGTTAAAATGATCTAAATATCCACACCATTCCACTTTGATACATTATTCATATGATATTTAAAACCTTTCGTTCATTTTATTACTGATTTTTTTATATATAAAATACACGACATGTTGTTTGTCCGCGAGTAACTCTTAAACTACTGAACCAATGTTAATAAAATTGCACAGTGTGTTCTTTAAGAGATAGGATAGTTTTGGGCGTGAATTGGCACTGTCGTCGGACAGGACGACGTTTGCTTAGGAGACTTAATAATTAAGCACATTATAGTCATACATATAATAAATTTGTGAAACATGAAAATTAAAAAACCGAGACTTGCGATGCGACGTTCGCTCTATCTCACTCTCTCCCTCGATATTTCTCACTCGCTTGCTCCACACTGTCACTCCATGACTATGTGCTTCATGCTACGTTCGCCCTTTCTCACTCTCTCTCAATCGGTCTCAATCACTCTCTCCCTCTTCTTGGACAAAAACGTTGCACATTTTCGTGACGTTTCATCCGTAAAATATTTACCCTCATGCGCGCAAAGAAGTTTTACCTCTAAAATTGGGAAGCTAATTTTGGAAAAACATAAAATAGTCTTGGCGAAGTATAAAATCTACATTACGTACTTACGTTCATTATAATGCTCCTTTAACACGTCAAAGTTAGTATGTTCTATATTTTTTTCAAGTTCTAATTTGCTATTTACAATCAGGTTGCAAGTAATTTCTTTGAATTCAGTCTTGCGTACTCTTGCTGAATTCAATTAATTTTTTAATTAAACAAAAATTAAAACCGACTTCAAATAAAAATAAAAAAAACAACTAAAAAGTAATAAAATAATTTCCTTAATTTTTGTGCCTACAATTTATAATCAACTTGTTCTTCTACTAATATACAATCTTTGCGTTTACCACGTCATTATTGTTACTTTTGGAGTCGGTGTCAGCCAAGGTAGGTAGGGAGGTAGGTAGGTAGTAGGTTCAAAAGTAACAATAATGACGTGGTAAACGCAAAGATTGTATATTAGTAGAAGAACAAGTTGATTATAAATTGTAGGCACAAAAATTAAGGAAATTATTTTATTACTTTTTAGTTGTTTTTTTTTTTTAATTTGAAGTCGGTTTTAATTTTTGTTTAAAATTTTTTTATTTCTTAATTTTTAGTGATTTCAAAATTTGATAACTGATTTTATTTGTCGGAAATATGGGTAGAACTATTAAGGGCCCCTTATCCCAAATTGTTGTTTCTAGATCGAGGTGTTTTCATAGAAGTCGCCATTTTAAAATAATAATAAAAAAATAGGGTATAGATACATCTTTGATGTAGGGATTTTTTTGGATAAAAATACAATATTTAACATTTTATATACCTAATCAAAAAAAATTCTAAAGTAACGTCGATTTTAAAAGCAAATTGAGTAGTATGAGACTTCGGGTAACTCAATTTTAATGAAACTTTTACCTTTAAATTGCTAAACGGGGATGACGTGGAAATGATTGGATAGATCTTTATTATGTTACTTTTTGAAAAATAAGAAACGATAAAAATGGCTCTCGCGCATCGCACCACGTCGCGCCAGTACCCAGCCGGGCTTCATCGAAGTAGGACCTGTGCCGCTTTTGCTCGTGACTACGTTGTTACCGCGCATTTTATATTATTACGTCTAAATAAATAAGACGACACAGTGTAAATAATATAGCTACTTCATACTTACTAACAATTGTTGTTCTTAGTTGTAATTAGTTTGTAATACAAAACCTTTAATTAATGTAAATAAATATATACTTGAGTTTGTGTAGTACCTAGTTATTTAATTGAAATGGCGAATAAAAAAAGTAAAATAAGGAAAAAGAATCTTAATACAGTTTTATCACAAACTGAAAACTGCTGTTGCCCGCAGCTTCGCCCGCGTTAACTTAGATATACATATTGATGATAATTATTTATCTATGGACGGGCGTAGGACTTTATTTTATAATATGTAGTGATTAATACCGTATTTTTGTGAATAGCTTTTACATTACCGCTTTATAATTGGCAATTTTTTAATACAACAATACATTTTAATACATTGATACAATCTTATATCTTTAAATGAGCAATTCTTGTATATATATTATATATATATATACAAGAATATATATATATATATATATATATATATATATATATATATATAATTGGAATCTCGGAATCGGCTCCAACGATTTTCATGAAATTTAGTATATAGGGGGTTTCGGGGGCGATAAATCGATCTAGCTAGGAATATTTTTTAGAAAATGTCATTTTATTTAAAAAAAAAATCATCCAGGTACCAATAATTAATTTGGAATCGGGCCCGGCTAAGGTGTATAATAATGTAGTACATTATTTTGATCTATCTGTTAGGGTTCATCCAGCGTTTGCAATGTAAGTGCAAAAAATGTGCTTATTTATGACATCACATCAGAAACTTCTAAAATTATGAGTGTTTATCTACTATATTATACATGTACCTATTACCTTCCTCTTGAATCATTATATCTATTAAAAAAACCGCATCAAAATCCGTTGTGTAGTTTTAAAGATGTAAGCATACATACAGTCAGACGCGGGAAGCGACTTTGCTTTATAGTTTATACTATGTAGTGATGTCTTCTTCCAGAAATTGTTAACACTTGAAGAATTCAAATTGTCCGACAATAAAGAAAATGAGGAACCTTCATCACAAAATATTTCTGATTTGCAATCATTTCCTAGCCCCCTACCCACAGGGCAGTGTCGTGAGGACTATGACCTTGACCCTCTTCTCAGAGGAGACCCGTGTCTAACATTAATCGATGATGTATGGGTCGATGAAAATGAACCTGGACCTAGCATACGACAACTAATTTTTGTTGAATTTTAAAACAATTAAAACAATTAATATAGTATAAAAGAATATGTTTGTCTACAATTTTTTAATCTCCTACAAGCATTCTTAGAATGATTGATTTTTTTTATAGCTTAGGCCTTAGGGGAACAAACGAGCATTCGGAGCCTTAGATGACTACCGACTCCCATAATAATAATAATATCTAAGGACGCTTTTTGCACCACGTAAATCTGGTCCCGTGGTAAGTTCTCGAAGAACTTGGGTTCCAATGGAAATATATTTAATATTTTATACTATACACATATTTAAGGTTTTTTTATTTATAATACACATATTTAATACACATCCATGAACCAGGAACACAGAAAACTTTTTGTTCCCTGGCGGGATTCGAACCCGCAACCTCCGGCTTGAACGCTAACGCGCTAACCATTGAGCCACAGAGGTCGTCCTCGTAAACATTCACACAAGAGATAATGCAGATGCATTACCCTCTTTTACCCCATCCCCTGCAATGGGACACCGGAAACTCATACACCGCAAGAAACGCGACAGCATAGGTGTCACTTGACGCCATTATCATGTGAACGAGAGGTACCCCTACGGTCGTGCCGGCCCAATTCGGCTGCAAGCAGCATGGCACTACCTTTTAGACCTATGTAGCTAATTCATCCTTCCTAATCCTTACTAATATTATAAATATGAAAGCATGGATGTTTGTTACGCTTTCACGCGAAAACTACTTAACCGATCATCATGAAACTATGTACACATATTCTTGGAGGTATTAGAAGTAACATAGGATACTTTTCATAAATAAATAAAAAACTAAAGAGAGGTGTCAAGGGACACCCGGATGGATCGAAGTTCCTTCCAATAATTAGTGAAGAAATAAAACTATCTTATCCTGCGCAGACGAAGTCGCTGGCACCAGCTAGTATTTATATAAATCAAAAACTAGATAACTATAACAACAACAAGATTTTGTTATGCATAATTATTAATTATCACATCTAAGAATAATTCGAGCATAGTCAATCTACTGCATATTCGTATACTGTGGCGTGCTTGCCGGCCGTGGTAGGTCACCGGAGTTCATATAAAGACATCTCCCGCGCAACGCAAGTGCAAAGCGATTCGGTGCGTTAAATACCTATAGTTTTGGGAGAAGGGGCCCTTAAACGCGTTGCTCAGATTAAATAGCGCTGTATTAATGAGATGACCGTAGAAAGGGTTTAATTCATTACATAACAAATGAAAAAACCGAAATGGAATTGTGTAAAACTTTATATACATGTAATTGAAAGCAATCACGGCAGATTTGCTGCTATTCGTTAAATAATTCCATTTTATATAGGTATAGAACATCACCAATATATAGGTATAGAATGGATATTATGATGACCTTGAAAAACTATGATGCGCTTCCAAGGCACAGTTGTTTTTTGTTCATTTAACAACGACAAGTAATAAAATTACATGATTTTGGCATAATATTATTTACCGTATGAAGTAAGTCCAATAAAAGCTGTAAATCGCCGAGGATTCCCCTCGACTGTGTATGGTCTCCATCATCACACCTGTAATGGCGCTTATAACCCATATGGGTATAAAGTTCTCATCAATTTAAATTAATTAAGTCCAAACACAAGGTAGCTACTGTAAACTGTTGAGGAGTTCCCTTAACTGTCCTTTGTCTTCATCATCAGACCCCTAATGACAGTCACAACCCATCTAGGTGTAAAGTTCTCATCATTATAAATTAATCAAGCCCAAACACAAGGTTACTGATGTAAATCGTTGAGGAGTTCCCTCGATTGTCTTTCGGCTCCAGCATCAGATCGACTCCAGACCTTCATTAAATTGTAGTCCTTCAAAACACTTTATAAGAAAAATATCAAACGCACTAGTCGCTCCTACGATTTTCGTAAGTTCCCCTCGATTTCTCTGGGATGCCATCATCAGATCCTGGTTTCCTTATCATGGGACCATTTGGGAAGTATACCCTTTAGAACAAAAAAAGAATTTTTCTAATCGGTCTAGCCATCTTCGAGTAATCAGGTAACATACATAAAAAATAAAAAAAAAAAAAGATTCCGACGAATTGATAACCTCCTCCTTTTTGAAGTCGGTTAAAAAGAGCTGCGTTTGTGTGTCGTCGCTTAGTATTCGTGTTTTTCATCATCATCATCATCTATCCACTGTTAAGTCTTGAGGACACACTTGATTGGCACCTTCCGCCTCTAGACGAAGGTTGTGCTCCAATCTAAAACGTTTGTTACTTTCACATTTTTGTTCTCAATATTTAGAGTTCCGTTTCTCAAAATGACAAAACGTAACCCTAAAAGATCACTCCGTGTCCGTCTGTATATCTGTGAAACCAAAACTTATAGGGTACTTCATATTGACATAAAATCATGAAAGGTAAGAAGCTTGTTAGTAATGAAAAAAATCTGGAACCCGTTAATTTGTTAGTACCTAACTACCTATATACTTAACTTACAAAACAACGTTTTTTGAAAAAACATCGATGGGACCCTCAGCGAGTGTCACTCGCGCATATCTGGTTTTTTGTTACATTTCGTTCGAAGACCGAGGGCGGTAGGATGACGATCTCCGTGCAGTAGTCGGGCTAAGATAGTCTAGTTTGTGAAATTTTTATTACATCGTCTCAAACTTTTTCGTCTGTGTGTTGCATGTCGCGTGACGATCGGCCGCCAAGTTTTCCAAGTATAAAATTAAGATTGATAAAGTGATTTTTATACCCTTAATGGAATATTATTCCAAAAATTTTTAGTTAAATGACTAAAATGTGAAAAAAAGTTTCACTTTTACCGTGGTTTCATAAAACCACATAATCCTTTTTTAATTAATGCCAATTCACTAAAAAAAATATGAAGTAAATAAAGAAATGCGCTGGATTGTGGGTGAATGGCGCTAGAGTATATTTACTAGTCTTTCTACCAACATTAAATCCGAATGCATTTATAAAGGAGCGTTGACCTCGTTTCCGTATGTGACCGGACGAAGATTCCTAGATTCCATCACTGTTGCCAACTTATAAACCCTGCATGGTAATGAACATACAGAATACTTACCATATTTCCTCGCAACGAAATCTCGATTCCAATATCTGGGTAGTAAGAAAAGAGTAGAGAAGTATTAAATTAAATACTGGTTCCATTTAAATAATAACTTAAGCAAGTAACTAACGTCAACAAACAGACAGTTAACTAACTATATACTAAAACTGTTCGCCACAGTTTCACCGATCCAAAATTTTAAAAAATCTTCTGAAAGCCTATCTCTAGAGCCTATCGAACACAAAAATATTTTTTCAAATCCTGATAAATCCGAAATATGAGAGCGCTCAAAAATATATGCCTACATATTTAAATCCATCGATCATAATATTTTATTTCGGTTATATGCTCGATGGTTATCTACGTCGCCGTGTCTGTGGTCGCACTCCGAAAGGAGTATTTTTATAATTTCTGTATGTATATTTGGTAGGTATGAGAACAGGTCATAAGTAAGTCCCGTGACCATGGTCGCTGTAAAGTATCTAAAATGTCGGGCTTGTAAAAAACTTAATATAACCGCGATAAAATCCGTAAAATTGTTTCATTATAATCGGTCATAAGTATATTTCATACCGCTAGGTGATAAGGGTGTCCAGTGTCCTCATGAAGAAATAACTTATATGGCAGAATAACGTTTGCCGGGTCAGTATAAAGGTTTAATTGTTACAAACATAAATCTCGTGTTCGACAAACAGACAAATTATAATTGCGCTGTAAGTAATCGCCGACGCGAATGGTCTAACCCTGGTTCAAGTTGTCAGTGCCGACTAGCTCCTAATACAGATATGGTTAACCTTATATGTTAATCGTGAAGGAAGGCGTTTTACTAGATAGTAAATAGCTATGTGATTGTTGTATCGAAGTCTGTATTCGTTGGTTTAAACTGTATATGAAAATTTAAACTCACAAAGGTCCAGAGTTTGTTTGATCCTTGTATTTTTTATATTTAAAGGGTTTTTGTCGGAAAACTTATTTACGCGTTGAGAACTTTTTGGGTGAACAAAAATCATGGAACGCGCTACATCGTCACCCGTCACCAAATGCTTCCAATGTAACATTTGACGTCATTATGACTTTTTTTTAATAGTATTAAAATTTGAAATTTATATATACCTAGTGTCATGATTCTAAGCTATAAGTTTTAACTTTTATCGACAGTCCCTATGACTTCCAGTATTTTTTTAAACATTTTGGAACAGTAAATAATACATAAACATCAGCGTAAGACCTTCCAGCATCCTACTTACTAATATAATAAACGCGAAAGTTTGTATGTATGTTACTATTTCACACAAAAACAACTGAATGGATTTTAATGGTACGTTACAGTAATATAGCTTATACATCAGAATAACACATAGGCTCTAATTTATAAAGATATTGTCTAATCCTGCGCAGACGAAGTCGCGTGCACCATATAGGCGGCGGGCGCTACGTCACGGCACCATCGTATTCACCGCGATATCAATAAGCTCCCATAGTGTCCCATATAACAGTCAACCGTGCTGCACACGGCGAAATGAATCGTACATATTCACGCCGAAAAAACGATTGTGTACAAGAAGCCTAGTACCTTTTCACACGTTCCGGTTGCCGGGTAAGCGGTAGCGAACTGTATGAGCATGTATAACAGCTTTCACACGTACCGGCGTGATTTTCTTACATTTCGCTACCGGATACCCGGTGCCGGCTACCCGGCAACCGGAACGTGTGAAAAGGGATAGCTCTTCCTAAACGCGATTTGTGTTCTAGAACCTTACAAGCCGAACGTATGTTTCTAGCCGCTACTCTGTTTCTGATCGGCCTACTGTCACTGTGCTAATTCCTCACATCCAATCCGCCAAGCTCTAAAGGGACCTAACGATTTTGACATAGCTCAGTAAGGAATGCACCACGCTTGACTTTAATTGGATTTAGTGTTACTGTAAACCATCGAGTATATAACCGGAATAGAGCGTTAAGCGTAAGTTTTGTATAAACGCAAATTCCGCCAAATTTGTGCTGCGACGCTGCGCCGGCTCTGCGCTTTGATTGGGCGACTAATGGCCATTGATGATTGGCCAATGGGACGAACATACAGATCACTGGTTGGTTGTATTGCTATTACGTCAGTGTCAAATCACTGACAAGTTTCGGAATTTTATGACATACATTAAGTACTACTCTATCCGGTTATATTCTCGATGATGTATACCAATACCTATAATATTGTTTGTAGTGTACTGTACAAAACTAAACTATATTTAAATTGTTAACAATATTCTGTTAAATGTATGATGTATACTAGCTTTGTTATACATTATATTAACTTAATGTATGTTTAATATGCGTTAATACTTCCTTAAATATAACATAAATAATAATTTGAGTTAATACACGGTTTTATGATTAGCTTAAAATTAAATTATTTCATTGAGTTGATTTTGATAAAATTAATACTAATGTTACACGGATTTAAGCTTCATTAGTTTTGTTAATGTCATCGAAATTAACACGCAACAGACTAACCAAATAGGTGTTATAATTGCTTAATTTTCTTCATCGCATTAATTGGTTCATTATTGTTCAGTGTTATTTCGATAGGCAATCACGCAGACAACCCAGTTAGGTGGTCAACATCTCCCGAATATAGACGAGTTATCCCAGAACCACCATTTACTTAAGCTACTCTCCCTCTTGTGCGATGAGTCTTTTTTTTTCTTTAACACCGGGAAATGCTCTGAGGTATCCCGCGGGAAGTGGGTCTCCCCAGGCGGGTATGTGGGACTCGCTGCGCCCGAAAGGTGGTAATGTGGACGCAGCTTTACCTCTTAAAACCCGGCGAGTGCCACCAATGCCGCCTTTGGTGAGGTGCCCCGGTTCTAATGAGCAAACAGGGCACCTCGAAGGTTATTCATTCCCCTAAGGGACCGACGCCACCTCCACAGAGGGGTTGTCCAATGGGGTGAGGTTCCCGTCCTCGCCCCTTGCCCCCTGCTCTTTTGTCCCCTCTTATAAGAAGAGGAGACAAAAGAGCCCCCTCGGCTCAATTAGCTTCGCCCAAGGTGCTGGGCTCACCCTAGGCTACTGAGCCTTACCGCCACGATAAGGCTTGAACCATGGTGGGGCCTGCGATGAGTCTGTGCTGATCTAACCTGTCCTCCTGCCCGAAACACAGTGTAGCTCTGTCACACAGAAAATAAACAGGATAATAGTACAGGCACACAGGCGCTTGGCTCAAAGCATCCTGCCTTCCGGTAAAATCGTTTACCATGTCACGTGAGTGTTGTTGATAAAACCAATCTCAATTTTATTGAACGCAAGCTGCACTGTATGTAGCTCGTACTAATCAAGCCGCTTTATATGCGTTTACAGTATTTGCACTTTCGTGTAGAACCCTCGTCCGCGTCTATAATTGAACCCGGTATACCGTCTTTATAAAAATGACTACTTTTTCAACGTAAAAGGCTTTAGCTTTGACATTTACAATATCAGTTTTGATATACTACTAATTTAATTTTATACATAACTAGCGGCCCGGTACGTGCTTCGCTACGTATAAAGTGAAAAAAAGAATTGGAACATCAATTTTTTATTCAAAAAAAAATAAAATTAATTGCTAGCTATTTTAAAACTTAATGTTGTGCTGTCAACACTGAAAAAAGTTTCAATATGACCCCAACTGAAAAAGTTTCAATTTGACAGCAAAATCTTCATTAACAAAATGATCCGCCATTTATTGAATTAAAAAAATGTGATGAAGAACCGCTCGACCGATTTTGTACAAACTTCACATAAACCATCTACTAAATAGTCCGAACAAAGCCTAAACATTTGGTTGGGATTGGTGAGCCCGTTCTTGAGTTATAAAATTACAACGAAAAGTGGCATTGATTTTTATATATAAAGATAATTAATAATATTATAAAATACTTTTGACGACCTCTGTGGCTCAATAGTTAGCGCGTTGGCACTCAAGCCGGAGGTAGCGGGTTCGAATCCCGGCAGGTAACAAAAAGTTTTCTGTGTTCCTGGGTCATGGATGTGTATTAAATATGTGTATTATATAATAAAAATCTTAAATATATGTATAGTATAAAAGTATTAAATATATCCGTTGTCTGGTACCCGTAACACAAGTTCTTCTAGAACTCACCACTTAAAAGCGTCCATAGATATTATGATTATAATTAAACTAGACTTTGGGAACATTCATAGGGAAATACTTATATTTGAAAGGGTAATGCACCGCAAGCCCTCCGGTGTGCGCCATAGAGACCCGCCGGTCTCTATGGGTAATCACTTAACAACAATAGGGGTTAAGCAGGAAGTCGCCAGTTAGGGTGAGCTTAGCACCTTGGGCAAAGCTCACCAGTTAGGGTGAGCTTAGCACTTTGGGCGAAGCTAAATGAGCCGAGGTATCTCTTTGTACCCCTCTTATAAGAAGAGGGGAAAGAAGAGCAAGGGGCGAGGATGGGAACCTCACCCTATTGTACTGTCCCGACGTTGGGAGGGGTTGTTCTGTGGTGCGGGCCTGCCCCTCTGTGGAGGTGGCGTCGGTCTCTTGGGGGACTGACTACCCGTCGAGGTGCCCTGTTTGCTCATTAGATCTGGGGTACCTCACCAAAGGCGGCATTGATGGCACTCGCCGGGTTTTAGTGGGTAGAGCTGCGTCCACTTACCAGCTTTCGGGCACAGCGAGTCCCACATACCCGTTTGGGGAGACCCACTCCCCCGCGGGATGCCTTAGATTTTAGAGCATTTCCCGACGTTAAAGGAAAAAAAAGGAGGTCCCCCGTTATTTTAGTGATAACCAAATTCCTTGCCAAATGTGGGGATCAAAAAATAAGTCTCCTATTATTGTCAATAGGCAATTAAACAACAGAATTTAATACAGTATAAAAATCTAAGTTTTTAGTTAATGATTTTTATTCACTGACCTATCCTGTAAATTGTCTTCAGCGGTTGATAGCTCTTGGGACAAAGGTCACTTTAAAGGGACAGCAAATAACTTGGATCTCCACAACTCAAAATATATTTTCCCGCGCGTCCCTTTTGGGATTAAGGGTGATTTTGAGGAAATAAGGAATTAGGAATGTAAATGGGTAAAAGTTTTCGGAAAAAGGTCGACGCGAATACTATCCATACTTGTCAAACGTAATGTATGCGAAGGTAACTCTGTTGTAATTCCAAGTTGACGTGACAGTCACATTAGGTAAAATTGAAAAAATATCTGAATTGTTAACAAGAAAAGATGGCAGATCCCTACTTTATCCAACTTGGATGGTGGGGAATAGTAATCCTTAATCCCGTCCGGTTGGAAGTGAACCAACATCTGCAAGAGGCCAGCATAGGCTGATCAAATACCACTATTTATGTGCGTTTGAGTGTACATGTATTAATCATAAAATAATATGCTATACTTTTAATTTAAATGAAGGGTTGATAAATACCTTCGAGTTAAAACTTACTTATTAAGTCTACGCAGGCAAAGCCGCGTGGAGACCCTTGTATGTTGTACCACATTGTGTAAGTGTTGAGTGAAAGACTAACGTAACAGTTGACCTTTCGAGTATGGTTCCCAATAAAACCAGCGATTAGATTTCATCATCATCATCATCAGCCTTTATCCGTCCACTGCTGAACATAGCCTTCCTTCAATGAACGCCAAGACGGCCGATCTCTTGCCACAAGCATCCAACGCGGACCGGTAACCGCTCGTATATCGTCTTCCCACCTTGTTAATAGCCGACCGACACTCCGTCTTCCTAAACGTGGCCTCCACTCTAGAACCTTATTGCCCCATCGGCCATCCGTTCTCCTAACCAGCCCACTGCCACTTCAACGAGCTTATTCTTTGCGTGATATCGGTAGCTTTAGCGTTCTTAGATTGACCTAGATAGTAATTACTAATTATAGTATATTCATTAAAAGAGACCTGTGTAACAATGTACGGATAATGATGACGATAGTAACGCCAGCACTCGGCTGGGGTTCGGTCGTTCATTAGAAGGTATATCCAGCTGTGGGCGGTTAAAGGTTGATAATGACAGTTACAGAGACAAACTAAAGGAGCTGACGTATCGTCTACTGGTCGCTTAAGGCTGGATGAGGGTTTTTTACGTATGAAATATAGTGTTAAGTGGAGGTCGGAAAAACGTTTCCTTTTAATAATAATAATAAGGGATTTATTTGCGATGACACACTGCAACACTCAATGAACACAACATTAAGTAAAATTACTACCCAACCCGACGCCAGGAGGCCGCGGGTTCGTAGACTTCACGGTTGGCGCGGAGCAACCCCGCAATAATAAACAATCTTAAGTGAGCCAATTCGGCTCACACTAATCCGATGAAGAATTAGGGCCTTTGGGCTATTAGCATAGATCATTCCGAAAAAAAATGGAACATCGAAATTAGTACAAACTCATTTATTTCGATGTTTTATTCGAAATGTATAAGATAACGACGAACGATAAAAAAGAGAAATTGAAACAAAGATACATTTAAAATAATAATTATCTACTCACTAAGTTAACATTATTAGTTACATACAAATTGAAAGAGATGATGATCAGAAAATTTTATAGATAGACCAGCAAAGCCGGATATAAAGGTGGTGAAGACAAATTTAAAGCAATTATCGTCAATCTGTCGCTTGTATTGATGTTCGATAAGTGCTCGATTGATCTTTGATCTCTACGATGCTACTTAGTATACATCAGATTCGCCCTTTAAAGATTTATCTGTATATGAATCTCATATCGCTATCTGATACGGATAAAAACGTAGCATAATCGTTACACAAACTTTTCTCACTTACTTTTCCTCGTGACCCTGGTCACTGGCTTAACCTTTTAACGATCATTAGTAACGCGACAAGGCCAACGTATTCGAAATTGACACGTTTCGTGTATCACAAACGTCACGACTAACAAATCTTGTTCTTAGTGGCATGCGTATTTCAAACAAACATATCAACTACTATCTTATCAGCAGAGATTGTGCAAATGAGAGCAGTCTATCAGACGGGCGCGGAAGGCTAGCGGGTCCGCATCAACCCTACCATCGCTGCACTCGACCAACCGACGCCGGCACGAGTGAACGTCGAAAGGAAACGACTCACGTAACTATCAAGAGAATAGCGTGCGCGTAGTCGATCGTGACGTGCAATGCCCAGGGCCCGCGCCCCTTTCCCCCCCACAGGGCTATGGAGACCCTCCTCGATAAGTTCAAGAGGGAACAAGGAGGTCTACGTCGGTCCAGATCCGTCCGCGCTTCCCTACGACTAATCGGCACGCGCTGGAGACCAGCGAAGGAGGAGGCCACACCGAGCCAAAGTGATAACAAAGATAGTGTGATATTCAATACCATATTCAACGACGAGAAGGAGTACAACGTGGCTTACACGGGCATCGAAGGTGTTTACAAGCCGAAGACACCGGTCATGGCGAAACGGAAGCCGGAACCGGTGAAGCCGAGGAAGAAGAGTGGAGACGTCGACCTGGCTCTAAAACCGCAGAGGCGACGAGTTGAGAAGTCGAAGTTCAGTGATTTGTTCAACAAAAAACAGAAGAGCATATCGGCGAAGGAGCTCCTCATTCCAGAAAAGATTCCTCCGAAAGCAGCGGCGATATTGCACATCAATTCTCCTGAAAAGGACAAGGGGAAGAGGAAATTGAAGGGTCTCAGCAAGGTGGAGAGTGCGAAGGCGTTGGAGGCGGCGGTTCAGATGCGCACGCGCAGGGGCTCCGAGAGCGACATGTGCCCCAGCGAGCCCCGGGGATGTGTGAACCCGGCCTTCGTGTTCAGCACACCACCCAAGGATAGGAAGATACCGCTGTCACCAACAGCATACTTGAGTACGTATATCTAGTATAACTAAAACTATTCAACCATATTACATTTGTTTGTTAAATCAGGCTTGGAAACCGCTCTGAAATCTGAACCACTCCAAATGTCCTCATATAGGTGGTTCGATAAGTACTGTCTAATACTTCCTACTCCTGAATCCATCTGATTTTCGTTGCGGGTCCCAAGGCAGTAGCGTCGCTTCGGCTCCCGGAGATCATATCAAAGGGTTATTTGATGGTCACCGCTGTCGATCCTGGCTATACAGGTGTAGCGGCGGTGGGAACGAGTGATGGGCCTAGCCCGATATAAAAAAAAAGTGCATGCGTACAAAGTACACATGTTAGAAGTGAAACTTATTTGGCAAACTAATTTTTAAATCTCGTTATATATGTACCTATATACTAATCTAAAGCTTTAAATTTCCGAGACTTAGATAGAGCGAACTCACTCTCCCTCGATCTTTCTCACTCGCTTGCTCCCTACTCTCACTCCATGGCAATGTGCTTCATGCTAAGTTCGCCCTAAGGTTCGCCCTTTCTCACTGTCTCTCAATCGGCCTCAATCACTTCTCCCTCTTCTTGGACAAAAACGTTGCACATTTTCGTGTTGTTCATCCGTAAAATATCCCTCATGCGCGCAAAGAAGTTTCACTTCAAAAAAAGCTCTCTGGACAGACATCTTAGTAACAAATAATATAAACTTGCATTCAAAGTAAATATGAGGTATATTTATTACGGATAAAATTTTATTAAGGATAAAACTAGGGTTTCCTTATTAGGATTTCGTAATAAACTTGTGATAAACAAACTATAACAATAAGAACATATAATTAAATGTTAATTCAGTTTCTGAGGTGAACGTGTCAGGGGGGTATTTTCCTAAACAACAAACGTCACTGGCCAATTTCCCAGTGCATTGCACTGTGTCTGGTTTAATGGGCACCACGAAGCTTCTTACTTCTGTCAAGCAGCTTGCTTTCAGCTTGCTGCTTCATAAAGTAATGGACTGGCAGTGTATTTTTAGCACCGTGACCTCTTGCGCCTTTATTTAGGGTAAGAAACACATAGAATTCTCGCCTAGACCTAGCAGCAAGAGGTTAGTCGCGGGTTTTTACGGATTTTATCGCAGTTTATTAAGATCGTATAGTCTATTTTACCAATCGTCGCTTTGAATTATAATTGACCATAAGGGCGCGGCTCCACCGCGGCGCACGCAAAGGCTACGCACTTTTTCGCTTTGCAAGAAAATGTATGATAATGTTTCCCCTGCAACCCACTGACACGCTACGCATTATTTAACTTTTTTATGTCATAAGGAGGGAACGTTGCAGTCGGAGCCATAGTGTCTACCGACGCTCATAGACATCTGCACAACATTTTCTTGCAATTGCCATTTTAACACACGTGCGTAATGTCCGCGTACGCCGCGGTGGAGCCGCGCTCTTATTTTATAATTCAATGTATTTCTCAGTACTGTTTATTACTAAATTTCATGGACATGCTAATTCGACACCCGAACCACTTAGTTAAAAGTAGAAACTTTTTGAGGTACTCAAGTAAAATGCATATAATATACCTATACTATAATATACACTTTTAATATACCTTTCACTAGGTTTAGTTATTTTGCATAAATTGCTAATTAAAAACAATCTTGTGTACAGAATAAACATTAAAATGAAATATGATATACATTAGTGGATGATAGGCAAACCGGACACCGGTAGATGAGCATTAATGGTGAATGGTTAAAGCGTGTTTCGAAGTTACAAACTTTTAAAGATTACTTCTTTATAATACCTTCTTTTTTTTTCTTTAACGCCAGGAAATGCTCTAAGGCATCCCGGCTCCCGCTCAATTCAATTCGCTTCCCCAAGGTGCTGGGCTCACCCTAGGCTACTGAGCCATGGTGGGGTTATTTATAATACTAGTGCCACCTCATGACAAAAATATAAATTAGTATAGATGATTTTCGTGATAGATTTAGAAGACATAGGCAAGTCAATGGATCCAGTAGTGTGTCCATCTTGAGACGATATAATATATCTACACTTCTCTCCGGACCATAGCAAGACTGCGGGCAAGAATAATATTTTTTTTTTTTCCTAGCCTATACTGTCCCATAAAATATTAGATAGTATAAATTCATCGCTTTATACAAACTCATGCTTACAATTTAATACAACATAGCTATAGAATATATTTAAGTAAACCATAACAACACAAACATACTTATTATGATCCTATTCACCTGCTAATCTGCCCTTAGCGAGATCCGAACTTGCGATAGGTATCCTTGTTAAACGGTGGCATTTTTTTTTTCTTTAACGCCGGGAAATGCTCTGAGGCATCCCGCCGGGGAGTGGGTCTCCCCAGGCGGGTATGTGGGACTCGCTACTCCCCAAAGCTGGTGGACGCTGTGACATATAGGAGTTGAGTAACGCGGGCGAAGCTGCAGGCAACAGCTAGTATAATATAATAATGTTATGAGTATTACATTATATTATGTCGCGCTGTGATGTAAATATGTGAAACAAAACAATCACTTATCACGTAAGATCCAACTTGCAGCGTAACTCTATACATTATTAATATCGTTTGTTCGTACAACATTAATTTGTGGTAATTGGTTCATAATTGCTATTGCGTTTTGCTGGAAACAATGTGAACGTACTGTATCATTTTAGTATAGCAGTATATGGTAGAGATTCGCCTTGTAGTGACGATCTCTCCAAGGTTAACCCTTGTCCAATTTAATGTATGTGTAAGAAAATTGATATAGATAATTATTATTATTCTGGATCAGCATTTTTGCCTCTCGGTATCCGAATCCACGGCGATATAGCGGAACTCAGACTTTTAATCTGGCCCCTTGGTAGTAAAATCGACTCGAACGCCGTAACTGCGAACCATGAACGTCTTTATTTTATTCTTTCGTTATATTTTTAAATATCTATTTATTAATTACTAGCAGCGTCCCGCGGTTTCACCCGCGTACTTCCCAATCCCGTGGGAGTACAGGGATAAATTATAGCCGATATGATATTCTGATGTAATAAGCTATGTTATTGTAAAGTTTCATTAAAATCCATTCTCTAGTTTTTGCGTGAAAAAGTAACAAACATACATCCATACATTCTTACAAACTTTCGAGCTTATAATATTAGTGGGATTCATATCAACCGGGCGATTTACAGAAATGGCTTTACACTTCACATACCACTTTTGTGTAGGTACAGTTCCGTTGCATGTCAAATCAATTTATCTTTGTTAGCTTTATGTGTAGGAAATTTCATGACATAGCTGGTAGGACTTATGTTTAACAAAAACATTATAATATAAGAATAATAATATTATGTCCTTTTATGTCCCTTTATCCCTGTCCCACTGCGGGTCGGGTCTCCTCCTCGAAATCAGGCGAGGAGGATTTTGGGCCATTGTTCACCGATGCGCTGGCCCAATGCGGGTTGGTGAACTTCACACACCTTCAAAGACTTTTAATCTCATCAGGCATGCAGGTTTCCTCACGATGTTTCCTTCACCGGTGAGCAAGCGATGGTCTCATGTTCAGATGCACGTAGAAATTAAGAAAAACCCAGGCTTCTAGGCATCACCTCTCGGCTCTCACTCAAGAGGCAGAGCCCATACCCACTGGGCCATCGTCGCTCACTAACTAAAACAAAAACATTATTTTAATATTATTAAAATAGTATTAAAATTTCTCTAAATCTCAATTTTTTTATTAACTTTCCTGCTTCCTTCATAATATCTCCCTATCACTAACGTTTTAGCAGAATGCTTGTTTTGTAGAGTAAACTCTACATAATTGTTAACATAGTTTTACCGCCGCATTCGGACTGATTGTTTATTTACTACCTAGGTAACACTGAAAATGTTTAGAAAATGAAAAACGGCTTAATGTAGAAAGTTGCCAATACTTTTATTGTTTTTCGAAGAAATCTCCGTTTCTTTCTACACATCGTCGCATTCGATGGAACCACTGAAAAAAGCAGTGGGCCCATTCTTCCTTAGGAGTCTCTTCTATGGCATTTTCGTACGCTTTCACCGCATCTTCAGGGCTCGTAAAGCGAATACCTCTTTAGTTCTTGGGAATAAATGAAAGTCGCAGGGCGCCAGGTCAGGACTGTAAGGCGGATGACTCATTATCTCGACACCTGCCATAGTCAAATATTCAACAGTCCGTTTTGCGGAGTTCGCTGAAGCATTGTCGTGGTGAAGGAGGATCCTGCTTCGAGGGCGCTGCTGTCGAATTTTTTCCAAGACAACAGACAAACAGCGATTGACATACCAGTCTGCAGTAACTGTCCTTCCGTCTTCTAGCACAACTATCGCGAACTGACCTTTCCGACCAAAGAATGAGGCAATCATCTTTTTTCCTTGACTTCTTCCTTTCTTTACCTTAGTTGGCTGATCCTCTAAAGGAAACACCCACTGAGCTGATTGTCTTTTGGTTTCGGGTTCGTAGCAATATATCCAGCTTTCATCACCTGTGATGATGTCAAATACAGCATTTGAGTTACCGCCGTTGAACTTATCTAACATTTGGCGACACCAGTCCATGCGGAGGCGTTTCTGGTCTTCGGTTAAAGTATGGGGAATCCATCTGGTACAAAGCTTCCTGACGCCTAAATGTTCGTGTAATATTTTTTGAACTTGGCTCATACCAATGCCTAGGCCTGCCCGTATCTGCTGATAGGTCACTCTCTTATCTTCCTCTATCATGCGTCGCACAGCACTGATGTTATCTTCAGTAGTCGCTGTTAAAGGACGTCCCTCACGCGGATCATCACTGAGATTGCTACGTCCACGCTTAAACTCGTTAAACCAATTGTAAATAGTGGCACGAGATGGGGCTTCATTAAAAAATGCTAATCGCAGCCTATCATAGCTTTGTTGTTGAGTAAGCCCACAACGAAAGTCATAATAAATCATTGACCGAAAATTTTCTCGCGTTATGTTCATTTTCACGTGTAACAAAAGTTTTAGATTTGCCGCCAATTCACAAAAACAAATGACAAATGAATGCAATATACTACATTAGGTTACCAAAGAGTTCTAAAATTGAAATTCAAAAAAAGTTATCATTTTCAATGTTTCTAACTGGCCAGTTCTAAACATTTTTAGTGTTACCCACGTATGACACGTAGGCCTACCCTACGACTACTACCTATTCATCCCGACGCCAGACTTCACGGTTGGCGGGGGCAACCCCTCAATAAAAATCAATTTAAGTGAGCCAAATCGGTTCACAATTACAGTCAGTTGTAGCATTAAGGCCATTAGCATAGATCATTCAGAAAAACAAAACAAAAAAGAAGGGTAAGATTTTTTTATCGGATTCGTAGTTTAAAAGATTCTCTCTTTTCTTAAGTGTACTTTTACTATCGAGCAACAAAATTGAATTACACTAGCAAATTAACTACAGTAAAGCACAAAGCCTCGTATTTTCTAAATTCTTTTCGCGGAATTTATAAAGCTTTTTGCAACATATTTGTTATTGTTCTTCTTTTTTCAAGTTAAATGTTCTTTTTACGGGTTTTATCACGGATTCATTTATTTTCATTTTACTTTAGTATTATCATGTATTATGTTATCTTTTGCCCGTATTAGTTTTTTTACAACATTGCGTTATAAAAAAACTACTTTCAACAAATATCACCGACTTATTTAATTTTTACATTGCCGACTCAACCATGGTCATAGGAAAACGATGGCCACAATTTTTTTATTATTTAAAACATATATTAGCGCGCCTTCGAATAGAATGCCGTGACGGGAAACTGTATGACACTGCTATGTCGTTATAACACCCCCAACCTCGACTGCTTAGTGCACGTGCGTTTTTTTTTAATTCCATCTTTCGTTATAGTTTTTTTATTATTTATATTAATATTATATTCTTCTGTGCGTCCTAAGCGGCTGGTCCGATTTTGATGAAATTCTTGCGACTGTTTTTCACATTTCGGTCATCTACAAAATGTTGTACAGGACAACGTGTATCAGGTCCGCTAGTCAGCTATAACTCAAAACTGTTGACTTATATCTGCTTGAATATAAAACGAAGTTGTTTAAAAAAAAAAAGAAAAGGCTAAGAATATTCACATAGTTTTCGGCGTTTATCGAAAGACAATTCTAATTATTAGCGACATTCAAATACTGAAGGCACTAAGTCTCAAGTCTTGCCGATTCACTGATAACATTATCTAAACATTATCTAAATGCTATTTGATGAGGTTTTATATTTTGATCTCCAGTGATAACTGTCTCTTACACGCTTTATTGTTAGATGAATTGTTAGAACGTACAGAAATCAAAATAGGCATGCGTTTTCTAATGTTTAAGCTATTTTCAGTATTATTATTATTATAAACCAACTTTTTATGGATTTTATCACGGTTTAATGAACCGTGATAAAATCCATAAAAAGTTGACTTATCCCGAAATTTCGGCGCTGAGTCGCGGTCTCACATCGGTCATCGGAGGGTTCTTGTCTATGCCGAGCGTCAACACCGCGATAATCGAGGACGACGAGACCTGGACGGAGATGGTCTCCTTCTGGGAGGCAGTAAGGTCCCAGAAGGAGGCCGATGAACGGGTGTGCGTAGGAGGCGCTACTTAATGCTCCCGTGCTCTTGTCGGGTTCTGGTTGGGAACCTGGGCCCAGTATGGCCGGGGCCAGTCTGTCGCTGAGGTGCTCCTGTTGCCTACTGACCTGGGACCCTCAAAAAGCGGCAGAAGGCGCTTGCAGGTGGTTTAGTGGGGTAGGTCTAGAAGCCTTATCCGAGGTAAACCTGGATCATGCGAATGCATTACCCTACGTCATCAAAAAAAAGGTATAACAACTAGGTATCATCAACGTTCTGGATACGTTAGTAAAGTTGTAATCAACGCAAGCGAATCTGCCAGTGACAGCTAGTTTACTAAAGACTAAAGAGTAAAGAATCTTGAATATTATTTTTCATTTAGTTACTGTACTAAGATAATCTTAATTATATTTTTTCCTAATGCTTACACGAATTTGACTCGTAAGTCGTAACCAAAACAACTTTTACGAATTTTATTACGGCTTTCTAGTTTTATTCATGCCCGTTTTGGATATTTTGCAGCAACCTTGGTCACGGGAGGACCGTCCTCCTCATCTCCTGCCTCTTGTTTAACGGGTCTCAGGGTAAGGTTAGGTACCTGCCCCGGTAGAAAAGTTTTAGCGTCAGCGGTGGTGCTTCAGGTTGTCGGAGTTCCACCATATTAAGATGAAACCTGGCTAGCCCTTTTGAGGGACCGGCCGGTCGCGGAAGGTGACCTGTGCTAGTGAGATCCGGGACACTACCCTTCAAGCGGCTGAAGGCAACGTGGTAGCGTGGGGGCCGGGAGTCCCACATATTCCCAGGGACGACCCATCCCCCGGTCAATGCGCAAAGCATTTCCCCTGCGTCAACAAAAAAAATAGACCGTCCTCCTCGTAACGCTTGTGTTTCATAATTATCTTAATTATAATTAATCGAGTTTATGTATTACACCGTACAAGAGATTACGCGTGAATTTCCACGTATACGTTACACACCAGCAGATAAATTTCACAATTAATAAACCAATTATCGTAGTTAATATCCGTTGATTGGATCCGAGAACGTTATACAAGAACCGTGACTGCTCCCGCCGTATATGAAAAGATGACGTGGTGTATTTTAACTATTGTTGAAATAATCTAAAGTTATATTGTTATGTTTTCTCTTAAAGCTTCCTTAATAACTGGTCTAGATAGTTGTTATGTGCGTTTAAACAAGCAAACTATTACTTAAACTTGTGTCTAAGTAAAAATTAACTTACAGCTTGGCAAAAAAGAGTATGACGTGGTGACAGGTGGAAATAAATATTTTACTAAATGGAAACCTATGATGTTGACAATACTTGGCCGACAAATACTAGATTTTGAGTAAAGCTTAGTGTTTCACATTTATTTTTAACGGTTTGATTAAATTATCTTACTGATCTTCCATATTATGATGAGACTAAGTGAAAGTGGCGCCCTCATTTTTTCCATACTCTTTTTTGCCAAGCTGTACTTAAAATCAAGATCACTTTCTGCAAAATTCCAGATCTTTAGGTGGGATACTAACCTGTTCAATTAACAAATGCCTAACGAAACTCGAAAGCCAAAATATTCAAGAAATCTAACAAAGAAAGCTCAGGACAACAAAAACATCAAAATAATAGAGAGAGGCTTTTATTGTACATTATGTTTATGATGATTTAGTACAACCCACAAAGATAAAAGCCTCTTTTATATCAATCAAGTTGATAAGGATTGAGTGGAGCCTTACAGGTAACGAAAAAGTTTAGGATGAAAAGAGGTCACATTCCTGCAATAACATGCAGTAAATTATAATAAAACAATTTTTTTTACGGATTTTATCTTGAGAAGATGGCTGGCTTCTACCACCTGCTTGGGATCCCATTATTAAAATTATCAAATCAAAATCCAAGCATATGTCACAGATTAAAGATACAGATACACTTTCTGCGTAGATAGGAGGAGTTTCGAATAACTTTGTAATGATAGGACGTATGACACCTCAGTCCTCCCGTGACCATGGTTGCTGTAAAGTATCCGAAACGTCGGGCTTGTAAAAATCTTAATAAACCGCGATAAAATCCGTAAAAAAAATGTTTTATTATAATGAGTGAAATTCGCGTAAACATTAGAAAACAAAACATGCAGTAAATATGTGTACATAATTTTTTTTTTTGATGTTACCCTATAATTAACAATGCGAATAACTGGATCAAATATATCGTCAAAGATAACAGTCAATTCTTACACATTTGGTTGACGAAGCACAAAACTCATCTACAGCTCATTGATTAAGTAATATTGCAAATTATAAATGACAACGAGATCGCGTAATAATTGTAGATTGCAAACTAACTTGATAATATCTATAATTAAATTATGAAATACGTAATATAATAGACAATAACATAATACACTTGTGTTATAATTACTGAACGTTTAGTTTCGATAATTTTTGAAACAGAAAAAAATATAGTAGGATGAAATAGTTGGAGAAGGAAGAGAATATAACAAAAATGGAAGGAAAAATAATGTACGGTTGATCTGAGGGCGGGAAAGTGGAGGGGGGGGGGTAAGCGAAATTTTATTCCCTGCTATAATGATCTTAATAACCTTTGCCCTAAAGTGCATAGTTTCCGAGATATCGGCCAAAAACTTTTTTTCAAGATGGTGGAAGCTCCACCTGGATCTGTCAGCATTTTGTGACTTTACGCTCACCAAGTGACCCTTCACCTTTTAAAAAATGGATCGGAAATTTATTGCGAGGTTAAATTCTACTTATAGGTGCCTACTATTAATTTTAATTATTTTGATAAAATTTATCGTCCCTTGTCTCTGGCATGAAAGTATTGTTGATGTTTATTTCGGGTAAAGTGGCATGAGGCTGGTAATCTTTAATATGTATTTAAATCAAATAGGATTTTCACATTTCAGCATAAGTAATATGAGCATACTTCTATTTGAAAGGCCGGCAACGCACAGCGAGTGTCTATGGATGTCGCTTATCACTTACCACCAGGTGAAAGGACTGTCCGTTTAAAAAGTTAAAAAAATCCTTTCTATATAAAAAGTATTAATAAATATGGTTGAATTTATAAATATACTGTTTACTATGTCGAATTAAATGTTGGATGGGTACGCTTTATAAGTCACGTGACTCGTCTGTCCGTATAGTTTAATTATTTACGCACACGAAAAAGTGTCACGTTCCGCCTAAGCCCAGCGTGCAAGCGAGAGCGCGGGACAAGCGAGAGCGCGGAACAAGCGAGAGCGCGGAACAAGCGATAGAGAGGCACGATCGGCCAAAGCGTTCAGCTTGTTTTTTTTATGTTTGTTGGATAGGCAAACTTGCCACCTGATGGTAAGTGGTCGACGTAGCCCATGAACATTGACCACCAGTAAATTGACGCAAAATTTTACGTTATCACGTAAAATTATCGTCCGCAAACCGACTTTACAGTAGACAACAAGTAGGTTTTTTGTCTATGAAATTGCTAGTTTCTGAAAGTACCTAGTTCAAAACGAGGAGGTTGTTTCCTATTTTATTTTCATTCTTGACGTGACAACGTCTTATAATTCGATGGAGCCGGCTGGAAGAACGAAAAAACATGACGCATGCGGCGTTACCTCGCTCTGAGGCGTTCCATTTTCTTATGACGTTTTCACGTTCAACTATCGTCGGTAAACCGACTTTACAGACAACCGATTTTTTTTGGCACTCTACATGGCATGGAGACGAATGATCTGGAGCCTCTGCTGTGTCAGTGTGTGTGTTATATTCAATGGTCATCCACCGCCTTATACTAAAAATCTAATCGTGCAGAACTACATAAAGACATGCAGAATACTTGATCTATTATAATTTTAAACAGAAGGTTGCGTGGGTGTTCAGGCATATGCATGTTTTCCGTTATGTAGGCAATAAAAATGACATATTACTAGGAACAATAGAGAAAGTGTTTATAATGAAACAATGCCCTGTGAAGAAATGCGTAAGATGTATCTATGCGCAGAAATCAGACAAAGGTATTTACTATGTCTGAAAATTTTGGGGATCCCACTATATACCTACTAATAGTATAAATGTGAAAGTAAGTTTGTTTGTTACGCTTTCACCCGAAAACGACTTAACCGATCATCATGAAACTTTGTACACATATTCTTGGAGGTATTAGAAGTAACATAGGATACTTTTTATTTAAAAAAAACTAAAATCTTATCCTGCGCAGACGAAGTCGCGGGCACCAGCTAGTATTATATACGCGACAGTTTGTAAGGATGTATGTTTGTTACTCTTTCACATACAAACTACTGATTTTAATCGAAATTTAAAATAGCATATACATCAGAATAAAATATAGGCTATAATTTATCCTTGTACTCCCACGGGAATGGAAATTTCGCGGATGCAAGCGGGGTGCGCTGCTAGTATGTAATAAAGAAGTAATGTGTGTGAGTTGGGTTTCGAGAAGAGTAGGTACTAAGTGACCTCTTCGAAACTATTTATAGGATTTTAAAACTACAATATAATGTTAACATATTTGCATCAACTTAAAAATAGTCATGGTCAGTCCGGATACGGCTCAAAAACATTTACCCGGCGAGTACCACCAATGTCGCCTTTGGTGAGGTGCCCCGAATCTATTGCGCAAACAGGGCACCTCGACGGCTAGTCACCTGGCGAGTACCACCAATGTCGCCTTTGGTGAGGTGCCCCGAATCTATTGAGCAAACAGGGTACCTCGACGGCTAGTCACCTGGCGAGTACCACCAATGTCACCTTTGGTGAGGAGCCCCGAATCTATTGAGCAAACAGGGCACCTCGACGGCTAGTCACCTGGCGAGTACCACCAATGTCGCCTTTGGTGAGGAGCCCCGAATCTATTGAGCAAACAGGGCACCTCGACGGCTAGTCAGTCCCTCAAGGGACCGACACCACCTCCACGAGGGGTCGTCCCTCTTTCGGGCGCAGCGTGTACCCGCGTGGGGAGATCCACTCCCCCGCTGAATGCGGGAGAGCATTTCCCGGCGTTAAAGAAAAAAAAGGAGGGGTCGTCCCGCACAACAAAACAACCCCTCCCAAAGTCGGGACAGTGCAATGGGGTGAGGTTCCCATCCTCGCCCTTTGCCCCCCCAGTCCAATTGGCTTCGCCAATGTGTTGGGTTCACCTTAAGCTACTGAGGTGGAGCGGCTAGGTTCAAAAACCTAAGATAACGCGTAACTATGTAAATTGACCTTATAAGTATTAAGTAACACCAGCTGGTTTCTATTCCGGAACATTCGGCACGAGACTCGACTCCATAACACTAATGTCTAAAAAAACAAATGTTAAAAATTCCCCGAAATATCATTATTTCTTATTGAAAAATTCCTCAAAACCGCCTCACGGAGTAATTGAGATTCTTCTTCTTGAGGTGCCTCTCCAACTAGTGAAGGTTGGCAGTCAGCTCTGCATATTTTTCCTTGTCTCTCGCGAGGCGAAACAGTTTGGCGGCGCTCGCGATGCCCATCCACTCTCTGATGTTACGCAGCCACGTACAAACTAAACTAAACTAATTGAGATTACTAAGTCTAATCGTCCAACCCTCCAATTTAGGTCAAATCTCCGCAAGCTAACCTTATCAAAAATATAAAGAAATGTAAAAACGAAAGACCGGAAAAAACACCGATTTGGTTATCGGTTAAGTAAAACCCGCGGAAAGCAATCGATCATTATACCCCGATCAGATAGTGACGCGCCACAGATTAGGTGTCACAATCTACGCCTACTATCATCATCATCATACCCTTGATATAGGCCTCGCTCAGCGAACGACAAGAACGATACCCGAGTGTGAGCTCGGCATCAAATCATGAGAGGTGCACTAACTGAGTGCGCGAGGTTGAACAAGTCGACGGCGCGAACTTTAACTAAATGAATGCTATCTCGTTGATGTTCGCGTCAGACATAGTGCGCGAACATGTGTGCTAGAATGAAATGCACAATGATTTATTCCAAAAATGTCCTTTTATTATAGGAAAACTATTAATTGTATCTTTTTAAAATAAATTTATTTTAACTTTTGAATTACTAAACTATATCTGTACGGGCTTTATTTTTGAGCTTTCGTGCTCGGTATACTATTTATTTACGCCCAAAGTTGGGCTAAAATCAGTGTTGAAATACAAAAGTTTAAAAGCTTGTATTTTTTAAATTTATAATTTTTTTACGATTTTGGATACATACACACATAGATAACGCCGAGATCAATTTATATTATACTTAGTTTTTCATGGTCAACATCAAATATTGTAGTAATTACTGTTCTGCGTTTGTATGGAAAGATCAGCGACTTGTGTAACCTTATGTCTCTTTGCTACCGGTAGTACATTGTCTGCCCTGCGCTTCTCTCCGAAACACAGCAAAGCTGTTTGACGGGAGAAACAAGTAATATGGTGGTACCCATGCAGCCGAGAGCGCGGCACGGCCCATCCCTTTCACCGGTAGCCGGTAGGTGAACGACAGTACTCTTGCCAGATTTCGAGGAGAACCGTGTCCAGCTGAGGGTCAAAAGCTCGATGATGATGAATACAAACCTGATTTTACAATAATTGGTACATGAACCTAAGTATGGAATATCAGTACGGACAGATAATACTAATAATACTAATATACGATATACCCACGGGGGTATATCGTATATCTACTAGTATTATTGTATGTACAAATGACATTAAACATAGCTTTAAAAGAGCAAGCAAATTAATTTACTTTTCCTTATGGAAACATTGTAACAAATGGTAATCTTGTTCAAGTGTTCTTATCGTACAAGTTACGGTTTGATTTTCGGTAATCATCAGCCCAGTATCGTCCGTTGAGTTTTAACGTACGAAAACGCATATAACCGGAATAGAGGGATAATGTGATAAAAATCCGTCAAATTTGTGCTGCGACGCTGCGCCGGTTCTGCGCTCTAATAGGCCGACGATGGACATTGATGAATGATTGGCCAATAGGGCGTACATACAGATTAGTGGTGTGCAAATAAACTATTTTATGATAACGTGCTATGGACTATAAACTATATTTTTCTAGCGCGCTATTTTATAGACTATATTTTAACGTGTAGTCGCAAGACTAGAATTACGTAACTCGCGTGAGCCGGTCGGGATAGCGCACGACACATCTAGCGCGAGCGCGCGCTCGACGCTGACTGACGTATAAACTATAAATTATAACGTCTAGCGTCTACGATCTAGCACGTTGGCGTAGTTCGAATGCTATAAAGTTATAACTTATAACTACGGCCTACGCTAGCCGCCTCGCTACATACCTAATGTAGCGAGGCGCTACGTTATAGCGCCGAATAGGAATTTATATAGCGTACGCTATACGTTGAGTATGAATAGCGCGCTACGTTATGGCGCTATGCGTTATATTAACCACCACTAATACAGATCACTTGTTGGTTGAATTGATATTACGCCAGTGACAAATCACTGACCAGTTTTGGAATTGTATGGCTCCCATTAGTACTCTATCCGGTTTTATGCTCAATGTTTACAGTATTGTCTTAGTCAGTCTGTCAGTTATTTCCTTTCTGATGTTCAGAGAGCCTTAATCTGAAAACTTGATTCCCTTTTTTTTGTATTATTGTTTACTGATGTCACAAAACATATTGTGTAAAGACCACAAATAACAAGGTACACGAACTAGTGCTTACACATCAAGTGATTGGATTATTTTGAATTATTTCTAATTTTTATTAATAAAAAATTGTACTTAAAAGGAATTGAACGTCCAACTAAAGTCTAGTAAAGCTTTAGTTATTGGTACCTAGTTAACTAAGAATCTATACAGATAAATAAAATTGGAGTGTCTGATTGTAATATTAAAATAACCGCTTATTATTGAGTGCTTAAAGATGTATCTACATACACCAAACACGGTACATGCACCAAAACAATGTTTTTTACAATTTTTGTCTGTCTGTCTGTTTGTTCCGGCTAATCTCTGAAACGGCTGGGCCGATTTTGACGGGACTTTCACTGGCAGATAGCTGATGTTATAAGGAGTAACTTAGGCTGTAACTGTAAATCTCAGTTAACGCAGGCGAAGCTGCTGGCAACAGCTAGTATTTATTATAACTGAGATATCATCATGTTTATTTTACAGATTCTTATGTTTGTACTTTTCACGTGACGCTTGCATAAACAGATAAATATTTTTTTCCCGTACCAGGGGAAGTACACCCTCCTCACCTAATATTGAGGAGGAGATCCGTGCCCAGCAGTGGAACATATGAGGGTCGATGATTAATAATGATGATGATCATGATGACATCGATGACCACGACCACGATGATAATATATGAGGCCCGTACCGAGATTGAAATTGACATTGATCATTGAAATTGTCAACAACTGAGCCAGATTTGAACTCGCGACCTATGCCTGTAGTACTCAGGCATATGAATACACTAGTCCGTTGTTATAGGCTGTCTCGTGTTTATTATCCCTTCTTCCTTTGCCCGATTAAATTAAGATTTACAACCTTATTCCAACTGTAGATTATTTTGGAAGCCTATGTCGTTTATTATGTTTCTATACTAATTACTTGAAAATACGTTCTGTAGTTTTTGCGTGAAGAACAAACAAATACACTTGTGTATAATGTAAAAAAGGGATTTATCCTCCAACTGTCGAATATGAGAAATTCTTTTAGAATTTTAGAGTCCTAATTTTGAGGATGGTCGACCCATACGGACTGTGCTACCCACGGTATTTCCGAACCGATCCGACTTAAGAACCGTCTAATAACGAGCATACTCATATTTGAGAGGCCGGCAACGCACCCGCTAGTGATGTAGTCGCTTATCACTTACCATTAGAAGAACCATCTGTCCGTTTGCCCTCTGGTCTATAAAAATAATGGTTATAGACTGGTGAAGTTTTATTTTTATTTTTGTGGCGGGTGAAATGACAGAGGCTTTATTTATTAGCAAGGAAGACATGACATATTTCGTTTAAATAACTTTAAAGAACCCATTATGTAGTTTAATTTAGAACATATAATAGAAACAATTGTGAGCGTAATTAAAAGTGAAGTAACGTATTAGAAAACCACATTTCATTTCACCGAGTGTGGGAGTTTGGGGGCACTCTCCCTCCCATTGTGAGGTTTTGACGTTTCGTTATTGTAACCTTAGTTCAGTGCTTCGACTTCAATTAATATGTCAAATAGTTGTTACAAGTTTAGTTCAGCGTAAGGGAATAATCGAGAAATATTTTAAACTAGCTGTTGCCCGCAGCTTCACCCGCGTTAACTCAGATTTACAGCAGTACCGTCTATCCGGATAGATGATGATTGTTTTTAGAGCCTAAGTTACTCCTTATAACATCAGCTATCTGCCAGCGAAAGTCCCATCAATATCGGCTCATCCGGTTCAGAGATTAGCCGATAACAAACAGACAGATAGACAAGAATTTAAAAATAGGCTTTTTTGGTAAGTATACGGATTCAATAAAAAAGTGCGTGCGTACAAAGTACACAATATTATGTCAGAAGTGAAACTTATTTGGCAAACTAATTTTTAAATCTCGTTTATATTTATACTAATCTAAAGCTTTAAATTTCCGAGACGTTCGCTCTATCTCACTCTCTCTCTCTCTCTCTCTCTCTCTCTCTCTCGAACTTTCTCACTCGCTTGACTCCATGGCTACGTGCTTCATGCTACGTTCGCCCTTTCTCACTCTCTCTCAATCGCTCTCAATCACTCTCCCTCTTCTTGCACAAAAACGTTGCACATTATCGTGACGTTTCATCCGTAAAAAATTTACACTCATGCGTGCAAAGAAGTTTCACTGCAAAAAGCGGTTATTTTAATATTACAAACGGACACTCCAATTTTATTTATCTGTATAAATCAATAAATTCCATAAAGTTATGCTTGCCGTCCCCAATAACTCGGCCAAGTAATAAAATATTTTTTTATTATTACACTCGATATACGAATACAAAACATATCATATGTCGGAAAATCCACAATAGTAGTATTACTTCCCCGATAATAATTAGACTGAAAGTTCTATAAACACCGTAAAACAAGCAAATAACTGTTCAGCCTTATTTTTTACTACTAAAACTATTTAAATAAATAATAACAGAATATTTACCGTGTTATTCACTTTTATTTCGCGAAGCTCGATATTTCGAGAAAATAGGCATGTTATGTTTAATCTATACTAATAGTATAAAGCTAAAGAGTTTGTTTGTTTGTTTGAACGCACTAATCTCAGGAACTACTGGTCCAATTTGAAAAATTCTTTCAGTGTCAGATAGCCCATTTATCGAGGAAGGCTAAAGGCTATATAACATCACGCTGTGACTTATAGAAGTTGAGTAACGCAGGCGAAGCTGCAGGCAACAGCTAATTTTTTATACTTTTACATTACCATAATGATGTAAATTTACTGTCTAAATTTATCTCATTACTTTTACTGTACCATACAATAAATTACATTACTACAAAAAAAGTCTTACGAATACAAAGTTGAACATAGAACCTCCTCCTTTTTTGAAGTCGTTTAAAAACAAAAACAAATCTTTTCGGTTTCGCGATATGCCTCCATATTACAGAAACTAACGTAAAGGTAAAACTAGGCTAAAGCTTTTGAGTTTCAGCCCAAACCTTTCTAGTTTGATAGCAGAAATATGAAAAGGTTCCAATCCTACGTTTAGCAAATACAACCTATTGACACTTCGTATTTGTGGGCCGTGTGGACTGCGCGTTTTTCTCAAATATGTGATTCGCTTTTGTGAGCCCGCTCGTCATATCATCATCATCAACCTTCACAGTTCACTTCAGGACTATGCTTTCGATGAACGCAAAGACGGCCGATACAACATTACTCTTATCCAACAAGGACCGGACCCTTCTCGGAGATTATCGTTTAGTTGGAAGTCGACTGACCCTTCCCCTTCAATGCACATTATAATGAAACAATTTTTACCAATTTTATCGCGGTTGATTAAGATTTTTACAAGCCCGACGTTTCGGATACTTTATAGAAACCATGGTCACAGGAGGACTAACTGACAATGAACTTTAGAAGCACGTGAAGGGTTCCACACCCTTTGAAGCACATTATAAGGTCGGTTACAGTGGATTCAGTACGCTTAGAAAATACGGTCAATTGTCATCGTACCATTATTTTTCTTTTTGCCTGGAAAATGCTCTTAGGCATCCCGCGGGGGAGGGGGGACTCCGCATGCGCGTATTTGGGACTCGCTGCGCCTGAAAGATGGTAAGTGGACGCAGCTCTACCCACTAAAGGCGAGTGCCACCAATGCTGCTTTGTTGAGGTGCCCCGGATCTAATGAGCAACAGGGCCTCCAATGTCATCGTACCATAGCTTGAGCAACGTCTTTTCTCCTCAAAAATCTGTTGCGTAAAATCCCTGGCCCCGTACGCACAATTCTACGATAGCATATTTGTCGCAAAGGCGTAATCACTATTGTTTAAAAAGCTTAATTGGCTGTTTCAAAAGGTACCACTGTATTGTGATGAAATATCACTTATAGAATTCTCTTGTCAAAATTCTTAACTTGGGAAATCGTTGTATAACTTTTTTTGGCATTTTAACGAATTTGTAGATTACCGGTACATATAAACAAGAAGTTTAACTTCTTGTTTATATGTACCGGTAAATATTACACTAAAACTTTAGGAACTTCTGATTTTTTATATATTAAATGTAAAATATTTGAATTTAACATAAAAATTATCACTTTTTTGCCCATGGGCTTTTGTAACCATTTAACCATTTTATAAAAAAAGTGCTTTTGACGTTCTATATATTAACTTTTATTAAACACAATAATGATGATGATGATAATGATTCTGGTGGGGAACTATAAACTATGATAATAAGATATTTTAGCGATAAAATCAATTGTACCAATATAAAATCATTGTTGTACATGATATGAACACGTTTCGTAAAGCGGTTTACAAGTATTGTATGTTACAAAAGTAGCTAACATAGCCTTAGATAAAGTTTTATGCCTTTACATAGTGATATACATAACTATACTAATATGATAAAAAGATTGTGAGTATAAAGAGTACCCACTACTCTTCGAAACTATTAAAACATTGTGAAAAAAATCTCAATTTTATAATTATTATTTTAAGCTTTCTTGGATCCCCAAAAAGAATTTATGCTCAACAATTACAAAAACTAGTACTAATAAGACCTATAAATTTTGCTCAAGCTTACTTTCTATGTATGAACGAGTCCTCGAGCGGTGGTTGTGCCGTAAGCGCAAACCCCTAACCTACCGTCTGACACAGGTCCCCACCGGGCATGGTTGCTTTGGTGAGTACCTGTGCCGGACGACCCAAAGGGACAGCGACAGTGTGTCACAATTGTGGCGCGACGGTGGACTTGGCTCAGCTCACCCTTGAGATGTGCCCAAGATGGGCTATGACTTTTTCCTGCCCAGCATTGCATCACCGCGTTGCTCGGTGACGACGAGTCCTGGACGGCGATGGTTTCCTTTTGCGAGGCAGTAACGTCCCAGAAGAACGAACCCAGAAGGTCGCCGACAACCAGATGATAGAAGAGGCCGCCAACAAGGCCTCCCTCCGCAGGCGACGAACGGGGGTGTAGTCGGGCCTTCGCCGGGGCCTACCTGTCTGAGGTGCTCCTGGTGCGTACAGATGCGGGACCCTCAAAAAGCGTCTGAAGGCGATCACAGTGGTTTTAGTTTGGGTAGTAGGTATAGGTAGGCCAAGTGTGAGTCCCAGATAGGACCAGGAGCGTTACCCGAAGTAATCTGGATGCCTAAACGTATTTCCCTGCGTCAACAAAAAAAAAGTATGAGCGAGAGACTAGATAATTAAAATTATTTAAAACGGGATATTTACCATGTTTTTCATTTTTATTTCGCGGATCTCGATACATCGACATTATCTACGAATGTCTTGTTCACGAGACACTGTCTTTTTCGTAATTAAAATAACCTGTTAACTTAAAATCATATATAGATAATAAAATCTAGAGACCCTAGAATCTCGGGTCTAGTTTCATCATGTAAGCAGGTTCTGACCTTTCCACCTTGTAAAATGGACAATGATATTTGATTGTGTAATCAGTTTCAATTTTACCGTTGATTAATCATTATACACGAGTAGGTCGTTGCATAAACTTCATACGCCGCTACTTCGGTTAATGAAATACTTAAACACATGCTGTGGCTTATAGCTTTGGCTCTTCCGTGTATCAGTTAGATGGAATTATTAGTCTTTAGGTCCACTATCGTCTGATGAAGCTACAATTAAAGACATTACAGTCAGTACAGACTAAAAGTAAGAAAAAACACAACTGTTTCGTGAGACTATATTTATTGTTGTGTGGTGAGCAGAATGAAACTAGGTCTTAATACTAGGTTTACTGTTGTAGGTTGTAATTTCTGTTAATCTTGATTTATTAGTAATACAAAAGAGACTTGAAGGTGAAAGGAGAAAGAAGGTGGACGCAGCGTGGGTAGAGCTCCACCACCACAGACCCGGCGAGTTCCACAAATGTCGCCTTTGGTGAGGTGCCCCAGATCTGTTGAGCAAACAGGACACCTCGACGGCTAGTCCCAAGAGACCTACGCCACCTCCACAGAGGGGTTGTTCCGCACCACAGAACAACCTCTCTTCTATTCTTAAATTCTTGCTTTTATAGTTTGCATACCGAATATTCAGAGTACGAGGAAAAGATGAATTCGTTCGCCCATTCAATGGCTCACTTCTAGGGCCTTTGAATAAGATTTTTATTCACTCCCACACAGTGAAATGTTTCAAATATAATTGTGAAATTAGACAACTAAGTAGCGTTGTCACAATACCCTGAGATTTGAGTCAAACTCTCCAAAATAATCACAATGCATAACCTCTCACGCTCACATTATGACATAGATGTGAAGTTAATTCTTGTTAGTCGAAACTATGTTACTGGAATGGAGTGACATGCTTGACTTCTTCAAATGCGGTTCGTGTGCCTATTTTTTAAGTTTTATAACTTACGTCAATGTCAATCTATTTTTAAAAATCGAACGTGCAATCGATTTTAATCAGCCAGTGTGTATTTGTGAAGTTCTTTTTAATAATGTCTATTTTGTTTTTAAAAATAGGAGAGCCAATGGATTTCGTATTCAGCCAGTGTTATGTGACATAAAAATTCGGCTGTCATTTGTCAAACGTGTTATTTTTCTAACAGGCAATAGAATTTTTATTATTCAGCCAGTGAAGTGATGTGTTGTATTTTTATTGACAAGGATTACTTCCGATTACTAACGTCGAACGTCCGAACTCCGATTAGCTCTCGTGCCGCGTTCCGCTCAATGACCTCTGTTTTATTTCCGCCATAGAGCTAAAACCGATACATCACTGTTACTTTCGTTGTTTTTACTCGACACGAAATTGAGTAACGATTACATGCAACACAACGGTAACGAAGTCACGATCATTATGGTGTACAAGATTTTCGTGATTAGTTTATCGTTTTCGTGTGAATCGATTTAGAATCGATTATCGACGAATTGGATGTTACTGTATGTATTATTATCCAATTTAATTTTTTACAGCGCTATATGTAATTCGATGGTGTTAGGACGGTGATTTAAATAACCTGGTAGGTACTTGATTAAGTTTATCTCATACACAAAAAAAAAATCTTATTTATTTTACAATCGTGAAACTTTTCTTACTGAAACAATATTTTAACTTTTAATTGGAATATGTAAATTGTCGCGTGGGTTGTCAGTACTATTTTCCTGTTTCAAACATCGATAAAAATGTAATCTAGGTGTGGGGCTACGTATTTAATATGTACCCAAAAGAGTTAAGAAATAGAGTAACAAAATTGAAAAGCACTTTAGTATAAGATAAATCTATTCTATAAAGCTGAAGAGTTTAGTTTGTTTGAACGCGCTAATCTCACGAACTACTGGTTCGATTCTAAAGATTCTTTCAGTGTAAGATAGCCAATTTATCGAGGAAGGCTATAGGCTATATAACACCACGCTGTGACTAACAGGAGTGACGTTAAGCAAGTTAACGCGGGCGAAGCTGCGGGCAACAGCTAGTAAATTATAATATGACTGGTTAACGGTTACTCAATGATAAATAAAATATTTAACATTTTACATAACAATTAACAATTAAATAACACTTGATATAAATTAAAATATAATGATCAAAACGACTGAATTGCCCAAATAGTCATATTTCACACACAACACGATATATATCTGAAATATTACATCCGACGGATTAGATAAATTTATGTAATCAGTGCTACATACTCTCATCTCTCAAAAACAAAGCTTAGGAGTTCAATGTAGACAGACAACTAAACGCATTTTATATACCTTTATAAAGATTTATAACAAGCACTTGCGTTATAGAGATGTCGACAATTTAACTGCAATTATGTTTTTTGTTTAAATCATTAAACACTAAGATGTCTCCTTTTTGTTTCCACAAATTATGTTAAATTGTAGCATTGTTAAAAGCAAGAAACTTTTAAGATTTATTAATTACTGGCTTATTACAAAGCTATTTTAGTACGTAGTATTATTATATTATGCTATTTTAGTACGTTTAATAATTATTTTATTTCTGCTTATAGGACTATTATGACTGGTTGTTCTGTAGATTAGCGCGTTCAAACAAACTAAGTATTCAGCTTATTAAATACTAGCTGTTGCTCGCAGCTTCGCCCGCGTTAACTAACTCAACTTAATCACTGTTAGTCACAGCGTGGTGTTATATAGTCTATAGCCTTCCTCGATAAATGGGCTATCTAACACTGAAATATTTTTTCAAATTGGACCAGTAGTTCCTGAGATTAGCGCGTTCAAACAAACAAACTCTTTAGATTTATAATATTAGTATAGATAATTATTAAAGATCATATAAAAATCCATTTACAGTTATCAAAGATTTATTAACTTCCGTTATCAAAGATGGTTTTAATATATTTAAGAATTTATAAAACCTTGCAATTTACAGTTATTAAAGACACATTAAGATAAAGACCACACTTCTAAATTACTCCATCAAAGAAGGGTTCAATATATTTAATAATGCGAGCGAAACAGCAGGAATCAGCTAATAGGCCTAACCTTCACGTTATGTTACCGGCAGCACACTAATATCATTACCGAATTGCAAAAAGAGGAAAATATGACGAACACAAGGTTGTATATGTAGGTCGCATTTATATTTACATCAAATATCTACTAATGCATAAGTTACATATTATAATAATAATATAAAGTAGTTGCTAACTAAGCAAGGACTTGACAAAAACATTGTTGAAACATTCGGCACTTACAAACAAATAATGGAGCATTCTGGATTATCCCAAAAAAACTTTTTGGGATAAAAAATATCCTATGTCTAGTTCATGTTATGCTACCTATTCATATTTGATAGACTTGGTCGAGTAACAAACATACCAATAATTTACACGTAACGATGGTTCATCGTAACATTTTTTACGGAATGCGGCTAATTAAGATTTTTATATGACTGACGTTTCGGAAACTTAGTAAGAGGTAGTACCATGCTGCTTTGCAGCTGAATTGGGCGGGCACGACCGGGATGGTACCTCTCGCTCACATAACACCGGCGTTAAGTGACAGCTATGCTGTCGCGTTACGTGCGGGTACGCATATGCACAACTTTTGGTTGTGCGGATTTCTATGGGCGTCAGTAGTCACCATAAGGCTCCGGCTGCTCGGTTGCCTCCATACAACCCAACAGCAACTATTGTCTTGGAAGACTTGTTTTATTGTAATGAGTGAAATACGCGTAAACATTGAGGGATTCTATTTAGCACAACAACCTAATAATTAAAGATTCTAGAATCGAGTATCTTCAATCTATCTGATCTGATCTAGAATCTAGATCATAAAGAACATTTTACCTAGATCGAAACTTATTCCAAAAATCATTTAAGTAGCCCTCAAATCAAATTAATTCAAAATATGTATCTTTATTTCGTAGGTATCCGATAGGTTTTGTATTTTCCTAATCGCAAAAGCTGTATTACTGAGTCTACTTGCAATATAGCTTAGCTATCTATGGTAATTCTAAGAAATACGGTTGAATTCACCAAGTCCAGTTTTATCATTTTGGTTTTATTACAATTAAGCAATAAGATATTCACGCTAAGCCAATGCACCATGTTCGAAAGAGCATTTGTTGTAGTTTTATTTTAAATACATATTACCATTTCATGTTTCTCCTTCATGAGTGAAACTAAATCACTTATATAAAATAAAGAGAAATGGACTAAGAATTGATCCTTGAGGTACCCCCATTTTTATCTTGGTACCAGAGAAACTTTTACCATGTATAATTATCTATTTTTGTGTTCTATTGAACAAATAAGATGCCAATAGTTTTAAGTTCAGCACCCCTGATACCATAGTGATGCAATTTTGCAGCCCTTTAGACTAGAGATTATCGAAAAACAAACAAAACGAAATACAAACTTTCATAATTACAATATTATGAGTCCTTTTTTTTTACGCCGGGAAATGCTCTGAGGCATCCCGCCTGCGGAGTGGGTCTCCCCAGGTGGGTATGTGGGACTCGTTGCGCCCGAAAGATGGTAAATAGACGCAGCTCTACCCATTGAAACCCGGCGAGTGCCACCAGTGCCGCCTTGGTGAGGTGCCCCGGATCTTTTAAGCTAACAGGGCACCTCGACGGCTAGTCAGTCCCGCACGGGACCGACGCCACCTCCACAGAGGAGTTGTCCCGCACCACAGAACAACCCCTCCCAACGTCGGGACAGTACAATGGGGTGAGGTTCCCGTCCTCACTCCTTGCCCCCTGCTCTTTTGTCCCCTCTTCTTATAAGAGGAAAGAGCCCCCTCGGCTCAATTGGCTTCGCCCAAGGTGCTGGGCTCACCCTAGGCTACTGAGCCCCACCGCCACGTCAAGGATTGAACCATGGTGGGGATATTATGAGTCCTCCCATGACCATTACTGCTGTGAAATATCCGAAATGTCTGGAATAAAGATCTTATAAACCACGATAAAGTCCCCAAATAGTTGTTCCGTTATAATAGGAAGGTTAGGAAGATACCTAGTTTCCTCTGGGTTCATTCAAAAAATTTTTTTTTAAATCGCACGGTTGTTCCGGAGCGTATTCAAATTTCAAACAATCTTTACTGCTTTGATAATATTTGTACAGACGACAATAGATATACATGATAATCACACTGGTTTGTTTACTTCGTGTTCTATGGGGAAATTGGTAGATATGCTAAGTTGTATTAAGAAATAAAAGTATAGTTTTAGTTTTTACTGGAAATTTATCATAGAAAAGACTAAAAATGTGAAAGAAATTAGGGATGAAATTTTGTTCTTACACGTCGTTACGTTATTTTCATATTTTCATTTATCTACAGTTATTTTAAAGATATATTCTTTGTTATATGTGATAGAAAGGGGAAGGCTTAGTAACATGTCTTTCTATGAGTATAGATCCCGGATTCAATAAAGCTTTCAAATCTGAACTAAACTTTGGGCAATATCTTAAAATTGATTAATAGTCTTCAAAGCAAGTAGCAAAAATAACGAGTACATCGCAAGAAAACCCAAGTCATACTCATATTCAACACATGATTATATAGAATGTTGTTAACGTGATGACGTCATCAAGCCCCCTGGCACAGTAACCCATCAGCACAGTTGGTGTGAACACAATCTCCAACCACATCGATTACACGGTCCGACTGCTGTGGGACTCCAAGTCGTTTATCCATCTCCCTTAATTAGTTGACGTCTCTACTCTCTAGTGCTGATCTGTCCGAAATGTATTACACTAAATTAACGATATGTATAATGTACTCGTATATACACAACATGTTATGATGCATTTAAACAAAATAAATGACCGCGGAACAAATTCATTTTTGAACGAAACAAAACCTGCAACTACGTACAGTGCTTTTTTCTAAAAGGTCTATTTATTTTCTCTGATGACTTAAAGATTCATCGGTATGCTCGTTAAGTGGTACGTCACAGACTGATTTTTGTGTATAAGCGCACAAGTTCTTTCGCCCTTTTTCTTCTAATCATTTGTTTTATTTTAATTATTAAGCTTTTTTTTTGTTTTCGTTTTGTTTATTTACTTATCCTCCGTAGAGCTCCAGTACGGCGCGCTGTTGGACGGGTGCGGGGGGGAGTTGCCGTCGCTGAGTGCGTGCGCGCCCCTCCCCCCGCACCCTGACAAGGCGACGCGACGCCAGCAGAAGGACGCACGCGCGCACCAAGACAAAGTGGCGCAAGTTAACATACACTTGCAGGGTAGTTCTATTTATTTTTGTTTTAATTTTTTTTATTGTTAAGTTGTAAACTTTCTTTTTTAAGTTATTTTAATAAATTAATTTCATTTATTTTTAAAGTTTCATTTTTTTTAGGATATTTTTTCAATAATTTTAATTTCGATAAAAACGAGACATTTTCACAATCAGGATGTCGTGATTTAACAACTAATCTGAGCTGATTGTTATTCAAGCCCACGTTTCTACAAAGATGTGCGACATAAGGATGATAATAAAATGCAGGATGTTCGTATGGATATGCAAATAGAAAGCGAGCAGATATTTATTAATATTTTATCTTATAATTTGTTTTCTCGTTTCAGCTCTTTTCGCAGCCGTGGAACATGGTTACCTGGACAAGGCGAGAAACATCTTGGAATCGACTGATGTCGATATTAACAGGTATTTGCCATATTTTTTTAAAAATATTGAGTTTCGTTATTTTAGTTTCACTACTTGGAGCGATGCGCTTGTACCGGTTGCTCGTATGCATTCTGCATATTTCTCTTGCTTTATTATGTTTCGGAGAGAAGAGCCAGGACAGGCAATGAAATTATTTTCACCGAGACTGACCATCGTTTTAGAATAGGCAACGCTTGATTTCATCCAGTGATTATTGATGAACTGCTCTCAGGAGAGTTCCCCTGTTTGTTCCCTTGTTCATGAAAAAAGTTACACAGAACACAGGTCACATCTGCTACTTGCCTATGTAACTAACATGAAAAAAGAAGTTTGACCAGTCCACTGTCATTTTTTATACTAAGATAAATAAATATCGTATACAGTCTGTATAGTCTTGATTTTTGCAAATGTCATTGTACTTATTCAAGTGCTTTACTCTTAAAAAGATTTTCTTTAAGGCATGTGTAGACGATATGTGGACGAGGTACTGTCCTCCGGGTACAAAAAATCTCCCAAATCACCGAGAACACCGAGAGACTGGATTAGACAAGACAAAAGTACAGGGGAGTCCCCGAAAAAAATGAACTAACGTAACTAGGCTTCACTCAATTTCCGGGCAACAAATGACCGCACACCGTATGCGACTACATTGCGGTATATACGGTGGACATTTTTACACGATTTAGTTATTTTTGTCTCTTCGGGACAAAAGTCTTCGTGGATTCACATAATTAAAACCAAAAAATTGGTGTATTTTGGAAGACTAAAAACGTGTAAAATTCCCATACTTATCCAAAATACCCATAATTGTTAAGAGGTCAAGGAAGGACGTTGAGGACTTAAAATTAAATTATAAAAATAATAGCAAACAAATTAAGTCTGAATTGAGTAAGACATCGGAGGTAGGTATGTCCCGATGAATATGCAATCTGAGACGAGGTGTCTCAGGTGAATTCTTGTGAACTCAACGTCGGTAAGAATTTCGATGTGAAACATATATTGGTGCGCTTCACAGTAAAATGACTTAAATGCCGTGACGGCAAATGACTCTACCATTTCTTTTGTTATAGTTTTTTATCAATATGGATTCCGTATGCGAAAGTAACGGCTGCCTTTTTGATATATTTCATTCATGATGATTTCTCCACAGTCTTAACCCTGACGGCCTATCCCCCCTGGACGTGGCGGTGCTGGCGTCCAACAGGCAGCTGGCCAAGATGCTCATGGAATTTGGAGCCAAGGAAGGGTCACACTGTGAGTGCTGAAATATCTTTTTTGTACCCTATTTTTACTGTAAGGTTTTATCCGTCCGGGTGAAATTTTGTAGTTAATCTTAAAAAAATTGTAAGTAAGTACTATTCTTTTAGAGCTCCTAACACAAGTAAAGAGAAGTAATGTTATATTTATATTAATACTTGAAGGGAAATTTTACCACTTTTAAACTAATACCTAAACTTTCAAGAAAAAAGTGTCGAAAAAAAAACTAAGGTACGTTTAAAAAAGACATTACGCAAAATATTTCCCATGCAAAAATCCACGTAATTCATTCGTATGACAAACAAAATATCAAAAACACAATTTTATAAGAAACACAAGTTCTGAAATAATATTTATAACAGCATTTTTCAATAAAATTGAATCAATGGATTTGGAATTTCAAACTCAGCAGGACTTCTGATTTAATAAAACTATTAATACGCAATATTATGATCCAACAGGGGACTTATATAGTCAAAATATTATTTTATTTAAAGGTCGTATTACATAAGGTCACTAAAATAATATTTGTCATATTTAATATTATATGGTTTCAAAGAAATTAAATATTAAACTATGCTTGCATTGTGACAAGGTAGAAATAAAAACTACTGAACCGTGTCTTAACTTCTAATGTATAGCTTGGCAAAAAAGAGTATGGAAAAAATGAGGGCGCCACTTTCACTTAGGTCTCATCATAATATGGAAAATCAGCAAGATAATTTAATCAAATCGTTAAAAATAAATGTGAAATACTAAGCTTTACTCAAAATCTAGTATTTGTCGGCCAAGTATTGTCAACATCATAGGTTTCCATTTAGTAAAATATTTAGTTCCACCTGTCACCACGTCATACTCTTTTTTGCCAAGCTGTAAGTTGTAATTACTTAGGACACAATTTTTAGGGCAAATTTCCACAATCCACATTTAGGATTGGTCCTCCCGTGGCCATGGTTATTGTAAAGTTTCCGAAATATCGCGAAAGTTAAAAAACCTATGTTAAGTTTTTTTTACTTTCGCGATTCTTCCACGCAGATACTTGGTTGGTCCTTAAAAAGTATCTCATTGTAGTACTTACGTTGAATGTCAAAAATAATTCGATAAAATCCCAAGTCGTGATGCTTGAAATTGGCGTAAATATAAGATGTATTTTGTTCAATCTGTTATCAATTGCGTTTCAGTCAAAACCCCCGAAGCACTGGGCGCGCATCTGCGCCGACTGTCACGAGAGGCGGAGTGCCGCCTGCACGAGGCCGGCTTCGTGTCTGACAAGGCCTGTCGCGACGAGGCTTGCAGGTACCTAATGTACATGATGAACGACAGAAAGTGCAGATGGACAAGTGACTGTTTTTCTTTGGCTTGATTAAGCCGGGTTTCCACTATCCGAGTAGCATCCGAGTGGCCATCTTAGCGCACTCGGTCCGAGTGTAATAAGATAGTGAAAACCCGGCTTTAGGAAAACAAAAAACAATTGGAACTGGAAAGTATTTCCTACTCCTCCTTTTTTGCGCGGCGACAATACGTGTGCACTAGGTAGAAACTGGCGGTAATGTGGGACACGGTTAGACAGTGGGGGATTTACAATAGGGGCAGTCGGGGCTAGTGCCCAGGGCGGCAAATTTTCTAGGGCGGCAAAATTTAGAAACTAATTTTTTTTCCAGTCATCAAGATTGCTAAATAAAATTAATTAATTCTTTTAATAATTTTTTTTATTAAATAGATAATTAAAGAAATTCATTTTTACATAATATGAAGGACCTTTACACTGAGTTTCCAAACGTGGATTTATGATATTAGCTGCAACAAACTGTAGCGCCAGAACGATCGTATTCATGTTTGAAAAGAGTTAAAAACTTTTTACGTTCTACAATGAGTGCAAATAGGCTCAATAGCTTAGATATTCAAAATTTTTTTTCGGTATGATCTATGCTAACGGCCCAAAGGCCCTAATGCTACATCGGATTAGTGTGAGCCGATTTGGCTCACTTTTGGTTTGTAAAAGTGGGGGGTTGCCCCCCGCCAACCGTGAAGTCTGCGACCACACGGCCTCCTGGCGTCGGGTTGGTAGATATTCTATGCATCAAATCAGACGTACTGACAACATTTAGATTGCGAACAAATATTTTTTTATGTTTTGGCAATATACAATAGGCAATATAAAGTATATAATATGCACAAATATTATAATAATGTATAATAAATTAGTTATTTTATTTTTGAAAAATAAGGTAATCTATAAGTACTAATGTTATAAAGCTGAAGAGTTTGTTTGTTTGTTTGAACGCGCTAATCTCAGGAACTACTGGTCCGATTTGAAAAATTATTTCAGTGTTAGATATTCCATTTATCGAGGAAGGCTATATGCTATATAACATCACGCTGTGACATATAGGAGTTGAGTACCGCAGGCCAAGCTGCAGGCAACAGCTAGTAAACTATAAGTTTAAGTGAAACTGCAGTATTGGGGCGGCATTTTTTTCGGTGCCCAGGGGCGGCATTATGTTTAAGTCCGGCCCTGCGGTTAGATAACTCCTCCCCGAATGAAACACCCCGCGAGAGCAATTATTATTATTATGACGAGGTATCCTGGATCTATATCAGCAACAAGGCATCTCGGCGACTGGTGGCCCCCCAAGGGAACACACACAAACCAACGGACACCACCCCTATGTGGTGGCATCCGTCACACACTCTAACTCCTCCTGAATTATTCTGTTTAATTTCATTTTGGTCACTAGCGCCATCTAGTTTAAAATTAACACAATAATAAAACTTGGAAGCGTAAATTAGCACTTGGTTTTCTAATCTCATTTAACACATTGCGAGTCCTTTGGGTTCCCTGATCGTGTCAAAGGGTAACCGAAGGCCATTTGGTAACCGATGTTGATCCTAGTTACACAAGAGTAGCAGTAGTGGGAACAATTTATGTGTCTACCCTTTCAAAAACTTTTTATAGTGCCTAACATCGTACCGGTAATGTACTTCCAGATCAACAGCGGGTGGTCAAGCGGGCACCCTGGGATGCGCGGGCGGTACTGGCTCCGAGAAGGACAAGCAGGCGCAGCACTGGGAGAGGAGGATACGGACCCTCAAGTACATATACCTTTTTTTGTTGTGGCAGTTGAAATGCTTTGCGCATTCACCCGGGGATGGCGCGCCCCCTGGTTGTGTGTGGGGGGTGGCTGGGGAATATTAGGTTAAAATTAGTCATTATTTTGTAATATCAACGTTGTATATGAGACTCTTCGGTGCTTCATTTAGCACTTTTACATAATATAAGTTCCTGATATAACATTCAGACACAACAACAAAAGCTAAAGTAAGACGATCCTCTGTCTCTCATAGCAATTTTCTGTACATAATGCGTGAAGCGACTCTCAAAAGTAGTAAAATGTAGTATGATTGATTGTTAGTTTATATTTATGTATTTTACACATTGAGGATATAACCGGATAGAGTAGTAATGTGAGCCATACAATTCCGAAACTGGTCTGTGATTTGCCACTGACATAATAGCAATTCAGACAGTGTACAAGACAAAGGTGATCAGTGTGTACGTCCCATCGGCCAATCATCCATCAATGGCCATCAGTCGGCCAATCAGAGCGCAGGACCGACGCAGCGTCGCAGCACAAATTTGGCGGAATTTGTTTTCATACAAAACACATAACATTACCGCTCTATTCCGGTTATATGCCCGATGTTTTCACATTGTCAATGCACTGCTGGACTCAAGCATTAGACCTTCATCAAAACCGCACCCGCAATGGGACGGCCATTTATGGATTTACTTCGTTAAAACATATCATCTGTGTGTTAAGGCGTCTAGTGTCGGGGTGGCAGCAGGCGCGAGTGCCGGCCGCGCTGGCCCCGCCCGAGGTTGAGGTGTGCGGCGCGCACGCGGTCGCCGTGCGGCTGCGGCACGCCCGAGACACGCCCACCGCGCAAAGGGACCCGCCCATTGTTACCAAATATATCGGTGAGTATGTGGGAACTCTCATACATTTTCATCGGGAAGGATGCGCATCAGCATAGGCAAGCAAACGAAGTTACACAAAAGTAACTTACACTCAAAGAACCTCCGTTATTATTATACATTTAGTCAAGCAGCTTTGCTATGTTTCCGTATGAAAAGGATCCAGGACCTTTATGTATGATTACTGGCAAGCAAGACTTGCCATTGCAAATCATATAGTCTTGGTCCGAGGATAACTAATTTAAAAGACTATTATTACAAAATATTGGTGTATTTAAGAAAAGCAGTTAATAAAGATCAGAACTGTTACTCGTGTCGCGCAGGACTACTGCATTTTATCTAAAATAAAAAAATAACAAAAAGCACTTGACGCGTACGTCTTAATTCACATTTTAAAAAATAGAATCCAAAAAGTATTTTTCTATATTTTCATAAATAAAATTAAAAGAAAATTGACTAGGGTTAGGGATATGCTGTCACCCTAGTGTTGTGAACACTTCGTATTAGTCGAGCAGACGAGTGGGGACATTTTTTTTTTTTTTTTTTTCGGATGGATCTATGCTAATGGCCCGAAGGCCCTAATGCTTCAACGGTTTAGTGTGAGCCCATTCGGCTCACTTTTGATTGGGGCGAGTGGGGACACGGCGCACCCTTGTACTACGATTACACGGCTCTACCACTATGGGTGCTATAATCAGAATAGAGATTCTGAGTTTTCTCCTTAGATTGAGATTCCTAGGTTACTCCAAGCTGAATGAATCCATTACTGGCAATATACAATACACCCTGACTCTGTGACGTGGCATCCTCCATACTAATAATTAGGATGGTTCATGATTAATTAATCATTGATCCTGAATAATGATGAAACCTATCACGTGGAATAGTCATCCCGCAAGTAGACTTCTCTAGCTATCACACAAAGGAAAACCTTCATGAACATAAACTCATTCCAGTGGAGTGATGATGATGATGAAAAGGTCGTTCCGAGCTGACTTCCCTTTTTAAAATTTATAAACCATGGTTAAGATTGAAACTTTTCATTCCAGTGGAGTGGTCGTCCCGCGCGGACTTCTCCAACGTGTGCGGGTCCCGCGAGGTGTCGGCGGGCGGGGCGGGGGGGTCGGCGCGTGCGCACGTGGCGGGCCTGACGCGTGGCCGGCGGTACTTCTTCCGCGCCGCCGCCGGCAACTTGCGCGGCTGGGGGCCCTACACCGCCTCCGTGCCGAGAAGCGTCGTACCCAGCAGTACATACACCTTCCTTAATATTATCTATACAGATAAATAAAATTGGAGTGCCTGTTTGTAATATTAAAATAACCGCTATACATTGAATGCATATTATGGATGTATACACGGTACATATACCAAAATAGCCTTATTTACCATTTTTGTCTGTCATTCCGTCTGTATGTATGTCTGTTTGTTCCGGCTAATCTCATAAACGGCAGGGCCGATTTTGATGGAACTTTCACTGGCAGATAGCTGATGTTATAAGGAGTAACTGAGGCTACAAAACTAATCATCATCAATCCGGGTACGACTGTAAATCTAACATAACGCGGGTGAAGCTGCGAGCATCAGCTAGTCATACCTAAAATTGGTTTGTCCAATCAAAAAAGATCCTTTATCACAGAGAATGAAAAAAGTGTAGTATGACCGCTGTCTGGACTGTATCTTATAAACCACTTATGGTCCACAAATTTTAGAAAATAGAAGTGGTTTACTAAGCCTTTTTATCTGTGCGTAAACAATATAAACGTGTAATCACAAAAATATTATTGAGAGTGATAAATTGTGAGAACGCTCTTCGTGAGTGAGTGTGACTCAGAATTGGTTAAATTTTTTTATTTATTGAAATTATCTTTGTTAACCGACTTCAAAAAGGAGGAGGTTATCAATTCTTCGGAATCTTTTTTTTATATATCATCTTTCCCTTCAGGCTGGCGTGACGTGTCGGCGGGTCGTGGGCGAGTGCGGGGGGCGGGCGCGGCGGCGCTGGAGGCTCTGAGCACCGCGGCGGCGGGAGCGCGACTGCGGCCCGCGCCGCACCCGCCCCGCCCCGCGCGCAAGAAGACCGCCACCATACGACAGCTGTTCACCGCCGCTAGCAAGTTCCAGAAGAATCTGCGCAGGTAACACTTATGGCTAAACTTTTTACACGCTTTATATTAGCTTCATCTGTATGTTTGTTTGTTTGTAACCGACTTCTTTGGGCGCGATTTTGACCCACTACTAACGGCCAGATTCCTTTCAAACTTTGTAGATTTATCAAGGACCGATGAGAATACAATAGCTTAATAAGTTTGTTCCAATATCCTGATCAAGATAATCAGGATAGCACATCCAAGGAAGGCGTAAGGCGCGCAAGTTACCTACATCACTTGTGTGGTTTTTAGTCTCTCGCTCATACTAAAGTGATTGCCATTAGTTGAGTACTTTAAATTAATAAAAGAAGTAATGACTAAAAAAGTTAAAAATAAATTATAGTTTTAAAATAACCTAAAAAACACGTCCCGCACCGCAGAACAACCCCTCTCAACTTCGGACGTCTCAACGGACAGGACAATGGGGTGAGGTTCTCATCCTCGGCCCTTGTCTCTCTCCTCTTCTTATAAGAGGGGTACAAAGAGCAGCTCCCTCGGCCCCATTTGCTTCGCCCAAGGTGCTGGGCTAACCCTAGGCTACTGAGCCCCACAGCCACGACAAAGCTTGAACCATGGTGGGGAATTGTTAACCTGCTCTGTTATATTGTATCGTAACAAATTTGTCGCTTAAAATAAGTTTCTTTTTAAGTTAAAATAAGTGAAGACTTGTGAATTTCACAAGCCCCCAAACAAAAATCTTTAATATGACTGCGTAATTCGCAAAATTATTACTAACGAATATATCTAATATAATCATTGATGTATTTCCGCAAAGTATAGCCTGATTCTTCTAATAATTATTACTAAACTAGCTGTTGCCCGCAGCTTCGCCCGCGTTAATTAACTCAACTACTGTTAGGCACAGCGTGATGTTATATAGCCTATAGCCTTCCTCGATAAATGGACTATCTAACACTGAAAGTATTTTTCAAATCGGACCAGTAGTTCCTGAGATTAGCGCGTTCAAACAAACAAACAAACTCTTCAGCTTTATAATATTAGTATAGCCCGGCCGCAATCATGCTCATTAGCTGTCTAGACTACTCTTGACTGTCCGTATATTGGGAAAGCCGGGGAAGAAATTATAAGGACATGCTTCTTATAACTTCCTTATATTATTAATTAATTATTAAATAATTATATATTTTACGTAAGTTCTTAAATTTGAAAATTTAAAATTTTATTTTGTTCTTCTTTTAGTATTTAAGGTATTATTATTTTTTTTTCATTTAAATTCTAATATTTATATTGTACCTACTAATATGGGTGTAACCTGTTACCTCATATGAAGGTTATTTTTTTATTTTATTTTTTAATCTTGGATTCATTCAATGTGTTCCATTCCATTTTCCTTCCATTCCATCCTAGGGGTGTGTACCTGGCGTGTATCGTGTATCACGAGGACAAGGTGCTGGTGACGAGCGAAGAGTTCCTGCCCGTCATCGAAGTGGACGAGACCTACCCCGCCTGCATCTACGCCGACTTCCACTGGCTCATGAAGGTAGGCCACCATAGATAGCAAAAAAACCAGCACGGACGCCTTACAAAGTGAAATATATATAACGAAAGATAGAATGGCACGATGTCATGCCGTTTTCTGTCACGGCATTCGAGTCCATTTTACAGTTAATGTATTATAGTAATGACCAGTACTTATGATTTATTATAATAAAGTATACCATCTACACTGATATTACAGAAGACACAATCTCTGCAGTGTCGTGTGTCTGTCTGTCGCACCGTAGTTCTGGATCAGGTGAACCGATTTAGATGCGATGTTTTTTATTTCACAGCTGGTATTCTAGCGGTGGTTCTTAGGTATATTTTATCAAAATCGGTTGAGCCGTTTTAAGATCATTAGTTCTTTTGTTATTTGGGGTTTTTAAGTAGAATATTTTTGACGTAACAACGTCTAATAAATCGATGAACGCCGGCTGCATTTTCGTGAAATGTCGCGTCATTGTCCCGTTACGCTCATTGTACGCTTGCGTTTGGTATGACGTTGTCACGTTAAACTATCGTCTGTAAACCAACTTTACAGACAACCACTTTTTTAACGTATCTTAGGTGTCGTGTTCCTGGGACGAAGTGAAGGCGCTGAGATCTGACATGGAGAAGCACACGTCCTCGTCCATACACTTCCGACTCAAACTGTTGACGGCGGCCGCGCAGATGCAGTCAGCTCTCGGATTACAGGACTTGGGTAAGGATACTAAGTCATAAAAAAAATAGAAGAATTGTAATAGACATATCAGATGAAAGTCTACAATCGTTTTTAAAACATGGTTACGATTGTTTTAAACTAACGCGATCACTATTCATATTTATTATTAATATTATTACGGGTGCTTACCGCGTTTAAAGATTTATTGAGTTCCCGATATTTCGGCAATTTTTCAATCGCCATTTGCCAACGATTATGCTAATTATTTTTCAAGAAAGTTTGGCTATGTTTCGACAACTTATGTCTCAGGATAGGCAACACATAGACAAGTCTCCTTATTCTGACACAATAAGGTTTCCTGCTAGGCTAGCATGCGTACTACGAGATATCTCTTGACTAGAGAGAGAGAGATAATGTCTATATCGAGTATTGCTCGATTACTCTTTAGCGTAATACCACGTAATACGAAGAGTGCTACTACGGGAACACTCTTCGTATACCGAAATTATTTAATTATAGTAGGGAAACGCCAGGGTATACAAAAATAGGCACCCGGTTTTATGTATTAAAGTTAAAATTACTTTATCTTGTCCTTAATATTGAAAACGCGTGTAGCTACTGTAGACAGAGAGATAGTACGAGAAAATGGGTAGACAAAATTTTGTCGTGCGCGTATGATAGGTCAGCTGATGAAGAAAATGAATAAAAGATACTGACAATAGTTAGAAGTAAAGTTCGCTGCAGCGCTAAACGTTAGTTATTTCGTTAACCAAACCATAAAAACATCAGCGCTTGATCGCTTATTCAGTATATTTTTATCGCGCTTAAAACATACTGTCCAGTTCGCGGAAATTTCATAACACTTACGCGTTTCGTTCAACGTAGTGTAACATGTCCTCTCTATAGATTTTACGCGGCAGGTAAAAGTGACATAGTTTTTGTGCCTACAAAACTCAATTAAAAATTATTCTCTATTTCGAAATTTATTAATATTTAAATAAATAAATAAATAGTACGCACCCACGCGTGCTTCAATGTCGACTGTCAATATCACACTAAGTAAGGTGTTCGGACTGCAGTACAGTTCAGTTGAACAAAGTGAGTGTTCGGAACGCGCAATCTAGTACGTAGTGCATATACATCTATGTATATGCCAGTATTCACTCGTCTATCTTCTTAACGCAGGTCAACTGTACCACAAGCCGCTGCGGGACGCGCACGGGACAGTGGTGCTGTCGTGCGTGGGCGCGGTGAAGTCAGCTAAGGCAGTGTCGGCGCTAAACTCGCGCTGGGCGGCCGTGGCGCGGCTGCGGCGGCGCGTGCTCAGCGAGGACAATACTATGGGCGAGCTGCTTATGGCCTCCGTACACGAACAGATCGCATACCATCAGGTACGGAAGTAAAGGATACAAGCATCTGTTGCATAAATCCATAACATTTTTTTTTTCTTTTACGCCGGGGAATGCTCTGAGGCATCTGACTCCCTATTGCGGGTGTGTGGGACTCGCTGCGCCTGAAAGATGGTAAGGTTGCTACCCTACCCGCTAAAACCCGCCGATTTGTTATTTATTAATTAACGTCGATCAAAATAACATCAAAATAGTACAAAATAGTATCGTACGATTAAACAATGAGTGTCGCTCAAGTTATAACTAGTGTCACGCGAGTAATCAACTAGTGTCGCTCGAGTAAAAACCTAGTGTCGCCTGAGTCTAATCCAGCATGTACGGTGTCCCCACCATGGTTCAGGCCTTGACGTGGCGGTGGGGCTCAGTAGCCTAGGGTGAGCCCAACACCTTGGGCGAAGCTAATTGAGCCGAGGGGGCTCTTTGTACTATTCTTATAAGAAGAGGGGACAAAAGAGCAGGGGGCAAGGGGTAAGGATGGGAACCTCACCCCATTGTACTGTCCCGACGTTGGGAGGGGTTGTTCTGTGGTGCGGGACAACCCCTTTGTGGAGGTGGCCTCGGTCCCTTGCGGGACTGACTAGCCGTCGAGGTGCCCTGTTAGCTTAACAGATCCGGGGCACCTCACCAAGGCGGCACTGGTGGCACTCGCTGGGTTTTGTTGGGTAGAGCTGCGTCCATTTACCATCTTTCGGGTGCAGCGAGTCCCCCAATACCCTCCTGGGGAGACCCACTCCCCAGGCGGGATGCCTCAGAGCATTTGCCGGCGTAAAATAAAAAAAAATAAAAAAAGCATGTATGGTGTATGTGCAGGTGTGCGGCGTGCAACTGTCCCGCGGGCTGTACGCGGGCTACCTGAAGCTGCAGTCGTCGGTGGAGGTGGTCCGCATTGTGGCGCCCGCGCGCGCACCCAACGTCCCGCCGCACGTGCGCGTGCGAGACAACCCGCACGTGTCCGCGTAAGTATACGCATATTTATTTATATACGTTGATATAAAGGTGAAAAGTTTGTTTGTGCCAGACGGATTTCAACATTATTTGTGAATTTGATAATGTATCAATTATTTTTCGTCATATAAAAACATACTCATTCTAAGAAAGAACTTTTTTTCTTTAATGTATTTGTGTCGATTTATCGTACCAAGGATCAAAGTCCGGATATGGCTAAGCTGGTTTAAGCAAGTCCATAAAATATATAATGTTATGCTAAAGTTAGCTCTTACGCTCTCACGACAAAACTGCCGATCGGATTTCGATAAAGTTCAGCATGGCGAGAGTTTATTATAGTTAATATTGTAGGGCATTATTTGATAACATTAAAAATTTTAAACATCAACGCTGCCAACTTACCGTATTAATCTATATCCATTGACATTTCATTTTACAGAGAAGAATGGGAGTACCTCAAGTCATTGTCGGGAAAAATATCTGGGGACGAGATGCAGTCTCTAACAAGCCTCGTACCTAGTAACAACGTGGAAAAACCCTCAGAATCTCAAGAGATGTTCCTAGAACAGGTCGCCTCTGCCGCGCGGAGACTCTTCAAGGACATGGAGATACCCTTGGAGAGCGCCAACACGCACCGGATATACGACCTCGAGGTCATCGAACTGAACAGCGACGTCAGCTTCATCATGATCTGCCCGCCCGCCGAGCAGGCGTGCTCCGTCCCCGGACAGAAGGAGATCCTCCTCCAGAAAGGCGACCTCCTAAGTCTTCCCATCCAGGCGTTCGAAATGATCCACCTACAAACGTACCACACGAATATCCTGAACAAATACTCGAAACTGAGCTGCGTTTTGGAACTAGATGTGGCTTTAGCCGCTCACTCACAAAGGGAAGCTTTCTCTTGCACCGAACTACAGACCGCCAAGGAGAGGCTAACGAAACTGGAAGATCTCCAGAACAATCTGAACGTCGTGTGGAAGGCAGAACGGTGGCTCATGGATCTGATAGGCTTCGCCAGAGACAAGGAGAAGTCCGGCCACAGCTCAGGAATATTGCTCAAATACGTACTAGATAAGACGCCGTCCAAGTCGGAAGATGAAAACGATGGTAATGTTAAGATTGATCTGCTCCAGATACCTCCCAGGGATGGGAAGATCACCAAGACCTCCCCCGGCCGAGGATCCTGGCCGGGTCCCGCCGGGAACGGTAACCACGCGAACTTACACCCAGAACTCAGCAAATCCGAGCAGCAATTGAGTATGGCGCCCAGGCAGACTTCCGTCTCAACCCTCAATTTAAGTAGCTCACAGTACCTGAATACAGAATTGAAATTTCCCCGAAAAGGCAGCGCGGATTCTCAGTTCACCCAATCGAGCGCGATAAGCAATAACTTCATGAGCAGCAACTCACAATTCGACGTCAAGTCTTCCGGTTCCAGCATCAACAGCAGCCGTCTCCCACCGTCCAGAAGCGAAGATACCCTGGTACTTCAGAACGAGAACGTCGAACCGAAACCTAGACCGCACAGTATTAACACCAGTGTATCAACCTCCTCGAGTCCGCTGCTGACTGTGAAGAATTTATATCCTGGTAGCATGATAAGTGTCCGGACGGTCAAAGGTAATGCTGAGTCCGTTCAAAGCCTGTCCAGTGATTCTGAAAGCCAGAGTTGTCCGATAAAAATCCGTCCCCAGAATAACCACAGAGTTGTGATATCTTCAAAGAGTATGACCAATGTGAAAACATCAGATGTAGATTATACGGACACCGGCCAGGAGTTGTTCCAAAAGGGCCACAGTGTGAAACGGCAGCCATTGTTGGAGACGAACGAAGATGCAGAGTATAACAAGAAGGTTCCAAAGACTGATGAAGAAGTGAACAGTATTAAACAGCCCTCCGAGCAGCGAACCGACCAAGCGGGTATTTTACAGGTATGTATCTTTCGCACTATATTCTGAGACCCACATTTTTGTATATTAAGGTATTAGTCAAAAATGTTTTGGACTTGTAATCCTAGTTAGTTTAAGACATGTGCCAAAGTATGCCAAATAAAAAGGCAAAGTGAAAATTCTCTGATAATACATAACAGGAAGCCATGATGGCTTTGATAAGCGCGTAAGAGTACATTATGATTACTTATATAATATATTTACTGTAAAATCGTAACATTTTTGTGTTGACCTAAATTAGTAGTTTTTATAATCTTATCAATGTATCGTAATCTTATCGAATATAGCTTTAGTGGATTATTTTTAGTGAGTAAAGTCCCTATCGATTTCAATATCCAACCTGTTGCTTGTGGCCTATAATAACGCCAGTTGATTGGTAGGTACGTAGAGCGCTAAGGAAGAAAACGGTTTAAATTGTGCCAAGTTCAGAGCTTTTTATGAAATATATCTTCGGGAATATAGAGGGTCCGTCGAAATGCTAGGGATCGGCTTCATATGCGTTGGGAAGATGACTATATCAAGCAGTTAATGAATGAAGGTTGATGATGATTCCGTTCGTTCTTTCTCGCTCGCTCATGTGTAATTTATAAACTTTTTTTCTCGCTCGCTCGTCACTTTATTATATTATACATAAAATGTGTAATTTATAAACTTATTTTCCAGGTATTCGCAGCGTACGAAACGGGCCTGGCCGCGGGCACGTCGCTCAAGTTGCACGTGACGCCGCGCACATCCGCGCGAGAAGTCATCGACCTCGTCGTCAAGCAGCTCAACATGGCGTCCGTGCTCAAGGGCAAGGCCGGCCCAGTATACGGACCGGAGAAGTTACAGGACTTCTGTCTCGTCGCCGTCATAGGAGCGCGGGAGAGATGCTTGAGGGACGATTTTCGACCCCTGCAGTTGCAGAACCCGTGGCGGAAGGGAAGACTGTACGTCAGGCTCAAACATGACGTGCTCGCCGCGCTACAGCATTCGGCCAAACAGCCTGCTTTTATTTAAAACTTAATTCGGTCTAGTGCGAGTCGAATAAAGGGTTTCATACCACGGTTTTAACACTACATTTATTCGAAAAAATACGTCGATATATTTTTTTGTATGAGGATCTGCTTATTTCTTTTGATTTATTTATATAATTTGTGATTATAGTGATAGTAATACAAATTCTTTGAAAATTAAATATTTGACAACGGAACTACAGCGGGACTATAGCAATGAAGTTCTGTTGAAACACATTAGGGACGGAACCCTAAAAAGATGCTCCATCTATGAAAGAATTACAAAGTAATACAGATTATTCTGTAACAACAGATTAGTAACAAACGTTTCTGTATTTCTTTTTAAATTCAGAACGGATTTTTTTTTTAAATGGTAACACAAGGCTTGAATTGATTTTCAGTGCCAATTTATTTGTTGATGCTTTAATATCGTATTAAGTACGCTTAGGGAAATTTTAACAGAATTTATGGTGCTTTTATTGTTAAATAAAAATGCTTGACAATTAGCAATTTTAAATGTATTAACGATCTGTACCTGTAGCGGTTACTCGATAGTTGATGTCTATGGTATTATAAAACGACTAAAAATCCTTCACAATTATGGTTGTAATATTTTTAAACGAAGAATATACTCTATGGTATATGTCTCAGCAATATTTTCATTTACATGATAGTAATGAGATATGAGTTATTTATTGAATAACTATAGGGTGCCTCCGTACGGTGCGCTTCGAAAAAGGTAACTCGAATTACTCAAGACCATACGCGCCGCATTTTACTAATTTTTTTTCACAAACGTTAAACTATCAGACCATTATTGTATATTAGTTAAAAAGTATTGTATTATAACTCAGTTTTTTACATTGACAACTATTAATAACCACGTGTGTAGTAATTTTAAAATTCTACATTCAGAACTTTACTGAAATGCGGTGCTATGGTACAGATGGTATATAAATTTAGGGTATTTCGTTGCGGACAGTACGGACAAATATGCAAACACCTTTGATAGTAATAGTTAACTAGGTGTAAATAGATCAATTGTGACATAGGTTTAGATGTTATGTACATTTATTTTGAAATACAGTTTATATCGTCTTCGGATGCCATAATTTTTGTGTAAGTAAATAATTGTATTAAGTTTGGATGCGAGAGCCAATGATTTGTAAATTTAGTTAGCGATAAACGAGTGTATTAGAATGTAATAGATTTGAGTCATAGATGGGTTGCAGTGAATGAAGCCTAACTAAATGTCTTATGATAATATTACGATGGAAATTTTATTTTAAAAATGAGTGGGAGTAAAAATTATGCACAAAATAAATGTATTTTGAAATCTTTATATTTTTTTATTTATTGTCATTATTACTTGTATGTCTTAACGCGGTTGATTGTTTTTCAATATCTAAAGACCAGTGAATAGAGTATACTTATATTCCTAATTATTAAGGTAATGGTAAAAATATTATAGGAAATATCATTCCATATACATCAAAAGATTTTTGAGATATTTTAATATTTGACTATTTTAAATATTTTAAATCTGAAAAAGTGGAGGAAATTTCCCAAAAAAAGTCCTGACTCCTAGAACTGTAGGACAAATATTTTTATTTTTTATCAAGGGTTGAATATACGTCCGAAAACGGGTGTCGGGTACCTACTCGGTTTTGCGCAAGCCACGCCCCTCCGAACACCAACAAAAAATATTACTTAAACATGTTAAATACAAAACCAACACAAAACACAGGATAGATCAACGAATAATAATCCGCCGACGAAAAATTTCTATCGAAATTTTTCAATAAGATACCTATGCATCAGTTATTTAACAATATTATATAGCTTAAATATTAAGGCGGGGCTGTCCGAGCACTGGACAGCCCCGCACATATGGAGCCCCGCCGACAATATGGAGCTCGAAACCGCGTCGAGCGCTTTCGCAGCGAGTGAAAACACAGTATATTTATTTAATTGAAGTGAGGAATTTACAAAAAAATACTTTATGACGACCGTTTTAAGTCACATTTCCTACAAGGTTTATTATGGTATAAGTTGATTGAAGATGAATTAAATGGGCTAACAAAATTACTTATTGTAAAAAAGCGTGGTGTTTGTAACTAAGTTTTTATAATAACTTCACTTTTAAGAAATAGATACCGTTGAAATATTTTTAATAATGAATATTGAGCACCTGAAGGAGTGTTAAATAACATAATAATATGTTAAAGAATATGTTTTGAAAAAAAAATATTATATTTTTTCAAAACTTAAATCGGCTTAGTTTCTAAATAAAACATAATTAAAAATGCCGTTTATCGGGAAAGGCCCTTAAACTACAAATATATTTTTTTGTTCCTTTCGTGGAGCTTTTCTTCAAAGGCTTCTTAATAGATTCCCGAGAAGGAGAATTAAAAGTTGTTTATCTTTACATTGTTATTGAAAATTTACGTCGGTGACAAAAACTGATGGAGTAAAGAAGAAATAATCATGTTCAAGGTAACTTGTGAAATGGTCAACGGATTGAAAAAGCAAGAATATAATATGGGACATGACTTATGAAGTTGTATCAAAATCCCGCAAAGTATTGAGTAGACTAAGTTACCCGAATTTGCCATGAAAGAAAGAACACTAATAAATAAGTACCTACAGCTACTAATAATAAACGTAACCGTGACCGGCGGAGGTGTTTTGCCGGTGCCGCGACGTCCACGCTTCGTCCATCAGTCATCACCACAGAACACAATTACTGTCATCACTGATCACAGAAAGGCTTCCATGAATCACTTTCTTCACATCAATCACACACAACCTGGTTTTATTTTACTTACGCAAATTGTATCAGTATGGCTTTAAAAAAAAAATCCATCTATCAATCTAATTCTATTGAAGAATAATGGGTTAAGTAATTTATTAATTTAAAAAACAATAGTCCGTGCGGCATAATCCCGAATTGTGCTAATCTTAAATTTTAAGTCTATGGTGTTAAATGCTATGCTTAATATGGATGTTGACATTTTTCATAAATGTTTATAGATCATTTATAAATATCTAATAGAGGCGTAAACAGTATTAACTGTTGCTTAAATACGTGTAATGCCTATAAAATCTTGCATTTTATAATGCATTTAAATTTCGCTCCAAAACGCTAACACTTGTCACGTGACGTCATATGTTGTTAAACATCGTAAAAATGATTCTAGTTGTCGTTAATAAAAATGGCTTTTAAGTTTTATAATTGTTGTACGGTGCCTATGTGTGTGTACACTGTCAAAACGCCTGAAAATTAGTTTTTACGATATGTACTGCGTACGGAAAATGGTGTATAAGTACGTCAATATTCTTCCGCTTCCGCTAAATAAGAACAGGTGTCGTCATTTCCGTTTATGATCACGTGACCTATTTTAAATTGTGCAACATTTTATTTATTAAATATTAATTTAATCAAATAAAAATGAGGGAAAATATTGTATTTTTTCAGAATTATATCATAGAAACTACCAATTAACATCAAAATTATATTTTTATATGAATACTGTCAACATTCCTATTGGAACGTGAAAATGTTCAAGTGCATCAGCAGAGTGAGCTAAGTTCAGTTTTGAAAAAAAATAAAGGAAAGAACGTGTTTTTCTTTTTTTTTTAATGAATAAACAATGCCTTTACTTTCATCCATACTTGTATTTATTTTTGAACACAGTCTGAATTAACTTTTTATTATTTCCAAAAAAACTACGACGAGACGAAAGCTTTATTCTTTTATTTCAACAATGAGCATTAATAATAATACCATATATATATTTAAGATTTTTAAAGTAAAACTTTTATTACATCGCATCAAACTTTTTCATTCATCTATTGCATGTCGCGTGACGGTAGGCCGCGCAGTAGGGGTAAAGTGAAAGTTGTCCGTTGAAGTTTCACTATGTGTCCCAGCACACATTTTGTTTTAGTTACATAATACACAACAATATGTTTAATACACATCCATGACTACCGGCGTTGCACTACCGGCGGCTTGAACACCAACGTGCTAAACATTGCGCCACAGAGGTCGTCTGCATTGATTAATATTTGTTTAATAATAAAAATTAATTATGTCGTCAAATATTCTCGATAATATTCAACCAAACATGCTGCTTTGTATTAGTTTTTTTTAAATCTGGCAATATTAGTGTGAGTTCAATGAAATTTCGATGTTGACAAAATGACAACTAATGAGTACTAATGACAACAGTGTAGGTTGGTGTCAAAATTATCACACAAGTGGTAAGCGTTATAAACGCCGAATCTTAGAAAAATAACTTTAATATCAAACATCGTTAACTGTAATAAGTCTCTTTAACCGGTTGTTACTGTCACAATCTTTTTTTAAATATAATATAATGAGTTTAGTGGCGAATACAGGGTAAGTAGATGTAAATATTTAATTATTAGGTACAGTTGTACTACTTTTTCTAATTTACATGCTTAATTTTAGGAAGCTAGCAGGTCGCACCCTTTTTATTACGGGTGCTTCTCGCGGCATTGGAAAGGCTATAGCTTTAAAAGCGGCAAAGGATGGTGCTAACGTTGTAATCGCTGCCAAAACTGGCGAACCTCATCCAAAGCTACCAGGCACTATTTACACAACAGCGGAAGAAGGTACGGATAGGTTTAAAAACCAAGTACTTAGACACTTATTTTTCTAGTTTTCTTACGAAGATTTGTAAATGGGATAGAAGTATGGACTTTGGACTTTCTATATTGGTGTTGACCTTTGGTCATAGTATAAGTGAGGATTAAATTAAAAAATAAATACCTTTGTTTTAGTAAAATAGTCATTTATTTATTGATTTTACACTCCAAAACAATTTTCATCTACTTTACATCTATACAGATAAATAAAATTGGAGTGCTGTTTGTAATACTAAAATAACTGTTTTTTACTAAATGCATATAAGTGTATACACGGTTTAAATACCAAAATGACATTTTTTACAATTTTTGGCTATCTGTCTGTTTGTTCTGTCTAATCTCTAAAACAGCTGGGCTGATTTTGACAGGCCTTTCACTGACAGGTAGCTAATGTTATAACTTGTAAGAAGTAACTTAGGCTACAAAAGTAATCATAAGCACTCCGGATACGGCTGTAAATCTAACTTAATGCAGGAGAAGCTGCGAGCAACAGCTATTAAATTAATATAATAAAGAGGTAATAATTTGTGTCTTGTGAGTTCAAATGTATGAGGTAATGTTTGAAACAACTCAACTGATAACAAAATCTCTTTTACCTGTATAAGACTACACTGTCATTGAGTGTCAAAGGGTATAAAAGTAATCATCATTAGCTTCTGTCTGTCCACTGCTGAACATAGATGTCTTTAAATTAACAATATGGAGATAAATTAATGTATATATAGTATGTATATATACACACACAGACTAAATATATTATAATATATAGCTAAGAAAAAGGGTTATGTCCTACAATGCACTAGCTATCAGCTAGTTTTCCATTTCAGATTCAAGACAACATGAAGTGCATTGCTCTGATTCAAGAATAATTTAATTTTGTTGTAACCAGCTCAAACCCTATGAATTAGCATAGATTGTTTATATAACATTAAGTAAGATTGATTAAAAAATATATTTTATAGATATAATTTTTTATAAATTTAACCTAATTCAATAATATATTATTGTGTAATGTTTACTTATCACCTTAATCTTTTGCTATTTAAAGTTTTCTTTATATTTCGATTGTATGATCAACTTGTTTAGTAACTGATTTAATCAAATATACAACAAACAACCTAGCTTCAACATAAACAATCAACAATCAAACAAACAACAATCTATCTTTACATGGTTTTCTTGTACTTTTTATTTCATTTTTACCTGTTTTTCATCTTTCCAAACTGAATGTTCTGCAAAGGATTATAAGATCTTTTGAAGATGAATATAAATGTCAGTTCTCATGGATATTATGTTATATAGATATTATATTATGTTATTATTCACACAAAAACTTTCCTTCATTTGAATCCTGTAACATGAATTCTCACAAGCTTACCGTAGAAGAAGGTTAACATGTTTATTAATAATTATTTTTGCTCATTGTGCAAATAAAAGTAAAACTATTTTTTTATTTATTTTTTTACGGATTTTATCACGGTTTATTAAGATTTTTACAAGCCCGACGTTTCGGATACTTTACAGCAACCATGGTCACAGGAGGACTGAGGTGTCATACGTCCTATCATTACAAAGTTATTCGAAACTACCCTATGATACATCAATATTTTGGTCAGTCCTATCTATATACTATATCTATAACAAGCTTGATTGTGACTGTGGTCTCTCCTATATAGGCCAAACTAAAAGATCTATTAAAACTCGCGTGAAAGAACATATAGCTGATTTAAAACACCGTCGCTACACTAAGTCTGCCATCTGTGAACATAGTCTTGACAAAGCTCGCCATTATATCAGATTTGATAAACCACAAGTCCTCGCAAAAGAACACAGATTCCAACCAAGGATGATCCGTGAGGCTATTGAAATTAAAAAACATCCTAATTTCAATAGAGAAGATGGCTGGCTTCTACCACCTGCTTGGGATCCCATTATTAAAATTATCAAATCAAAATCCAAGCATAATATGTCACAGATTAAAGATACAGTTAGCACTTTCTGCGTAGATAGGACTGAGCAAAATATTGATGTATCATAGGGTAGTTTCGAATAACTTTGTAATGATAGGACGTATGACACCTCAGTCCTCCCGTGACCATGGTTGCTGTAAAGTATCCGAAACGTCGGGCTTGTAAAAATCTTAATAAACCGCGATAAAATCCGTAAAAAAATAAATAAAAAAATTGTTTTATTATAAAAAGTAAAACTATTATGTTAAATTAAAATTAAAATTTAGTTACATATTCATTGTTGTCCTGTAATATACAAAATTCAGATTAGTGTTGTGGGAAACTGTCCAATAGAGGATGTTAATAATGCAGATTATTATTTTATCTTAAAATATCACATATCCTTAAATATTGTTTAAGCTGCATAAATATTGTTTACTTTCTTATAAATAAGATAAAACATGTCATAGGGTTGAAGGTGTCAGGAGTAATAATTCTTGGCCCTCCAATTCAAAAAATAAATGATAGGTTGAATGTCATTAAAGAATCTATTTATTTGCAGTTGAGGCTCTTGGAGGTAAAGCTTTACCTTGCTTAGTAGACGTAAGAGATGAAAACCAACTGCAAAAAGCTATAGATGAGGCTGTTAAAAAAGTAAGTTCTTCTTAAATAATCGTTTACTAATGTAGTCTACTAATTGCTACAATTTTTTTTCTTTATTTCAATTTTAAAGTTATTAATGTTAAATGCTGTGAGTACCGTCAATATCATTTGCAATATTGTTAACAATATAATCCAGAAGTAGGAGTGCGAATGATGTTCCACAGTTAGCTAACTGGACGCAACACACGGTGGAAACGGACTCGAAAGCTACCAAAAAATTTATATATTATTAATTTTTGTCATACTATGGAGACTATATTTGGCGTACAAATATAATAAGTTTCATAGAATGACATAGATAAACTAATGTAAACATTGGTTTGCATGTCCACTGTACATTTGATTGTTTTAGTTCAATGGTATTGACATTCTGGTGAACAATGCGTCCGCTATCTCTCTGACTGGCACCGCCCAGACAGACATGAAGAGGTACGACCTCATGCACAACATCAACACGAGGGGCACATTCCTGGCGTATGTATTATTTATTACATGTTATTTTAAAACTTCACTATTTTTTTACCAGCTAGTGGGAAGCATTTTGTGCGACCAACATGATTATTTCTACCACCATGCTTCTGCTGTCTTTTGAACCCAGCACCTTGGGCAAAGCCAAGCGAACCGAGAGGGCTGCTCTTAGTGCCCCTCTTATAAGAAGATGGGACAAAAGAGTAAGTGTAACTGCAGATATAGAGACATGGTCATCGAATTAATGAATTGCCTGCCTGGTACAGTTGAGGTAAACAAGCTTACAACGGCTACAACTGGTCAAGAAAGTATGTGTTATCAAATTGTAAACATTAGAAAAAAGTAATTGCTAAATGTAATAAACTAAGAGTAATATGAAATGGGGGTACAATCATGATGTCGTAAGTGTAAATTTTATTATCATTGTCACAAATGATAAGGAAAGATTAGTTATTGAAAGATTATTTTTATAGCCAAAATATACTATAGTTTATGATATGCTTACTAATTTCAACCTAAGTTTATGGACAAAAAGTAAAATGAAGAATATAATCAAATTCATTAGTATGATGATGATGAGATGATTAGTATGTGGTAGTCCAAACCTTGGGAATAAAATGATTGTCCCATTTTTTTCCATGTGATTCAAATTTGATACCTATTATATTTTGATTAAACATTTTCATACATGTCTGTACCATCTATTGCCACAGAGTTTTAAAAAATATCTTACACATTAAATATGATATTTATGTGCACTTTATTTTAACATAAATTATGCAAAGATTTATTATCTTTTTGTTTTTTATTCTCACATATCCCTTGTGTGGGAAGAGTAAATAAAACAAACAATTTCCTATATTATAAATAATACCTAAATGGATTTAATTTGCAGATCAAAGCTATGTTTGCCTCACCTAAAGAACAGCAACCATGCTCACATATTAAACTTATCGCCACCACTAAATATGAACCCGTACTGGTAAGTTATATATAGCTTCATATTTACTCTGTCTCCTACAAAATTTCAGCTGCATTTGATTGAAAACACTAATCATCTGAGTCTTTAAGCATTCACTGCTATGAAACTACTATATGCATGTATCATAGAGCATATAACCGAATAGAGTAGTAATGTGAGCTATACAATTCCAAAACTGGTCAGTGATTTTTCACTGACTTCAATCAATCAGTGATCTGTATGTACGTCCCATCGGTCAGTCGGCCAATCAGAGCGCAGAACCGGCACAAAATACATAACATTCCATTAATATGCCTGATCAATGAACCTGTATCGATGAACTTTTGACAATTTACGCAGCGGTCGCGGGTTCGAATCCCGCCTAGTTCTGATGTTCTATATGATGAATACATTATAGGCCTGCACCGGAGCATGGACATGGTCATTTGTATGATTTATTAAAAAATATTTCCGTTCCTAGTTGTGTGATTTTTGGTTAAAATTTTACCCGAAGACCGCAACTTGCATCTAACCTGGATAGGCAACAGTACAGAAATGGTTAAAACACTATGGGCAATTTAATTTGGGCCAAATGAAGTTGGCTACAAGTGTCATTGCAATTAGGCATTTTTCCATGCAATATATGTTTATACCAGCCTTCAAATTACTTTAAAACTAACTTCAGTGTGACTAAATACATTTCATTATTAATAAAATATATTTTTATATACCACAAAGCAAAAATATTTTTTATAATCTTAATGAATGTACATAATAATTATAAAATGTCAACATTTATAAACAATTTAATGTTTACAATATATTTAGTAAATACTCGTTTTTATTAATAATTAGTTTGATAATTATAGTTTTCTATTAATACCTACTGCTAACGAGTGAGCACAGTTGCCATTACTATATCTGTTAGTAACTCTTATAGTATAAAACTTCATCATCAACTCTGCATATCTGCCACTGTTTAAGAGAGTTTAATGACATTTTACAATACCTGAAACAAAGTTTTTGCCAAAGTGATGTCTAACTGGGTTTAAATGAACGTCAAGAACCCCGCCATTTATATCCAATTGGAATTGGCCACTAAACTTCTTAACATCATACAATTGTGATACAAATCAAAAACTGCTTACTCAATGGCTTTGGCTATTTAGACCTAGTAGACTAGCTAGTCTACTGGGTCTAGCTAGTCTTAGGTCTACCAAGTCTACTAGGTCAACTCAGTCTACTAGGTCTACCCGGTATACTAGGTCTACTAGGTCTACCCAGTCTACTAGGTCAACTCAGTCAGTAGACTGACCTAGTAAGGTCTACCCGGTATACTAGGTCTACCCAGTCTATAAGTTCTACCTCGTATATTAGGTCTACCCAGTCTACTAGGTCTACCCAGTCTACTAGGTCTACCCAGAATACTAGGTCTACCCAGAATACTAGGTCGAGCTAATAATAATGTATGGTGTCGGCAGGTTCTCTGTGCACGTGGCGTATACCATGGCTAAGTATGGTATGTCGATGTGCGTGCTCGGCATGAGCGAGGAGTTTAGGCCAATGAGCATCGGGGTCAACGCACTCTGGCCCAGAACTGGTAGGTCTCTTAGTAATTACTTAGATTGTTTATTATTAGCTGATGGCTTGATGTTGGTCCACGTGTATCATCAGCCCTTCTCCGATCACTAGACAAAGATATCTTTACAAACACTTCTTCAGAGTATCTTCATCATCAATATCATCGTACCATTTCACTACATCTTACTGGCTCCCTTCCGCGGTTTCGTCCTAACTAAGCCTCTTAACTAGGACGAAACCTAGCCTCTTTCAATGTTTTTTTACTCAAATCTAAATTGCAAGGTAGCTACCTTTTTTTTCTTTAACGCCGGGAAATGCTCTGAGGCATCCCGCGGGGGAGTGGGTCTCCCCACGCGGGTATGTGGGACTCGCTGCGCCCGACAGCTGGTAAATGGACGCAGCTCTACCCACTAAAACCCGGCGAGTGCCACCAATGCCGCCTTTGGTGAGGTGCCCCGGATCTAGAAAACAAACAGGGCACCTCGACGGCTAGTCAGTCCCGCAAGGGACCGACGCCACCTCCACAGAGGGGTTGTCCCGCACCACAGAACAACCCCTCCCAACGTCAGGACAGTACAATGGGGTGAGGTTCCCATCCTCCCCCCTCCCCTTATAAGAGGGGTACAAAGAGCCCCCTCGGCTCAATTAGCTTCGCCCAAGGTGCTGGGCTCACCCTAGGCTACTGAGCCCCACCGCCACGTCAAGGCCTGAACCATGGTGGGGTTGACTACATGAACCTGAGGCTCAGTGGCGGACTTACAGATTTGCCGCCTCTAGGCTATTCAATTTATGCCGCCTCTTAATTTTGATAGGTAAAGTTTTGCTGACCATTTTTTTGCCGCCTCTGAATTTTCATACATAAAGATTTGCTTACTTTAATTATCTAGAATTTGGCAGTGGTTTAGCGGATTTGGTACATTTTCAAGCTGTAAAGATTTTGCTGATCCCAAAATTTGCTGCTCCCCCAAATACTGTACATCCCCATATTTGGCGCCCCCAAAAATCTGCCGCCCTAGGCTCCAGCCTACTCAGCCTGCTGGTAAATCCACCACTGCTGAGGCTATATATAGGCTGTGTATCAACATTTTTCCGTCCACAACTTGAGATTGGTCTCTTTCAATAAAAGCCAATAATACTATATTCCAGAATAATCTTTGCCTAGCTATAGAATATAATATAGTATGTTTCAGCCATCGCCACGGCAGCTATTGAGATGCTGACGGGAGATTCGTCCACGAGTCGCAAGCCGGAGATAGTGTCAGACGCCGCGTATGTAATGCTGTGCAAGTACGTCACTTTTCTATATTTAATGTCTTATATATTCATTGATTCCTTTTCATTTAGGAGGTGGTGGTCTGATTCCTCCACGGAGAAGGTGGAGAGGTTGAGGTGATAGTTTTTTGAGTGTCATCCAATATGTCATTTGGCGGCAAACAGTGTTCGGTTGTAAAGGCTCGACTGCGATGGGCGTAGAAAGTTGATTATAGATTGTGCCTTTTTGGGTACTCGTTTCGTTTCTTCGATGCTGCATTCTTTCGCAATTTCGTACTCTGTTTCATCAGGCGACGTGAACATAAATGCCTTGTTTGTGTTTCTATTTGTGGGTGTGTATGTTTCAGTTTCACGTGTTTTAGTGTCACAATTTTGTCGTAACATAGCACGACCTTAGAATAATAACACTATAGAAACCAAGCGCGCGCCCATTTTGAAGCACCTTTGTTGGAGCCATCATGGCTCCAAATGCCGGGCCGTTCCGTAGTGTTTAATGTCACAGTGAGTCGAACGTGTCTCAAGAAAAAAATATATGACGGTTTGTGCTGTTAAATTGTATCACAATATACAATAAAACAAAAAAAAAATAACCAATGGTTAACTTTTACCCCGAGAGATTTTATTACATTAGGAAACTAAAATATAGAATACCTATATGAAGTAATATGTATATCCGATATCATACAAAAAAAAAAATAGACCGAAGAGTAACTCTAGCTTGGCGAAAATATTGGAAAGTATTTTAAAAGAAATTATGAAAAACTGTATCAACAATAAAAAAATAATAAAATAAAATAATAAATATAATAATAATAAATATTAATAATAAAAGGCTAATAACGTCGATGATACTGAACGCCAAGAAGGCGGTGATCGTTTGCAATCCTATAATCCTTAATTAATACTCCATTTTTCAGGGACCCAAAGAAGTATACCGGTAACTTTGCCATCGATGACGACGTTCTTAAAGAAGCCGGTGTGAAGGATATGACTCCATACGCCTGTGATCCGAGTAAGTATAGTGTAATATTTAAGTTAGTATTTATCGAAATCCTAAAAAAAACTTAGCCGTCACAGGACAGCCGTCAGATGTGAAGCATCTATGTGAAAATTAGAATTTTTAATTAGTAAAAATCGATAACGATAAAATAAAAAATATAGTAAACGCGCGCGCACACGACACGCATCACGACATGACAGCGTTATGTTTGCCATCTTGTCGTTCGAGTCGATTTTACTGCAATGCGCGCCAATAGATGTTTCACGTCCAAACAAAAATCTTCAAAGTGGTGACCGAATGATACTGTCGTAGAGAATGCCGATAAACTTTTGATGGACGGATTCTTGGACGATCCAGCCCAGCCACCTGGTGGTCTACACCAGTTCACCACCCATGTGAGACAGTACCATACCACGGCTGTTAATCCGGCTAAAGAGAAGGTTGGTACCGGGGCAGGTGGTAGTACCTGTGCACCCACTTGATATAACCACGTGAAGCTTTTTGCAAATACTAACCAGTTATATTATGTATTATTTATGTATTAACTATTTGATATCTGCGAAATATTATGGAATTTTGGATTTGGAAAATTCATAAAAAAGGTATTTCAAAAGAATTTGCATTGGTTTGCACTTTTCTTTTATCTGGCACGTTTGACTTTAATGTTCCTTCTTATTTGTTTTTAAGACCTGATCATTTCATGAATTCACGTGGGAAAGTTCTAATTATTAAGTTCCTCGACAGCGATTGCACATTAATCATTCACATTACCACATCTTTGACATTCACACAACAATCATTTCTGACCATTTCATTCCTCGTTTACAATAGACTGTTTTAGTCTTTATCAATATTTAAGTAAGAATATATCTTACTTAAATATTGATAAATACTTAAGTAAGAAATTTTTAGTAATGCTATTATGCAATGAATTAAGTTAATAAATTATTTTATTAACTTAATTCATTAGTTGATCCATTCTAAACATATCATAAAGAAGAGGTGCAAGTATAGCGCCTTGCGGCATGCCGACTATTTCATACAACATGCCATGCTAAATTAAATGAAACATCCTTTATTATCTAACCGAACTAAATGAAGTCTTAACATTGATGAAGAAGAATGACCACACTGAAAATTAATTATCATCAAGGCTATTGGACCCAAAAGCAAATGAAAGAATTTGAACAAGGAATTATTGCTATAATAATCAAGAATGATGTGCGTTGATTATAAGAGACCAATGAAGCAACAACTGATAACAAAACTGCCAGCTATGGACACAAAATAATAGAATCAGAAATGAAAATCAAAATCTTGTTCCTCATTATTTGAACTCATCCCTCCGGAGTCTCAAGAAGTATTTAAGCATAGTAATCATTATCTTATTACACTATGTTACGTTCATGTTTCTGGTATGAAAAAAATGTTTGTATCATATCATACTACCATTAGCCATCATTGTAATAAATTATCTTACTATTACGTACATTATACTATATGTACCTATTTGTGGCATAATTTTACTTCATCAACAGCCCGCATCCGTTCATTGTTTTATATGTCTCCTTTCAAGAAGCGGTAAAATAATAATTATAATATGTATATTCAAATTATTCCTATTGTTTATTTTATTAAAATTCCTCGACACTAAATTGTGATTAAATGATCATAAAGACGAAACTTAAAATTATTATTTACATTTTAAAACAATTATTTGAAAGTTATTATCAATTACGAGTAAATATGCAGTTATTCAAAAAAAATCGGTAAAAATGAAATGAAAAGATACTTTTTTTAGAAAGATAGATAGTAACATGTTTGTGTTGTGGATGATGTGTTATTATTTCATTATCATCATCGTCATTTATCAGTCGTCTGCTGGACATATACCTCATGGAGGGGTTGTCCCGCACCACAGATCAACCCCTCCCAACGTCGGGGCAGTACAATGGGTTGAAATTCCCGTCCTCGCCCCTTGCTCTTTCGCCACCTCTTCTTATAAGAGGAGTACAAAGAGCCTCACCCTAGGCTACTGAGCCCCACCGCCACGACAAGGCTTGAACCATGGTGGGGGGACATATACCTCCTTCAATGAACGCCAAGACGGCCGATCGCCCGCCACCCGCATCCAATCAGGTTTTCCGTCTCCTTAGAAGTCGAAATTTATAAACTACCTTTTGCTTAGGGCTCATACACTAGGTGGGTATCCGCACTGCGGCTAGCAGTCCGGCTGACCGCAAAAAAAAAATATACATATGTAATATTCATTTCTATGCGGAGCACTGCGGCCCGATGACGGTGAACCGGACGGTTGCTACAAGCACAGTGCGGCTCAGTTTGCGATCTCTTGGAAAAATATTTAAATATGCTTGCTTGCGGCTGCCATCATCCGGTTGGCCGCATCCCCAAACGCATCCTACGGTTAACTCGGACGGCTAGCCACGGTGCGGTTATTCCTTGACAGCCAGGCAGCCAAAATCCAAATGTTTATTAAATCCGATTGGTAGTTATATTAGATATTATTTGCGTCTGAGTTTCCATTCTAGATATTTTCATGTATAATTTTATATATTTGTACGCACGGCGTCACTTCAAGTTTTACAGTTAACTGCTCTCTATACTTATACAAAAACGTAAATTTGTACGGTAGCGACGGGGCATGACCGTCTCGGCCAGTCACAATACACAGTTCAAGGGCGCGAGCCGCGCACTGCACAAAATTTCGCCTTCTATATTTTACAGGTTGGAGTAAAATTATTAAAATAATATATATAATAATACCTAATAATACAAACTGTCCAGAGTATAAAACTTGAAGTAACGTCGTGTGTATATACCTATTGTCTTTATTTACATATCCTCCTTAAGGTTGTAATATATTACTATAATAATCCGCAAATATATTATAATAATTCATTTACGTCGAAATAAAAATAAATTAATTACCTATATTTTAATGACGAAATAATACTGAAGGAATAAAATCATATAATCATATTTTGTTTTTATATTGTTCATTTTAATATAGTTTTATATTACCTAAAATATATTCGTATTGTTGTAATAAAAATGTCAAAAAAGTACCGACTTTAATGTAATAAGTTGTTAAAAAATAAGTGGTCATAATTATTAATACGTGGATTTTTCTTCTTTTATGAATGGCAATCAACCGCACGGATTTATATCGCAGGATGGAGTACTTCAAATTACCATGAATATAAATTAGCAATATATGGCATAAAGATAGGTTTATTTTTCTTCGTCCCTTAATAAAGTAGAAAAAACGAGCAGAGTGGGAGGGCTCAAATGTAGTAGGGCGTCTTTGTCTAAGTTGCCAGGACTAAATAAAATAATCTTCGGTAGGAATTATATCTTTCTAAAAATTAAGCTTAAATTATTTGTTTTACGTTTACAGTAGTTACGTTTACAAAGTTTTTTAAAATTTTAAGTTTAAAATACGAAGATTATAATTTTAGAACATGTTTTTTTTTTACATTTAAAAACACACAAATTGTATAAAAGAATACATGAGTAGTTATTTATCATTCTTAGGCGGCCACATTGTTAATATGACGTCAATTACTACGTAAACTTACGTCGCTTGTAACTTTTTGATAGTTTTCAAGTTATTTCTACTTTTATCATGATTTAAATTTGTGCAAATAGTGTATTATTGATGCGTAACTGGAATTAAAAGTGAATGCGGTTTATCTTTTCACAGGTGAGTTAAAATCAAAATTTTCAAAAAGTTGGTCTTGTAGTGTGTCCATTATATTACCTAAGTATGTGAATCGTATTTGAATATCAAGTATATTATTAGAGTGGTTTCATAAATGTATAATTATTTAACATTTTAAGTAAATGTATCGACGGAAAGATATTGTCATGATAATGACGGGAATAAAATTATTAGCGGATATTCGTAATACTATTATTTCATAGTGAGGTTTGCACGCACCTACTTTGTGTTTTTGAAGATTTAACGGCGAACTTGTAATATGTTTATAATTTATTTCATAGCATTCCTAAAGATGAAATAATCTCTGAGAAATAGTAAAAGTTAATGTCACCAAGATATTCGTTCGTGTGTAATCTACACTTAATCATGTACAACATGTACACAAATAAAAACGTAAATCATGTAAAAAAGGTTGAAATTGACTGCAGTACCGTCAATATTTCCAAAATGTTTATAACCCTAAATTAAAATACCTATGTTTATTCCTACATACATTTTTTTTTTTTTTCATATATTATTAGTAGCCTTATGGCTTCTACCACAAGGTTATGGTTCCCATGGCGCAGAGCCCTAAGTATGAGGTAGTGCGGTACGCACGGACGACCCTGATGCCCATGACTCTCTGCAGACTTCGCAAAAGTGCCACGTTCTCTCCTGTCAAAGCAGCCGCCCATACCGGCGCGCCGCACAACCCCATGGACTGCAAGACGTCCGCATAGAGGTAGCGGCAGTCAGCTCTCTGTCCAGCCACGTTGGGTAGGAGATGACTTAGCGCCCGTGTGGCTCCGAGCTACTTCGGCACTAGTCGCCGGAAGCGTTCACGGAATGTCCGTCTGCTGTCGGGGATGAGGCCCAAGTACCTCATGCTCGCCTCGACAGAGATGGAGGTTGCTCCCACTATTAGGCTGGACCCGGGTAGAGGGACTCGCCGTTGCCCGTGAAAGCATATAGCCCCACTCTTCTCAAGGGCCACTTCGAGTCCTAGCCACGACCTGGGTGGCTCCAGCTACCGCATGTATGCGGGCCTCCAAGAAAAGTCGTCCACGCGCATTGAAGACGGTGTCGTCCGTAACGGCGACACCCAACAAGCTCGCGCCGCGGAGGACCTAATGGTACCCGATGTTCCACAGAAGCGGGCCCAGAACAGAGCCCTGTGGAACACCGCACGCCACTCCTCTTATCACTTACCCGTTGGCCGTTGGGTACACGACGCACCAGACTGGTAGTCCAGCGATGTCAATTGATACCGCCAAAAGCCCTCCTCCTCCCTCGACATCAGCGAAGGCCTTACTTTACCCTGGCCAGAGCGTCAATTGTGGACCTGCTCGCCGGAAGCCAAACTGGTAGGCGCTTCGTCTTTACCCGCATCGTCTGTAAGCCGATGACAACTCCACCGGTCGCACCTCAGTATTTATTAGAACCTTAACTTATTGTTTTCTAATGTTTACGCGAATTTCACTCATTATAATTTAAAGATACAGTTAGCACTTTCTGCGTAGATAGGACTAACCAAAATATTGATGTATCATATGGTAGTTTGGAATATCTTTGTAACGTTAGGAGTTAGGACGTATGACACCTCAGTCCTCCCGTGACCATGGTTGCTGTAAAGTATCTGAAACGTCGGACTTGTAAAAATCTTAATAAACTGCGATAAAATCCGTAAATGATCAACTGCGATTAGCGTTTTACCGCCAGAGACAAAGTAAATAAAGATTTCCCAATCATACTAAATTTAAAAACAATGGCTCTGGGATTGATATTCTTAAAGACAAGTTCAAAATAGGTACTTTCCTACCCAACATGTGAATTGTGAATTTCATCTTTATACGATACGACGCATCTACTTTACGGGTTTGATTGAATATTTTAAAATTTTCACTTTCATATTCATGTCGTGTTTTCATTTATTTCTAAATAAGCTGGGTCAGATCTATACGGGTTATTTATTTAATATCATCCAGAGGTGAGGCCTCCAATCCTAAAAATTTATAATGTTGCTATCACAGTTCAGCAATTCGATCAGTCATCTCATACGTACGCCATCACCGAAAATTATTTTCGCCATATTGGCAATATATTTTCATTCATTAATTGGGACCCTAGAAAACATTAGACGTAAAGATAACTTTCCCAAATAAAATAGGCGGATTTCTTAATTTATTTTTTTCAAAATTGGCATCGTTTGTCCACAGGTAATGTAAACAATTTGTTGCCAGACTTTTTTTTGGAAGTACCGGCCGAATTTAAAGAAGCCGCTAAAAAGGTGTGATGGTGTCTTGTGACCACTTATTTTAACTCTGTAAATAAATATCTGTCTATAACTAATCATTTTTTTATGTATAACCACTAACCATAGATTTAAGCATGTATCATAATCTCTATAATAGATGTGACTATGCAGTTAGTTAGGTACCTATTATCCTAAATATGACTTAAGAGTGCAAGAAATGAGTTCCCGAGATTTAAAAAAAAAATGTTAGTTGGATAGGTAAACTGGCAAACGTGCCACTTGGGTAAGTGGTCGACGTCGCCCATGAACATAAACTATTTACCTGGAACGAGCCCAGACAATTCATTTATGTGTTGCCTATTGTATGCATTTATGTCCTGAGACATAAGATGTTAAGTCTCGGTGCCAGTAATTACACTGCCTGTCTTGCCCTTCTCTCCGAAACACAGCAAAGCTGTTTCACGGGAGAAACAAGCAAGATGGTGGTACCCATGCAGCCGGGAGCGCGGCATAGCGCATCCCTCCCACCGGTATTTTTTATAGTCTTATCTCCATTGCATACGATCGATAAATATAGCTCAAGGAGATTAACTTTCAAATTTAAAATTAACTTGATATGCTATTTTAAAATTTACACACTATTAAAAACGAAATGGACATGACGTGGCATAAGTATGCGAAGTACCAGCAGATTATTTCAATCATATTTTATACTCTACCTATGATAAAAAAAAAAAAAACATTTAGCTGTGAAATTCTTGTGACGAGGTATTATTTTTATTAACATTGATGCACCGGTTTGGTCTGTTTAGCCATTTCCACTTGTTTTCTGTGATCAACCATAGACTCATTGATGCGATGTACCTTGTACTCTAGGGATGGGACGTTTCATAACAGCATGATCAATTATACTCTTTGAGCATGATCTTGAATCAAAAAGTGTGTGCATGAGGGTCAGCTCCGACGCACGACTGGAGTTTACTTTCCTACGAAATATTATAAAATCGTAAATGAGGGAAATGAACGAATTTTTCATATTATTCAAAGTATACATGATACACTATTTGTATCAATTATACCATCGATTTATCAAAATACATTATATAGTTGTGGAAGGAAACAGATAATAATAATTTTATACATATACTTACAAGGCCTTTCTTTGTATATATTTGCTGATTGCTTTACACATATAAAAATGCTGTGTCACCTATAAAGATGTAAGCATCGGTTTTAAATATGTAAGAGTATTAATTTTATTATGTAAATGTATTAATGCTTATATTGTTGGTGTCCTATTTGAAATATATATAAATAATAAATAAATAAATAAGTCCTACATAACGCATAAGTTCTGATTTTATTCCTCGAAAATTTTCATACCCTGGGTTTATATATGAAAAACGTTGGAATACACTCCAAGAAGTTTGACGTTGGACTTAGTTATGTTAGCAGATTACAGTATAGATCTAGAGAAACACGTAAATAGGAGAACAGCAGTTGGGTTTGTTGTTAACTTGCTAATTTTGGAATAAAAATTGTTTATTGATTGTTTTTTCTTGCATCCCAAACACTATATTAAAAATAAATAATACTCCATGATACAACAAAACGATAAAAAAATATTAATCATGAAACGAGAGAAGTTTACCATCATTTAAATATTATGCTGGTACAAAAACGTAGTTACAGTAAGCTTCTGTTTACACGAATTTCACGACACTAAGGATCTTTTACGGATTTTTGTTGCTAAAAGGAAGGTGTATAAGGGTAGTAAATCTACTATAAAACGGATTTATAACTAAAAATTCTAAGGCTTTTTATATCCTAACAAACTGACATAATATAGAAAATATATTCAATACATTTACTACGTTCTTTGATTCATAAAAGATATTGTATATATATCATATGAAAATTAGAAATAAATAATTTATAACTAGGTGTTACTTTATTACTAGATTACCTATTTTTTGCTGTTTTGCTTCAATATAATATTATCTAGAACCTATTTTGCTTTAGGATAAATAAGGACTTTAATGGTCAATGAATTATTAAAATCTAAAATATAATAGCAACACTTACCGTTTGCACGCGGCAAAAGCAATCGAAATTTAATTGTTGCCATATTTCATGTTGGCCATTTTACAATTTTTCTAGGTGTTATGTATAACGTAACTTTGTATAAAGTCAATATAAGTTGGTTTTAGGCTACCTACCACATTATAAATTCCTCGCCTAATTTCAAGGAGCCCCTTGCTTAGCAATATATTTTCAAGCTTATCTAGGATGATTTAATTTATTTAGTTGTATTGTTGTATAACCTTTGGTAAAATTACAGGGCGAATCTGGTGGTCAGATACCCGAGCTTTTTGCGTTAATCGGCAAAACTATCACCCCGGAACTGGTTAAAAAAACACAAGCGACATACCAGTTTAACGTGCAAGGTCAGTTTACTTTATGTATATACAAAGAAAACGGGATGAAAGAGGCGATGGAAGAGTCAGCAGTAGCCAGTTGAATATGTATAGGAGTTATTAAGAACGCGCTGTGAAAATTATGAATTAAGAATGGTTAGACAGCGGCATCGAGCAGATTTCTGGATAAAGCCATAAAATTCCGAAACTGGTCGGTAATTTGTCACTGACGTACTAGCAGTTCAACCAACCAGTGATCTGTATGTACATCGCATCGGCCAATAATATAATCTATCAATGGTCATCAGTCGGCCAATCAGAGCGCAGAACCGGCGCAGTGTCGCAGCACAAATGTGGCGGAATTTGTTTTCATACAAAATACATGACATTACCGCTCTATTCCGGTTATATGCTCGATAAGTTAAATGGCTACTACGTCAGTGTCAGATCACTGACCAGTTTCGGAATTTTATGGCACACATTACTACTCTATCCGGTTATATGCCCGATAAGTTATATGATAAGTATTTCGTAAGATATATTTATTAATATTTCAGGTAAAGAAGAAGGCGTTTGGCATCTAGACCTTAAGAACGGCGAGGGTACGTGCGGGCAGGGCGAGCCCAAGAGCCCGCCTGACGCCACCCTCACGATGGACAGCAATAACTTCGCTGATATGTTCGCTGGTAATTATATTTCGCCAATATTATTGACAAGTTTAATTTTCAATTAAAAATCCTTGTTCTGTCTCGAGAACTAGGCATTATTAGACTTTGCCTAAATATCAAGTTCGGTTCTGTGTTCTGTAATTACAACGCAATAGTTACATTTTAATAGGCCAAGATCCAACGTTTTATTAACAATGTGCGTTGTGAATGGCCATTATTATGACTTCGTCTTATTTTTATAATGTTTTTCTAGGCAAGTTGAAACCAGCAACCGCTTTCATGATGGGCAAACTGAAAATCAAAGGAGATCTACAAAAGGCGATGAAGTTGGAGCGTATGATGGCTTCCCTCAAGAAGAAGGCCTAAATAAGTTTTAATATTATATTTTACTATATTTTAATAATTCAGAAGACAAGTATTTTTATAATTCCCATTTTAAATGCTTTTGCAAATAAAGTACGAGATATATTATGTCTCGTAAAAATATATTTAATGATAAAATTTTGAGCTAGAATTAGGTTTAAATATAAATAATGCTCATCTTTTGTGAGGCTAAGTTCAAATTATTTTGGTTTTACATCCAAAGGAGACGGTCCAAAATTGTATGGGACGTTGGTCTACTTTTGTACATGTAATGAGATGAAGGAAAGAAAATATTGAAACAGTTTTGATTTGTTCATATCCATGAATTCATCTCAATTTCAGTGGAAGAATAATTTAATGTTTCCAAGATTTGCAACACTACGTGTATAAAAAAATGGCGTATGGCGTATATTCCTTGGTGTTATATGTCAAATGTAAGGAATTATGTCATTGTTCGTTATGCATCTGTCATCATTTGGTTTGTCATTTGTCAGAAATGACATTTAGTAAGTAATAATCATCCATGAAGTTAGGAAATAAGAGGAGATGCCCCTTTCTTTAAACTTACAGCTGTAAGTGAGTGCATCTTGAGTGCCTTTTTCATAGTAGTATTCTCTATATATTTTGTGGTTATGCTCTCAAAACCCTATTAATGGTAGCCATGTTAAGTGCCGATTTGAGTTGTAGGTTACACCTTTTTTTCGTAGGTATGCCCAGTCCTTCTACATATATGTATTAAGTCTATGTAATCATCCGTCTGAAAGGCGCCATCTTCATTAAGAATTGCCAACAAGTTAAAAAAACTTGAAATATATTTTTATTTTTTGCACGTAAATTAGTTTCTTATACTAATTTATTTTATTTTTAATGAAATCTATGTATTTTTTCTCTATTTATGGTATACTGTACAAGACCAGACCAGAAATGGACCGTCTCCTTTATTCATATAATTATACAAAAAAATTGTATTAAACATTTTGTTTAGAGTGAAGGTTTTTATTATTTAAATTTACGTGGTGTTTCAAATACACGAAAATAGTGGCATGAAAGTAGTTTCACCCGTTCAATGACCAGTTTAAACTTAGACAACTTTTTGTTCCACTAATTTTGTAAAGTAAATCGTAAATCCGGCAAATGTTAACTAAAGAATGTGTGAGGATTGTAAAGTTTATATACAATATAAAATGTATATAATGTGTAGTTTTTGTAATGGTTACATTGTAATAAATATTAATGTAATACTTTTTGAGTTATATTCACAGCATTTAACCTGTGGGAGGGATGCGCTGCGCGGCGCTTCCACCTGCATGGGTACCATCATCTTGCTTTTTCTCCCAGCTTTGCTGTGTATCGGAGAGAAGGGCAAGACAGCCAGTGTAATTACTTGCACAAAGACTTAACATCTTATGTGTCAGGATAGGCAACCTTGTTCCAGGTAAACTAGTTTATGTTCATAGACGACGTAGACCACTTATCATCAGGTGGCACGTCTGCCAGTTTGCCTATCCAAGTAACATAAAAGAGCTAAAAGAACTAATGATAGATCCAATCGCAAGTAGATTGGCAAGTGTTGTCGTCATCTCCGAAGAATACTTTATTTGCCATTCATAAAAAACAGACAAGGATTTTTTTTCTTTAACGCCGGGAAATGCTCTGTGGCATCCCGCGGGGGAGTGGGTCTCCCCATGCGGGTATGTGGGACTATCTGCGCCCGAAAGGTGGACGCAGCTCTTTTGTCCCCTCTTATTAGAGGGGTACAAAAAGCCCCCTCGGCTCAATTAGCTTCGCCCAAGGTGCAGCGGCTCACCCTAGGCTAATGAGCCCCACCGCCACGTCAAGGCCTGAACCATGGTGGGGAGACAAGGAAGTCTAACGTGCGCGGTAAGGGTTCCGAAGAACGTGTTTTTATGTATTAATGTGGTTATTACAACAAATTAACGATTATCGATTTCTTTCCTTCATGTTGTGGGACCTAGTGTTTACCTTTCATGATTCTCTGTAAAGTACTGTATGTTTTGATTTGATGTAAAACAGAGTGATGCTGTAATGCTGGGGCCACACTAGCGGCTATCGTCAATGCCCATTAGTGCGATAATTAATGGCATTTCTCGTTAGTGTGGCCCCCCGCCCCAGCGTAAGGGTTACGCTTTTTCATTTTAACGAAACCTCAAAAATTGCAAAGCATTACTTACAGTACATTATAATTTATAGTCAATATACATACCTTCACTTCGAATCAGCAGATCCATCGATAAGCACCAAGAACTCCACTAGATTTGACACTTATCGTTAGGTGTTTTTAATTCTCCAGTGTAATGTGTATCCAACCAAAGATAGTAAGGTAGTAGTGATTTTCGCCAGTACCTTAGTACCTTTTTTTTGATGACGCTGGTTAATGCTTTCGCATGATCCAGGTTTACCTCGGGTAAGGCTCCTGGATCTATGTGGGGATTCGCACTTGGGAATACACTACCCCACTAAACCTCATGCGAGCGCCTTTAGCCGCTTTTTAGGGGCCCAGATCTGCAGGCAACAGGAACACCTTGGCGACAGCCTGGCTCCGGCGAAGGCCCGACTACTCCTCGTAAGGCGGGACTGCCCGGCCGTCACTGAGCAGTCCCCGTGACGTCGTGCCATAGTGGACCCAGGTTCCCAACCTGAACGAGCACAGGGGCGTTACTGGAGCCGCATTAAGTAGCGCCTCTTACGCACCCCCGGCGACCTCCTCTCTCACTCGCTCGTCGGCCTTTTTCTGGGACATTACTGCATTGCCGAAGGAGACCATCGCCCAGATCGGCTCCGCCTTTTAAGAGCTGTGCCCTAACAATAATTTTGACTAATGATTTCGATGTCAGGCAACTTTCAACGCTTTTACAATAGTCGATCACGTAAAATTTCATAAAACTGCCTCACCGTTCGTTTCCATGTATTTGTTTATGTATTTTAGGGCTCCGTGTTAAATAATAACATTATTTATTTATAATTATTAATTAGTCGAATGGTAAATAGGCTAAAAATAGTATCAATGCGTGTGTTCTAAAATTACAGTTATCTAGTTAGATTATTGTAATTGATCGGGGCCACACTTATTCATGGCTCGAACTGATATTAAATTATTAGGTACCTACAATGACCTATTCTTACGAAGATATGTAGATTATTTTTCTTTCATCCATTTTACGTTTGTGCGGTAATGCTGGGGATGAAAAACTAGGTACCTATCTTAAACTAGGTACCTATCTTAAACTCTAAAAAACACTTCGCTGGTTAATATGGATGATGTGTTCCGTACTCAACGAAATAGGTACCTACATCTTGGCGTTATATTATTATGTCATAAGGTAGGTAGGTACCTATTTTATCTAAACCTCGCAAAGTTCTTGAAATTTCTCGTTCCTGTGGGTATATAAATTATATAAATCACATTGCAAAGATTTCTAGTGTAAGTAGGTAGCTAGGTATCATATGTACCTAAGTTCGCTATTCTTTAAATTTTGCAGACACCAATATACGACGGTAAGTATAGACATTTTATTAATAATTTTTATACTTTTAATTAGTTAATCGTCATAAACAATCCTCCTGGAAATCGGGCATAAACAAGTTGAAAGTAACCAAATGAAAACCTGTTATTTGTAGTTTTCGCCCAATAAAAACGGTAAAACGTGTTCTATATTATAATCTGATATGGACAACAGAGGTAGGTACCTACTCCTACCGTATGATAAAAACATACCGTTAATTAAACTCTGGCGTGAAGTAGAAACTGTCTGAACCAATGTCTATAGCGTGAAGATAGCGTGTATGTTATTGATTTTTCCCTGGAGAAAAAACATATTATAATTAAAAAATACAAATGCCTACCCAGATACATAATTGTAGTCTTTAATTATAAAATGATGTGTAATATGTAACGCAAAACCAAAGATTTAAATCGTTAAAGATTTAAAACGGTGTAAATCTTTGTGCAAAACTATAATTACGCAAGTCCGACTCACATTTGTTCGTTTTTTATAGTAAACAACTTATTTTCGTTTTCAAATTTCATCAGATGTCAACGATAACCTCTTTATCACAATTGAATTCTCCCGCGTAGTGACCAGCCTTGACCTTGTTTGTTATTAGTTAATAGTTATAACTTTATTTACTTCAGTCAGAACAGCCGAACTGACGTGAAACTTAAGAGTTCTTCAAGATATTAAAAAAATCCCCAAAACTACAATGTTTTCAATCGATGCACCGGTAGAATTGCAAAATACCGAATATTGTAATTATCGTTCACCGCTAAGCACGAGATATGCATCGAAGGAAATGCAATACAATTTTAGTGACCAGAAAAAGTTTTCCACTTGGCGTAAATTGTGGGTCTACTTAGCGAAAGCTGAAAAGGTAAGAATATAATCTTAATTTATAACAAAAAAAAAATATTTTTATTTATTCTATTGATAGACTGTTTCATTTAGCATCATATAATATTATTTTAGGTTATTTTGGTTAAAATTTTACAGTATTTACGTTTTTTTTTTTTTTTTTTAATAATATTTTATGGCCTGGTTACGAGACCTTTAAGCCAAACAGTATTTACGTTAATTTGACAGATTGCTTTTTTAATGTTTGTGATAAAGCGAGGACGGTGATATCATTTCATTCAGCCACATTTGTAGAAACGTTTTAATCGATTTTGATACATAACTTTAGTAAAAGTATTATGACTTGCTCATTCAAGCTGCAATATGTGTTACTTTATACTTCTGATGTTTCACAATAATATAATGAAAAAAGCGGCGTATCCCCGATTTTTGCATTATTTTGCTATTTGTACGCGTCATGGGAACTTTTACAACTTGTGGTTTTGTGCTAGTGATTGAAATGTTTATACTTTTTGTTGCATCATAAAGTATTATAAATTATATATTAATATGTTTGTATTAGTATGTGTACTTGAAGATTAAAGGCTAAGATGAATACTTAGCAAGGTTTACATTATAAAGCAACCGAGAGTGCATGAATTTATCTTATTGCTGATATGACGATCAATGCTTCAGTGCTGACCTCAACACTTTGTTAGTTGCATCGAAGTACATACTCAAGGCCTTTAAATCGTTGACCATTTCAAGTTGCAATAGGACGTTATCGTAGTCGAAATTAAATGTAATCAAAGTCGGATACATACAATATATCATTTATTAATTTAAAAAAGAATATAATAATTTATACTTAGCTATAATTATATACAAGCCGTATACTATTCTTGCTATTGTTGATTAAATTATTGTTATATTATACTTTTATTATTACGTGGGTACTTTTCTCCATAGTACCAAAAATATTAAGGTAACATTAGCGCCAAATTTTATTTTATACGCATTTAAATATATTTAAATTTAATGAACTGGAAATCAAATATTTAATTAAGAAAAAAATATAAAGGAATGCTGTATAATTTTAAAATAAAGCAAATAATCTTATTAAGCCACAAAAATAAGCCTTAAAATAGAAAATGTTATAGTTATAAAAATAATTACAAAATAACTTATTTAAAATAGTTTCTAATTATAATATTGTGCACATAATATATAATAATTAATGCGTGTGTTTAAAAATATTATTAAATAATCTAAATAACTAAGTATTACCGTTAACAACTTAGATGTAATGAAATATTCTTCATAAAAACTTATTAAACACTGGACGGATACTGATTACTGCTTCGGTCTCTCCAAAAAGTAAATAATTATGATGTTAAATAAGTATAAAATAAACATGCTTACAAAAATAACAGGAGTCAACGTTAAAAAAATAATAAAATAGTTTTAGTCACATAAAAACATCGAGCATATAACCGGATATTGTAATATGAGTCATTAAATTACGAAACTGGTCAGTGATTTGTCAGTTTGTACGTCCCATCGGCCAATCATTTATCAATGGTCAGTCAATCAGAGCGCAGAACCGGCGCAGCGTCGCAGCAAAAATTGGGTGGAATTTATATGCTCGATGCATAAACTAAACGATTTTATAAATCTTTGGTATTGCCATTAATATAAAATATCTGTACTGATATTGGTGTACTGTAATTTTAAAAATCTTCCATTATACTTTTTAATTGCAATTTTGAGAATTTTACTTTTATTGTAGTTAAACTAGGAAAAAAATAAATTATTCAATTTTTGTGTTAGTACGTAAATCTACTTACAATACTGGCGGTGGTTTTTTCGTTAAGAATTTTAGTATCCTACATGTTAGCATACATGTTTATCGAATAGGAATGTTTACGAATGAACTAATTTAAAGTACCCTAATACTTTTAAATATTAGTATGTTATTTAAATAATATTTAAATTACTCTTACACTAAGTTTAAACAGCGAGTATACGTGGCATACGCTTGTTACACTAAAAATAACTTTTGATACTTCGTATGTTAGAAAAAAAAAAGCTACAACTGCAGGACAACAATTTTACTCTTACAAATATATGTAATGTGTATTGAATACGAAATTTATACATTTTATATTTTTTAATAGTTGCGCTCGATTATATTAAAATATCTCGTAAAACAATAGCTACTCCTTAGGACAACGAATATAATTATTTACATTTATATTTTACGTACTTTACAATATATCTACATAAAACTAATACTTTGGAGTAAATAAAAATGATAAATGTTACCTTAACTAAAAATTAACAAATATTTTTTATCTGTGCACATCGGTTACTTGAAAATATATTATTACGAATATTTTCGATAAATCTAAATTAGTATTCGGCTTCCTTTCTGAAAGTCAAGAAGGCATGGATCAGGAAAACTGCAGCATTGATAACAGCGAATACTCCTGAAGATATGAGAAGATCGTACGCTTCCTTGTTCGGGCGGATGTTCGCGTAGTAGGATCTGTGCCAATCTGTAAATAAAAAAGACAAAGTTGTAAACAAATTTTGGTGAATATATATTTTTTTTCTGTACGATAAACATTATTAAAAATAGAAAACTATTCGAAAAAATATTATACACTTTTTTTAATTCAATCAAGCAAATATTTTTTCACTCATCTCTTTGTCATCACAGAATCTTAAAGCAATATTATAATTTAATAATTAAAAAAAAAATCAATTTATATATTTTGTAATTTTCACAAACCATAAAATATGACTGCGGCAGCTGCTGTGAACATGATGACGCCAATGATGGAGAATCCAATGGAGGTTCTCCATCCAGCTGATTCGCCCAGTAATCGTGCAATGATCAATACACCAGTGATTATGATGAAACCTGAAGAAAGTTATACTTTTACACAAAAAAATCATAACTAATAAGTTTGTTTCCTAGTTTACGCGATTTTTACTCATCTTAATGAGTTCGAGGTTTATTAAGATTTTTACATGGTCAATGGTCATAGGAGGACGTCTCGGGGCCAAGACATGATGCGATAAAATCCGTGAAAACTTTTTTCATTATAATAAATATGGAGTTTTAAATTTTTTTATGGATTTCTCGGCTTATTAAAAAATTATGATACGGTAAACGAGTATTGCAACATTGAAAGAAAATCGCGAACAGAAAAGAACAAGCATAAAGTTATTTATTCTATAAAAGTAGTAATGGCAAAAAAACATAAATCAAAGTGACCACTCGCTTTCACGAGTTCATTGAATCCGATTTTCCAGTGAAGTGAAAACGATTAAACTGTTGACATAACTCGATGTTATAGAATGTCTAATTACGCGGAATTGGTGAATCGAATAATTTATGTTTCGATGATAGAAAATAGTAAAGTATTGTGACGTAACAATGGTTATTGACTGAGGAGTTTTATTACAGATAATTACAGACCTTCTTTAGGGAAGAAAAAATAAAGTACATAGAACGCATACGCTTCTTTTAAAAAAATAACGAGTACAGTGCTGCCATTCATAGATACCTGTATTCCTGTATAGTTAGCTACTGGGTTATTTTCTAAAGGACATTTAAAGCTGAGATTCTAATTTATCCAACTCAGTAGGGTCTTTGTCATCTACATGGTTTATCTTATTAAAATATCTAATACTATGAGCGGAACTAAGGCTGTTTGCGTTTTAATTATTAACTTAACTGCGTGATTACGTAAAACTGCGAGACAAATTACACGCCACATTTCAAATGTTAATTAGTGTTGCTATTATAAAATGTTTTAGTCCATAAAGTTAAATTTTTATGGGCTTGGCCTACCATCTCCGCTATTTGTAATGGAGAGCTAGTTACTTTATTTAGCTTTAATGTCTTCTGTTTCTTTCATCCACTAACAAAAAAGTTTTAAATTCATTTTTCAAACAGTTCACATAATCATTAAACTCTAATCGATTGCTTGCCCCCCCTCCCCCTTTTGTTCTTTTCCTCTGATATGTACGTATTGTCTTTATGTTTTGTACTGTTTACTGATATTTAAAGGTCCGGTGTCTGTATATATTCCCCTGTGCACACCAAAACACTGTACGTCAGACCCTGGTTTGGATCTATTTTTATATCAGGTCAACCACGCCATACACTGTGTTGTTTTCAGGAGTCATTGGCAGCAATGATCGCTAACCTAAAAGTGACACGGTTACCATAAACCAAAGTTGAAGTAATACTTAGAAGCCAGGGTAAAAAAGAAATAATCTATCTAATTATTCTAATCTAATGTTTTTTGCAACTCAAAATGTCTGTCTTAAGGACTCGACACGGAACTTAGAGGTATATCTCTAGAGTATTATTGACTTTGTGTCAGACCCTTCACAAATTTAGTCTAATTTTAATAGTTTTATTTGTAAGTCTTGTAGGACCATGACCAAGACTAAAGACTTACTTATAAGTAAACTTTCCTCGTGGTTTTGATGATCATCATAAATCGAACACTCAATTAGTATATTTTTTACAAAATTGTCTATAGCAAATTAGTTTGACAAAAACCAGTCAGGGTTGTGCTCAATCGTCCGTGGTGGACAATGATAGTGTAAGACATCGCGGTCACGGCTCGGTTGTGCAAACTGGAAGCCGCTGGATCCATGGCTGATTTGTATGACAAAGTAGTGAATACAATGTTGGAAGTTAGGTAAGAAGGTTCTGGAAGGTGTTAGGGCGTTGGTCTTAAGGCGTGTGGTGTTGGTCTTAAAACTTTTGGATGACAATAGAAATGACTGCATTGCACAAAATATTAGTTTCCGGCGATGGCCTCGGGTCAGCACACCCTAGAGATGTGCCCGGGATGGGCGGTGCTGCGTGACGATCTGACATAAGTGGTCATCGGAGGGGACTTATCTTTACTGCGATGCTCGGGGACGACGAGTCCTGGACGGTGATGGTCCCCTTTTTCGAGGCAGTAATGTCCCAGAAGGAGGCCGATAAGTGGCTGAGAGGGGAGGCCGCCGACGAGGCCTCCCCCCGCGGGCGACGAACAAGGTTGCGTAGGAGGCTCTACTTAGTGCGCCTCCAGTAACGCCCCTGTGCTCGTCAGGTCCGGGACTCTCAAAGAGTGGTTGAAGGCGCTCGCAAGTGTTTTAGTTCGGGTAGTGCCTCCTAAGTGCGAGTCCCACATATGTTCCAGGAACCTTACCCGAGTATCCTGGATACATGCGAAATGCATTTCCGTGCGTTATTAAAAGATTCTAAGAAGGTTTACTCCACTAGTGTCTAGAACGATTAAGAGAGCCCAGAACGGGGCTCCGCACATTGTCGTCGGTTGACCGACGGCATGGCACAATCACCTTGCGGAAGTCTTGACGGGGCAGGGATGTTTCGGGAGGTATCTGTACAAGGTGCCAGTTTCGGAGAACTCGCCAGGGTGTCATCATTGTAGCAGTGACGAGGACACTGCTGACCACACCCTGGTGGAGTGCCCTGCCTGTGTGTCGGAGAGAGCGGGCCTTATTTCTATGGTTGGCGTTGACATGTCACTCTCTGCGGTAATCTGAGTGATGACCGACAGGGAGGCGGTCCTCTCCTGCGAGGTAGTGATGACGCAGAAGGAGGAGGTGGAGTGGTAGGGTGAATGCACTGTCGCTTCATCCCGCAGGAGAGCCCGGTGGCGACAGGCGGTCGCACCGCTGTCATGGACCTATGCGCGGCTGATTTCGAGCTATAAGACACACATAAGTGTTCAGGGTGCCTTTATAAGCGGAGAAGGAGGAGGGGAATTTTAGAGGAGAGTGCCAGGCACACCGTCGAGGCCCAATGTAGACGTCCGTTGGACCCGCACCGGCCGGCCGGTGGGGTGTTAGTTAGGGTGAGAGTTCCACATAACCGCCGGGGAGCCCGGTAGTATTATTATGATATCCCTAGCGAAAATAAAGGCTAAGAAAGTTCTGGGAGGTATAATATGATATACGTCGATGGACCTTTGGATGTTAGTTAAAAATAACGGAATGTATTTTTTTCAAATTTGTTGTATGTTAGGTATGAAGGTTGTGGAAGGTGCTAGAAGTCTATCAACATTTGGATGTCAAAACTGTGGTGTATTTAGTTTAGAAGTATAATATAATAATATATAGAATAATCCTACTCCTCATTTTACGTTTATCAATTTTTTTAATCGAAGCTATTAGTCAGTACTACGTGGTACTACTGACCACGTATGTAAAGCGTACTAAAGTTCTTAAAACTATCTTTCGGCATGTTTCGACAAAGAGGATAAAGTTTAAACTGTTACTTAAATTTTTGGTCTTATTAACTGACTCTTTAGGTCGACTTTAACTGTTGGTCGTTTTTCTTCTCTACCTTAGTTACGCTAGTGTAATACTCACTAGAGTAGGCGGAGTAGATGAGTGCGATGTGGCGGTGGTCAGACTGCACCACCTGGGGAGAGTACAGCGCGCCAACCACCAGACCGATCGCTATCACCGCGAAGATCTGGAATAGAAACATGTGTGTAAGTAAATGTAAATGTTAACCCAATGCGAAGCAAACCAAAAATTAAATTATCATTCATCAAAATTTAACAATGGTGCGGACCAGTGGCCTGCAGAGAAATTCGCGGGCCAAAATCCAAAAAAATGTTAACCCTAAACGCAAATATAGAACTAAACACTTTGAAACAGGTGAACCGATTTTCATAACACATGTCTCTAATAACTAACGCTGGAAAAGCTGTTTTCAAATAAAAAATCATACCTAAAACGTTTCACCCGGTCAAGAGTCACGGTGCCGCATACACACATATCGGTCAAGTTTAGTATAACACTACTCTTTTTGCGTCGGGGGTTAAAGTGATACATATATTAATATGTATCACTTTAACCCCCGACTCTACTAATAGTAGAGACAGACGTGTATAAGATCTATCTATCAATGTCCTTCTGTTTCAAGTCCAAGATCCATCTGAAAGGATAGCCGACTTGTCAAAGAGAAACTTGGGAAAGAAGATAAATTTAGCAATAATTACTGCCTCATCTATCCGGAACGTTTCAATGAAATACGCAGAAAGAAAAGCTAAACGAAGCTAATCTAGATTAGTTTCAATTTTTTAAAATCTGTATTGTCTTGATATGACATGTCGTATATCGATATCAGATAAGCCTTATTACATACATTATGTATGTAGTAACAGAAAATATTAATCCTAAACAATTTTATCTGTACCTCTCAAAAAGAAAGTGCACTATTGAATAGTCACGCGTGTGTAGCTGTTCAAACACGAAGGTCTGGCCCACATACCATTTTATTGTACAACTGGAATGCATTCTCTATACAAATTAGATTGTACCTTATGTAGGGTAATGCTGTTACCATACAGGATAACCGGAGTTTAATGGCTTCTGTAATTATGGCATCATTCCTTTAGCTGTAGAGGTAGATGAACTGGCAGATAGTATGTTTGAGGAACCAGACTTTGTTAAAATGACTTACAACTCCTACTAATATCTATAACAAACTTTCTGATCATCTCCAATTTATCCAACTACGACTGTGATAATAGAATCAAGATGTCGTCTATATGGAGACAAAAGAAGGTCTACTCGGTGTCAGCACATTAGATTCTTTTTTCCAAATCATGTGCCAAAAGCTTCTTGAGATTTATTTTCTATTCATCTATTGCCTACACGTCAATAACTTTACGTCTACAGGCGTTTTTCTCATTATCATATCTATTTACACCCCACTACGTAACACAAATACACTTCTGCGTACTCATTATATCGCTACCGTCGAACTCGAACTTAAAACTTGCAAGCTGGCTTACATTTCCTAGGCTTTGGAAAAATCGTCTCAAACTTAACTCTTTACTTGTTTCTATAATATTTCGAAAAAAACCTATACCAAAATGTTTGTACTTAATAAACCGTTTTTCCTATAAGTAACCTATAAAAAGTTGAATAATCTGTTGCAGACAAAAAGTTTGTACGTGCTTCTAGTGTTACTGAAGCTTCGAGTCAAGTGAAAGTATTTTTGTCAATAAGTTTTCCTTTTTCTTGCCACAAATAATAGAGAAGATATTTGCAGCATTTCTTGTGCGACAGGTTTTCACTTTCACTATACTAAATTCTATTAACGATTTTGTGGTTTTTAAATTCAATTATAGCGTCCATAGATATTATTATTATTATAATAACTATATTGTAAATTTCTATTATAAACTGCTGGTAATATTTATTACCAAAAAAATATATAGGTCTTTGATAATAAAAATACCGCGCAAGCCAGGAATAAGCATAAGACAATTAAGGGAGTTTTCAGCACGCCCGTGTATGTACTAAAATCCTGCTAATTTATCCGTAAAACAAAGGTTACAGAAACGACAACGTTGCAAAAAAAGACAGAACAAGTGTCTTAACTCCTGGCACCGAGACCTACGGATCTTTATGGAAAGAAGAAGAATCTTATGATAGACAACGTACCTGGGCTTGGATTTGCGATTGCGAGATTGCGTCAAGGGTGGACCCTTTATGTGACATTGACTATTTATCGGTGGTCCCTCCGCTAGAACTATTTCAACAACAAAAAAACGGGTTTCGAGTACTAACTAACAAAAATAGCTTGTAAAATCGTTTTGACCTAGGCTGGACGAATAGACCTATTAAACTTAGGCTATTGATTGGGAAAATGCATATAACAAATATAATTTTGAGACGTAGTTGCATCTGCGTATTCCCAAGGCGCAAGGTCGCTGGTATGTAAATTTTCTCATATACGTTTCAACTTTTAATGGGCGATTCCGATTTGTATGGATCGATTGTTCTAGAAAATTCTCTTGATGAATAGAACGATGAGTCAGAATATAATGGGCCCGTCTTATACCCTGTGTGACTTCATTCTCAAGGGAGGTTGAATACTTTGAGTGTACATGATCAGGTGATACGGATGTAAAACTATAATATTATATATTCGAGCAAAAAAAGTCGATGCAAAAACCAATAAAAATATGTAGGAATGGATCGTACAGCATTCTCGTAGATTTTAATTATTTCATAGATAATGCTACACAAATGCAACAAATTAAATAATGCTTCCAAATTGGACATTTTTCTAATAAAAAAAATGGATAAGCAAGGGAGATTAGACTTAGACAGAAAAATAAATATTATTGATGCGCGCAAAATAATTAGTTTCCCACAACTGTCACAAATATAGACAGCGCTTTCCGGACTCGCACCAGATGTACAAAATAATAGTGGATGTAGATTTCTTCAACAGTATTAGATTTCTCTCGACTTATTTTTTTTAGTTTTATTCCTGTGTCAAATTTATTCTGATAATAACATTTTCTATGAAAAAATATATACAAATTTATTGATAGGATAAACTTATTTTAGTGAAATCTATCCAAAATATGTTAAATGCATATTAATAACATCCTCAAAAATTAATAATAATTTATCCTTTACTACACGTCCGCTGCCATGTTTACTTATTATATGATTAAAGCGTAATGAAGCGATGTTGATTTATTACATCTAATTATAATTTAAGGCAATTGATTTTAGTGAAACTAATTAACCTTGGAAGTGGAAAATGGCAGAAGTCGCTTAAATAGATACGAAAAGTCGAGGGAAACACATGATTTTAAGAGGTAGTGCCATGCTGCTTTGCAGCCGAATTGGACCGGCGCGGCGTAATATCTCTTGCTCACATAATACCGGCGTAAAGTGAGTTTCCGGTGGCCCATTGGGGGAAATAGTGAAAAGAAGGGTAACGCATCTTTTGGTTGTGCGAATGCCTAGGAGCATCGGTTGTCATCTTAAGGCTCCGACTGCTCGGTTGCCTCTTTATGACATAAAAATATGGTGAATGGGACTCAATATATAGGTACTTAAGTATTTACTACAGAGCAAGCCAAATAATTACACGTCCGAAAACTATAACTTTTTTATAGAACAGTCGGGTAATAACTCAATAGACACCGTTTGAATATCCTTGCAAGGCCATCGCAAACTACAGCTCATCTTATTTTTAAACGACTTCAAAAAGGAGGAGGTTATTGTAAAATTAATTCACTCATGATATACTACCCGTTGCTCACAGCTTCGCGTTTACGATTTATATGCGGACGGATCGTTATTTTATAGCGTCAGTTAAATCGTTTGTTTCGAAGATTGACTCCTACATCCAAAATTACTTATTATATTAGTTCTAGCGGACCCAACAGACGGTGTCCAGTACAAAACATTTTGAAGTGGATTGAATTTCGAATCTGAACCATCCTCGAAATTTACTCGAACACACAAAAAAATCATCAATATCAGAGGTCAGTGACATGCACAGAAGAATTATACGTATAAATATAAACAATTTACCAGTTCCACGATCCTCAGCCCAATGCACCAGTTCTTCTTCAGCGCTGCGGCCGCTCTGCTGTCCCTATCACTGTTGGACCCCTCATCTCCCTTCTTGGCTTGTGCCTCTGTTTCTCTGTCTCCCGCCGACATGGCCCAAACGACTCGAGCGCCTCCTCCGTACTCAGACACCTAAAATGTAACATACGTTAATAATATACTCGAATATTATAGACCTAATACTTCATAGTTGAGGGAGTATCCTGATACCAGAACTTTAGCTGGGTTTTCTATTTTATTAAGGCTATATGCAGATTTTCTGTTGATGCTTTCTTCAATTTGTTAGTAAAATCCATAAAAGTTTGTAATATTAATAGAATTTAGGAGAAAAAACACAAAATATGTGGAATGATCTTGATTTTTTGGTTACTAAGTTGATAATAAAGTTTCCCCTCGGACGCTAGATGGCATAATAAAACTATATGTATACTATAATAGGAAACATCAAATTAGATTTTAGATTCACATCGTAAAGTTTTAGAGTTCTTCATTTAAAATTGATACCATTTTTTAACGTGACAGTGAAATACATGCCAGCATCAAAAAATGTCGATTCATACATTTTAATGTCACGTATATGTATGAGAAATTGTCATACACACAGCGGCATAAGGTATTCTAACGAATGCCACTCGCTGGACCGAAACACACGCATATCGACTTTCCAATATACTCACCACACGTTATACATTTTTTTTGTTTACACTAGCCGTTGTGTACGGTTATGCTTGGTTTATGTAGTTAAATACAAGTGTTTGAAATTGTATGGTGGATATATAATAATATGTGTATAAAAGGATAACCAAATATGTGATAATTAGGTTACTGTTATAATTAAGTTAATTTATATGTACTTACAAATTTTTCTTCAAATTTAGACAGTAACTGTCTGAACAGAATAATATAAATATTTAGAAAAATTAGTTTCACAAGCTCTGTTAGTCCCTTTTCTTTTTTATTATAATCTCTATTAAACAAAACGATAAAGATTTTACCAATTAAGATATAAGAGATAATAAAAAAAAGAATAATTTGTTTTATTCATTAATAGATAAAACATTAAAAGTGCCTGTTATATTAGTTATGTTATGATTTTATAATAATTAATTTCTACAGATTTAATAAAAAACAAGTGTTTTTCTTACCAAAACATCATTGTAATAATATTATATGACATACTTTGTGTTTGACTAACATTCTTTCAAGTATTGAACGAAATCAATATCAAACAAAACTATAAATAGTTTTTTTTGTTGACAAAAGAGCAATCCTTTGTTTTTGTCTCGTTTTTCGGCGTTTTTTTTTATTAGCAAAATTATATATAAAATAGAGATAGCCACTCAGCATTTGCCACACCATTACAGCAATGGCGAGACGCTGATTTTCAGTGATTTGATTTGATTCTATGTGTGTGGTTATCATACATTTTTAATTTACGATTTTAATTATGACACGTAAAAAATTATGTCTCAAATGTGCGCTGACATTCAGCGATTACTCTCCGAGATAACTTAATATTAATTTCTTTGAATATAAAAAGGTTATTAAAGTAGAAAATCCTTTCACTTGACTCGTTATATTAGTTATTTATGAGATATCGTGCGCTTTTATAAGCATACTTAATAGAATGGTGAAAATTGGTATTTTGTTTTATGTTTATTTGACGAATTATTTTGAAGAATGTCTGCTTAAAACCTTTTTACAAAATTTCATAATAAGCATTTTATATGAGGCTTCATTAAGCATAATAATAACCCTTTAAGATATTGCTATAATTTTACCTTATATTTATTAAGCAAACGATTAACGACGAACACCAAATAAATAAACTCAAGTGAAACATTCAAGTAAAGTCTGAATGTAGAAAAAGTTTTTTTCAGGAACTTTTCAGATTAATTTCAAAGAGCAAACTAAATCTATCACCCCTTTAATATCTATTATTACTACAGTAAAAAAATAACCTTAAGGCTTATTAATGATAAAAATTCAAAAATATTACTTTCTAGTATGAGATTTTTTTTCGGAAAAAATTATCAAAAATGTAATTAGTTTACATTGACAGCGAAGTAAATACTTTAGTAAATATTAATTTACTAAACAATTAAGCACACGGTATGAAGCTAAACAATGTTATTTTGTGTGCAATACCGTTTTTAAAAAATCGGTACACAATTGACTTAGAAATCGGTGAAAACATTTAAAAATAAATACAGGCGAACATAGACCCCCCTCCTTTTTTGGAGTCGCTTAAAAAGGGGAATACTGATACTATTTATAAATTTTAATAATTTTAATTATGGACATTAGCAGAATACAAATCTTTTTTATAATAATTGCATGTTAGTAAAAACTATAATTTTTATTTTTGTTACTTGCATAGGCAAACTGGAAGACGTGCCGCCTGATGGTAGGTACTTACCTACCACGTCGCCCATGTATGAACTAGTTTACCTGGATCTATTCCAGAACTCATTTGTGTTGCCTATCCTGAGACATAAGATGTTAAGTCTCGGTGCCAGTAATCACACTGCCTGTCTTGCCCTTCTCTCCGAAACACAGCAAAGCTGTTTCGCGGGAGAAACAAGCAAGATGGTGGTAGCCACGCAGCCGGGAGCGCGGCACAGCGCATCGCAGTATATATTTAAACGGTAACGATGATTATTCTATAAAAGTTAACATAGCCACTGAGTAAGTAAAACTACAGTGTACGAGCTAATTGGATGGATTACATTTACGCTTCGACTGCTAATGTAAACATTATCATCGACCAGTTCAGGTCTATTTATTAAGCCTTAGTCTATCTTATATTTAAGATGCTAAGAATCTGGATGATTACTTTGGGTATTTATTATATGCTCAAAAGGTATTTGAAGTATCCTATTCTATTATCCGCTCATTATTTCTAAAAATATTTGTATCGTATTATCATTGTTGATATTAATTAAAAATATCAAAAAATTAAATATTATTATTAATAGGTATAACGATATTATCTTACAACTTATTTATATGTATTTTGAAAAAAAAAACAGACCGATCTCCGTGTTTGTGATGCTTTATTTAAATGTTTATTCAGCTTATGTTTCAATTATACTTTTAAAATAATTTCAGCAAACAAAACATATTATGCAGAAAAAATTATAATAATGTTCATTAAATCAAACAAACAATATTAGCATCGTAATTCAACGCACTTAAAACGCGCAAAATATATTTTTTTAATTTCACTAAATACTTACCAAAGAGTTCGTATGCGAGTTCCACTGGCTGAAAAGATGGCTGAATACAACACAATCACTGTCCCAATTGCTTTTTAAAAAAGACACTGTTATTTGAAACGTATTTGGCGCGCGGCGTCTTCGACGCAGGGCAGGCGAGTGGGCTTTGCGTTCCTCGCGAATCGACTACCGCTCATAACATGACCGACGTACCTTAACACTTCATTAAGTACGCATAATAAAGCTGTGTTAGATATAACCAGCTGTTCTCCATGTGGCCCTTGTTAGACAAAATCTCAATTATATTGGATTGAACATAAAACCGCTAACGCTTACCCGAATCGCTTTTTACAAGTGTAACAGTGTAAGTTACAGAAATGTAACATATCTCTTACATTGTAGCTGCGGTTGAGTATTTTTATATAATTTACTCGAGAATGGAGTAATCAATGGTGATATGTTTGTTATAATCAAGACTAGCGTAACCTAGTCGTTTGAAATAAAGGACGCTGGACTGAAAAACATGAAAACTGGCCCAGATAAAAACGGCGTTTGCTTCGTACACGCAATATGATTCAGTTTTTATTTACAGTATTATATATTTTTGCGGTCGACAATTTTCCCCTAGAACGTTTCACACTTGACCAATTTATTTATTACTGATCTCTATAAGTTACACACCTTCCTTGTATACAGAATGTCCGGCAAATAGCACTACAAACTTTAAAAATACCAACAAATTTCAAAAAATAAAACAACAAAAATAATATCTTAAAAACGGTGTAACTTTTACTAATGTTATTTTATTAACATGTTCTACCCTTTCGTCTACCTTCCCCTTTTTTATCGTGCTATCTACCGTACAACCTGTATATGAGTCAATTTTTTACTTATCAAACGAAATTGTATTTTGTGTGTATTTTCTGTTTGTTTCTTTTAAATACTTGCATTAATATTTTTATGCAGTTTTCAGTCTATCCATAACCTAATAATTGTTTTCACATCAATTATTATTTAATCAATTATGATTTTTTTCCAGTTATTCGTTTCATTCACAAGATAATTTTCCTCAATGGCTTCTCCAAATCCAAAGCTGATACATAAGTTATTTGTTACGTACGGATAGTGTTATTTTACTTGTCAAACTAGTTTAGTCAACAAGCCTTTTAGGTGAAAACTCTTTTTCCTAAAATTTAAATTTGAAAAAAAATCAGGCACAGAAATCAGGATGGATCAAGGAATATTAATCCGTCGGTCAAACATTTTTAATCGCAGTTTTTCAATATTTGCATCAATTGATTAACTCTTTTTTGCCAAGCTGTAACTTGAATATTAAATTTGCAATAATATAATTAATTGTTAAATTACAAATCTCAATTTTTTCCTTACATGACGTTATTCTTCGAAGGCTTCAGAATATGTTCCCGTTGGGAGAATCAAAAATTGTTTATCTTCACATTGTAATTAGCAATTTACGTCGGTGACAAAAACTGATGGAGTAAAGAAGAAAATATATTTTTAATGCAATGAAAAATACAGCAACATCGGCACTCTTAAACATTGCTAACATAAGTTTCTATGTATTCTAGTCTTTAGTTTCTGTGTATTCTGATACTAAGACACTTTGGGGATGGCAAAAATTTTGGAAAGTTTTTGTTAGTAATTACCACGATGCGTATAAATTACTTTTTACTAAAGAAACATGGATGTACATTACAACAAAATAGTTTCAACTAGTTGTATTACTTACAGAGAACACAATATATTAGTTTTACACAGTAAAAGAACAAGCGCACAATGTTCCACTTATACATAATAATAAATTATTTGGGATAGGAAAAAAACTAGAACAAATCAAAGCGATATATATTATGGAACTATTCGAAAATTGAAAAGCCACTTTCTAGCGTTTTCCGGTCTACAAGTCAGCGCGCATAACTGCATATATATGCGCACGCGCCGCTCGCGTATATACTGCGAGCACGATTATAAACACTCCAGTAGGCATTGTTTAAAATTGATCTAATAGGCGATGATCTAGGCATAGGCTCGAAAAGAGGACTAGGTTCTTCCTACATCTTACTGGTGTTAGAGTGCTGCGGGAAACCTACATATCTAATATATCTAATAAGACTAACAGTGTTTAAGGGCATAACATATTATCTAATACACCTCTGTCTTGATTTCAAGCAAATACCCTTACCCATCCATGGGCAGTATGTAGGCTGCTTCTGCTACAAGGTGTCACCATGATCGTATTTTATTTTATTGATAGGTACTGTTTTAATATTTTTCGTGCTGTGTTCAGCTATCATTTCCTTACAAACCAACAGTTTCATGAAAATATGTTTTAAAGTTATATTAGTAAATCACCTATCACACCTCTTGCTAATACATCATCCGTAAAATAATAACCCAATTGACATTGACTTTTTTTAAAAATTAACATTGATCAGGTAATTTTGTAAAATTACAAATTCTTATAATGACAATAGACAACCTCTAGACAATAGAGTAGTATATAATATAAACATAAATGTTTGAAAATCTATTCGTTGAATCAGATTAGGTACACGTTGATAGCAAATGCCAATCTCATACACTTATGTTCAAATTCAATTCTCTTCCAAACTCCAAACAAAAAATAATTTTGAAAATCGGTCCCCAATTGACGGAGAAATCGGTGAACATACATTAAAATATATATACACAGGAACATAGAACCTCCTCCGTTTTTGAAGTCGTTTAAAAAGCAAATAGTCTAGAATGACATCTTGGCTACAAGATGTCATTCTACAATCGTAAACGCTAGTAGAAAACTAATAAATGTAGGGAAATGACATTTAAGACCACGTGATTTATCGATGTAAAATGTCATTTCCATACAATAATTAGTGTTCTACTAGCGTTTACGATTATAGAATGGCATCTTGGCTAACCCGGCTAATTACTTCGGGATTCAAATCCGATGATTTGAGCCTTAGATTTATGTTGTTATCTTACTTACGTGTCACTATTTCACTGCCTTACGAAAGCTAATTCGTTTTGCTCTAAGTCACGTTTTTTTTTTAAATTTCTTAATGAAAGGAAATTACCCACTTTAATTTATTGAACTATATCAAATATTACCAAGAAATATTTTTTAATATTTCCAAATTTTCCCTTATTGTTTTTTAAATACGATTTCTTATGAAATGTTTAGAACGCTTCTGTAATTTCTTCATATAGGATCTTAGATGAGCATTCCTCTTAACTATTGTTCCAAAAAAGCTGCGAAAGCCAAAGGCATAGCACAGGCCTATTCTAAAAAAATAACCCGTTCTCAGCAGTGAGCTGAGAATTTCCAACATACGCAAACCAACCCGACGCCAGGAGGCCGTGGAGCCGTAGACTTCAGGGTTGTCGGGGGGCAACCCCCCACTAACAATCAATCTTAAGTGAGCCAAATCGACTCACAACAGTCAGATGAAGCAATAGGGCCGTTTGGTCATTAGCATAGATCCATCCGAAAAAAAAAATCGTAAGGCACAAGGCTCGTGTCAAAGGCCCCAATCTATACACGGCCCAGAAGAGAATCTATACTTTTATTTCAGCCGTCTATTGAGTACAGAAACTTTAGATAACAGCAGCATTTTTTGTAATTGAATTAAAAAAATCGCATCATTTCCTTTCTTTAGTTTCTAAAACCGTTCAATATTCTTGAACAAAAAGGCCCTGGAATGGCCTAAGACCACTATTAGCTTTTTTTTCTTCTTACTTTGAACAACTTACGAAAAACTACGTAATCGTTTCTTAAGTTATTATGTCTTTTGAATGGGATACGATGGTTTTCCTGTTCTATTGTGCTGCTGTTGAAGTTGACGTCGTATTTGCTGACATTAGTCATACATTGATAATTTCAGATTGAAGTCCTTACTGATTCATGGGTGCGGTTACAGCTTCAGTAACAATGAGTAAGTGATAATGAATTTCAGCTGTGGTGGCTTTAGTCACTGGATAGTACCAAGTAATGTTGTTGAGAGCGGTAAGAGAGGAAAAACAAACAAATAAATTGGGGGAAACGTCACTAACCTACTACCAGGGACTGATCCCTGGTAGTAGGTAAGTGACGTTCAAAGATATGAAGAAAAGATAAATAATTCCCTATTTATTACAATAATACATTTAATAAGTCAATTTAAATTCTACCTACCGTGAAACAGCTTTGTTGTGTGTCGGAGAGAAGGGCAGGACAGGTCATGTAATACTGGCACTCAGACTGTCAATCTCGTCTCAGGATAGGCAACACATTAATGAGTTGTCTAACCTGGTCTCAGGTAAACTTGTTTATCGTTTTCGGCGGCGCTGACTATCAGGTTTTTCGCTCGCGCTCAACAGTTTTTCCCTCCGAAGATAACTCTTTATTGATATATATCCAACATCTAACAAACGTTATAACTAATATGGAATATTTTAAAAGTTTTGTTTACATACAATTTCAAGCCGTACATATTATATTATTATATTCCGTAAACAATTTCGTAGAAACGGCTATTTATCAAACACTTCATGCTTAGATTTTCATAAAATTCACACAAAACATTTTAGTGTTGAACAGAACCCATATTTCAGACAAATAAAATCAGTTATCGAATATCGGAATTACTAAAAATAGAAATAAAAATAAATTTAAAAATTAAAACCCATTAAAAAAAAACTAAAAGTAATAAAATAGGCAAGGCAAGTACAGCATCTAATACGACACTGACTTCAAAAGTAACTATAATGACGTGGTAAACTTAAAATTTGTACATTAGTAGAAGAATAAGTTGATTATAAGTTGTAGGCACAAACATTAAAGAAAGACGATTATTTTATTACTTTTTATTGTTTTGAATTCGGTTCTAATTTTTTTAAATTGCCCGTAGCTTCGCCTGTGTTAATTTAGATTTACATTCGTATCCGGATTAATGATGATTATTTTTATAGCCTTAGTTACTACATATAACATAAGCTATCTACCAGTGAAAGTCCCGTCAAAATCGACCCAGCCGTTTAAGAGATTAGCCGGAACAAATAGACAGAGATAAAAAATGTAAAAAATGTTATTTTGGTATATGTACCGATGTTTATACATCCATATGCATTGAGTAAAAAGTGGTTATTTTAAAATTATAAACAGACAATTTTATTTCTCTGTATAGATTATTATCATATTAAACTTCGGTAGACCCAAATGTCCGACGTAGACATACATATTATTATCTTTAAGCTACCAACAGATCCACTGTTACATACCCGATATTAATATTAAATATCCTTATAATGCCAACAGGTTCGTATCAGATTTTAAATTGACATGTTTATTTTTCAGACATTCGTAGATACTGTCGAAAAAACGGCCACGAAACTAAAATAAAGACATTGTCCCTCTTTAAATAGTATCGGATATGAACCGGTGATGATCCTTCGTCATCAGTCTTCGTCAACCTGTATACAAACCTGCAACCGTTCATGAGTTTGAAGGTTGCGTGACCACAGCCTTAACAGTTTCTTGTTAACTTCCTCGTTGATATTGTCATAACAATAGATGTCATCGAATCATTGATAATTTTTTGTGTCCAAACGGTCTAAACCAAAGATCATAGTTGTTCGTTTTTTATAAGGTGGATTTTTTCAAGTTCAGGTCTTATATCTTTATTGTCAGCGAGTATTACGATATTTTATTTATTTTTCTACTATTCGATCGATATGTAGGTCTGCTGTATGTATTTAAATAAAGTTTTTTCCTCCGCCAACCCTTGCCGAAAGTTGTTAAGATTTTGCTCTATCGAATTTGTTACCTAGATTTTTTTTTATATATTATATATTTAACCCCCTACACAACCATACTTACTTATAAGTTTGACAGCTATTTACGTGTCTGTGGCATCCTTTTTCTTTTTCCTTTAACGCCGGGAAATGCTCTGAGGCATCCCGCCTGGGGAGTGGGTCTCCCCAGGCGGGTATGTGGGACTCGCTGTGCCCGAAAGATGGTAAGTGGACGCAGCTCTAACCACTAAAACCCGGCGAGTGCCACCAGTGCCGCCCTTGGTGAGGTGCCCCGGATCTGTTAAGCTAACAGGGCACCTCGACGGCTAGTCAGTCCTGCAAGGGACCGACGCCACTTACACAGAGGGGTAGAACAACCCCTCCCAACGTCGGGACAGTACAATGGGGTGAGGTTCCCATCCTCGCTCCTTGCCCCCTGCTCTTTTGTCCCCTCTTCTTATATGAAGGGTACAAAGAGCCCCCTCGGCTCAATTAGCTTCGCCCAGGGTGCCGACTCACCCTAGGCTACTGAGCCCCACCGCCACGACAAGGCCTGAACCATGGTGGGGGTGTCTGTGGCATCCTAACTCTTTAATGGGTGGCCCGATTTTGATGCGGTTTATTATCAAAAACAGGTTATCTAGCAATGGTTCTTAGGCTATTCAAGGTCTACTCTTTTAGGGGCTGTAATTTAAGTACAGCCTTTTAGTTGTTATATTATAGTATTCATAGTTTGTCATTGATCAGCAACGGAAGAGAACGTTCGACAATTAAAATTAATAAGAATTAAAGCAATATAGTTGTTTCCTACATAAAACAAAGAAATATAACCTGAGCATGGGTCACGTTTTATGTGTAAGGCCGACGTTATATGCTCTAATGTCCCGCCGAACGGCCTATTGTTCTGGTTGACGTTTGATGGTGTTGCCATAACAAAGGATGGAATTGTAATTCAACATTGTTTGGAAAATAATGCATCACCCTGTATAAGATTCAACGTAAATAGGCTAAACTAGATCGATGTTACATCTAGTCTGTTATTTTAAAACCTGTGTTAACCTACCATAAGAGGTAATGCTAATTAGTAGGGGTAGTACCTCTCGCCCACATAATACCGACGTAAAGTGACAACTATGCTGTCGCGTTTTATGTGGTTTGTGAGTTTCCGGTGGCTCATTGGGATAGGGAAAAGGAGAGCAACGCATGTGCATAATCTCTGGTTATGAGGATGTGTATGGGCATCGATAGTCGCCAAAAGGCTTCGACTGCTCGTTTTCCCTCCTATGCTATAAAAATCTTGATTTCAAGCTTGTAGCAGAGAAGTATGATAGTCTATTTTTCCTTTAGATATTCTGCGTATACCCTATATACAAATTATAAGTGTCATCATCGAATGACGTCATAGGACCGTAAGCGACCAACCACAGAGACGCATAAGTAGAGAACATCCTAGGTTATAGGGTAATCGTAATAAGTTTAGGAAAGACGGCCCTATAGGAGAAATAGCCAACACAAAAATGTTATATATAGTTCGGGATAGAATGCGGAAATGGCGTTACTGTCTTGCGAGTTTGTTACCCGACTCGAACGCGATTATTCGTTGGTGCGTAATTTTACGAAAAAAAGTACCTAAGTAGAATTATGCTTTTTTCTTTGCGATTTTTTTTTGTGTTAGCCATCTCTGCTATACGGCCATCTTTCCTAGACTTACTACTGTTATTAATTAAACTAATAATCCGAATTGGGTGATACCAGTGAAAGAAAAAAGCGGCGATACCTATACCAATTGAGTATGTGATGTTTTGAAAGGTTTTCTAAAACAAGGACATTTGAAAGTTTAAACGGATTTTATATCGACGTAGGGATATTTATGTATCCTCTCGTGGTTATATCGTCCTTATATGTTATTATAATTGTTTATGCATAATTTATGTGTGTAATTAGCGATACATCAGTCGCTTAAATAGCGGGATATCCATCTCAGATTAGTATTGGTAGTAATGATGTATAATCGGTAGGATTACTATTTTATAGACATAATAAACGTTGCCGAGTTCACCCAGGATTCGGGAATAGACACACGTTGTCTTAAGAATAATTAACAAATACGCTTTTTATTACCTATAGCGATCCGCCCCGGCTTCGCACGGGTGCAATGGTGATACTAAATATACTACAGAAGGTCTTATATATACACCATTCACAGCTTTTTGTCATTAAACAATAAAGACATGTTTTATTTAGAAGTCACTCTTAAAAAGCGACATAAACATAATTGGCCATGTGAAAAACACTCAACGCTCAAATTTAAGCCTGCAACATTGAAAGTTTGACTCTGTGCAGCCGCTATGTCCCTGCATTTTTAATCTGTAATATCTTCGAAAATTTTCATTTAAATTGCATGCTGTAATGGGTCATATTGATCTTTAAAGCACAGTAACGTAGGTGTTGCTGTCTGTTACCAATGTGTATTGTTATCACAATGCTACTTATCCATTACATTCATACAAACATTTATGCCATCTTCTTGTTTATGATGGTACTATTATTTTTGTGAACATAGTCCTTGTAAATATTTTTTGTGTAAAATAATTTATTAATTTGTTTAATATAATTAATTATATTAGCAGGGCTTTCTCAATAGTTACCATTATCGGATAAGACGTATATAATCTGTATTTGATCAAACAATACTTACCACTACTTTCCAGACGAGAACTTGTCTAAACTTTGACTTATCCTTCATTTGTTTTTCAACATTCTTGATATGACACAACATCGACAAATACCTATATACTTTCCACTACTATTGTGACTTCAATACCTAAATTCAATGTCTCAACCTGGATTTTTTCCTATTTTTTTCGACACTCATATTTCATTCACAACTAAACTTGACTTTGGACTAATGTAAGTACATTCCCTATAATTTCTTGTATACAGTTTTCCCGCCATAACCTTACCCCGGCATGACGTCGCCAAGATTGGCGCCAACATTCTGTGCGGCGTTAGGGTTCGAATGACCTATTTTCAAATAACACACTGGCCTCTTTTGTTAATCTGTAACAAGGTTTATTACATGGCTGTTCCTTGAAATCCAAAGCCTTTTTAATTTTTCTTCTCTTCGTCTTTGGAATAGATACATTTTTAAATAACTTTGTCTGTGGAATTGATAAATTTGTATTTGGAATTCATTCCATATAAGGTTGTTTGGCCGGTTCTTCTTACAGGGCTCGCCTTGGTGCTAGTGGTAACATTTAATGAGCTACTATGTTGATACTATGTTCAATGAATTATTTTTTTAATAACTCATTGCTTTATTTGAAAATATTCGAAAGCACTTAGATGGATATTTTTGAGACCATAGACAACACTTATCAACAAGAGACAAATCCATAGAGATAACTGACAAGTGATGTCAGTTATCTATTTGACCTTAAATCGAGGCTAGGTTAACTAGCTCCGAAAGTAAAATATACTATTAAAAAAACTCATTAACCCGTATACAACTGTAGGTGCCTGCGGTGGATTAAAATGATCATGATGCTACGATAGTAAATCTAACTTAACGATAAGCTGGTACAGTCGGACCGTTTTTCAAATTTTTTTTCATCCGAAAAAGTACACTTGAGAGGTGGTCCCATGATAAGGAAACCAGGATCTGATGATGGCATCTCAGATGAATCAAGGGGAACTTTCTAAAATCGTAGGAGCGACTAGTGCGTTTAATAATTTTTTAATTAAGTATTATAGGACTACAAAAACGCAAAGAATATTAGTAGAAGAACAAGTGTCAAGTTGAGTATAAGTTGTAAGCAAAAAAATTAAGGAAACGCGATTGTTTTATTACTTTTTTTTTGAAGACCGTTTTAATCTTTGTTTTATGAATAAGATTTTTTTTGTTGAAATAAGAATTTTGATTTTAGAATTAAATTCTATACATTTTTTTTGTACATAATTACATATTTCCAGTTCCAGTGTTTTAAGATAAGGCAACAATAGCGGCTCCCTATCGCAGCCAGGAGGCTGATATATGTATGTGTTCTAAGCAGGCGAGTGTACCACAAACATATTCGTCTATACTCTATGAGCTAAACAATGCATCATGATTCATGGGCACCTACTTTCCATGCTAATCAGTCCCTTGCCGTACTGCGTGCTTATCGTTCGGTCCCGTTAGTCGGAACACCTCGTAGAACTATTACATGTACCGCGTGGAACTATATTAGGTATATGCACCGCGTGGAACTATTACATGTACCGTGAGGATCTATATTTCATCATTCATGTATCAATTTTATTTGGCCACATTGAAATCAGTTATGAAGTTTTGAGCATGCTCATAGAAGACGTTACTTGTAGGTAGCTAACTTCATTCGGTTTTTGAAGGGCATTCGGCTTTTGGCCTGTAAGGCATGCGTGCACGACAAATGAATATATTATTATGTATTATGAAATAATACGAGAAAAGGGTAGACAAAATTTTGTCGTGCGCGCACGCTAGCCCTACTGGTGGCCTTTATTGTTCATAGGGTAAAATAACGGCATTGTGCTATTGCTATGTTCAAAATATTTACCATTACTATTTATTTACCATATATCTCATTGTCGCTCATGGATTGAGCATATAATATTAAAATAAATAAAATATAAACATTTTATATTTCCTCATACAAATATACTTTTACTAATTATGATTACAAAATTAAATGTTTACTTACGTTTTCTGTGAGCGGAGCAATTTTGACGTCGTACTTGTCTTCGCGCCAAAAATCCGTCGCAAAAGGCGATATTGTTAGCAAGTTTCCAGAATACAGATACTCCAGTTTCGATGGATTACTAAACGTTGCCAGCAATTAAACAATTGTACACGATCAAAATATCCTTGAAAAAACAATCAAACACCTACGACACTGTACTGCTTGATTTCAATTTAAGATTTTATTTACGAATAAAATCAAATTGCGTTTCGCGCGCAATGTGTTAGTGGTCGTTCTTTTTTTAAATATTTTATCTAACGACAAAAGAATGATATGTATACTGCCAATAAATTTTCTTTTTTTAATTTAAGTATATTTTTATAGTGCTTTATCGGTAAAATGTAACCGAATTGTCTTGATGCCAGATCACAAATGAGTTCTGTACTCGGTGGGTTTCTCATTTAACCCATGACCCTTCTAATTTGACACTTGCATTGACCCCCATTCCGTCAGAAGATTAACTAATCCGACGTTGTCTTCGTATTAAAAGTCAATATTATTTTTATTTTTTGTTGATTAAATCTGCCAACGGTGTTGATTAAGTCTGTCAAATAGGCAAGTCCACGGAGAAGAATCGGCAAGATAAATTTCGGTGAACTAAACAACATGTAATCAATTCTGTTTACCTGTTATTAGCTAACACAGTTTCCATCCTTATCAATTAAATTTTCAATTAAAAGTGTTTAGTGTTTATAATTTTTTATTTATAAAGGCAATAAATTAAGTATAAAATATAAAATGTAATTTACGACAAACTAAACTAATATAATATGTATATTAAATAATAAAACAAATATTTATTAATAATATTTATTTAAAATTATATTAAAGATTAAAATAACATTTTAAATAAAAAAAACCAGTAACTTATATTGTAACAGGTGGGATGTTATTTTTCGGAGAGCTTTTCCTATTATCTCGTCTACAGTCACCGAATAATCCTCGTGATTATTACAAATTTGGAATAAAAATTCGGCTATTACTATTTAATTCGATTGTAATTTGAATCGATTATAATTGAATCGTAATGCACTTGAGTAATTTTATTCGTATTATTGATTTTAACAAGTATTAAAATTAACTTTGTGGATTTATTCTGTGTTTGAATATTTTTTTTTATTGAAGTCTGTTTGCTGCTGTTTAAAATATATTTAATAACTCATTTATCTTATAGGTTAATTATCTAATTATTAAATGTATTCTTCTTAATTATTACATTTCTTTCGTGAAATGTATGACGGACAAGGCTGTGTCGAGTAGATATACAGCTCCTTGGATGACACACAGGGCCCCCACCGCTAAACCGACCTGAAAATGTATGAGAAATATTATTAAAATAGAAAGTTTGGAAAATCCAAAGGTGCACGCCTTTACTCTCATTTTCCAGAGTAAAATTGATTATTTGTAAAAGCTTGTCAGTTGCTTAGTAACGAAAAAACAGTGTAATATAAATGCGCATTTGTTAGTTGTAGGTATCTTAGATTTTATGAATAATAATGATAATTAAACGAAAGTAAATTGAACGTTGTGAAACACGGCGCATTGTTACTTTAGAATTTAGATGATAAAAAAAATACCTACTCCGGTACGATATTTTTTCGACCAATTTCCCTGTCACATAAAAACACATAAACACGGACGCCCACTAAAGATTATTTTTAATGCTATTATTTGCTACTAGCTGTTGCCCGCAGCTTCGCCCGCGTTAACTTAGATTTACAGCCGTACCCGGATTGATGATGATTATTTTTGTACCCAATGTTATTCCTTATAATATCAGCTATCTACCATTGAAAGTCCCATCGAAATCGGTCCAGACGTTTCAGAGATTAGCCGGAACAAACAGACAGACATACAGACGGACAGACAAAAATTGTAAAAAATGCTAATTTGGTAAGTATATAAGTATGCATTCAATAATAAAAACATTTTACAAAAAATTTAAACCGACTTCAAAAATACAAAACTAAAAAGTAATAAAATAACTGTTTCTTTAATTTTTGTGTTTACAATTTATAGTCAACTTAATCTTCTACTAATGTACAAACTGCGTTTACCACGTCATTATAGTTTCTTTTGATATCGGTGTCAGCCATAGTAGGTACTAGGTAGGTAGGGTACAGCAACAAATACGACACCGACAGTTATTTTATTAATTTTTAGTTTTGTATTTTTGAAGTCGGTTTTAATTTTTTGTAAAATGCATTTATTTCTTAAATTTTAGTGATTCCCAAATTCGTCGTCTTGGCGTTCATTGAAGGAGACCTATGTTCAGCAGTGGACGGATAAAGGACGATGATGATGATTACGATGACCGCGACATACTATGGTATGCTACCAAAGCAGATCCTATACAATTGTTACATCGACAAGTAATAAAATGAGCACATCAGCATAATATCATCGAGGTAAAAGAAACCAACCAAATAGGCATTATTGGGAATAACTAAAAAACGGCTTGTCAGATCTTAATAAAATTATTATGGGACCAAATTGGTAACACCAGCTTATAGTCTATAGATGTTAAACAAAATAATATTTATTGAAATATATTTTATGTGTCGGTTATTTAACTACCTTATTTAAAAACTAATATGGTCAACGTCGCCCATTAGCGTCTTACCCTTACTGTGATTAATATTTTCGGCGGAAACAGACGATGGTATCCATGCAAATGGTAGATCGTCAAGTTTTTTAGGGATGTGATTTGCACCACCAGGGTCCCATATAAAACTCAAGGCACATTCCTTAGCTTAAAGGACAGCAGCATAGGTCCATCCGAAAAAAACCTACTAGCACGGTGTTCTTCTTTTTCTTACGTCATTGTATACCAAAATATTCCAATCTGGGACACCCCAAAACTCACCTGTTTCTCGGCGAACACGAACTGAAACTGGTGCTCCCCCTGGTAACCTCCCCAGTAGTGCAGCGCCACAGCACCCACCGCGATCCACAGGAACACGCCCACGAAGTTCATCACTATCTCGGACAGGGCTCTGGAATGTTAAATGTTGCTAGTAAACATTTAGCTTTTACACATATTTTGGGAAAACTTTATTTTAAATCTTTGATGACGAAATGCACGTCGCTAGATGCAGTCGGTGTAGGTGTAGTGAATAAATAGTTATCCTTCCTTGACCGTGATTGCTGTAAAGTATAATTTTTATCACTGGTAAGTGGAGTGATGTTTTATATATAAGTACAGATAGATTTATTAGGTACTGAATGACCATAGAGACTATGGATAGAGGATGATGATGAATGACCATAGATACTGTAAATCTAAGTTCTAAGTTACTGGTAACATCGATTCATGCATATTAAGTGAATATTTTTAATATTATTAACCACATTCCGGGGAATAACTGTAAGATATAATACATTATAAAAACGTGTGGTTTTATAACTTATATACCACAACACTCAATATGACAAATAAACAAACATAAACATAACGCTTGTATTACCTATTAAGTACTGTTCCTCGAAGCTATTCGATATAAATTGCTCAAATGCAAAAAACTTATAGTCTAATTGCCTTTTAGTATTTGGACGTTGCTAAGAAATTTCGGTTTGATAGTCGTGCTCCTAAGATCACATTATAATGAAACAATACCTAAATTTACGGATTTTATCGCGGCTTATTAAAATATTTCAAGTCCGACGTTTCGGATACTTTACAGCAACCATGGTCACGGGAGGACCAAAATCCGCAAAAAATGTTTCATTATAATAAGAGGCACTGCCACTGCTTTGCAGCCGAATTAGGCCGGCACGGGTGGTCCCTCTCGCTCACATAATGCCGGTGTCAAGTGACAGCTATGCTGTCGCGTTTCGTGCGGTTTGTGAGTTTACGGTGGCCCATTGGATAGGGAAAAGGAGGGCAACACATCTGCATAATCTTTGGTTGTGAGGATGTGTTTGGGCATCGATAGTAGCCAAAAGCTATGCTATAAAAAATGAGTGAAATTCGCGTTAACATTAGAAAACAGTATAAGCACTCTGAAAGGCATGTTGATATTTTTACTATATTCTGGATGTTTCCATACCATCACTTAACCATATTCGTATTTCTATTCAACACTCGTTCATATTTATGAGGAAAATACAGAATTTTCTCATATTATCCCATTGTGCCATTTTCAGTCTCCGTCTATATAATATTATCTACGCAGTTTACACGAATTTCACTCTATAATCAACATCTTATTCAAGGATTTTATTACGCTGTAGGTACTAAAATATTTACACTCCCGCGTGAATTTTTGCCGTTTTTATAGTGTCTAATGTTGTACAGATCATAATGGCACTGACCTAACTTATTTAAAATTTCCACTGTTGGAGATTTATTTTTAACGAACGACAAGATGGCCACCCCTCCTGGAGGGGAGGGGATCGTCTACGGAGATCGTCCCATAAACATTCACAATACCTCTTATGCTCCGTCGTTCCAAACAGGAAGGTCACCACTTGCACCAGCGTGTAGATGAGGTAGCCCACGATGACTCCAGACGCGACGATCTCCGCGTCGGGATTCTTCTCCTCGTTCAGGTTCCAGGTACCCCCCACCCCCAGGAACTCGCCATTGTAGCCGGTGCGGTACAGGACCAGGATTACGATGTTTAATACCTGGAATTAAATGTTAATAATAGAATAAACATTTCATAATTATCATTAACTAGCTGTTGCCCGCAGCTTCGCTCGCGTTAACCTAGATTTACAGCCGTATCCGCATTTATGATGATTATTTTTATAGCCTAAGTTACTCTTTATAACGCCAGCCATCTGCCAGTGGCCGGTCCGTGTTGGATACGAGTGGCGAGAGATCGGTCGTCTTGACGTTCTTTGAGGGAGGCCTATGTTCAGCGGTGGACGGATAGAGGCTGATGATGATGATGATGAATATAATCAAATAATTATTAATTCAATTCAAACAAATGCTCAATCAATCACCATGGTCTCATAATAATAATTTACATAATAAGAAATACTTGTTTAATTTACTTGTGGTCTAGTAGATATTAATAATTATAAGGCGTACATATGGATTCTAATTGTGTATTGTTCGTACATGCGTGGCGTGTCATTGGTGTGTTAATTTTTTTATGGCAACACGGAAATAAACAAGCATAAGTTGAAGGGCAGATCTTGGCTATGGAGAATTTTGGAGGAGGCCTTTACCCAAAGGGTTCATACATAGTTCTATGTATATGTAGGTACATATAAGAAAAATATAACTAACATTATTTATGTAAAGTTGCTAATCAAAATATGTGTGAAATAACATTATTCATGTAAAGTTGCTAATCAAAATATGGGTGAAAAGCATAAGGGGCTTTATTATTATTATTATGTAGGTCGAAGTATATCTTGGTAATGCTATTAAGAAGGTTAAGTCATCCGGAAATAAGAAGGAATCTTCTATTTAATGTCTATTTTAGAATTTTTGTTCAATTTCACAATAACAACTACGCGTTTATCTTATTCAATTTTCATTAAATAAATTATTAATAAATAAATAATTTTTAATAAATAAATTATTAAAATGTTTCGAAATTTTGTTATAATTCAAAGTCTAAAAATTTCAAATTCTCTAGAGGCCATTCTAAAAAACGTAGGAGGAATTTTTTATTAAATAAGAAAAAGAAATTAGATATTTTTAACAAAGGTACCAGGCCAACATAAAGTAACAGCTATTTAAGTATCTACAAGAGTAAATTAATGGAAGGAGGTGGAAGGAGTTATAATTCGTTTACACCCAGGACGTCTTCAATTAGCGCTAGTCATGAGGTCAGGAGTCAATCTGTTTAAACAGCTGGTAGGGGCACAGGGTAATGTACCAGGGGGACAGATCCGACCCATTGCTGGGAAAAGACGAGTCGTTATACGTTATTCAAACGTGAGCTTATTTCTTATATACGGGAACATTTATATCATATATATCTATCATAAATATTAATATAATGTGTTTTCTATGTTAGTTGGATAGACGTGCCACCTTATGGCAAGTGGTCGACGTCACCCATGAACATAACTAGTTTACCTGGAACCAGGCAACATAATTCATGTGTTGCATATCCTGAGACATATTAAAGATGTTAAGTCTCGGTGTCAGTAATTTTTGCTGCTGACGGGAGAAACAAGCAAGATGGTACCCATGCAGCCGGGAGCGCGGAACAGCGCATCCCGCCCACTATTGTTGTTTTTAAGTTCAGTTTCAGACCTTTGACCATCTTACCGTTCATTGAAAGACAGGTTAATGAATGATAATTGTCAGTCAGTCTCAGTCTCGGTCTAAAGGTAGTCTGTGCAGTAAACAATTTTAATCGACACGGCAGGAAACGGCATGAATCAATAATGGACAGCACTTCCTCATAATCAACGCGCTAGCACATTCACATCTTCGTTATGGCGGAGAAAGTTTTTTATAATGTCGCCAAAGTATGCCAATGTCAAAAGCTATGTTTATTATAATGAAGTGGTGTTTGTGGTTGATATGATTTAGTAAGAGGTAGTGCCATGCTGCATTGCAGCCGAACTGGGCCGGCACGACCGGGGTTGTACCTCTCGCTCACATGACACCGGCGTCAAGTGACAGCTATGATGTCGCGTTTCGTGCGGCTTGTGAGTTTCCGGTGGTCCATTGGGGGGGATAGGGAAAAGGAGGGCGGCGCATCTGCGTGGCCTTGGTTGTGCGGATGTGTATGGGCGTCGGCGCCGTGAGGCTCCGACTGCTCGTTTCACGTTTGCCCCCTGATTACATAAAAAAATATTATTGATCGAAGTATCTGTGTGTTTGGATGTGAAGGTAACCTTTGGAACTCGTATAATTTAAACAATTCTTTCACCAGTATAACTGAAAGTTATCGCAATCACATGGCTATGAAAATAATCATCATCGTTTAGGATACCGTTGTACGGTTAACGCAGACGAAGCTGCGGGCAACAGCTGCTCGCATTACTTTTTGGAAGTACCAGACCAATTTAAAAAGTTGTTCCCTCCTTCCACATTGAAGGTTTCGCAGTTCTACCAATCGCGTTTGAAAAATTCGTTTAGCATTTTATAGTCTAATTATTATTATTAAGGAAGCTTATTAATAGTTATAATATGGCTATTTGTTATAAAAGAAAGTTTTTTTGCTAATTGTTAATAAAAATCCCGTGTGACGGTGTTTGTTTTACGTCGGTATTACGTGATCTCCGGAATTATCTAATCATTAAATTATATATTATTGAAGTGAAAACTTCTTTAGGCGCGGTAGGCATATTTTTAGATGAGATAAAATCTCTGGATTCGCGACTCCGTTACCACCTGTATGAGACGCTATTTGACGTTTATATGACGTTTGATTTATTTATATAAGATTATGCAATATTTGTTTACTTATGGAAACAAAGTTTCGTCAAACACTAAAATGTCAATGTCATGCGGTCATTTTGTGCGTCGTTTAAATTGTATAGGCTGTCATAATCTTTTACAGCCTGTGTATTATAGGCATTTGAATTTAATTGCTTTGTTTTCACTTCTATCGGCAGTCCCTGCGACTGGGTTATTTTTTTTTACATGTAATTTGTTCTAACTTGAGAGGTAGGATAGTTTTTATAGTTGGAATGAGGAAAGTAATTTATTTTTTATTTTGGGACAGTTGAAACTTGAAACCACAAGGATTAGCTAGTTGTGAATACAAAAGATCTGAATAAAAGGTCAGGTTTCGATCCCCGTGACTACAATCTTTATTCAATACTAGAACTAATCACGTACTAGTATAAATTTGATCACGGTCTGATTGTGGTAAGGAGCTATTGTTTGTCAGATCTGCGCAGTGGTCACGGTTGATGATCATAACGCACTTATGGTAGATCATAACAACTAATATCGGAGATTGCGGCCGGTCAGGTGACACGAGAACGCGGGTTCGAATCCCACCAAGGTATTTGTATGATAAATATATACAAAAAAGATCTCGAATCCCTCCTTGAAATTAAGCGAGGACCGTAAAGGATATGATGAACAAGCTACAATGCCACTGATAAGCACACATTTGCCAGGTTACGTTACTCATGCGTTACTCATCCACCTGTTCTGAATAGATAAAACGTTCGCTCTGTCGCAATTTTGATAAGAACTAATTTCTCATTAACCGACTTCAACAAAAAGGAGGAGGTTCTCAATTCGGCCGGTATTATTTTTATGTATGTACACCGATGTCTCCGTCATTTTAAGATATTAATCATAGAGTCGAGTATGAAGTTGGCCGAAAAACGGTACCGGATACAGATAGATTTTTTTTAAAGAGGGCGGGGGGTAACCGGTGAGGCGGATCACCTGGAGGTAAGTGACCAGCGACACCCATGGACACTCGCTATACTACAGGTTAGCAGGTGCGTTACCGGCCTTTCAAATATGTAAAGATTACAATATGACTAGGAAACGGCTAGTAATGCTAAATGTCTCTTATATTTTTGGTACTTTTCATCTTCATCATCTTTATCCGTCCACTGCTGAACATAGGCCTAATGAACGCCAAGGCGACCGATACTTTTAAAGATAGATTTAGATAATTTTGAATAAGTAAAGTAATCTCATAAGGCTTTCAAGTCTTAGTTTTTTCCAGTAGTTCGAAACCTTTCTTCACTTTTATTTATCTATATTAATTTGTTACACCTCTAATGTTTCCCACCATTGTTCAAGCCTTGTCGTGGCGGTGGGACTCGGTACCCTAAGGTGAAACCAGCACTTAGGGCGAAATAAATGAGCAGAGGGAGCAACAAAAGGGCAGGGGGGACAAGGGGTGAGGCTGAGAACCTCACCCCAATGTACTGTCCCAACGTTAGGAAGGGTTGTTCTGTGGTGCGGGACAACCCTTCTGTGGAGGTGGTGTCAGTCCCTTGGGACCGGTCAGTCATTCATGTTACTCAACAGATCCGGGGCACCTCACCAAAGGCGACATTGGTGGTTCAGAGGTAGTGCCATGCTGCTTAGCAGCCGAATTGGGCCGGCACGACCGGGGTGGTACCTCTCGCTCACATAACACCGGCGTCAAGTGACAGCTATGCTGTCGCGTTTCGTGCGGTTTGTGAGTTTCCGGTGGCCCATTAGGGGGGTTAGGGAAAAGGAGGGCAACGCATCTGCATAATCTTTGGTTGTGCGGATGTGTTTGGGCGTCGGTAGTCGCCAAACGGCTTCGAATGCTCATTGCCCTTCTATGCCATAAAAAAAAAAAAAAAAAAAAAACTCGCCGTGTTTCAGTAGATAGAGCTGCATCCACCTTTCCACTTTTCGGACGCAACGAGTCCCACATACCCGCCTGGAGAGTCCCCACTCCCCCGCGGGATGCCTTAGAGCATTTCCCGGCGTAAAAAAAAAACCTCTTATGTTGAATTTAATATGTCCAGAAACAATGTTTTCCTACCAAACGCATTTTTTGTAAACATCTTACTTCACTACATATAATGTCATCCCCAAGTTATCGTTCTGTTATCGTTAACAAGCGATTATTTTTACGTTAAGGTGTGTCTTATCGTTTTCCAAAATAGGGTCGTCACGAATTAAAACATTACTACTATTGTGTTTCATATTGTATCTGCGTCACTTATAAATTGGACCTTATAATTATTTTGGACTGACTCTTGCATACAGCTTGTGTGTTTTTAGATATATAATCGTATGTAATATAATATATCCACCCTTAATGTCCCGCTGTCGGGCACAGGTCCTCGAAATCAAGCGAGGAGGGTGTTGGGCCATAGTTCACTGATGCGCTGTCCCAATGCGGGTTGCATAACACACATCTTTAAAGACTTGTAATCTCATCAGGCTTCGCTCGGCTTGACTTAAAACCGTATTCGTCTCAATGTAGATTTTATTGGAATATTGCTGAAAGAATTTTTGGAATCAGATGAGTAGGTAGAGAACCTACATCCAATCGTCACCCCTTTATTCTATTTGTAAAGGAAACAATTGAGATTAAGAACTTGTAAACTTTTTTGGGCACCTCGACGGTCAGTCCCCCAAGGGACCGACGCCACCTCCACAGAGGGGTTGTCCCGCACCACAGAACAACCCCTTCCAACGTCGGGACAATTCAATGGGGCGAGGCTCCCGTCCTCGCCCCCTTGCCCCCTGCTCTTTTGTCCCCTCTTCTTATAAGAGGGGTACAAAGAGCACCCTTGGCTCAATTAGCTTCGCTTAAGGTGCTGGGCTCTAGGGTGGGGCTACCGAGCCCCGCCGCCACGTCAAGGCCTGAACCATGGTGGGGAAGATCTTGTAAACGAGTGTATCAAGTTATAATTATATGTATTCCGTGACTCAGATGTAATTGTCTATGATTCTAGTAATATGTGTAATTATTGTTCTATTCTCTGTATTGAAATAGATCTGACTCATTAAAGTACGTACCGATGACTCACTGGTTAAGGAATCCACCCTTTGAACAGAGGTGGGGCTTCGATATCACTATTAATAGTAAATAATATAAAGTACACACTAGTACCTATTTACTTAAATGAATCAAATCAAATTATTTCATAGCTGTCAAATTTAAAAATTAAAAATAAAACATGTTGTGAATAAATAATAATATAGAGTGCAAATAAACTTAAAATATGAAACTCTTACATGTTGCTCTACTTTGTATTAATATTTTTGTGTTCCTATATAAAATGTTGCAAACACTTGGGGCAAAAATGTTATTTCCTGTTGCTGTTGCCCGCAGCTTCGCCCGCGTTAACTTACACAACGTTATATAGCCTATAGCCTTCCTAAAACTGATATAATTTTTCAAATCGGACCATTAGTTCCTGAGATAAGCGCGTTCAAACAAACTCTTCAGCTTTATAATATTAGTATAGATGTGTGGCAGTCGCAATATGCTTTAAAGCTTTAATATTATTATTTTTACTACATTCATGATTTTTAATGTTTTCTGGATTTGTTTTGTTGATTGAGCCACATTGGAATTAAGGCGAGTCGTCGGGACTGGCGTAGCGAGCGTCGCGGCGCGGCGTCTTGTAATTTATACGTGATATATTTTGTGAGACCGTTATTTAATAGTATGTATCTCAAAAATGTGATTTGGTAAAACCTTTTTCCCGTTTCGCATGGTCAACTTGGTCAATTTCGTTTTTTTTTATTCCAGTAATTTTCAATTTTGCAATAATACATATTATATTAATTCTGCAAATATAATTATTAATTGAATCCACCATTTTAGCTTTCTCCTCTTCATATTGAAAATTAGAATAAGAGGCTATACTACGCACGTTTGTCATGTTTCGTTTTGAAAGAAAATGTGATTGTTTCCACTGCAACCCACAAGACAGGCTACGCATTAATTGTCATTTTCTTGCAATGCCATTTTAACACACGTGCGTAGCCTCAGCGTGCGCCGCGGTGGAACCGCGCCTTTATGATTATACCGCCTCTTTGACTAATCAACCAGGTATTTGTTTAACGTGGTGCAAAAATTACTAATACATTTGTTGTCCCTTTCACTTACATGTAGTATGAATGAAACGGAAGCTTATCAGAGATAGCGTCAACTCTGATAGTGTCCATATTGATTGACAAGAAAAACATTATTTTCATACGTTATTATTAAATTCATTACAAAATCTTAAAAAAGGAGGTTTGATTCTGTATTTCTTAAAGATAAAAACAAATTAACCTTGTAAGAAAAGACAACTATATACTTTAGTAGGCGGTGGGGCTCAATAACCTAGGGTGAGCCCAGTACCTTGAGCGAAGCTAATTGAGTCGAGGGGGCTCTTCGTACTCCACTTATAAGAAGAGCAGGGGGCAAGGGGCGAAGACGGGAACCTCACCCCGTTGTATTGTCCCGACGTTGGAGGAGTTGTTCTGTGGTGCGGGACAACCTCTCTGTGGAGGTGGCGTTGGTCCCCTGATGGACTGACTAGCCTTCGCGGTGTCCTGTTTGCTCAACAGATCCGGGGCACCTCACCAAAGGCGTCATTGGTGGCACTCGCCGGGTTTTAGTGGGTAGAGCTGCGTCCAAACTTTCGGGCGCAGCGAGTCCCACATACTCGTGTAGGGAGACCCACTCCCCCGCGGGATGACTTAGAGAATTTCCCGGCGTTAAAGAAAAAAAAAGACTTACTTTTGTGGAGAAAACGAGTTTTGAAATAAATCATAGTTTATTTATTTATTATGACTTATTTATATTTATTTATTTATCTTCCTAGTATTATACCCGCGAAAGTTTGTAAGAAGGTATGGATGTGTGTTTGTTACTCTTTCACGCAAAAACCACAGAATGGATTTTAATGAAAGTTTACAATAACAGCTTATACATCAGAATAACATATAGGCTTATAATACTCCCTGTACGGCCCCGTACTCTCCCGGGAATGGGAATACGCGGGGTAAACGGCGGGGCGCTTCTAATAGTTTATACAAATGATAGCAATCTATACCATGTTCTAGTTTATAAACTAAACTTACACAAATTCGATTAGTAGTGTGATTTACGAGAATCTCACGTCCAATCATATTTACATTTATAACAAAACATCTCAAGAATACAGAAAATAATACCTACGTTAAAAACTCGTTACTTTTATATAATTATAATGTCTTAATTATAATACCTATTTCTTTATAAAAATATTCTTATATACATTTCAGTGTGATATGGGTCCAGTATCTTAAAGTTCAGGAACCGCTGGCACCACTGACAAAACCATACTCACAATTTTGAACACCTTCACCACAATTGTGGCGATCGTCTGGACGGAAACCATTGTCACAATCACAAAATTTAGGTCACAATCTTCACACCGTCACAACCCTTTGTTCTGTGCGTATTTGCCCACAAGTGATACCTTACTGGGTGTAGTATCAGTGTGTTATCAGCGTTATCTTATCTGTCCGACGAATACTAGGACAAACTAACACCTAAGCGATGTCCTAATGTACATGGCAATAAAGAATACTTCCAGGATTTTGTTTTTCGTTGAAATATATTCGTCATATTTTATTTATTTAGATATTTTTTTATTATTTTACTATACACAAGATTCAGGTTACTGTTTTTTAAATCAACGTCCGTTTCATTAGTACTTTTTTATATAACTCATATTGTATCAAAAAATGTGGAACCATTCTCCACTTGCAATATTTACAAACCGATACGACTTAGTGACCTTTAAGATAAGAGTTTAATCATATTTAAATGCCCGCTCTTAGAATGTAAGATTTAAGAAATATTGGTCATCTGTAAAAATAAGAGAATGAAATTCGTTTTAAGACAACAAGCATTGGTGACCCAATATTCTAGGAGTTTTTAATAAATCTATTAATTTATTATTCCCACGATTCGTTAGATAAACATTCATATCACTCAAGCATATTTTAATTGATATTTTAATTAAATAGGAAACTTATCGATTGCATAATAATTATACAATTATTGCATTGCACCTAGTAGGTATCAGTTTTTCCCATTCCCTTATTTATTTAATATTTTATTTTGAATGTTTTTTTTATGTTAGTTGGATAGGCAAACTGGCAAACGTACCACCTAAAGGTAAGTGGTCGACGTAGCCCATGAACATAAACTAGTATACCTGGAACGAGCCCAGGCAACTTATTTATGTGTTGCCTATCCTGAGACATAAGATGTTAAGTCTCGGTGCCAGTAATTACACTGCCTGTCTTGCCCTTTTCTCCGAAACACTGCAAAGCTGTTTCACGGGAGAAACAAGCAAGATGGTGGTACCCATGCAGCCGGGAGCGCGGCACAGCGCTTCCCTCCCACCACCTCTCCGGTGTCTTATCATATATATTTATAAGGATTTACTAATTCCAGGAATTGGGACTTGAAATAACCAACGAGCAAATTGCTGAGTTGGAGTCAGCAATCCACGACATCGATTTCAAGTCAGCAGCGGAACACGAGAAGCGCTTCCGACATGACGTGATGGCTCATGTTCATACCCTGGGAGAGAGATGCCCTAAGGCAGCACCCATCATCCACCTTGGTGCCACTTCATGCTACGTCGGCGATAACACTGACTTGATCGTTCTAAAGCATGGCTTAGAGTTGCTGCTTCCAAGATTAGCAGCAGTGATAAGCTCTTTGGCGAAATTTGCGGATGAATACAAGTAAGTTTTGTTGTATCAGCTAATATATAAAATACTCTTGTCGCGGTGTCTGTCACCAAACTCCTCCGAAATGGCTCGACCGATTCTAATGAAATTTTGTGTACATAATGGGTAGGTCTGAGAATCGGTCAACATCAATTTTTTATACCCCTAAATGTTAAGGGTGGTCCACCCCTTATTTTATTATCTTTTAGAAAAATTGTTTTGTTTTTATTTTTTTATGATGACGATATGGCTGTAAATCTAAGCTAACGCGAGCGAAGCTGCGGGCAACAGCTATACAGCATAACATCTTGACTGTATATTACATTATATATACATTTTTATCTTTTACAAAGTTGACTTAAATAGCTCAATGCGCCTTAAGTGAATACAGGTACAACCAACCACAGAACATTATAGTAATATAGGTACAACCAACCACAGAACATTATAGTAATATAGGTACAACCAACCACGGAATATTATAGTAATATAGGTACAACCAACAGTTCGTCAACTTGCAAATGCTAGCCCTTATTGGATTTTTGTTTGTTGACGAATCTCTCAACCGTAAGGTGATAAAAGCTTGTATCTATGAAATTCTGTAAATGCGTGGAAATTGTTTAAACTGTTTTATTTCTTCTTCTGCCTAGCCTTATCCCAATTATGTTAGGGCCGGCTTCCAGTATAACTGCATGCAGTTGGGTACCAGTATTTTAAATAAAGCGACTTCCTATCTGACCTCCACAATCTGGTAACTGGGTAATACGATATCCCGTGGTAGGACTGGTTGTCAGACTTTCGGGCTTCTGTCGACCCGTAACGACTGTCAAAGATCCACGAATGACAGCCGGGACCAACAGCTTAACGTGCTTTCCGAGGTAAGGAGGAGTCTCAGTATGTAAAGATGGTCACCCATCCGCGGACTGACCCCATCAAGCGTAGCTTAACCTGATGGATCGGCTGTTATTACTTATGTTTATAATATGTGTGTTTTAGTTTAAAATAAATAGTTCCACACTAAAGAGTCTTTGCAATAATTTTTGTCAAGGGGATATGTTTGAATTTAAAGTTAAAACATTGGATAAAATTAAAACATAACAATATTATTCTCTAGAAAAAATATATATTAATTATTAACTATAAAAAGAAGTAACAAGCGTCCCCACCATAGTTCAGGCCTTGTCGTGCCGGTGGGGCTTAGTAGCCTAGGGTGAGCCGCTGCACCTTGGACCTTTAATGGAATTAAGCCAAGGGGGCTCTTTGTACCCCTTTATAAGAAGAGGGGGCAAAATAGCAGGGGGCAAGGGGCGAGGATGGGAATCGCACTCCGAATTGTACTGTCCCGACGTTGGGAGGGGTTGTTCTGTGGTGCGGGACAACCCCCTGTAGAGGTGGCGTCGGTCCCCTGAGGGACTGACTAGCTGTCGAGGTGCCCTGTTTGCTCATTAGATCCGGGGCACCCCACCAAAGGCGGCATTGGTGGCAATCGCCGGGTTTTAGTGGGTACAGCTGCGACCACTTACCAACTTTCGGGCGCAGTGAGTCCCACATACCCGCGTGGGAAGACCCACTCCCCCGCGGGATGACTCAGAGCAAAAAAGAGTAACCAGCGTAAGGCATATCTTAATAATTAAAATAAGCAAAAAAAGTCAACTTTTAGCAATTATAATTAGTACCGAAATATCTTTATTGAAAATACAAAATACGCTCAATCTAATTTCAGGTCAGTGCCTATCCTGGGATTCACTCATCTGCAACCAGCTCAGTTGACAACAGTGGGCAAGCGGGCGTCTTTGTGGTTATATGACCTTTTGATGGATGAGCGTGCTTTGTCTCGGGCCAAAGAAGATTTGAGATTCCGTGGTGTCAAAGGAACTACTGGTACGCAGGCTTCCTTCCTCCAACTGTTCAAAGGAGACAGTAGTAAAGTAAGAGCTCTAGACAAGAGAGTCGCTGAATTAGCTGGTTTCGACAAACGATACATTGTAACTGGTCAAACATATTCAAGAAAAGTTGATTTAGAAGTTATTTCAGCATTATCCGGACTAGGAGCTACAGTCCACAAAATGTGCTCAGACATACGCATATTGGCATCCCGAAAGGAACTCGAAGAACCGTTTGAGGCTTCTCAGATTGGATCAAGTGCTATGCCCTACAAGAGAAACCCCATGAGATCGGAGCGCTGCTGCGCCCTTGCCCGACACTTGATCACTCTCCACGCAAATGCTGCTAATACACACGCTGTTCAATGGATGGAACGTACTCTTGATGACTCGGCGAATCGCCGTCTAACTTTGGCGGAAGCATTCCTTACCGCTGATGCTACATTATTGACTCTTCTTAATATTTGCCAAGGTTTAGTTGTGTACCCTAAAGTGATCTCGCGCCATATTGCCCAAGAGCTTCCATTTATGGCGACCGAGAATATCATCATGGCGATGGTTCAAGCTGGCGGTGACCGTCAAGTTTGCCATGAAAAAATAAGAGTTCTGTCGCATGAAGCTGGCGCTGTAGTTAAACAACAAGGAAAGGATAATGATCTTATTGATCGCGTGAAGAGTGACAAGTATTTCGCTCCCATTCTACCCCAACTTGAGAAAATCCTTGACGCTTCTACCTTTATTGGCCGAGCTCCAGAACAAGTAACTGAATTCTTGGAAGAGGAAGTAGATACTGTTATTTCTAAATATAAGGATACATTGTCTGAAGTAGAGAAACCTGTTACTTTAAATATATAAATACTTTGCATAAAAGTAATAAAACAATAAATGTATGAATAAAATATTTATTTACATTAGTTTCATATAAAAATAATAAAAAATGACTCCTCTTCGTCAAGTCTACGCTACACTAGATAATGGTAACTGCGTTCATTCAACCTCTAAGACATTGCTTTACAAGCACAAGCTTCATAAGAGTATGCGTAATAAATAACTATGAATTAACATTAAAACAAACAAATAAATAAGCCTATAGCATATAAGAGACTCGAATGAATTAAGTTCTTGAATTAAAAACGCTGTAGGATGTCCGTGATCACATCATATCACAATAGATGGCACTTAGTAATTCGTATTCCATTACATGTTAAATGTTATCAAAGCGTATTAAGAAGTGTGTCTCCTTGACATGCTGGGCCCTGGCTGGGCCAGTTACAGGCACCGATGTTGGAGTCAAAGCTTAGCTGAATTGGGCAGTTGAACACGTGCAGCGTGAATCTTTCTTTCGTGCAGTCCCATTTGCACGAGTAGAATTTGTTACAATGTTTCGGATGACGGAAAAGACCTGCTCTCTTACAATCAACTGAGCCTTGTAAAGTCTCGTCATTGCCTCTCCAACCTCCTGGTCCGTAACGATTAAATGATTTAGTATCAACTTCAACTGTTTCAGAGTCCTCTTCATATGGAGCTGCACTTACTTTCTCTAGTAAAACTGTTTGATAAGTAGGGGCTATGGTCACTGCGTTAACGCGTGGCCTTATTTTTATGATTCTTTCAGTTGATGATTTAATAGGAGTACTGGATTTTATCCTTTCTGAGACGGTATTATAAGCGGAAGCGATCTCCACGTTAATATTAGAATCCTGGTAATCTTCATAAAATGAGTCGTCTGGGACAATAATTGGATTAAATGAAGTACTGACCAAGGGAGAAATAGTTGTTACAGTATAGCTTGGTGTTACTCTAGTAGATTTCTGTACGATATCTTCAGATTCTATTTCCTCAGTAAGATGTACATTGGGTTTTCTTCCCTTTAGAATTACAACAGGAGATTGGCAACTGCAAACAGCTCCTAATTTTCTTACAAGGAGAGGGTTGAAGTCGTTTAATTTAGTTACTACAGCCACTTTTGGCCTTGTTCTTCTAAATGGTTTTGATGAAGTTACCTCAATGACATCGAGGTCATCATCAGATTCAGCTAATTGGGCTTTAGCAGATTGAATAACTATATTTTGTTTTCTAGCTACTGTAGAAACGTTTTCTCTGTAAGGATTATACCTGATTTTAGGTCTAGCTGTTGTGTACTGGTATGTTTCAATGTTCTGTTGATTTGTTTCTTCTAATGGAGCTATATAGTCAGGGCCCTTAAATACTCGTTCTGAGTTACGTTCGTAAGAAACGGTAGATACAGGTGTCGTTGATGTTACACTGGGTCTTACATATATTGGTTTCGTAACTCTTGAATATGTTGATGTGACTGTCTCAGGAGGCAAATAATTGATCGTGCTAGATAAAGCAGGCCGAGGGTTTGAGTATGTGGTTGAAACCAATCCAGCGTTTGTGCCGACTGTCTCAAAACCTAATACATTAGATTTTGCTGTCTCAACAACAATGTTTTGCTTTCTAGTGGAATAAGTAGGGGCGCTAGTTGACACAGTAATGTCATTGTATATTTTGTAATCACCATCCGATTTGGGAAGGTCTTCTGTATAATCAAATTTGGTTACAGTTTGTTTTACAGGTGGTAGGTATTCGAGCGTATTTAGCTTAGGTTTAGCTGTTGATGGAGGTAGATAAGTGTTCTCTAATGGAGGTAAGTATTCAGGTGCATTAGTAGATGTGTGGATTGGTGTAGATTCTGCAGGTGGTAAATATTCTGGTGCTTTAGTTGAAGAAGTTATTACCACTGTTTGTTGTGTAGGTGGGAAGTACTCAATAGTCTTAACCCTGGGTCTAGCTGTCGTAGATGGTGTATAAGTATTCTCTACGGGAGGTAAATATTCCGGTGCCTTAGTTGAAACTTGTATGGGAGTCGTTACTGAAAGAGGCGGTAAGTATTCTTCTGCCTTGTAACCTACTTGTATCTCCGGTGATTGATTTTCTACCCTGTTGTAATTAATTACTTTTGTTGTTGGGTATGATGCGGAAGATTTTTGGAAGTTCGTAACTTGTTGGTATTCAATCTGAGGCTGAACTTCTACAGATTCATATGTTACTTTCTTAGGGCTTTCATAATCAGTGTAACGATCTTCATAGACGAGGACAGAAGGCGTTGTAGAGACGAAAACTGAAGACTTTTCATTTCTATATTGAGAGTTAACATTGCCATTAACATTTGGTGAAAATGATTGGCGGAATTCTTGTCTTGAAACAAGACTTGCATCTGAAAACTTTTGTGTGTACTTTAGAATTGGATTCTCATTAATAGTAACACTGGGTTGTTCATAGGTTATATCAACTCTTGGCGCAGAAGTCGATGTTACTATTGTTGGAACATAAGATTGCTGTACAACTTTTTGATTATAGGATTGTGGTACCGATGGCGAAATTCCAGTTTCAAACTTTTTAATTGGTCGTGAATATTCGTATCCTGAAATTGACGAGTCGTGGTAAGTATTAACACGTGCAGCATCAACAGTATGGATATTTTGCTCACTGAACGTTGTAGGTTGTACAGTAGTCTGAATTGAAAGCACAGGGCGTGGTGTACTGTATATAACAGTTTGTGGCTGCTCGTATCCAATGTCTAACGTTGTGCCATAGTTTTCAACTGTGATATCTCCTCTTTGTTGTGTTTGTTGTTTGTTAGATTGGGTGTATTTGAGGAAGGGGTTTTCGTAAATTGTTGTAGGCGTTACTGAAAACGGACGAACTGTAGAAGTGACGATCGTTTGCGTGTTATAGCCATTTTGTTGGTACACAGTAGGTTCAACATATTCTGTCACCGATGGACCTGTTGTGTATTTAATTACTTTCTTAAATGGCTCTTCGGTAACGGGTGTAGAGTATTGGTATCCACCATTGCTTACATCGTGCACGGTCTGTTCACTGCGGCTATAGCTGTATGGTATTTGTTTAGTGACAGTAACTAACGGTGAAGGTGTAGTATACGTTATTCCGATATCCAATTTTATGTTTGGCACTGAATAGTCATACGCCTTGGACTCAATCGATTTTCCTGCATTATAATCGCCAGTGAACACTCTTGATCCTTGATTATAGCTTGATACCTGAACTGCGGGTGTATACTGTTTAACAGCGACTACCGATGGTTTTACAAAGGTAACAGCTGGTTGATTATATGTAAACACTTGCTTGATACTTGTTCTAGGCGGTTCTGGCACATAAATCGATTTATAAGTAGTGACCGTAATAGGACTTTCTGTAGAAGTTATAGTAGTAAGCGGGGTTGTGCTGTATGTATATTCACCCTGGTTCTGGAAGTTTGAACCAACGTGGGTTATTGAAACGTCTGGTTCGATTACGACGCTAGAGTGCTTTTGATAAGTGTCTTGATCAATGTCAATAAGTGTAGTTTTACCTACATAACCTATATTTACAGTATCATAGTCGTCATTGGTGTTAACTCTTGCAGGTCCATCTTCAAACGGAATAGCTGGTTTTGGATATTCATAGCCACCATGACTATCTAAGTCAAATCTGCCATCGTACCCTTCAGTGGTTGAAACGTATGGTTTGTCCGTGTGATCGTAAGGTAAAGCAGGCACAGAAACATGTTCGTAAGGCTTAGCGTGATCTCCGATTGGGTTATGAATGTAACGTCCTCTGTCGTCTTTTTTATAATATGCACCACTCTGGTACCTTGTATCATATTTTGGAGATACTCCAGAGTAAGCATCGAGACCCTTATATTTTCCGTTATCAGTCGCTTTGTATTGACCTGCGTCACTTGGTCTGAATTTTCCAGCATCACTCGCAACATACTTGCCCGTCGCTGATGCTCTATACTGACCAGCGTCACTAGGCCTGTATTTCCCAGCATCGCTGGCAACGTACTTACCAGTTGATCCCCTGTACTGACCTGCATCACTTGGTCTATATTTTCCAGCATCACTAGCAGCAACATACTTTCCAGTTGCAGATGCCCGATACTGACCAGCGTCACTCGCTCTATATTTGCCTGCATCATTAGCTACATATTGCCCAGCCTGTGCTCTATATTTTCCTGCATCACTAGCAATATATTTGCCAGATGCCTGATACTGACCAGCTTGACCCGCTCTGTACTTGCCAGCGTCACTTGCAACATATTTCCCAGCAGCGTCAGCTCTATATTTTCCAGTATTTCCAGCTACATATTTACCAGAATTGCCGATTGCTGCGTTGACTTGTACAGAATCGCTGGAACTAATTAATTCTGCATTGTCTTTGTCACTGAATCTGTAATCGTCTAAGATTAAGGACCCACTTGCATATAGCTCTCCATTTGAATAATCGGTAGCCCCTACTAATCCTTGATTTATAGTTTCAGCTGGTACAACATTATATGAGATACCGCTGGATTCACCTTGGGTACCTATCACTGAATCTGTGAATCTTCCATCGATTTCAAACTCTTCAGATGTTTGAGATGCTGCTTTGGCTGCTTCCTGAGAAGCGATGAAGTTAGCATCAAGTTTGTCGTCACTAGTTAGTAAACTGTTTTGGATTCCAACGAGATTGTTAAGAGATGCACCGGAGACTAAACTCTGATGGGCAGCTATATTTACGGAGTCTGCAGTTTTTCCTTGGAATGCTGCAGCACCTGAAAATTGAGAAATATAATGATAATTACTAAAGATTGATACAAGGTATATAAAAAAGTATTCTAGTTGAGATAACTAAACTGGCCAAACAGTCTGACGGTGGTCAACGTATTAAACACACAGTATTATTTGTATAATACTGTGTGTTTAATAATTTGTATTCTCTTAATATTTGTAGTGGGAAATGGCTTTAAAATTACCTCCTAGGGCCGCTCCTGAGAACCCAAAGGCTTCAGCCTCGTATCTGCCAATGCCAGCACAGGCTGGCACGAGCCAGGGCCAGTCGCACGTTAGACGAGCCGGGTCGAAACCGAGGCCGAAGGGACAGCGGAACTCGTAGGCTGTCAGCGGTGACTTCCCATGGTCCAAGCAGGCAAAGAACCAACGGCAGTTCTCCGGATCAACGTAGTAACCTGAAAATAAATATTTTTATTATAATCGCATAATACTCTTTTAAACACAACATATATAAGAATTATTATAGGTAAGTATTTGAAATTAAGTTTTGGTACATATAGCTCCTAGGGTTTTTTATTTAAGATCACCAAAACGGATACACCATCACTAGGAAGGAGCCTAGGACTTCTTTCTCCTTTAGAAATTTTAATTTGGCCAGTGTCAATCAATTATTGTTTTATGTGTTTCAAATGGAGTTCTATTTGAGAAGTTCTCTTGTGGAGATATTTGAGTAGGTACTGTTTCTATTACGTTGTATGTTATACCAATTATCGGTAGCAATTGCCTATTTAAGAATTGTGCCCATCTAACGTTCCTATACGTTATCAAACGATGTAGTAGAAAAATACATCAAATTCCTCACCTTCAACCTCTGGACATATGAACCTGGTGCGCGGCACGGGCGCAATCTCCGAGGAGCCAGGACAGGCCTGGGTGTCGGGCAGGCTGCCAGGCCACACGCACACCTCGTACCGGGAGTCGAACGCCAAACCAGCGGGGCAGTCGAATTCGAATACCTAAACATAAGTATCATCATGTTACTCCATAGTAACTCGCGATTTCTGCATATAAGAGTACAACAGTCGGCCGTCATCTTCAGAATCATATAAATTCAAAAGGAATCAACATATTTTCCTGCTTCGGTGTAAAGTTACTGGTTTTAAGGCTTATATATGAAAGATATATTATACAAGATCATCATATTACAAAGAATTCAATCCTGCAAAACCGTACAGCATACTTAGTAGTGCAGTTGGCAGCAGTAAATTCATTTAGTTTTTGCGCCTACATCATTTTACGAGCAATGTTCTAAAACAACGTAAATAATTGGAAACGAACGGAGCATCAGAATTGAGTTTTATTAAAAAAAATGTGAACAATGCAAGATTATAGAGACAAACATATCAATTTGTTCTTTATCTTTTTTACAATTTTTCGCCTTTCTTTTTTGGGTTTCTTCTTTAAATTTAAGAATATTAAGGGCTTCTACCTTTATAGCCTAGCTCTATACGAATAGCCGCCATGTTTAGTTTAGGACCAAGATACTCACAGTGTAGTCGGGAGAGAGCTGGTCGAATTTGACGCAGCGGTAGAACCGTGCGCACGAGCGAGGATGCACGAAGTACCCTTGGCGGGAGCAAGAGAACTCGGTCCTCGTGTCCTGAAAAATTGTAACATTTGTTAGAACATTGTATAAAACATTATCATCTAGAACAAATTTATATTTCTAAAACATATTTAAAATTTATAAATCATTTTGAATTAGGTCGAATATAATAAATTAATATGTTTTTTTTTTCAGAATAATTTGAATATCAAGGACCAATAGTATTTAATCTCAGTGTAGTTTTTACTTTTATCAAGTTTCGAATGAAAATGAAAAAAATCGAAAGAAAATTTTGCACTTAATATTCTGTTTCTGCACGGTTAAATCACAACTTCTTAGTGGCATTTTTAGGGGCTTTCTCTTCATGAGGAACTGTTACTGTTTTTTTATTCTTACCTCTCTTATGGAGTGGATGACGCCATCGGAGTCGACGACTTGAGTAATGCGGTAGGGAGACACTTGAAGAGCGTCTAGTGCGCGGACGTTACTGGGGGCTGACAGAATCTCGTTCTCAAGAGATCTAGAAACATACAAACTTTTAATATCTAGGAACTATTGTAAACATATTGACCTAAAATGGGGTTTGACACGTAACGTGGGGTGAAGTCCTACATCATGTTATCAGCATGTTATCGTCCTCTGCCCATAGGCCTTAATGAACGCCAAGACGGCTCGCATCCAACTTGGCTACTGCACTATCCGATAAAGACATATACTTGGCCATTAAAGTTTGGCGTACCTTTGAATTTTAGACCAACAGGTGCTTATTTACTTCTGACCTGAGGTAATGCTCAGGTCGCGATGATATAGAGATAGTTCCAAGATTCAAGAAACATCTATTGGTTCCCCGTGGCAGTTAAATTGACTCGAATGCCGTGACGGTAAATATCATGATGCTGCCATTACTTCATTTTTTTCCATATTTCGTGATAGATTTTTAATTATGACTACTTTTTTAAGACTTTTTTTATAGCATTTATAGCATTTTTTATTTGCTCGTTTGCCCCCAAACGAGCAAATAAAAAATCAAAGCCTATTGGCGACTATCAACTCCCATACACATCCGCAAAACCAAAGATTATGCGTTGCCCTCCTTTTCCCTATCGAGCGAGAGGTACCACCCCGGTCGTTTCGGCCTAATTCGGCTGCAAAGCATGGCACTAACTACTAACTTATGATTAGTAAATTTTTGCTCACCTTAACACAGCCGCCCTTGGTGCCCTGCTCTGTTGGTTCAGGACCTTGGCAAGGGCGGTCCTTAGCGAGACCCCACAGGGGGTCTCATCGTCACGGTCAGCGTCGTACAAGGCCAGGCCAGCGAGGCCCCTGACGCGGGCGTACTTCCCCTTCACGTCCACTGACGAGGAGTCCTCAAAGGAGATCCAGGTTTTGTCCCTGAAATTGAGAATGTTATGTTAGTCATAGGCGAAGATCGTGATCAATTTTGGCAAGATCCTAGTTTGCCAGGTTTGAGTCCCGCGCTGTATTTTTTCAAGTGGTTTATGAATGATATCAGAACACCATTGGCAGGCGAGCTACTTGATGGCATGCTAATATCACCCTGATTTCACAACGATACGTTGTTGATCTCGAAAAGTAAGATCGTAAGCCTCATATCATCAGCAATCCATCCACTACTCGAAATTTTCTATCGATAAATCACTCCTCTCACCAATGTCGTATAACGTTGTCACTAAACGTGGCAATAACAAGAAGTACATACTTAAAAGCATAAGGTGCTGACAGATCCTGGTCTCTCTCCAAGGTCCACTTTCCTTTGCGCAGCTGCCTGCAGAGTTCGGATTGGTCGATTTCCTTCGGTTCGTCTTCTTCGGTTGGACTTCCTGGTGTGCTGAGGGTCTCGTTCTGGAGGGTGAACTGACGGGCGGTGGCTGGCAGACTTATCACCACCTTCGACGCAGGGACTCCTAATCCAACTACCAAGTCTACTACGGAGTCCTGTAAGGAATTTAATGAATTAACACTTATTATTTACAGTAACAGGGATCTAATTATTTTGGCCATTTAGAGTTTATTTATATCACCCAAACTTAAAAACTCAGTCAGTCAAAATCATTGAAATATATCTCCTCGTTTAATTTCGAAAAGTTTGAAAAATTTTTTAAACATTTTTAACTTTTTGGACCTTGGAACATTTTGGAACTATTTTTTTAATACTTACAATTGGTTGTCTGTAAAGTTGGTTCACGAACGATAGTTCAACGTGACAACGTCCATAACATAACGCAAATGTATAATGAGCGTAACGGGACAATGAGCGTTACGGGACATTTAATGAAAATGCAGCCGGCGTTCATCGATTTATTAGACGCTGTCAAGTCAATAAATATAAATTGTCCGCGAAAGTTTTTCTTTTCAACCTTATTAAAAATTGGCAGTCACAGGGACCTCCGATAAAAGTGAAAACTTATAGCTTAAAATAATTTTAATTATAAAAAAAAAAAATTCATAATGACGTCATAATGTCGCATTAGTATGTCGGTTACGTGAACCTAAAAGTAATAAAATTTTACACTACCAAAAAGTGCTCAACGCTGAAGAATCATGCCATCGTGCAATAAATTTAGTTCAAAGGTAGCACAGGTTGTGTTTACTAAGATATAGATTCTTGTAGGCAATTTTCAATGTAAAATTAGTATTCAATATTCGATAACCACGCTGACATAATAAAGACCAAAAACAATAACATACATAAAAATATGTACGTCACCATTTTTGTCATGCAAATTAGACATAAGCGCCGTGTATTCCGCAATTAAAAAACTAAAATCAACAGTTTCGACCATAATCCATAAAATTCGGCCATTTTTAAAGTTCACTAGCATAACATCCGGCAACCATTTTGAGATGACAAATTAAATTAAGTCAAAATGAATCATGTTGTGTTGTGTGGACGTGACACCTACAGACCATAACACTCATATTTGCACACATACCAAGGCAATTATATTTTTTTAATAACCTACATAAAATTTGGTAAGATGACCTAGTGTCTATGAAAGTATTTTTTATTCTAATGCAATTTGATAATTACAAAAAATATTTTTGTTGAAAAGTTGGCTTGAATTTTTTTATTTCTAGGTATTGAAAAGCGCGGTTTTAGAGCCGAAGCTAATCTAAGGCCATTAAAATGTCGCTAAAATTTAAATTTTCATAAATAAAATTTTCTATTATATACGATTTAAGTTTTTTAAAAAATGCCGTGATTAAAATTTATGTAAATTTAATTATGTCTATTGAATGTTAATATGTTCGACAAATCATTCATAAAATGTATAAATATTACATTAAAACAATAATTAGATAGAAAGGAGACGGTCCAAAATTGTATGGGACGTTGGTCTACTTTTGTACATGTAATGAGATGAAGGAAAGAAAATATTGAAACAGTTTTGATTTGTTTATATCCATGAATTCATCTCAATTTCAGTGGAAGAATAATTTAATGTTTCCAAGATTTGCAACACTACATGTATAAAAAAATGGCGTATGGCGTATATTCCTTGTTGTTAAATGTCAAATGTAAGGAATTATGTCATTGTTCGATATGCATCTGTCATCATTTGGTTTGTCATTTGTCAGAAATGACATTTAGTAAGTAATAATCATCCATGAAGTTAGGAAATAAGAGGAGATGCCCCTTTCTTTAAACTTACAGCTGTAAGTGACTGCCTGATCCGCCATCTTGAGTGCCCTTTTCATAGTAGTATTCTCCATATAGTTTGTAGTTTTGCTCTCAAAACCCTGGCAATGGTAGCCATGTTATGTGCCGATTTGAGTTGTAGGTTACACCTTTTTCTCGTAGGTATGCCCAGTCCTTCTACATATATTAATTCTATGTTATCATCCGTCTGAAGGGCGCCATCTTCATTAATAATTGCCAACAAGTTAAAAAACTTGAAATATATTTTTATTTTTTGCATGTAAATTACTTTCTTAAACTAATTTATTTTATTTTTAATGAAATCTATGTATTTTTTCTCTATTTATGGTACACTGTACAAGACCAGGCCAGAAATGGACCGTCTCCTTTATAATTTTTGTAATATAAACTTATTTGACTTTGGACTCGGAAGATGTAGGAATGGTACATCTTATCTATCTTTATTTAGTTATTTAGTTTATCTATATAGTCTTTATATAGTTATAGTTTATACAATATCTCTGTGCGTGTATGTCATAGCCTCCTAAACAGCTGGGCCGATTTTTATGAAATTTTTGTGATTGATCACTAGAATTGAATTGAATTGCTTGAATCCGCTCGTATTCAAGAATGGTTTATGTTCACAATTTAATAATTTATGAAAAAATATAATTTTATTTTATTGTGAACTGTTTGACGGCTGTCAGATAATAAAAAGTAGCTGCCCCGGTGATCGCGGGTTAGAATCCCGCTAAGGAAGGACATTTATTTCGCGGGTTAGAATCCCGCTAAGGAAGGACATTTATTTCACGGGTTGGAATCCCGCTAAGGAAGGACATTTATTTCGCGGGTTAGGATCCCGCTAAGGAAGGACAGTTATTTCGCGGGTTAGAATCCCGCTAAGGAAGGACATTTATTTCAACTCTACAACTCTGTTTAAATTATTATGACCGACGCATCGCTCTGACAATTTAAGAAGTTTTATATATATTTTTTTTGTATTTTTACGAAGTTATGAAGACAATAAAAAACCGGTTTTATACCTTAATTGCTCTTAATTGTTTTTAATATGTTTAAATAGCGCTATGGTTATAGTGAACTACCGGTGTAGCCGCTATTAAATAAAGGTCAGATTCATAGAAATATTACTTATTTTTAATATCTGTGGTCAGATTAGTTTATTTTTTATTTATAGATTTAGCCGTATCCGGGGTGATGATGATTATTTTATGGCCTGTCACTCAGTGTTAACTTAGATTGTAATGGGAAAAGATTTTTTTAAATCGATCAAATAGTTTTAGAATAGAATAGAATATGTTTATTTCAGGCAAACGTGCCCATATAATATAGTTAGTGTGTTAGTTACAAAATGAACTTATAAGTATGTTAGTCGTGTTTTTTTTTGACAATAAATGTATATATATATATATATATATATATATATAAACCGATTCATATACACACACACACACACACACACACACACACACACACATATATATATATGTGTGTGTGTGTGTGTGTGTGTGTGTGTGTGTGTGTGTGTGTGTGTATATGAATCGGTTTATAAATTAGTATACACTAGTAATGTGGTAAGCAGTCAGCATCAGAGAAGTTTTGGGTTCCACGGGCTTTTAAGCCACGGCCTTAAAGGACCCATTATTAGGAAAAATACGTAGGTATTTTTAGGTGTCTTTTGTATTATAAACATTATGACTGTTTTGGTGACATTAGTTATTATTGTATGAAGTGTTGCTCGGCCGGAAGAAGATCTCCGTGCGATGGCCGGTCCGTGTCGGGGGCGAGTGGCGAGGGATCTGCGTTTTGGCGTTCAATGAGGGACGCCTATGATACTATGGAGGGTGGAATTTATTTCGTGGAAATCTTAATTATTTTCTATAGGGAAGGCACATCAACAGTTCAATCATTGCAAAGAATGGTGGTACATTAGTTGACGCACTCTGGCACGAATTCAACCATAGTCTCAGATGGAGTTGCTTTCGTTCATATTCCATCTATCTTACATATTATGCAAACAGAAACAGTTTTAAACCGCTTCCACTAAGCAGGTTGTATAGCAATAATCATTATATGTATTAAAAACCGATATTTATTAACGAGTTCTTAATTATAGATCAAAAGATTAATATCGAATTTACATGATAACATTCTGTTAATATTCGCAAATATGGCCATGACTGTTTTTTGTAGGCTCATGACATTTATATTAAAGCACCAATGTGATTTAACATTTGTCTACCAAACAAAACAATATAGTGGGTGCGCTTCTGTAGCTTTGTGGTACCACCATGGTACCACCATCTTACTTGCTTGTTGTGTGTTGTTTTGCTAAGCAAGTTTATTGTGTGTCACTATTATACAGATCACATACTTCTAATGACACTATCAACTTATCCCAAATATACGGAAACGTGCATGCTAATGTAATTTTGCCTTTGCCTTAAAGATCGCAGATTCCCTTTATTATTTATAACATTTTGCTGCCCAGCAGGAAAAACAGACTCCAAGACTGCGCAGGCATATTGCGCTGATAATGTGTCTGACACAGCAGTAAGAGTGCCATGCTGATTTGCAGCCGAATTGGGCTGGCACGACTCGGGACCTCTCGATCACATCACAACACATCTGCATAATCTCTGGTTGTGCGGATGTGTCGCCGATAGTCGCCAAAAGGCTTCGACTGCTATTTTGACCTCCTATGCTATAAAAAAGTACTATAAAAATACTTACGGTATTCATCATGTCCCAGAATCCACTCAGCCTGCTCGGGTGGTAGGTCATTTTCTTCACCACACCCAGAGCGTGGGTGTTTACCATCAGCAAATCGGTTTTCTTCACCAGGGTCCTCAGGTCGTAGTACTTCGCCAACAGCTCGGGATGGGCTGGGAGGGCGAGGTACAGGGGGCCCCCTCCGGAGGCACTGAGGGCCCTCTTCGCCGCCTCCACGGTCTCTGTGACCTTGGTCTTGTTGAAGGACCGGTGGGCATCGTATATCTCCAGACCTTGCACATTCTTGGACTTCAACAGACCAGCTAGATCCTGGAAAAGTATAAAGGTATTATTAGAGGACTTTTGGATAAGTGACGCAGTATCACATTATGAGTAAGTAGATATATTTGTTTGTTACCACTACTTGGCAGTGGTTCTATTTCCGCCACCATGGTTCAGGCCTTGACGTGGCGGTGGGGTTCAGTAGCCTAGGGTGAGCCCAGCACCTTGGGTGAAGTTAATTGAGCCGAGGGGGCTCTTTGTAGGTACCCCTCTTATAAGAAGAGGGGACAAAAGCAAGCAAGGGGCGAGGACGGGAACCTCTTCCCATTGTACTGTCCCGACGTTGGGAGGGGTTGTTCTGTGGTGTGTGCGACAAGCGTGGTGCGACGCCACCTCTGTGGAGGTGGCGTCGGTCCCTTAGGGGACTGACTAGCCGTCGAGGTGCCCTGTTTGTTCATTAGATCCGGGGCACCTCACCAAAGGCGGCATTGGTGGCACTCGCCGGGTTTTAGTGGGTAGAGCTGCGTCCACTTACCAGCTTTCGGGCACAACGAGTCCCACATACCCTCGTGGGTAGACCCATGACTCCCCCGTGGGATGCCTCAGAGCATTTCCCGGCGTTAAAGAAAAAAAAGAAAAAAAAAGTGCTACTCGGGAGAGTAGGATTTAGACTAGTCAAATCCGATACGGTCGACGAATCTTTTTCGGTTGAATTTACTCTATCATCACACCCTCAGGAGGGGGACCCATCCCCCTTTGTGATACCTGTACAATCTAACGGTAGCATAGTTCAATAGCTGTTTGCACGGTCTGAGTTGACGTATACTCGTATCGGATTCGAACCTAATCTTTCGCGGTCGATCCGTATGTATTTGGGTCCCCCACGACACCCTTTGGACACTGTTCTGTGCTTCGGACAATGCCGCTACATCGAACAGTTTGAGAAGCCCTGGGCTACAGAACTCTTTTTGTTATACAATTTCACGGAATAACAAATATGAGACAATACATTGGCTTCCATAATCATCAGTCCTTTATCATTTACATTAAAATATTTCTCATTAATTGTCCAATAAACTGAACAGCCTTATATTAATCGCTCAATTTGAATATAAATTCAATGATCACGCCCATACGGTTAATATTTAAAAATATGCAGCCATCTTTATTTCTTAACATGGACATATCAGTAAAATGTGTCACCTAATCTAAGCCATCATTGCTAAATACGATTACATTAAAGACATAATTAAGTAAATATTGATATATAAATTGTTTTGTAACTTTTTGGGTTATTTTTTTAGGATTAGAACGGAAATTGCATCGTGGAACGAACTTACGATACCAAATTGGCCATCAGCCACGTAAGTGAAAATGTATTTAATGTAATTTTTTTGTTTATGCATATTAAAAATAATTTACACGTATTTTGTATTATGTAGGTATAAGATCGAAGAAAATATTATCTTTGTGTAAAATTACCTTTTTCGACTATCAAATATAATGTAAAGTATCTGGCTTACCGAGCTTTGTACGGTTTTTTTTTTATAAAATGACATTTTCTAAAAATGATTCCTAGCTAGATCGATTTATCGCCCCGAAACCCTATATATACTAAATTTCATGAAAATCGTTGGAGCCGATTCCGAGATTCCAATATAATATATATATATATATATATATATATATATATATATATATTATATAAGAATTGCTCATTTAAAGATATAAGATAAGATTTATTAGTGTGTATATATAAGTATGTAAGTAAAGATATTAATGTTATTAATTAAAGATTACCAAAATATATATTTTCATTCAAAGTCAAAGGTCTAATTAATTTATATTATACCTAACTTATATTTATTACAATAGGTAGGTACCTACCACTCATAATTCAATGAAAGTAAAGCAAATATTTCCGATAGAAATCGATATTTTCATCCCTAACCAAGCTCGGCTTTGAGAAGGTCGTGTATAACCGGTTCTGCAGCCGGATTATATTCCAAGTTACATCACCACAACCATAGGTGTTCTGTTGATCTCGACGTTTCGTAATAAACCGGTAACGCTGACCCTCGAGGGATGTGACTTTTATATCGATTTATCGATTTTTTTAACGTAACTTACACGTTGAATTCGGTTGTAAATTAAGTGTTAAGTGTTTATTTAATTGCGTTATAACTTTTGATTGGTTTAAGAGATGTATGTAAAATATGTATTTTGGAGTAAAATCTTCTTAAGCTTTGTTAATAGTCAATGAAACGAAAATCCGTATGTAACAATCCGACGCCGGAGGCCGTGAGGTCAAAGACATCTCGGTCGGCGGAGGTAACCCTCCAGTATGTAATATTTTAGGTGTAGCCATCTGCTCACTTACTAAACCGATGAAGCTTAAAGGTCTTCGGACCCCCTGCATTGATCCATTCGAAAAAAAAAAAAGAAACGAAAATGCGACTGGATCTATAAAGGATTTAGTGTATAAGATAATTAAAATTTCAGATATTTATAAACTTTATTTATTAAATTATTCGGTACCGATATTGAAATAAATAATATTTCTCTTGCATATTGTTTTCTAATTTTGACGCTTTCACTCTTTATATTAAAACTAGCTGTTGCCCGCAGCTTAGCCCGCGTTAACTTGCTTAACTTCACTCCTGTTAGTTACATTATGATGTTTTATAGCCTATAGCCTTCCTCGATAAATGGGCTATCTAAAGTAAGTCTATCACTGAAAGAATTTTTCAAATCGGACCAGTAGTTCCTGAGATTAGCGCGTTCAAACAAACATACAAACTCTTCAGCTTTATAATATTAGTATAGATTACTGTTTACGAATTTTATGGTGGTTTATCGTACATCGAGTATATAGTCGTCAATAAAAGTAATAATATTATTAGACATTTTTCTCTTTTTCCAAAAGATATTATGAAATCTCATTGTAACTTCAGATCAGATCAGATAAGATAAGTGGGTTGTCACTTACGCCTATACGTTCACCCATTTAATATATATTAGGGCATGATGTTATTTTTATAGCTGATTGACCATTAAATAGGTGCGTAGGTATTTACAGTTTGTTATGTATAAAATAAATGTGTGATGACTACATTTCAAATGTAGTATCCAGGATCTATTCAACAACTGAAGTAAGTGCACAAGTTTAACTTGGCGTTTCGGTGATCTGTTTTGCACCTTGAGACAAAAACTTATTTAGCAACCATATACAGCTTGGCAAAAAAGAGTATGGAAAAAATGAAGGCGCCACTTTCACTTAAGTCTCATCATAATAATATGGAAAATCAGTAAGATATTTTAATCAAATCGTTAAAAATAAATGTGAAACACTAAGCTTTACTCAAAATCTAGTATTTGTCGGCCAAGTATTGTCAACATCATAGCTTTCCATTTAGTAAAATATTGAGTTCCACCTGTCACCACGTCATACTCTTTTTTGCCAAGCTGTATAAGATTTATTGTTTTTTTATATTAGTTGGATAGTGAAACGGGCAGAGAAGCCACATGCTGATAAGTGACCAGAGTCGCCCTTGAACATAAACTAGTTAACCTGGAACTAGCCCATACAACTCATTCATGTGTTGCCTATCCTTAGACCTATAATATGTTAAGTCTCCATTAATTACAGCCAGTAATTACAGGATAGACATCCTGCCCTTCTCTCCGCAACACACGAAACCTGTTTTACGTAGGAAACAACCAGGATGGTTGTACCCATGAAGAGGGGAGTGTGGCACAAGCGGTATCCCTTCCACTGGTAAATGATTCATTAAAAATTACGTATCTCGTCTGTAATTTTTATTGGAATCACCTGAGAAATATCACGTGATAACTATTCCATTTTCAAAAATACCATGATGAATTTCACGTCGTGGGGTTACAAGAGCTTATTTTATGTGAGGAACATATTCGTATCAAAAAAGTCAAAAAATATTATAATTATCACAGAAGTAGTAAGAGGTGCCATACTGATTAGCAGCCAAATGCGGCCGGCACGACTGGGCGATAGGGAAAAGGAGGACAACGCATCAGCATAACTTTTGGTTATGCGGATGTCTATGGATATGGTCACCATAAGGCACCGGCTGCTCGGTTGCCTTCTTATGACATAAAAAAATAAAAAGTAAAAACATAATCACTTATAATCGTTAAAGTGCAATGAACGATCCGAGTATAAGTTGAATACAAGTGTAGAATCCCGTCGTGCCGTTAATTGAATGAGGCCATTGTGGGTTATATTCACAACTTTTTAAGTTATTTTATTGAGAGATTAAGGTCGATAAAAATATATATGATGTAATATCACTTTTATAAGATTTACTTTCGTTTGAAGATCTCGTTGATATTTTTATTGTTCCTTGTAAAACATCCATTATGATACTTAACATTGATATAAAATTACCAAGATTCACAACCGTTATTTTCAAATTGGATATTAATATTGTCATTTTATTGTCACTTTCTACATATTTTTTATTGTTTTTTGCTTTGTTGTAATAAAATGTTACAAATAAATCCTCATAACGAAGACATTTAATTTAATACATTAGCAAATAAATGTCTCATTCAGGAAAACATTTTTTTGTAAGTGGATCAAGTAATAATTTTTTACATCTAATCTTTATTACATTGAATGATCTCAATAAAATTATTATCTCAAGTGAAATATCATGTCATTTTCAAGTTTTTTACAAGCAGGATGGTAACATACAGATCTACTTTGACATTTAGGACAACTTGACTTTATCTCAAATAATGTTCAAAAACTAGTAATAAAAAGTAATTTATCAGTAATTATATGTCTGCCTATGAGTCATGCTGTTGCCTGGATGTTAATCTGTTTTCTCGTGTAAATCGTATTGATGGTATAAAGTTTTTTCAAAATGCGTTAAAAAAGAGTCAGTGTCTTCCCGTGGTCATGGCGCTTGAAACATTGCCGAAATATCGGGACCTCAATAAACATATAAACCCGGTAAGCACCCGAAAAAATATTTGTTTAAATATGCATTAGGTATATTATGTAAGGATTTTTTCTGGATATTGATCTTTATTTTATTTTTTCTCTGTAAATTTCCTTTCTTTCATTTTAGTACGACTTTTCAATACACATAACATTTCTGTGAAATGAATTTCTTACAACATTTTTGTCTGCTTCTGTGCATTTCTTTTATGTTAGTTGGATAGGCAAACTGGCAAACGTACCACCTGATGGTAAGTGGTCACCGTCGCCCATGAACATAAGTATACCTGGAACGAGCCCAGGTGCAAGATGGTGGTACCCATGCAGCCGGGAGCGCGGTACTTTTGTAAATTATGTATTTTTGTATGGGAGATTATGTAAATCACATTCAGGGTTTAACATGAATAAATATATAGATTTCAGATTTTGGTATATATTTGGTATATTTGGATACGCGTTGAAAATTTAAATTAATTTAAACATCTTTGCATAAAATATCAATGGTTCATAAAAATATGTTTATTTTTAATCGAAATTGAGTTACAATGAAAGTGAGATAATTATGAGATAAAATATATTTTAACGTAACGTTAAGATCTGATAACCTTATTCTTCTACTAAAAGAAACTTAAAGCTTTTACAAAAGCAGAATAGACATAATAGAAAAGGAATAGTTTATTAAAGGTTTTCTCTGATCGTAATAATGTAAAGCTTTGTGGCTAAAAGTTGATTTGGCGGAAGATCGCATGTTTCAATGAGAGATATTTGACTTGTGTCTTTCCTTAGTTACCTCTGCTATGTCTATAGGCGACGAAGTTTTTGTCTCGAAACAGCTTTGATCTTTTCTAAAGAAAGGCGGGACAGATCGGCGTTGCCTACCCTGAGACGTTTGAGGGATGAGTTTCCAGGGAGTGGTAGAACTTGTTAACTCCCATTTGAGCAACGTTGACCACTAACTTTTTTTTTCGGATGGATCTATGCTAACGGCCCGAAGGCCCTTATGCTACATCGGATTAGTGTGAGCCCATTTGGCTCACTTTTGGTTTGTAAAAGTGGAGGGTTGCCCCCCGCCAACCGTGCAGTTTGCAACCACACGGCCTCCTGGCGTCGGGTTGGAACCACTAACTTTCAACATCTCGTGAACAAGGCATTCATCGATGTGGGATTATATGTGAATGCCCCAAAGTGAGATCTCCGACCAAGCGAGATGGTATTGCTTGGTCAGACCGAAACCCACTTGTTATCGTTGCAGCATTTGTATACCTAACGCCGAACTGTGAAAATTCGATAGCGCGATTTAGGATTGTGGAATAGACAATGTAGAGCTCCGCAAAATAATGATAAATATTGATAAATATCCCGTGACCCGTTTTCAATAATATTCACTTAAATTTCACGTTTGTCAGTTTGTCTATCAACTAAGATAAATCATTAAATCAAACGTGTTAATGTATGAGTTATTTTAATGAAGTAATTACAGACATGTCCAATGGACAGGATGCAAATAATTAGATTAAAATAATTTACTTCACTGTAAGGTGTGAGACTGCTAATTTGTTCAACACCTTCTTAAGTAATATATTATTATAATAAGTACAATTTATATAATTTAACTTATTTTTAATTGAACTAATTTTCTCTACACAAGGTGTAATACATCTATATTTATTAATTGTTCAATACAAAACAAGTAGAAGATATGTTTTAATACATTATTATGTTACCTACGTAGTTTTTCCGCATTCATCCGATTTGAATTAACTTTCCATTCTGTGTTTCGTTTGGTGAAACGTTTTGGTGGCGCTTCAGTGGCAACACTTGCTCGGGCCTGTAGTATTTATTTATTTATGCATAAATTGTTGATATTTTATGATATTTTTTTGCGTCTTAAATATTCGAACTGATGGTGGACCAAACTCATAAAACAAGATCTTGTGCAATGCAAGGTATCATAGCTGGATAGATATTTCCAGCTTGAAATTTCCAAGCAAGGGCATTTATTTATGATTGACTTAAATAATATAAAAACCCGGACCTACTAAACTAATTTTAACGCGAATCTTCAGAATTACGAGCTGGATTTGAAAAATTAATTTACCCATTTATTGTATCCCAATTATTTTAGCAATTATAAAAACAATTATTGAGATTATTTATAATATAATAATATTCACCCTTATATGTCCCACTGCTGGACACGAGTCTCCTCCTCGAAATCAGGCGAGGAGGGTGTTGGGCCATAGTTCACCGATGCGCTGGCCTAATGCGGGTTGGTGAAATTCACACACCTTCAAAGACGTAATCTCATCAGGCATGCAGGTTCCTTCACCGGTGAGCGAGCGATGGATGATGTTCAGTTGCACGTGGAAATTTAGAAAAACCTAGTTGTAGGCATCACAGGGGGGTCAGGATTGAACCCGGACCTGGACCATCGTCGCTCACAAGTTGAGATTATTTATTTTATAAAGAAGATGAACAGGATAATGGATTATAAGAACTGTAAAGAATCTCAATGAATGTGTGCGGTGTCCTCAAGTGCTTCTCTAATTAGGGTCCATGTCGGTCAAGTTCGTCACACAGCTGCTCCACTATAGCGAAAACATACACACTTGATACTTGAGGTCAGGCTGGTTTTTTATATGTTAGTTAGATAGGCAAACTGGCAAACGTACCACCTGATGGTAAGTGGTCGACGTCCCCCATGAACATAAACTAGCACACCTGGAACGAGCCCAGGCAACTCATTTATGTGTTGCCTATCCTGAGACATAAGATGTTAAGTCTCGGTTCCAGTAATTACACTGCCTGTCTTGCCCTTCTCTCCAAAACACAGCAAAGCTGTTTCACGGGAGAAACAAGCAAGATGGTGGTACCCTTGCAGCCGGGAGCGCGGCACAGCGCTTCCCTCCTAATGAAATAAAAATATGTCGATATTTTAGTTCTATCACGGATGACTATAAATCTTATCCCAAACTCTTGAGATTATAAGTCACGGAAAATCTGAGAAGCAGTAGATACTGCTACTAGGTTGTGGTAGGTGTTTTCCGTTTTCATCGAAAAAAGTTTAACTCTGCGGTGTTAGCGCTTTACAAAGACTTATGCTGATGTTAAGAAATAATTATAATAATTATTTTAAAGATGTGGATTTTGTACCGAAACAAATTATATTCTATTTTGGAAAACAGTCAAATGAACAGACATATCGAAATTGCAATACACAATGCATATCGTGATAACTTTAATTGCTGTAAAAGAAATAAAATTATAATCTAAGAAAGATTAAAACTAGCAAAAAACACCCGGAACTTCATATTCGTTTTACATCGCGTTACATATAAGGACATATTACCATAAACACACAAAACATTTCGTTTAACAAATATCTGGCAATAAATTCACTTTAATGTGATATAACACAGATACGACGTCGTTATAATTTATATTAGTTGCCCGACTGAGATAGAACGAGGGTTATGTTATATCTGTATGTCTATATACATATTTCTTTGCTAAATTCTGTAGCCATAGACATAATGCATTTTAGCTGAGAGGTGTCTTTAGATTCGTTTTATTGTTTTTTTTTAATGTCATAGGGAGGCAACCGAGCAGTCGGAGCCTTACGGTGACTACCAACGCCCATACACATCCGCACAACCAAAAGTTATGCAGATGCGTTGCCCTCCTTTTTTCTATCCCCCAATGGGCCACCGGAAACTTACAAACCGCACGAAACGCGACAACATAGCTATCACTTGACGCCGGTGTTATATGAGCGAGAGGTACCACCCCGGTCGTGCCGGCCCAATTCGGCTGCAAAGCAGCATGGCACTACATCTTACTCTGGCAAATAATTTTTATGTGTTATCTGTGTTTAAGTGACCAGTTTAATACTATTTATACAGGTTTGTTCATTTGAACACAATATATAAGTATAATGCAAAAGTCCCACTGACAGGAAAAAAAATGTAGCTTAATCGCTTCAGGATATTGCTATGGAAAACCACGAATATAATAATCAAGATGTTATACGGATTTAAATAAATTACAATACACAATATAATATATATAACAAGGTTATTTAACAATGGACAGACTTAATATGGTATAATATACATGAGAATCGGCCTTTCCGCGCTGGGCCAAAAGTTGGAATCCGAGGCGTGGTAAATGATACAGTTTTTAATTATATCCAAGGTAAACGGATTATAATCTGTGATATTATATATTTATAGTCTAAATAATGATGAAACTGCGGCATGAAGTAATAGATTATCCGTCCCCTGTTAGATATGGGTTTGTGATCTGAATACCAAGATGGCCGATTCCCCGCAGCTTCGATATAGATTGGACGGTGGATTAGATGGTAATACCAGGTAATACTAGTTGTGGTCCAGAAACTTATTGGCGCATCTCATCATCATCATTTTCATGATTCTATGTCAATGGAAGGTACCCTAGGTTTTGATTTGTCAATCCAACAAACAACGGAGTGAGTTCTATAAGGGTTCCGTTGGGACAGGAATACTGAAAAGGATATTGTATTGCTTATACGATTGTTGTGCGTTTACCGAGGCGTTGTATCCTGGGCTTGACACCTAAAAGGATATTATTCATAATGCCCGTATCCACAACTAAAAGGCTTATTAATACTTTAGATCCCTTGACACTTAAAGTGTCATCAAGATCTTTTGAATGAAAAGGAATCTGCATTCTTCCCAAGCATATGATTATACTTTCCTTTTATTTTTTCCATCCAACCATTAATGATTAATTTTCTTATAATGTTCGCCCAACCATTAAAGATTACTTTTCTTTTGATTTTACGCCCAATCATTAATGATTACTTTTGGGTTTATTACAGCGAAAATATATTCTGGTGGCAATAACTTGGTATACGTTAGAATTTAGATTTTGGTGTGCGTAGGAAGTCATTATCATCTTTATCTTACTAACTAAATAGTGAGATACACTGGATTACGATTTATATTATTAAATTCTTGAATAAAGTCATTATGCTAATTGATTACGGCCATCTTGTTTTATATATGCTTTATAGAGTTCTGTATAGTAAGACTAAATATTTCTTGGGGGTTTTCAAGGAAATAACAGTCGAGTTGTTACTCATCTTTTTTTTCTTCCTTACCTTCTAGAAAGATTACTATAATTACTACTACCTACTAGTAAGATTACTAAGATTACTACTAATTAATCGCGACACATTCCGTAAAAAAGCTGCAATATTTATGCATTAATAGCAACGAATTAGAAAAATTAATAGGTTTATTATGCGAGACGATTACGTTTGTTGAATTACGACATTACAGGTGCGAGCTCATAACGAGATTATTGTTACAGGAAAAAGGCTAAAGAGAGAAAAATCTCATGTTGCACTGCCTGTCCTGCCTTTTTCGAAACAAAGCAAAGATATTTCACGTAAGATATAATCAGGATCTGCGCATCAGCAAAGGTACCACATCTACCGTGACGCGCAGCAGACTTTTTTTACCTTCCACCGGTAAATATACCACCGGTAATTTGAATACACATAAAATGTGATATACGGACGTACAAAAATTTCCCGTTTCCTGGCCACAAAATCATATATCTTTGATATCAGTGATAATTGTTCCACTTTTGTTAATTTACGACCGAGTGGATCAAGTTTGACTTATTAACCTTATTTAAATGTTAAAATAATAAAAACAGCGCCCACGCACAGACGACATTCCGACTCCATATATGTACGTCTAAATGTTTGTCAAGGCCGGTGTTTATGTAATATTGAAGAACTTAAGGCTGTGTCGGGCTAGCGATCATGAGGTGAAGTTGCAAGGGGATGAGGAAGCAAAAGACCAGTTCTGTAAAGCCTACTCCACATCGGCTGATGTAGATAAGCAACGGATGCAGGGCTGCCAACTTAGGGGTTTTCTCCCCAAACTTAGGGAGAAAAAATGGGATTGGATTTTAAGGGTGTAATTTTTAGGGATTTTTATTACTTCGAATAATTTTAGCTTTCTTAGATATATTAGTTATCCGTAATCCCAATAGTAACGCCACACAGTCTATAGGAAGCATATCCTTACGGATACCTATCCGTAAGGCACTTGCCAACCCAAGTGGAAACCAGCCACCGTTGAGTGAGAATGCTGCTATACTACCAGTTGTATAAGGAGTCACTGATAAGACAATCTTCATCCTAAAGCGAGCTTCATTAAAACCTTTTTTCAAGCCGCCAAAATTGATGGTAAATTTTTATCATCTGTCAAGTGTCCTATACTCTTACAAGCTTGATTGTGACTGTGGTATTTCTTATAAAGGTCAAACTAAAAACTCGCGTCAGAGAACATATTACTGACTGAAAAGTTAAAATACCGTCGCTGCACTAAATCTGCCATCTGTGAACATAGTCTTGACAAAACTTGCCATTATATCAGATTTGATAAACCATAGGTCCTCGCAAAAGAACACCGATTCCAACCAAGGATGATGCGTGAGGCTATTGAAATTAAAAAAACATTGAAATTTCAATAGAAAAGATTGGCCACCTGCTTAGGATCCCCACCATGGTTCAGGCCTTGTCGTGGCGGTGGGGCTCAGTAACCTAGGGTGAGCGTTGCACCTTGGGCGAAGCTAATTGGGCCGAGGGGGCTCTTTGTACCCCTCTTATAAGAAGAGGAGACAGTAGAGCAGGGTGCAAGGGGTGAGGATGGGAACCTCACCCCATTGTACTGTCCCGACGTTGGGAGGGGTTGTTCTGTGGTGCGGGACAAACCCTCTGTGGAGGTGGCGACGGTCCCTTGCGGGACTGACTAGCCGTCGAGGTGCCCTGTTTGTTTTCTAGATCCGGGGCACCTCACCAAAGGCGGCATTGGTGGCACTCGCCAGGTTTTAGTGGGTAGAGCTGCGTCCATTTACTTTTTTATGGACGCTTTTACACCTTTGACGACCTCTGTGGCTCAATGTAGGTAGCGGGTTCGAATCCCGTCAGGGAACAAAAATTTTCTGTGCTGGGTCATGGATGTGTATTAAATAAGTGTATCATACAATAAAAATCTTAAATATATGTATAGTATAAAAGTATTAAATATATTTCCGTTGTCTGGTATACCCGTAACACAAGTTCTTCGAGAACTTACCATTGGACCAGATTGACGTGGTGGAAAAGCATGCATTTTTTTATGTTAGTTGGATAGGCAAACTGGGAAACGTGCCACCTGATGGTAAGTGGTCGACGTCGCCCATGAACATAAACTAGTTTACCTGGAACGAGCCCAGGCAACTTATTTATGTGTTGCCTATCCTGAGACATAAGATGTTTAGTCTCGGTGCCAGTAATTACACTGCCTGTCTTGCCTCTCCCACCGGTGCATAGATATTATAAAAGTTGTTTCATTGTAGGTACTCAATTTTTTCCAAAATTCCATTAAATTCAACTCAATAATAACAATTGAACTTAATTCAAAACGTAAAGGCTAATATTTACACGTACTAACTAGTCAAGTAGTTAACTAAATATTAAATTAATTTTAAACGACTTACATGCATGACTTGACAATGACTTACTTAATGCTTAATTCATTGTTTACTAAAACAATGAATTAAGTAATAAGTTGCAAGTTAAAATTTAGCGTGTCCTTTTTCAGTTAAGTTGGTGGGCGTGGCTAATCACTGGTTTGGACATACACGATTTACTTAAATGCATAAGTTTGCAATGCGATTGTAGTTCATGTATTTAAAGATTTTAATTTTATTTTGAGATAGACTGCAAAGACTATTTCCGGCAGCGATAGAATATAATACAATATGCAATTTTAATTTTGCTCCTCATGCACGCAGCATTACGGTATCTCTTTTCTGTATCTTGTCACGAGATTCTCTCGTGTGACTTTAGACAAGGAATTTTCTGACATCCGTAGTGCTGTGAAATACTCTGTTTCTTTTGCTGGTTCATGAAACAAAGTTGCCCGTTCGCCATATTCATTTCTCCTACTAATCCAGTTGCTCACCCACGTGTAAATGCTTATTTAAAACTAGTTGGTGCCCGCAGCTTCGTTTGCGTTACCTTAGATTCGCAACCGTATCCGGTGTGATGATGATTATTTTTATAGCCTATGTCCTAATCCAAGGTATAAGCGATCACCATTTTAGCTTTCAGTCAAATCGGTTCAGCCGTTTTTCCGTGAAAGATCAACAAACATCCAAACATACAAACGTACAAACGCTTGCTTTTAAAATATTAGTAAGATTAAGAAATAAATTTAGTTACTTGAATACTTAACACGTGTAAATCAGCCTTAAGAATTCATATAATTATTATGCAATCGCATTCTTTAACCACCTTTAACTGTCAGGTGCACGACTTTTGTGCCCAAAATGTCCTCTTTATATAACACCTCATTATTAAAAAGATATAGTGTGTTGCCACACCAATTATATAATTATATTGACAAATATTTATTGCCAAAACATAAAAGATGGCGAATGGCATAATTTTAATGGCTACTTATAGGAGGCGGAATTTTTGCGGAAAGTTGAAATAAAAACTTGAAATAAATTATTTAAGTAATAAAATTTCAAATTATCGAATATGAAAAAGGACTTATCGAATCGTAAGTAGCTGAAGGAAAAAATAACCATTTATGAATACCTATTTTTTTTATTTTTTATTCTTTATTTATAAAGCTATACACCTATATAAGGTTAAGCCAGCTTTATGAATACCTATTTGAATTCAGAATTTTTGATTTTTTAAAATACCTATAGCCGACGCAGCCGTAGCCCGTATCCCAACGGAATCGATGAATTATTAGTTAAAAGCTGGTTTATAGTCAGACTACATGAGACTTGTCACTATCTTTTTTTCGAGTCAAGAGATGGACATTATGTCAAAACATATTTAGCTTCTACGTATTATATTTAATACGCGTTACATCTACGAATAAATAATAAGTCCGTTACATTCTCATTTACGCCTTATTTCTTTCCGATCATTTGAATTAGGAACTCATTTTCTTCTTTTTTCTTTGTATATGCGCTTTTTTCAATGTTCAATAAATGGTTAAAATATGTAGTATATTTAATACTTTTGATAAATTTGCTGTTTGCTCATTAGATCCGAGGCACCTCACCAAATTGATGGCACTCGCCGGGTTTTAGTAGGTAGAGCTGCGTCCACTTACCAGCTTTCGGGTGAAGCGAGTCCCACTTACCCGCGTGGGGAGACCCATTTCCCCGCGGGATGCCTCGGAGTATGTCCCGGTGTTAAAGAAAAAAGAAACTTTCAATTATCCCCGTAATTACTACATGCTAATTGCAAGCTTGTGGACCTTATAAAATGTATAGTCTGACCAGAAATATATAAACTCTGCGTGGTGTCGCCACTGTATCTTTTTTACATCAACACATAGTATCGTCCATACAGAAATTAGTTCCGAAATTTTCCACACTATGGCGAGGGTTTTAACTTTTCTGGTCAGGCTATATAAATAAAACTAAACATTACCACTCAACAGTCTATCATATTGTTTATTGACATTTTCAAGTGAAGTCAATAAAATCTAAATAATATACTTGACATTTGCTAATAATTGGCACAATAACGAATAGGGGCAAAAGTGATCTAAATTGAAATGTATTTATAGAGCAGTTATAGATAAATAACGTATTTAATGTGATGTAAAATATGAAGACATAACCTTGAAATGTGGTCCGGGTAAATTATTTTATGAACAAAACCTGTAATTAAGCGAAGAGATGAAGAACCTTTTTTGACGCACGGAAATATTTTATTCATGTTGCCAGATTCCGGGGTCGTTCCTGACCCTATGTGGGACCTTGGCAGTGTATACCCAAACTAAAACCACTGCGAGCGCCTTTAGCCGCTTTTTGAGGGTCCCGGATCTGCAGGCAATAAAACAACTCAGCAACAAGTTAAGTAGAACCTGTGATTATTGTTATATCACTTTTTTATGTCAGGCCAACAAGCAAATGAGCCATGGTAAGCAGTCTACATTGCCTATCCTTTTTCTCTTTAACGCTGGGAAATGCTCTGAGCTGTAGCCTAGGGTCAGCCCAGCACCTTGGGCGAAGTGAATTGAGCCGAGGGGGCTCTTAGTACCCCTCTTATAAGAGGGGACAAAATAGCAGGGGGCAAGAGGCGAGGACGGGAACCTCACCATATTGTACTGTCCGGACGTTGGGAGGGATTGTTCTGTGGTGCTGTGATTGCTATTCTGGTGGCTTCGGTCCCTCGAGGGACTGACTAGCCGTCGAAGTGCCCTATTTGGTCAACAGATCCGGGGCACCTCACCGAAGGTGGCATTAGTGGCACTCGCTGGGTCCACCTTACCACCTTTCGGGAGCCGCGAGTCCCACATACCCGCCTGAGGAAACCCACTTCCCCGCGGGATGCCTCAGAGCATTTCCCGGCGTAAAAGAAAAAAAAGGATACCTGTTGCAATTTCCTTTATTAAAATTCTTGCTTACCCGTATTCATTTACTGATTTCGAAATGTAAGTCATAATATTGTAGGGTGTGTTTTGAATATTTTAAGAGCTTTATAAAAGAAAATAAATTATACAGCTCTAAATAATAATAATAATATCTATGGACGCTTTTACACCACGTCAATCTGGTCCCGTAGTAAGTTCTCAAAAAACTTGTGTTACGGGTATCAGACAACGGAAATATTGTATTTAATATTTTTATACTATACACATATTTAAGATTTTCGTTATAATTATAATACACATCCATGACCCACGAACACAGAAAACTTTTTGTTACCTGGCAGGATTGAAACCCGCTACCTCCGGATTGAGCGCCAACGCGCTTACCATTGAGCCACAGAGATCGTCAAACATTTGTAAATTATATTATAATTTATGAATGTAGCAGCCAGTTCTTACTAGAAGCTTAAGAGTTACCCATTTATCGACTGACACAGTTATGGCATACACGGCAGACATTTTTATGATATAACTAGTGGTACCGACAGACGTTGTCCTGTACAATTTTTTTTTTGTGAATCTAAACCATCCACGAATCCCCTTGAACTCGCACAAAAAATTTCATCAAAATCGGTCCAGCCGTCTAGGAGGAGTTCAGTGACATACACACGCACACAAGAAATATATATATAAAGATATTAATTTCTATAATTTACTAAGGCTGGTGTAGGCAGATACGCGAAATCGAAAGTTTAAATCCTACGGTCAGATTATGTGAATATGGATTAAATGTCAATTGTGTAAAAAATATATATGTCGTAATAGTGCATATTTTTAAGGCGTTTATAAAGAAGTATAAAACCGTTGCAATTCTTCATTAAATTTAAATCTGCATTTACGCCGGCCAAAATCCAGTCAATATCAAAAAATCAAAATCAAAATTTTTATTCAAAATAGTACCAACAGAGTATCTGTTTGAACGTCAATTGAGTCTACCACCGGTTCCAAGGCAAGCCCACTGAGAAGAACCGGCGAAACAAACTCAGTGGAACTAATCTTTTCAAATAATTTATAACAAAATTTACATGTTATTATTCTGAAATGCCTGGGAGGAACACCCTATTCCCAAGGTGTGGTATCTTATTTAAAATCTTTTACTTTATAATATCCTTTACCACACAAACGCTCTTTAATAACTTTTTTGAATTTTTTTATTGGGAGGTTTTGCACATTTTCTGGGATCCTATTGGGAGTCTAATCACTGGTAAATCCAGCCTGTTCCCATTCCGTATATCCCTTTTATATATGTCACTTCTTTTACAGAAATTACTTATGTTTTTCCGGACATACAGTAAATTTTCTAAGATGTATTGAGACGCGACAGTCAGAATTCCAATTTGTTTAAATTTTTCCCTTAATGATGTATAGGGGGGCAGCTTGTAAATCCCCCATCATGGTTCAGGCCTTGTCGTGGCGGTGGGGCTTAGTAACCTAGGGTGAGCCGCTGCACCTTGGGCGAAGCTAATTGGGCCAAGGGAGCTATTTGTACCCCTCTTATAAGAAGAGGTGATATAAGAGCAGGGGGCAAGGGGTGAGGATGGGAACCTCACCCCATTGTACTGTCCCGACGTTGGGAGGGGTTATTCTGTGGTGCGGGACAACCTCTCTGTGGAGGTGGCGTCGGTCCCTTGTGGGACTGACTAGCCGTGGAGGTGCCCTGTTTGTTTACTAGATCCGGGGCAACTCACCAAAGGCGGCATTGGTGGCTCTCGCCGGGTTTTAGTGGGTAGAGCTGCGTCCACTTACCACCTGTCGAGCGCAGCGAGTCCCACATTCCCGCGTGGGGAGACCCACTCCCCCGCGGGATGCCTCAGAGCATTTCCCGGCGTTAAAGAAAAAAAAAAAGGCTGCATCAGCTAGGTCGACGTCGTTGCCTATACTTTATAAAATTTTACGTAGGTTTAATATACTTTGACAAATACTTTTATCGAATATTAACACACTACTTTTTGTTAATTTAAATATAACTTTGGGTTTAAACTATATTATGTCTAATTAGCGATGCACAGTTACACAATATTATAATGAGGATTTTTACGATGTTTTTATGAGATAAATGTATCGCAATGATTTTGTAAGCTCGAGCTTGAAGCAAGTGGTGCGGGTTTGATTCTTACTTCTAGGTGTTCGTAAATTTTCCTGAAAACCTTTTTCCTGAAAATTAAGAAAACATGCATGGCTGTATTATAGGTCTTTGACAGCATATACGTGGGAAATGCTTTTCAATTATCACACTATTACCGGTGGATTTTTAAGGATTTTTTCCCAATCGCAAGGAAAATCCTGCCTGTAAAATTAAAATACTTTGAAGTTACCCTCGCATTAGGCTAATGTATATTCGATTATTTCCTAATAATAGTCCGCGCCCAATTTTGACGAGACTATTAGACTCAAATGTAAGACGTACTTAAACTCATGCTACGACGTGTCAGATTCAAAGAAAAAAAGAGGGACAACACGAGTTTAAGTACGTCTTAAATTTGAGATTCGTTTGAGTATTCGGGCGTAAGTAAATTAATTTTATGACCTCTATTTTATAATCATTGATTTCACACAATCGATCAAAACAAACAACTCATACTTGGATGCATTTATTCGTTTATTCTTTTTACCTTCTATCCAAAAATACGATTGAGATTCAACTTCAGGGATTGCCGAAGACTCAGAATACCTAGTGAGCTAGTTCGTCCTCGTATGATACAAGAAAAATGTTGTATAACCGATTCCACAATGCATGAATTAATATTATTACAATATTTCGTATCAATTAAAGCATTTCTCACAAAAATAACCGAGGATAACGGATGATGATGATATTTAATTAATCTTTATATATTTCATTTCAGTCAGAGAATATACGAAAAAGGATGTTTAGAAAATTATATATAAAATATAAAAAATCGCGCAACCTCAGAAAGTGAAATCCTATTGGAAATTGGTGCTTATTTCGTGTGGCTACCGCGAAATACTTACTAAGAAATCGAGTTAATATAACATAACAACTTTATTCATTATCCCACTTATTCTTATTTTCTTCTGATTATAAATCCAGCCAAACTAACGCCTCTCGCTATCAGGCAACTGTTAGAACCGCTCTATCGCTAACTATTAAACTGTAAAGACGCTATAGGCCCATCGAAGCTACTAGAAAGCGATCGCGTGTGTGTGTTGTTCGCAAATCTACAGACTGTTTGAAGGTAATACGAGGGGATATGGGAGCTGCTGGCATCCCTGGGAGAAGAATGTCAGTCGCACATATTCTATATACGATACTATTTCTATATGGGGTTAAGGAACTAAATCTTAATATTTTATCTGGCCTCGCGAGCTATCAGAGGAAAGATATTTCTCCAGCACCCGTCGATAGAATACGTAGAGATTAGGCACCACTCCATAATACTTCTGGTCACTTCGAGCCGGATCATCTCCATAATATAGGCACAGGAATGTATTAGTTGTTATATTGGTTTGATGGCTGTTATCCTAATGAAGATTTTTGACGTGACAACGTCTTATAATTCGATGGAGCCGGCTGCAAGAACGAAAAAAAGATGACGTATGCGGCGTTACCTTGCTCTGAGACGTTCCATTTTCTTATGACGTTGTCACGTTAAACCGACTTTACATACAACCGATTTTTAAAGAGTTTTAGGTTGTGCTTGCCAGGAATAAAAGGTTTATAATAACTTTATAAATCGTGTCATGTATTACTAAAATATCAGGTTTTGCACAAAATGTTAACATAGGCCGTTGATATTCAACGTTTTGTAGCCGTACGTTTAAGTCATTGACACAAGGTACATCCTGAAATGGAGCAACATTTAGTAATTTATACCTTATTTAAATAGTTGTCGGCATTCCATTCTGATGTGTCTGTTTATTGATATATCGGGAAGGCTGATGATGATGATGATGGTAATAATGATAATGTTAATGACGTCATCGATGATGTGGTAACAGTCATGATAGTTGTTTTCTAATGTTTACGCGAATTTCACTCATTATAATAAAACAATTTTTTTTACGGATTTTATCGCGGTTTATTAAGATTTTAAGCTTGATTGTGACTGTGGTCTCTCCTATATAGGCCAAACTAAAAGATCTATTAAAACTCGCGTGAAAGAACATATAGCTGATTTAAAACACCGTCGCTACACTAAGTCTGCCATCTGTGAACATAGTCTTGACAAAGCTCGCCATTATATCAGATTTGATAAACCACAAGTCCTCGCAAAAGAACACAGATTCCAACCAAGGATGATCCGTGAGGCTATTGAAATTAAAAAACATCCTAATTTCAATAGAGAAGATGGCTGGCTTCTACCACCTGCTTGGGATCCCATTATTAAAATTATCAAATCAAAATCCAAGCATAATATGTCACAGATTAAAGATACAGTTAGCACTTTCTGCGTAGATAGGACTGACCAAAATATTGATGTATCATAGGGTAGTTTCGAATAACTTTGTAATAATAGGACGTATGACACCTCAGTCCTCCCGTGACCATGGTTGCTGTAAAGTATCCGAAACGTCGGGCTTGTAAAAATCTTAATAAACCGCGATAAAATCCGTAAGAAAATGTTTTATTATAAAGTCATGATAGTTATAATAATGGTGAAGATGGTAACGGTAGTTCAACTATTTTTGACACAGGAAACTTGACAATCTGGAGAAATTATGGTCACAGGAGTGTGAAATTATATTAAAGATGCAGATTAATAATCTAATATATAAAATTCTCGTAATTTGTAATTAAACTCTTCCAAAATGGCTCGACCGATTCTCATCAAACTTTGTGTGCATATCGTTTAGGTCTGAGAATCAGTCACATCTATTTTTAATCCCTCTAAATGTTAAGGGTGGTCCGGTCCACCCCTTAATTTTTTATACAAAAGTTAACGCGGGTGAAGCTGCGGGCGACAGCTAGTATTATATATAATAAACTACTTATTACAAAAAAAAACTTATCACATTAGTGATTAGATTATCTGTGGGGCAGTCTAGATCAACAATTAACATTGTCTTAAATCTAATGATATTTTATAGTGACAAGCTAAATTACTATTTCTACTAAAATTTATTGCAAAATAAACTTTACACAATTCGTAAAAAGGCTTTATTTTAATAACGACTTAAGAAAACAATTGATAAATATTTATATTTTTTTCTATTATTAGCCAATGTCATGATTTCTTTGATAAGTTTGTAAACCGGTGGGAGGGATGATATCCGGCGCCCGTCTGCATGAGTACCACCCATCGTGCTTATTGCTTTTGTAAAACAGCTTTGTGTTCCGAAAGAAGAGGATAGGCAGTGTCATTACTGGCACCGATACTCACCATCTTACGTCTCAGGATAGGCAACACATCCCCACCATGGTTCAGGCCTTGTCGTGGCGGTGGGGCCTAGGGTGTGTGCCCAGCAGCTTAGGCGAAGCAAATTGAGCCGAGGGAGGTGCTCTTTGTACCCCTCTTATAAGAAAAGGGGTCAAAAGAGCAGGGGGACAAGGGGTGAGGATGGGAACCTCACCCCATTGCACTATCCCGACGTTGGGAGGGTTAGTTCTGTGGTGCGGGGCAACCCCTCTGTGGAGGTGGCGTCGGTCCCTTGCGGGACTGACTAGCCGTCGAGGTGCCCTGTTTGTTTATTAGATCCGGGGCACCTCACCAAAGGCGGCATTTGTGGCACTCGCCGGGTTTTAGTGGGTAGAGCTGCGTCCACCTTACCACCTTTCGGGCGCAGCGAGTCCCATATTCTCGCGTGGGGAGACCCACTCCCCCGCGGGATGCCTCAGAGCATTTCCCGGCTTTAAAGAAAAATAAAAGGTTTTGGTTAATTACACTGTCGGGCACAAGCTTCTTTGAGCAAATCTGTTTCAAAATCAGGTATATTACCTGTAGCTGCTTACTGATTTAATCTGCTTAAATACTAAGTATGTTTCTTAAATGTCAATGAAATTAGAGTTAGCCTTCAATTACACATATTTCAGCGATTAGTTTACATATTGAATGCACCGAGCGTCGATATATCAAAGTCACTTTAAGGTAACTAGACCAACAGGTAACCTTACCTACGCCAATCAGTATAATGCACTTCTAACTATATTTCTTTTTCATTTTTTTTTATTAACTAGCTTAGGGACAACCCTAATATAGATAGAAATCTATCTGGGTGAAATTTTATAATTTATTATAAATTAACGATGACAGCTTTTTTTTGTTATCGCAGGGAAATGCTTTTTACGCATGTAGCCAGGATCTCGGGTAGATCCTGTCCCTATGTGGGACTCGCACCTGGGAGTGCCCTACCCGTAAACTAAAACCACTGCGAGCGCCTTCAATCGCTTTAATTTGAGGGTCCCGGATAGGCAATCAACAGGATAACCTCAGCGACAGGCTGGCCCCGGCGAAGGCCAGACTACTCTACTACTAGACTAGACTACTCTTAAGGGGGGCTGCCCGGCTGCTTGGGCAGTCCCCGCGACGTCGTGTCATACTGGGCCCAGGTTCCCATCCTGAACCCGACACGAGCACAGGGGCGCTACTGGAGGCGCATTAAGTAGCGCCTCCTGCGCACCCCCGTTCGTCGCCCACGGGGGGAGGCCTCGTCGGCGGCCTCCTCTCTCACCCGCTCGTCGGCCTCCTTCTGGGACATTACTGCCTCGCAGAAGGAAACCATCGCCGTCCAGGACTCGTCGTCACCGAGCATCGCGATGATGACACCCATCAGAGACAAGTCCCCTGCGATGACTGATGTCAGATCATGACGCAGCGCCGCCCATCTCGGGCACACCTCGAGGGTGTGCTGGGCCGAGTCCACCGCCGCGCCACAATCGTGACACACTGTCAACGGCTCCCTGCGGGCCGTCCGGCAATGGTACTCACCAAAGCAACCATGCCCGGTGAGCACCTGTGTCAGACGGAAGGTGAGGGGTTTGCGCTTACGGTGCATCCACCGCTCAAGGACCGGACGCAGAGCAACCGTTAGGCTTTTGCCGTACGGCGGTTGCGCCAGGTCCTCCCCCCTTCGCATTAACGCCTCTTGCCCTAGTCGGCGAACCCGAAGGATCCCGTCTAGCGTAAGGCCTCGCCAAGATACCACCTCCTATCCGAGACATAGGAAATGATGACAGCTCACACCATAGCTCAGAATAAAAACATTAAAAAAATGTACGTTGTTTTTAAAGAATTAAACTACGAACTCCGTATGTACCTACTTTAAATAATACATTAACACGAAGCTCTAAATATGAGGATATTTTATAAATAGGTATTTGTAAGTGTAATGTGTATTTTGTATGCAAATATGAAATAAATCTTAACGTATAATTATAATAAATGATTCACCAACCACAAAGTGTATTATATAAAAATAAATAGTTGCCCACAACAAAATATCCTGTATTCATGACATGTAATGAAAATAAAATACCACATGTTATGGTACAATATGAAATGCCTTAATGAAGTCATCGCGATTCCGGGTCAAAGTGTTTAGTTTTAACTAGCGTGGAAATTATTTTAATGAATCGAGTATTACAAAGTAATTGCTGGAGCTGTGGATGAATATTTTTTATGAATTATATAAAACAACCTATCCTTCTTCTTCATTTATTATTGCAAATGTCACTTGTCAAAAAAGATTCTTCAAAAAGAAGAAGAAAAAAATATTTATAATATGGTTATTGACCCTCTTTGGCGCTCATATTTTTCGCAGATCATAGCGCCCATTTACTTCCATCCATTTACTATTACCAACAGTTGCAGGTTATTATATCATTATAATAATATCGTATTTTTAAGAGAAGCTAAAATTGAAGAAGAAGAAGTACGGTTGCAAGGGATATCCTTTGTTGGCATATGTATTTCGGCGGGAAATTTCTAGGCGCGCGGTTTTGTTTTTTTGGTATCTTATTATTCTGAATTTATTTCATTCGAACTGGTTTTCTATAGTGTTTGTTTTAAAAACTTAATCTGTATATATATTGTGATTGTTTGGCGAATACTGTGGACGACTTTCTGGGTGGGTGAGGTGGGGAGTGATTGTTGAGTGATGGGTTGAGTAATGGGATGAGTGATGGGGGACTAAAAATTAACTCGTCGTTTACAATCCAATAATGTGCAATCCATTATAATAAAAATAAACTTGTTGGCATTTGCAGTCACACCTTTGTGCCATCTTTGTGCGATGATTTAATTTACACTTTTGAAGTACATAAGTACATTGTGCGACGTTGGACAACTTCTAATGTTATGAGTGAGTCCATGCCGAGGGTAAAAACTAGCTTTTCTGTTTTGCTTATTGTAACCGGTTTTCCTGAAGTAAAATAATTATTTATACTAACGTGAGATTTTATGAATCGTTAATTTTATTGCTACAAGTAGCTATTTACGATGGCAGTCAAAAAAAATCGTATCTCGTGTAAACTGGCTTACCACTTCCGTGTAGATCGTGGGTTCACATGTAACCATCGACGAATTTTCGAATGAAGAATACCTATACCAACGATATTAGTAAGTGTATATTATATAACGAAAAACAAAACGGACAAGATAAAAAAGTATGAGACGGCCTCGTACACAGAGTGTTCCGTATCAACGTAAAAGCATTTAAGTGTGGCTCTACACTCTCCCCGTGATAGTCCGGGGCAGGGCGAGCGCGAGAGTGTAGAATGGTAGCCCTCGCCCGCCTCGGCCTGTCATTTATATAACAGGCGCACTGCGAGGCCTCGGGCGAGACATGGCGAATGCACTCAACGATAGTAGAGCCGCACGTAACACGTCTTACTCATCTCTCATAGGAGAATCTCTCTTATTTTATTATTTCTTTTGTATTTATAACATTATATTAAAAAGACAAAGTGCTCTTGGACAGCAAAGTTTTACAAACAGCGCTAGGGGCGAAACCCTAAAAGGCCTAAGGAATCAATCGCAAATATCAACATATAGTCCAGTTTCAATATAACCGGTATTTCCAACGCTTCCACGAAATATACTCAAACGACCATCAAAGAATTCCTTAGGAATTAGCATCGCATTACCATAAGAAAATGTTGCAAGTTAAATTGTGAATATGATCAAATTATAATATTTAGTAACAGAGATGTACCGTTTTGACGTGACATTGATAATCCGGTTGGCTAATTGATATGCCCTAAAGGAGGCGGCAGCCTTGTTTCTATCTAATTCCAGATTGATTAGACACAAAGATGGTGGTTATGGTTTTTTAAAATAGAGCAAAGCAAATACCAAATAGTACCTAAGTTAAGATATATAGGAGACTTATTATATTGAAGGATTGATAATATAATTTTACTTAAACCTTCGTGTTTTCTATTTGTATATCTTTTTTTTTATAGCATAAGACCAGTCGAAGCCTTTTCGCGCCTATGGACGTCCATGATACACATCCGAATAACTAGAGATGTAGATGTGTTGCCCTCCTTTTCCCTATCATCCCAATGGTCCACCGGAAACTTACGAACCGCACGAAACGCGACAGCATAGCTGTTACTTGACGCCGGTATTATGTGAGGTACCACCCCGGTAAAGCCGGCCAAATTCGGCTGCAAAGCAGCATGACACTGCCTCTTACAAATTTTCCATCTTTAAACAAGGCTGTACATTTTATTACACCAGTTCAACTTATACCACTTTTAATACATAAAGAACAACCTAGAACTGTCAGCTCATATGGCATTAACTGCTCCGATCCATTTGGTTAAATATTCAATGATTTTTATACTTTGGAGCATAAAAATCAAAGTTAAGATCGATCGCTTATTTGTATATTTCCATTGACATAATTATCTCAATATATTTTTTTTATTATACTTTTCTATATTATATAAACCCTGTTATGTGTGCTGGGCATGGGTTTCCTCCTCGAAATCAAACGAGTATGTTTTGCCATAGTTCACCGATGCGCTGGCTCAGAGCTGGTTGGTGAACTGCACACACCTTCAAAAACTTTAATCTCGTCGGGCATGCAGGTTTTTCACGATGCTTCTTTCACCAGCAAGGAAGCGATGGTCGAATTGACGAATAAAAAATGTATATATAAATACACATCTATGACCCGTGCAGACATTTATATTCATCATACGATTTACGTGCACTTGACGGAAACCTGCAAGTTGCAACCTTTGTGTAGTAGTCGCCTTTACACTCTGTCCACCTGCCGGCCATCTTAGATGACATGATAACAGCTAAGATGGCAATATGAATGCATGAGATATGCATAATAATATGTCATACAAGACGTTATCTAGAACGGTGTCATACAAGTCGGCGCATGCATAATTGAAACGAGTTGTAAGTTACATTCAATCTTATCTTAAGCCCACGCACTTTAAAAGGAGCTGACCTTTTGCAATAAAGAAAACTTTTGAAAAATTACAATATATGAAAACTTACATAATATTAATCGGCTACCAAAGAAGAAGTAGGTTGTCAAAACGACGCAATTTTTTTTCTTATAATTTAAGCAATACATGAACTTCGCCACAGATAACAAAAGAATTAGATCGTTAATTTATTCATCATTAAACTCTTAACAGATGATTTTATATGTTAATAGAAGCGATACAAAAAATTCGAACTATGTTAACCATCAACATTTTACGTTGTTATTTGTTTTCAATGTTAAATCAACTAACATTGATCTCAAAATGTAACTCTATTATGTTAAACAGAAAACAATATTATGTTCAACATAAAACTATATTGGGATTAGTGTCGCAAATATTACGCAACCAACCCAAGTGAAGAAATTTATCGACTGTGTTTGATCTGTGGACTGACCTCATACATTTGTACAATTTGCGAAATTTGCACACGTGGTCGATTAATTAATTTTAACAACGTAACATATTAGAGATAGAAACCTGGCTGTATAAATTTAGTTCCTTAGCCCTAATTGTAAACTGTATTAGAAACGTTCTCACATGTCAAACGCAGTTGCCGCCAATAGGCACAGAGCAAGTAAATATATAACGTAGTGTTTATATACTCTTTGCCAATAGGCGCCAACGGTAGCGCCATTTTGTATTTCGTATATTTATATTTTATTTAAAATACATTAGACAATATTTTATTTATTTGTGGTGTAAATGATAATTCTAATTTGTCCAAATGAATTCAGCTAGTGTTGAGAAATTTTGTATTGTAACGCTTATCTGTCACGTTGACGTCAAGAAGCTCCGAGGAAGAGGTATTTTGAAAAGAAGAAGTATATTATAGCAAGAGATATTTATGTCTCAAATAAATATAATCTTCAGATTAGAAGAAATAAAATGAAGGCTGTTAGTAATAGTATAAGTTGAACGTTTAAAAGGTTAATTACAAAATTCCACGCCACTGGTATTAAAAAAAAAATATTTTCCATAGTCTTCAATTCGATGATACTTGGTTGGTATTTAATGAGAAAAAAATATATTGTCACTATAATTTCAATAATTCACGATAAGTAGCAAACATTTTCAGTCTGAACCATTCTCAATAAAATCTAAATACTTATTCATTTATACCAGTTGAGAGTTTTTTTTTATTGATAGGTACGAGCATTTCACTCATTATAATTAGTCAACTTTATGATTAAGATTTTTACACCCCGACGTTTTGGACACGAATTCATGAATTCTCCCGTTACCCGTAAAACAATACACATAATATTGCGATTAGGGTATGAAAAATACTCGTATAGGCAAGAAAGATAATAATAATTTTTACGCTACCGTTTCTAAACATTTGAATGATTGTATGACATTTAACACTTGACTTCCATGGTCATACAGGAAACTATAAGTCCAAATTTGAAGAGTTATGGTTTACTGTTCAATTATCTTAACCTGAGGCGGATGCTGATAAACATATAAATCTTTATAATTAACATAACAACCTTCATAAAACCCTGTACATAGATATTTTGATCGAAGGTTGAATATGATGCTTCATTTATCTTAAGAGTCGTCACCAACTTAAAACCACAACAGCAACTTCCAATAAATTACGAGAATATAATTTCGGCATTAATTATCATCATTATCAGCCTTTATCCGTCCTCTGCTGAACGATGAATGTTGTCCTCCTTCAATGAACGCAAAGACGACAGAATTTTATTTCGATATTTTATAATGAAATAATTTCTTACGAATTTTATCGAGGTTCTTGAAATTATAATATAATATTTTGACATGTCTCCTATGTAAAGTATATTAAACGTCGGCCATGTAAAAATCCAAATAAATGGTGATTAAATCCGTAAATAAAGTGTCATTATAATGAGTGCAATTCGCGGAACCATTCAAAACAATCATTTTACTAGACGCCCACTAAATTAAGGAATTCATAAAACTTAAGCTCTTTCGTAAGATTTCTGATACTTTGATGACGCATCAGATTTTCTCAGTAAGCTTTCAAGCTTACTATTGACTTTTTTTTAAATTGCGACGTCAAATCTCTTCATATTGAAATATATCCAGGTAAGAAAAAGAAAATAGTTGAAAATTATGAACATGTGAAAAGTATACAGATTTCTTTCTAATTTGCTTGTTGGCAATTAATCGAAAATAATTATGTTTGGTTCAAATGAACCTTTTTTTGTTTTACTTGACATATAAAAATTAATCTTCTTTTGTTACTAAAATGAAAATTATATAAAAAGATTTTTCTAAACAGTTCTAAGAAAGTATTTCGTGTTCAATCTACAATGCCATATGTGTTAAGGTGAATAACTAGTTCTCGTCTGGCCTTAAGTTAATCCTTGTCTTTAACTCGTATATTAACTGTGCCGAATTATTTTATATATATATGGCTCTTGATTTTATAACGATAACATTTAGCAATGCCTTTTGGTGATCTGAGGACAACTTTTGACTAAGAAATCTTGAGTGAAAAAAAGATTTAGGATGCCCAAGGAAACTCTAGAAACAACCGTATAGTATAACATCTTATGAATAGTAGAAATACACCCTGTATATTCTATTACATATTAGTTTACAAAAAGTTAAAAGCTTTATACTGAGTGTTAAATTGAAAATAGACTTTCAATAAAAGCTCGTTTTTATACTTTGGGATGATGATTGATGAAAAACTACAAAAATCTTATCATCACGAGTGACATAAAACAATATCAATCTTCCAATAACCGACGAATTTAATTCTTCGATCGAAGAAAGTTACTGAACCTCTCGGCCGGTAGATAATACGTTTGTCATGGATTAATTAATAATGACACAATGAATGTCATAACAGTCACGTAACATTCCGACATTGAGATGACAGTTCTGATTTTGACAGTTCGGCCTTGACATATGTCAAATGGGCCACTCATGTTAACGTTGAACCTATTAATCATACTACTACAATACTATCATGACCTAGGAACAAGTATAATATGGAATTGACATTCGCGTATACCCGAAAGGGACAGGCATATTTTACAGGGATACCACATTCATTATAACAAGTCTACTTATTTTCATGAAACAAGTGAATTAAAAATAATAAAAAACTGGTAAAGGTTGATAGATAACTATAAGCAGTAGCCCTAACCAAACATTTATTGTAATTTTAGACAGCTGCATTTTTCCGGATTATCGAAAGTATTATGTAATGACTAATAACAAACCGCTAAAAACATAAATAATTAAAAAGAAGGCTATATACGTCTTAATATGTATGATCTATAGTACATAGCCTTTAAGGATAGCAATAAACATATTTGTTTTTATTGTGTTTATTTCGAAAATTCCAGTTACCCTTTTTATATAATACCACATTCTTGGGTAATCTGCCTATAATAAAACTGGTATCACCATACCTACATAAGCCGACCAAATTAAAAAGTAATACAAAATGGCGGCATATTTGACAAACTGTTCGCGAGTGAGAATGTTTGTATGGCATTCAAATTTAGTCGATAATTTTTTGTTGGGCACATCATTGTCGTGCCCAACAAACAAAGAGTGATATTCTGACAAAGACAAAAGAAAGTGTCTATGTCTCTGTCACTCTTGGATTTTTCGTATGTTGTTATCTCGTTCCAATACGGTATTATTATTAGCTTGTCAAATCTATTGATACTTGATCTTAGATCATGACTATGAGTAGGTCTTCTAGACCCATGGTTGTGGGAGATAATACGCTTATGTCATAAAAATGTCATGAACGTGGTTTATAGCAGCCCCATGTTAGGGTGCGTTTCCACTGATGCGGAGCGGGACGGAAACGCACCCATATTAAAGAGCTTTCCGACTGTGAAACCGCAAAGTACCATATCACAGGTTTCAGTCAGGATGACGTAAATAAATTGATTACGTAAATGTCATAAAAAAAAATCATCGTAAAAAATATCTGAAAGAAATCGCTGAGATGCTAAAATTTTTTTTATGATGGACAGTTAATATTGCTATTTATGTTATTAAATGACTAATAAAGTTTATTTGCCTATATAAAAAATCAGCAATCATTTATAGCTTATTAATAATTAATATGTTACTAAAATACCTAAATGAACGAATTCATACCTAATACGTAATTCATACCAACAACAACAAAAGTAAGTACTTAGTGTAAGAAGAAAGAAGCTTACTTCGCGATAAATACATCCCTTATATTATGTTAGAACCTCATAACTTCCAAATATATTGAACATTTATAATGGGTTTGAGTAAGCATTTGAAACATACATTATATTATGATGTATATAATGTGTTCCTACTTGTACTGTGGTCTAGTCGGCCCCCTGTATATGTATATAGTTTAAGATGCTTCCGTAAGAGAAAAAAAAAACAAAAACACGCTTTAATAGCAAAAAAAATACCGAAAAAAATACAATCCTGATCAGGATATTGGATCAAATTTATTGAATTACTAGCTGTGCCCGCGACTTCGTTCGCGTAGATTACGTAATTTAACAATGAGTTTTTTTAGTGTGAAGAGCTGTATAAATAGAGGATGTTGAAAACTTACTCTCTAACTTAAAACCCTTATACTTTTAATATAATTGATCGCTTTTATTCATAGCACCTAGTCTCTTTTGAAATTACCCATAGAGAAGAAGAATCACCTAGCGCCTACCTACTTAGGTAACTATACTGTAGCTATCATCATCATCATCGTCAGCCTCTATCCATCCACTGCTGAACATAGGCCTCCCTCAATGAACGTCAAGACGACCGATCCCTTGTCACTCGCATCCAACGCGGACCGGACACTGCACGGCATACCTACAATTATTTATAAAATGTATGAACCGTCCGCAATCCGCATTATCAGTCAATTTTACAAAAATGTATGATCATTGATCACTAATCCACAGAAATAGTAATAAATACCACTCTGTAATAATAATATAATTATTATAAGAGGGCTATTGTTACTGGGCTTGCATAGTACGTTATCATATTTTTTTGTTTACGAAATTTCCAACTGAGAACATGGCGAGAAGGACAAAATCACTTTATTTTGAGAAAAATTGTTACAAATGATGTTGATTTTTCTTCTCTCCATATAGCAACAATTTTCTATAACTTTCAGAATGTACAGTAAGTACGTTTAGACTTCAGTGACGTTATATGAAGCTTACACTGTACGGTCTACTTTTTGGCATTCTTATCTTTATGCAAGTGCTTCTCTGTAAACGATGTTAAATGTGGACCCATCTGGAACGTATACAAAAAGGTTATTGGGGTTATTTACTCGCGAAAGAGCCACATAGAGTTGGCCATGTGAAAAGCAACCAGTACTTAGGTCAACTCCAGCAACGGATAATGTCTGACCCTGAGCTTTATTAATGGTCATGGCATAACAGAGGCTGACAGGAAATTGCACTCTATTGAAGGAGAAAGGAAAATTATTGGGAATTAGGGGAATTCTTGGAATGAAAACAACATCACCAGCTCCGCAACCAGTTAAGATTTCGGCTTCGATGATGTTTTGCTGCAAATTAGTGATTTTGAGCCGAGTGCCGTTGCAAAGTTTTGGAGGACATAAATTTCTAAGAAGAATTATCGGTATGCCGACCTTTAAAACTATTTTATGGGCTGGAAGACCAGGTGTGTTGAGGGAATCTAAAAACTCCACGGGATAGTTCGTGACGTCTTCTTCTTCCATAACTGTATTTATGGATGTATATTCTATACTATTTCCAGAAACATGCGTCAATATTTTTAAATTAATTGCTGCCGCTTGGTCGTTACGGGGAGTCAAAATAGCACGTTGGCATAGCCAAGAACCAGTTTGATTACCAATGTCTGTGGAATCCCCGTAAACAGAAGAAATAAGATCCTGTTGTGATGTAACAGAAAAACAAAGATTCTGTACCAAAATAACTTTTCCATTTTCTTGTACGGGATATGTACCATCACCTATTTTTAATAGTAAATTAGAGAACTCCAGCGCATTTTCGCAGCCTCCTAACTGTGCACGCATATTTATACTTAGGTGTGTAACTGTTATAGTGCGCCATAAAAGAGAGCTTTTCAGACAGGCAGAAATTTCATCGGCTCTTGTTCCTCGCGGTATGATTGGGAGTGTCTGCCGAAAATCACCACAGAAAAGGACTGTAATGCCACCCATCGGTCGATCGTTTTGCCTTATATCCCGCAAAGTTCTATTGACAGCTTCTACAGCTTTCCGATTTGCCATCGTGCATTCGTCCCAAATAATTAAAGCACAATCATTGAACAGTTTTGCTTTATCGCTATTTCGTGACACATTGCAAACCGGGCTTTCCGTACTGTCTAAGTCAATGGGAATTTTAAACATGGTGTGTGCTGTTCTTCCTCCTGGCAACAATGTGGCAGCTATCCCCGAGGAGGCGACAACAAGAGCAATTTTATTTTGGTTTCTTATCCGAGCCAAAATAATTTTGGTAAGAAAAGTTTTACCCGTTCCGCCAGGCGCGTCTAAAAACAGGATTTCACCCGATGCGTTATCTACACTGCAGCATACTCTATCATACGTCTGGCGCTGTTCTTCTGTCAAATTTGCGAAGCCACTTTGTAAAATTTCTGCGAGTTCCACGGGATCGTAACTAATTTCTGAAGCGTACTCCCTGTTTATACGTTGGTTTGTCAGTGTTGGTAAACCATATTGACTGACCGAGTTTCCTCCTATACTTATAACAATTTCTTGAATAGCTAATAAGGACCTGTTGTGACAAATTTCACGTACCTGATGAGGAATTTTTCCATCAGTACTTAGTTGAACTTGTCTCAAAAAATCCTCAGCAAACTTGTCATGGTATTTTTGCCACAACAGTCTAGCATCTGATAATCCACAAAAGGTCAATAATATGGCAAACAAATATCGCAAGCGATGTGGACTGTCGCTAATACACGCCTCAGCTAGAGCATCATCCCAATGCTGATCTCCATCTAATAAATGGCGTGCGCGGCAAGCGGCCTTGTAGGTGGGATGTTCAATATCGTCCAATTTACGGAGTTCTGCAAAATATGTAGGACCTCGTACTATATGAAGAAGAAGGCGTAAATAATAACACTCGGGATTATTCGGGTGAACCGTGGTCACCCGTCCAATCACGTGCTCTTTAAAAATACCAGGCTCACCATCTACAACAGTTCCACGTCTCCTACGAACAAAAATACCTTGCTGCTTGTTGTAAGTATAATAACATGGCACTTCATTATACAAAAGAGACTTCGCGAAATGATCACTTTGGCAAAGACGAAAGAATGCAAGCAAGGTGGTTTGTCTCGGGTTGGCCAACCTTTCTACCACATTTTCAGACTGAAAGTACACTCGCTGCCCGCCTTCAAGGTGCACGTCCAGGTGAATGGCCGGCGGATGCCTTTCATGTATCGGGAAACTTAAAATACGCCAAGCTGCCTCAGAGGAGCTTATGTACCGGCCAGACTGGTATCTTGTGACTTCGTCATATTCATTATTTCTCAGCGCTATCATTGCTTGATCACTACCTTTATTGATATATTTACATACATATTTTATAGACTTAACGCTATTACATATTTCAACATTAATGTGAGCTTGAAATGCTTTAGATAAAACTGGTGAATACGGTACCACCCATCTATTGTCCAATATAATTTCTTGCCCACGGAACCTGATGGAAGCCGTAAAACCACCTTGAGAAGGTGATCGACGCCGGTATAGCGGATACCCATTTTCTCCCGATATAGTTTGTTCTGTACGTGCCCTAGGGTATCTTTTTGAGCACCGACCATCTTGCATGCATGGTGATACTCTATTTAAACCGCCACATGGCCCGTGAACCATGTGTGTTTTAATGATGTCATGCAAAATTGGATCTGCATCATGGTCTGGAAACTCGGCACTTATGACACTGTCAATAGCTTCGGGTCGGATTTTTTCTGCCAGCCACAGGAGGATGTGGGCGTGAGGTAAGCCACGCTTTTGCCACTCAACACTATACATGAAACAAAGAGCTGAGCCGAAAACTTTATCTTTTGTAAGAAGATCAATTATATATTTAAGTTTTAAATGAAATACTCTCGCAATGATGTCATGTCTATCATATGACGCCTATCCTGGGAGAAGTTCCTGACAAATTTCGGTCCACTTTGGATTTGTTGTGAACGTTATGAATAGGTCCGGCCGGCCATACTTACGGACGTAGCAAAAGGCATCTTGCGTTCTTTCGTGCATATATCGCGGACCGCCTGTAAAACTGGAAGGCAAGATGACTAACCGCCCCAAATTTTCGATATTATTATCTGATTGCATTGCGTCCCGCAAATGCACGTAAACGACGCTGGTTAGTGCGAATGTACACTAAACGTTCAGTTTCTATTTTTGCATACATGTCCACAATAATATCCTTTCCCTTTCGGATATTAAATAACGTACATCGTTCATCCGGGCGCTTACATAATTATCTCTGGCTGTTGTTAATCGCCGTTCTCTCTCTGAGAGAGATTCGGACTCGCGTGAGAGGGCGTGACGCTCTCGGTTAGCTGACAACCGCGCTTCGCGTTCCTCGATACTCTCTTGGGAGCGCAAAGTTGCGGTCAGGATTCTTTGCGAACTTAAACGCGACTCCCTTTCGGTAAAAGTCTCAGACTCGCGTGATAGGGCGTGGCACTTTCGGTTAGCTGACAATCGCGCTTCGCGTTCTTCGATACTCTCTTGGGAGCGCAAAGTTGCGGTCAGGATTCTTTGCGAACTTAAACGCGACTCCCTTTCGGTAAAAGTCTCAGACTCGCGTGATAGGGCGTGACGCTCTCAGTCAGCTGACAACCGCGCCTCGCGTTCCTCGATACTCTCTTGGGAGCGCAAAGTTGCGGTCAGGATTTTTTGCGAACTTAAGCGCGACTCCCTTTCGGTAAAAGTCTCAGACTCGCGTGAGAGGACGTGACGCTCTCGGTCAGCTGACAACCGCGCTTCGCGTTCCTCGATACTCTCTTGGGAGCGCAAAGTTGCGGTCTGGATTCTTTGCGAACTTAAACGCGACTCCCTTTCGGTAAAAGTCTCAGACTCGCGTGAGAGGGCGTGACGCTCTCGGTCAGCTGACAACCGCGCTTCGCGTTCCTCGATACTCTCTTGGGAGCGCAAAGTTGCGGTCTGGATTCTTTGCGAACTTAAACGCGACTCCCTTTCGGTAAAAGTCTCAGACTCGCGTGAGAGGGCGTGACGCTCTCGGTCAGCTGACAACCGCGCTTCGCGTTCCTCGATACTCTCTTGGGAGCGCAAAGTTGCGGTCTGGATTCTTTGCGAACTTAAACGCGACTCCCTTTCGGTAAAAGTCTCAGACTCGCGTGAGAGGGCGTGGCTCTCTCGGTCAGCTGACAACCGCGCTTCGCGTTCCTCGATACTCTCTTGGGAGCGCAAAGTTGCGGTCTGGATTCTTTGCGAACTTAAACGCGACTCCCTTTCGGTAAAAGTCTCAGACTCGCGTGAGAGGGCGTGACGCTCTCGGTCAGCTGACAACCGCGCTTCGCGTTCCTCGATACTCTCTTGGGAGCGCAAAGTTGCGGTCTGGATTCTTTGCGAACTTAAGCGCGACTCCCTTTCGGTAAAAGTCTCAGACTCGCGTGAGAGGGCGTGGCGCTCTCTGTCAGCCGATAACCGCGCTTCACGTTCGTCAATACTCTCTTGGGAGCGAGAAGCTACTGTAAGTGCACGGTGTATGCAAAGCCTAGACGCACGCTGAGTAGTAGAGATGGACGTTTCAAACCATAACCAGTTTCAATAACTATCTATCAGCGCAATAACGAAAACTATCTATTGACGTTCCAGAAACTATATTTTATCGAGCAAAACTATCTATTGGTGCGACGCGCGCGACGTCACACATAATACGGTATCGCTATTCGCCCGTCGCCGTTTCGGTATCGAGAAATACCGAATAACCGACCGAACCGAAGTACTTAATACGAACTCGACAGAGATAGTGCTATACGTAAGAGCGAGAATCCGCTTATAAACTGACTTCCCAGTTCCGCGCCATTTCTGTGCGCTCTCGCTAAAGACGTAAAATAAATATTTATTGTAAATATGTAATATTTATTTTGTGCTCAAGATGAGCTATGATTTGAAAAATTGACACCCGTTTCTTTAACAAAAATGCAATTATTGGATTTATTGGTAAAATGAAATTGGGTTACACGGTGCGGTCAAGGTCGTGCACTTGCTTATGCTAGCATTTACAATTTATTTGAATTACTACAGTTTATTAGTTTAAATATATTATAATTACTCTTAGCAGTCAATTGTGTAAATTGAGACTACTTGTGTAAATATAATATTACGTGTAGGTAATGTTGGATTATAAATGCTTCGTGTAAATAATATACCTACCTAATACTTGTCTGTGTACATAAAGAAATAAATATGTTCGCAATACATAAGAGTAGTAATAACTAATATTTAACGTAAAAAATATTATTTACTGTTAACATAAATAAATAATAATAGAAATGGCCCAAAAACCGTATTGCACGAAAATTAGCACTAGGCAGGTATCAGAACAGCTAGCCATAGCCGCTATTCTGTAATAGATAGTTTCCAAAATAAATAGTTTCAGAAACCGTTACCGCGATGCGATAGATAGTTTCGTTTTGATACGGCAAAATCGCGAAACGACCCACCCGTACTGAGTAGGCGTTTCCGATGCAAGAGTTCTGATGTGGTTCGCTCGGATTGCATTTAGCCTCACTTCACGATCTTCCTCCGATTCTTGAGACCTACTTAATCTCAACCTTTTAGCACTTCGGCTACTTTGCGATAGGTTTGATTTTTTTTCTAGAAGGCAAATGCATATTCTTATTCTAGAAAATATTGAAAGATTAAAGAACCAATTATCAAACGACAAACAGACTAAAACCAAGAAAGACCTTTTAAACGACACGAACGAACGAATTTTGAAAACTTAAGACACCCAACAACTCAACTGTAATTTCAAATACGGGTTAGGGTGATTTTTTGGCCGAGAATCTTAATAGCGCGATTCAGGAAATGACGTCATATGCACAACGCCATCTATTGAGAGTTAATCTGTAATCGTTCGGACACAGTTATAAAATATCTTTTTTTTATATTAAGTGACACATTATTCAATTTCAATATTCATTGAAAACGATGTTTTTCTAAAGTATTAAAGAAAGTAATTACTATTCCTTTCCAACGTATTAAAATTTTAACAAAATATTATAATAACTCAACAAATTCATTAAACTTAACAAATAGGATATACATGTCGGTACTATAAGTTGTCAATAGATGGCGTTGATCTGATCCTATTTGTTAAGTATTGTATTGAACTACATTTTTGTCAATAAGTCGGTACTATAAATTGTCAATAGATGGCGTTGATCTGATCCTATTTGTTAAGTATTGTATTGAACTACATTTCAAATACATAATATTATATCTTTTGATAGAGTAAAGCGATTGCGATGAAACAAAAACTAAATGTTACTCTAAGATACGCACAATTTTTATGTATAACAGTTATTTACATTGGTTTTGTAGTTTTTACGTGATGCGTGGTTAACTAAACACACAAACAGACAAAAATTAAAAAAATGCTGGAAATATATTCTGTTAGTCATCCTTTAACACTCTGGCTATTTTTTTTTAAATATTTTCAATGTACAGAAACGACTCCTCTACAGATTTATTATATGTATAGATTGTATTGTCATCGGTCCTTAAAAGTGTGCAAACTTTCAATTTAATCTGACGTATTAAAGTGGGTCAATCAAGTCTTAAGGAGTCGGTTACAAACAAACACATACAGGTCTTTTTTTCTTTAACGCCGGGAAATACCCTGAGGCATCCCGCGGGGGAGGGGGTCTCCCTACGCGGGTATGTGGGACTCGCTGCGCCCGAAAAGCTGGTATGTGACGCAGCTCTAGCCACTAAAATCCGGCGAGTGCCACCAATGGCGCCTTTGGTGAGGTGCCTTGGATCTAATGAGCAAACAGAGCACCTCGACGGCTAGTCAGTCCCCCAATGGACCGACGCCACCTCCATAGAGGGGTTGTCCCGCACCACAGAAAAATCCCTCCCAACGTCGGGACAGCACAATGGGGTGAGGTTCCCATCCTCACCCCTTGCCCCCTGCTCTTCTGTCCCCTCTTCTTATAAGAGGGGTACAAAGAGTCCCCTCGGCTCAATTAGCTTCGCCCAAGGTGCTGGGCTCACCATAGGCTACTGAGCCCCACCGACACGTCAAGGCCTGAACCATGGTGGGGAAACACATACAAGTGAAGCTAATATAAAGCGTGTTAAAACAAAAAATACAGGTTTGGACAGTTAATAAAAACGAAATCACTTAACAATTAATTGTATACAATGAAGATGAAATGATCGTAAAGCAATTTATAAGCGTTTTATTAAGTGATGATTCATAATAAATCCCGAAGGCGGTAAGTCCTTGTACGTAAGATATTATTATGTGTGTTTATCTTGTTGGGCTCCAAACAAATGAGAAAGTATCGATATGTGAAATAAATACTATTTTAGGTAAACTACTTTTTGATTATCAATATCGATTCTAAATATGAAATTTAAGCAAATACAGATTTTATGTTATTTGGATTGGCCATCGAGCAGACGATGGTAAGTGGTCAGCGTCGCCCATGAACAAGAACATGTTAACCTGAGACCAGCCCAGGGAACTCATTCACCCCACCATGGTTCAGGCCTTGTCGTGGCGGTGGGGCTCAGTAACCTAGGGTGAGCGGTGCACCTTGGGCGAAGCTAATTGGGCCGAGGGGGCTCTTTGTAACCCTCTTATAAGAAGAGGGGACAGAAGAGCAGGGTGCAAGGGGTGAGGATGGGAACCTCACCCCATTGTACTGTCCCGACGTTGGGAGGGATTGTTCTGTGGTGCGGGACGACCCCTCTGTGGATGTGGCGTCGGTCCCTTGCGGGACTGACTAGCCGTCGAGGTGCCCTGTTTGTTTTCTAGATCCGGGGCATCTCACCAAAGGCGGCATTGGTGGCACTCGCCGGGTTTTAGTGGGTAGAGCTGCGTCCATTTACCAGCTGTCTGGCCCCACATACCCACGTGGGGAGACCCACCCCCCCGCGGGATGCCTTAGAGCATTTCCCGGCGTTAAAGAAAAAAAAAGGGAACTCATTCACGTGTTGAGACATAAAATGGTAAATCTCAGACTGCCTAATCCAGCCAATTTCTCCGAAACACAACAAAGTTGTTTCACGGAAGAAACAAGCAGGTTAGTGGTACCCATGCAGACGGGAGCGCAGCACAAGCGCATTTCTCCCACCGACAAAGTAAGTTGCCATACTGCTTTGCAACCGAATTGGGCCGGCACAACCGGGGTGGTACGTCTCGCTCGCATAATACCGGTGTCCAGTGACAGCTATGTTGTCGTGTCACGTGTGGTTTGTGAGTTTCCGGTGGCCCATTGGGGGAATAGGGAAAAGGAGGGCAACACATCTGCATAACTTTTAGTTATCCGGTGGGAGGGAAGCGCTGTGCCGCGCTCCCGGCTGCATGGGTAGGTACCACCATCTTGCTTATTTCTACCGTGAAACAGCTTTGCTGTGTTTCGGAGAGAAGGGCAAGACAGGCAATGTAATTACTGGCACCGAGACTTAACATCTTATGTCTCAGGATAAGCAACATATAAATGAGTTGCCTGGGCTCGTTCCAGGTATACTAGTTTATGTTCATGGGCGACGTCGACCGACCACTTAACATCAGGTGGTACGTTTGCCAGTTTGCCTATCCAACTAAAAGAAAAAAAAATATATATCCAAAGCACGGTTGAACACGCATCCTTCAACCAGTAAACTTTAAAATTAAAAACTAGAGGGATAGATACAAAGCGAATAATGATTTCCAAATTGTGATTTATATTGCATTTAACGACACCGCGTTTTATGGCTTTATTAATTTATGAGTAACAGAAACTTATTAGTCTGACGGGACTTTGTTATATTTTTAGTCTTTTGTGTGAGGAAAGTGATAAAAAAACCATACAATCATCCGAATTGAGAACCTCCTCCTTTTTTGGAAGTCGGTTAAAATCTACTTTATAATATAAGTAGAGCAAATTTGAAAGTTGTATGTATGTGGAATTGTGAATAAAGTTTTTATACCATTTGTATATTTAAGCATCAGATTAATTTTTAGTAATTAAAAATGGCAAAAACTTTTTAAGAAAAAAATTATATTGCGCTTTCCGATGATTGAGGAACGTAAGTTTAATGTAAGTAAAACCGCATGACAGAGCTTACAGCGTGTATGTTACAAAATATGTAAGTTATTTTTGAAGTAATTAAATGTCAGCTTTATTATAACACGCCGTTACTATAAAAAGAGATAAGACCTAGATATAAATCTAGATTCGAATATGGTCATGTATGGCTGTGTAACATGAGACAATCCGAATTTTTTGTATGTGAAAAATATCTGTGTATATGAACGAACCAATAAAAATTGTTTATTTATAGAACTTTCAGCAATATAAACAATATATAATTTAAATTGCATAATTAATTATTAACAACCCATTTAATTGTAATAAAATATTTCCATTACTCAAAAATTACGTCTTGTCGTTTTTAGCAATAAGTCGGCATCGTGTCCGCATTTTTTTTTATTTGTTCTGTTTCTTTTCGTAAATTTGTGTGCAGAGTAAAGAATATTCATTCACTTAATTACACAGAGAAGAATTCCAATACTCTGTATTTGATCGCTCATAGCGATAAAACCGCCTCTTTGTACTATACAAACTTTGTTTTATCGCTATTAACGCCGAGCGGTGTTTTACTGACAACCATCGTACTTTGTAGCCCTAAAACATTTAGTAAGGCTGGAAAGAACTGTGGGTTGGATCTTTGGTCGGAGGGCACGGGTCTCCTCGAAATCAGGCGAGAAGGGTGTTCGGCCAAAGTTGACTGATGCGCTGGCGATTGTATATATAATAACTACTATAAAAATATTTCTTTATGTGTGTCCTTATGTTTCTAAATTAGTAGATGTTTCACCATATATGTATAAACTCCTATACGCTTATTCCTCAGCACTTCACTTAAAAAGGCTTTAAATTAAACTAGCCGAAGAACTTACCCTTTTTAATATCATAGTCAACTTTGGTAGCGCCTTAGCGTAAAATGTGTTCAATTAAAAAAAAATGCTTATTGGAGTAAGTGAAATTCCATCCTACTTCCTACTAATATTATAAACGCGGAAGTTTGTAAGAATCTATGGATGTGTGTTTGTTACTCTTTCACACCAAAACTGCTGAATAAATTTTAATGAAATTTACAATAACATTGATTATACATCAGAATAATATAATTTATCCCTGAACTCCCACGGGAATGGGAAGTACGCGCTCCCGCGGGGAGCTGCTAGTAGAACATAAAGCCATCCATCAGTCCTCTCGTGACCGTGGTAGCTGTAAAGTATCGTCGGGAATGTAAAAAACATTAAACCGAGATTAAATCCGTGATTGTTGTTTCATTTCAATTAATCCATTGTTAGAAAACAACAAAAGTTGTAGCAAACACTTTTCTTGCGCTACGAAAGCGTAGCACTAGTGTTGTCATAATTTGACTGAATTTTACACGATTTATAATCACTTATAAGTCATACATCCTTTCAAATTGTGTCGTTACTTTAATATTTTCCTAAATGTGCCTTCATATTCAAAGTTTAATTTATAATTAAAGATATACCAACAACAGGGTTTATTTTTAGTAATCGTGCGTATTCTTTACACTTTGATTTGAATTATGCTAATTTTAGTATCTAGTTTTTAATAGTAAGTATCGTAGTTTATATTAACTTTGTTTTGGAATTATCTAACTAGGTCATAAAGTTAGGTTTTACCGGCAAAAATAGTCATACCGAGCTTAATTACATGATTGTTTTTTTTTGTAACTTTCCCAAGAGAACATGACACCAATAATAGTGGTAAACACCTACACTTACTATAAATACTTATACAAATGTACGAAACATAAGATTTTCCTACAACCTTTTTGTCGCGTTTTCCGTTAATTTTTTGCGATATTCTGCTTGTGTCTCTTTGAACGGTCTCTTTAAAAGTCCAAAGAAAAATTGCCATGGGATATAACCTTTAAATGCTTAAGCGAATAAATATGTAATAAAACACTAACAGAATATTTATATTTTAAACTAAATTTGACACTGGGATATAGCTTGAAGTTGCCATAAATAAAATAACACTTAAATTTTGGCAAGGAAAACGTGTTCTGGTTTTAAAGTTTAAGTAATTATTTGTGATTCAGATTCGTTAACTTAAGATTCATAATTGACTATACTAAATATAAATGTAGTTTTTTGTGAGAAAAATCTCAAGTATCAAGACTATTTATATGTATAAAATTTATCATTATCAAGGAAAACTTCTAATTAAGTTTGATGATAATTTTTTATCTCTAAGTTTCCATTATAAACATACGTCATATATTTAATCGTGATGTTTTTACCATCGCATTTATAAACGAAACTTACCTCATCTGATTCAGTGACACGCAAAATGATCTTGAGCCGTGGATTGTTTTTTCTGTATTCCTTCAATAACGCATCGAGTTTATCTCCCCGCGCGTTTCCCGCGTAAATGAGATGGGTGCACTCATTAAAGTCTGTATTACGCGCACCTTCTACATAGCATACGAGGCGGGCTGCGCCGGCGCCGGCCCCCTCGGCTGAATACACCGCAGCCGCAGCCACGCAAAGGAACCAAATCCACATGATTTAAAAAATCAAACTGTCATCGCTCGTGCGGGAATTTGGTGTTTGTCGTTCGGATACCGCAGTACAAGTGGCGCAGCCGCCGCGGCGAGCGCACTCATAGGCGCCCCCGCCCTGACCAACGCAAGGTCGCCAACCAGTGTCAAGAATGCTTTTACATGTTACGTATTTGGCATGTTGCGAAACCATGATACATTTTAAATGACGCGGTTTTTTTTATTACTCATTGTGGTTTTGACACTTGCACTTTTTATTGTGAAACGGAAATAGACAAGCGAATGGGTCTCTCATTTTTTATTCAGGTAAACAGGCATCACTAGTCTACCACTGGATCTATGGACCTTCAGAAGTGTAAGCGTCAGTTATATTGCCTATCCCTATATTCATTACGCAGCAGTGAAGCTTTTTCACGAAAGAAATGATTTATTTTATTCTAATTGGACAAGCAAACTGGAAGACGTCACACCTGATGGTAAGTGGTCGACGTCGCCCATGAACATAAACTAGTTTACCTGGAACGAGCCCAGGCAACTAATCTATGTGTTGCCTATCCTGAGACATAAAATGTTAAGTCTCGGTGCCAGTAATTACACTGCCTGTCTTGCCCTTCTCTCCGAAACACAGCAAAGCTGTTTCACGAGAGAAACAAGTAAGATGGCATACAGCCGAGAGCGCGGCAGAGTGCATCCCTCCCACCAGTAAAGTTGTAAGATGTTTATACAGACAGTACCCGGACGAGCCCCCCTATGAGCTTCCTTTCCTCTGGTAATAATAACTGTAATAGGCATTTTAAGTAAACTAAATCAACACATTCTTATGTTTAATTTTAATGGAGTTATCGTGTTAAACTAAAGTTAAGAAACTCGAGGAATGCGTTACAAAACCTTTGCGCCATCTTCAATATTTATATATGCAAAATAAATAAATAGTTTATATAAAATTTATTAATATATGTTAAATAATTTATAGACCTATATTCAATAAGTTAAAATAACATCTTTTTGTTGGTATTGTATCATGTGCTTGGAATAATGTTATGTGTTAATCGTGTTGTAACTCTGCGTGTGTCATCTTCATCAGCCTACCTTCCAGCAATATATGCTGTTACAATAAATCTTTACTAATAATATTATAAAGCTGAAGAGTTTGTTTGTTTGTTTGAACGCGCTAATCTCTCACTCCATGACTATGTGCTTCATGCTACGTTCGCCCTTTCTCTCTCTCAAGCGGTCTCAATCCCTCTTATTGGACAAAAATGATGCACATTTTTGTGACGTTTCATCCGTTAAAAAATTATAACTACAATAATTAATTGTAGATTTATTTAATGGATGTGATCACCGAGCTTAGACTGCGCGACGGGAATAGAAAACACATCGCATCCAAAACACTATACTTTCGATGGATACTTTTTATCATTCGCCGTTAGTACACGACTTGTCGAGGCACAGAGCATATCCTAATTGTGTTAATTGTAATTTTCGTTAACAATAGTGATGAATAATAATTATTAATAATGAACAATTTATCGACAATCATCAAATGAATTCCCATCCGAATGAGAAGCTCCGCCTACTTCTCCCACTTACAAAATGATAACTCGAGTCGTATATTCGTTGTTTAGTCTTACATGATGCATTCCCTAGGCCTATTAGCCGCGCACAGTCTAAGCTCAGAGGGTGTTGTGAATTGTGATACATAATGGACACGCCACTTAATGGACCCAAGTACTTTTTATTTTAGTCACACAGGCAAACCGGAAGACGAGTTACCAAAAACTAACCCATTTTTGTAGCAGGGAAATGCTTTTTCGCATATAGCCAGGATCTTGAGTAGATCCTGACCTAATAAGAGAGTGCCCTACCCTAAACTAAAACCACTACGAACGCCTTCAGCCACTTTTTGAGGATCCTGGATCTGCAGGCAACAGGTGCGACTCCAAAAACCAGCCCTGGCAATTTATTAATGCTATTTTTCCTGAGATCTAAGATGATACGTCTCGGTGCCAAATAACACTGCCTGTCCTGCCTTAATTTTTAAAACACAATGCTGTTTCACGCTAGAAATAAGGAGAATGGTGGAACATACGCGTGGTTTGCATTCCCCCCAGAGCGCATCAATTCCACCATTTTTATGGTCAATTCAACTCGGGTCTTGCCTTTTGTGCCAGGAGTCCATACGTCTCCAGAAACGCAAGATGATACTGTGCCGTAATCACAAAACTTATGCACTTCCCGTAAAAATTGGGCAATTTAAATGGCTATTTTCGCATTTACAGTTACATCAATGACCATGGAAGATTCCTCCTACTAATTACCTACTAACATTCCTACTAAATCCTATAAAATGTTTTGCATGACCTACACAATTACTAATACATGATATATCAATGTTTTGACAGGTATCAATAACGATCATTACACAATTACAGCTTGGCAAAAAAGAGTGTGGAAAAAATGAGGGCGCCACTTTGAGTTACGTCTCATAATATTGGAAAACAGTAAGAGAATTTAATCAAATCGTCAATAATAAATGTGAAACATTAAAATTTACTCAAAATATAGTATTTGTCGGCCAAGTATTGTCGACATCATAGGTTTCCATTTAGTAAAATATTTAGTTCCACTTGTCATCACGTCATACTCTTTTTTGCCAAGCTGTACGTACAAAGTAACAGATGTTGTTGAACAATCATTTGTTTAATGTATTGTATACAAATGGTAGATGATGTCCTTTTTCTGGTGTAGATAATTTATAAGGAAAAACGCATACCAGAGTCATTTTTATTTTACTGTCATATGCATATACATTCATTTAGATAATTATTGAAATATATTTAAATAATTAATTGGGTAATTAACTTTATCGATGTAACGTTGAAGTGGCAGTGGGCTGGTCACAGTCAGGAGAACGGATGGTCAATGGGCCAATAAGGTTCAAAAGTGGGGCCACGTTTAGGTAGACGAAGTGTTGGTCGGCCAATAACCAGGTGGGAAGACGATCTCCGTGCTGTGGCCGGCCCGTGTTGGATGCGGGTGCCAAGGGATCGGCCGATGTTCAGCAGTGGACGGATAGAGGCTGATGGTGATGATAATAAAGCTTGTAATAAAAATAAATAACTAATTATTACATTTTATTTTCGAAACTGACGAATTGTCATAGCGAAAGTCACAAGAATTTTAGTCACCCATAACCTTATTTCCTAACTTCATATTCTTTAATTAAATGTCAAAATTAGTAGTTTCCTGTTTAAGCTAGCCCACTGAGAAGAACCGCCATATTCGGAAAAATAAGAACATTAATTTTTAGCATTGGAAACTAGAAGAATCAGGAAATAACTTATTAACACAGAAAATATATAAATATTTCATGCGGAAAATAAAAGTATACAGATACATTATAGATGGCGCTAGAGAGGTGATTTTGAAGAGTCATGAGTTAAATCTAGTATGTTCCATAGTCATCATCAACCTTATTCCATTCATTACTTAATTTAGGCTCTGTCAATAAACACCGAGACGGCGGTTTCTCCGCCATTCGCATAGCTAGGACCGAAAGTTGCCCCCTCCAGTTTCTATAGGGGAAATTAAACAGTGCCTGTACTATTTGCTCTTTTAAAGTCATCACTGACGGAGAAGTGTACTAATGATCTAATTCTGAGAAGGGTAAAATTATTTTTTGAATAGCAACACAATATAATATGGCCGCGTCTGCAATTTACGATCCTGCGTATTTATTTTATCCTGTTTGCTTAAACAACTTTCCATGTTTTAAGGCAGGAGAGACAGCATTACTGGCAGGCTAATTTACCGGTGGAAGGGAAGCGCTGTGCCGCGCTCCCGGCTGCGTGGGTACCACCGCCTTGCTTGTTTCTCCCGTGAAACAGCTTTGCTGTGTTTCGGAGAGAAGGGCAAGACAGGCAGTGTAATTACTGGCACCGAGACTAAACATCTTATGTCTCAGGATAGGCAACACATAGATGAGTTGCCTGAGCTCGTTCCAGGTATACTAGTTTATATGTTCATGGGCGACGTCGACCACTTACCATCAGGTGGCACGTTTGCCAGTTTGCCTATCTAACTAACATAAAAAAGGCTTATAATATTTTGTCTAAGTTAAACAACGCATGGAACAGTCACCAAGTCTTCAATCTATAAAGGGTTTTATGTTCCATGCTGACCACTTACCTGCCATTTTGCGTATCTCAAATAGAAACCTTGACATATATATTTATGACTATGGAACCATAAAATTGAAACAATAATCGTCATTTACAAAGAATGTTCGATATGACTAAACATAGGTCTCCATTATCGTGACTAACGCTCACCTGCCGATGTCCAAAATGGGCAAAGATTTATAACCAATAACGCTGAGATATATCTCCAAAAGATTTGAAATTCGAACAAATTCATTAAAACAAAGGCATTTGACATTCCATACAATCAAAGAAGAAGAAGAAATATACTTTATTGTGCATTTATATAACAATTGTGTAGGTACATCCTAAATAAAAACTTACAAAACAATTTCATGCACAAAGGAAGCGATTTCTCCCAGACCACCTTAGGGTAGAGGAGAATTTAAAATAAAAATAGCAGGTCATCAAAAAAGAAAAACAAAAAATTCTAAATTTAAATTGGTGGAATGGATGAGCTTTTTGTTTCGCTCGTCTTCTTTCATAAGGTACCAGAAAGAGCAAATGGCTCAAAAGATGCATTTACTGCTGACATACATGACACATGCAACTTGAAGATTAAAGAGAGTGAACAATTCAAGGTCAAGAGTTATGTGATAGGAGGAGCTCTGACTTGCTTCTTGGACATCCCGAAACACGATGTATGCTATTTTGCGGCAAATTGCAAGAGTATAGAGGTCAGATGACAGACTCTCTTGAGGACTAGCAGTAGTATTACTTTTTTATATAAGGGAATCATAATGATACCACCAAGCCCAGTGGAGCCTGGTTTGCCTGGGTGGGACTCTCACCCTAACTAAAACCCCATTATTTTCCCCTGCACCGCGTTACTACCATAACCTCGTCTGTGGATGCCCTTCCGGCTCTGGGTGTTATGACATGTCGCGCCACCATTCTCCATCTTAGGCTCCACGGAACATTTAGGAGTAGAGCTTGGGAACCTAGTGCGACCGGCCATCTCCCGATGCATACCGCCCGTGATCCCCTTAGTGGCAGCACGCAGCAGGACGCACGTTTGCGCACACCCACGACGCCACCCCCGGCCCTGCGTTGAAAGCGTAAAGTTGTAGAGCCACCTGCTCACGTTCCACTCTCCAGGGGTGCGCCAGACGGAACAACCCATCGGCTATGAATCCTTTTGCACAACAAGCATGGATTCGGGGTAAATTTTTTGAAGAGGTTTTCTTCCTCATTTCATCTGTTTTTTCAAAGAGGTTTCCATCCTCTGTCCCTGGCCTCCTGCGTTGGGGGCGAACTGTAGAGCTTTATGCTCACGTTTTGCTCCCGGTAAGCATTCTTCCAGGGGTGCGGATATGATTAGTTCACTTGGGGTTTGCAACCCAAGCTTAAGCCCCACCGCCGCGACAAGGCCTGGATAGAATTATGAGGAGAGTAGTACCCACCCTTCAATTACTACTGCTTATTTATTAACTTAATTATAAATAGATATAACATTCATATTTCATATCTGCTGAAACACAGTATGTTAATATTTCGACTGTGACTGCCATTTTTTTTAAATAAATACGTATAAAAATTCGCAAGTCTTATCTCTTTCATTTTATTTTTTAAGGCTTCAAGGATTTCAACAAAATGCTACACGGAAGTGTGTATAGTTTACGTTGATACGCGCATTTCTTAGCCGTTAACGGTAAATTGCTGTGGAAGGTTGGCAGCTCATATGTCCGGATGATCATTGATCAGTTCAACGGTCCATCGCACAGGCAAACAAACATATTATATACAAGCTATTCCGCTTGCCAACTGTTTGTAATTAGCAGGCAAAGTCGAGTTGGTGGCTCAATTGTGGAACGTATAAGAAAGTAATGTGCTCGTTGCTCAATACAGAGAGTAGCGTATTTGGATTCATTTCTGACCTGACTATATTAAAACGAGCTAGACTTTTAACTTATTTATTTTAATTTGGAAATCTCGCAAAAAATTAGTATACAAACTCAATGAATCTTATTTTTTTTTTGTCTCACATCGAGATCTCTCATCTTCTTTTGAAAATCGAGGGCGAACCCGAATTCAACGTTTTCGTTTTTTGTAATTTTTTCCCGAATTTTCGTTCTAAGTTAATGTATTTGGATGTCCACATGGGGCTTCTATCCGCTCTTCTAAGAGACGGGACAATAAAGTGAGGGCGCTTCTGATTTTTTTTCCCGTTGATAACGGAACCAACCGTCTAAAGCGAGTGCTTATTGTGTGGTTTGTTTCGTACATACCTACGTAACGTTTGTTTAATAATAATAATAATAGAAATTTATTAAGGAATATTAATACACCATTACATAATATACTTAATCTAATAAAACCTTAAGTGGCACATATAAAAACAGTAGTTATGTTAAAAATAAAAATAAAAAAACAATAATTGTGGTTACAAAAATAAAATTGACAATTTAGATATAAAACACCAATGCGCCGGAAATGCACGACAGTGTAATATAATTCCTCAAAAGGTAACCACTCAGTTGTGTGATTGTGGTTTCCGAAGAAACCGCAATCCTGATGTTATGTGGTGCCTGATGTTATGTTTATTTGTACAGCATTGTCATTACTAATTACTAGGATAGGATAAGAGTATTGGCCCCACCACGTTTCAAGCCTTGTCGTGGCGGTGGGGCTCAGTAGCGTAAGCTTAATCCAGCACCTTGGGCGAAGCAAATTGCAAATTACAGAAAGCTGCTCTTTATGCCCCTCTTATAAGAAGAGCAGGCAAAGGAGCAGGGGGACAAGGGATGGGAACCTCACCCCATTGTACTGTCCCGACGTTGGGAGGGGTTGTTCTGTGGTGCGAGACAACTCCTCTGTGGAGGTGGCGTCGGTCCCTTAAGGGGCTGACTATGCCTTGCTAGCTTATTAGATTCGAGGCACCTCACCAAAGGAGGCATTGACGGGACTCACCGGGTTTTAGTGGGTAGAGCTGCGTCCATCTTACCACATTTCGGGCGCAGCGGGTCCCACATACCCGCCTGGGGAGACCCACTCTCCCGCGGGAAGCCTCAGAGCATTTCCCAGCGTAAAAGAGAAAAAAACAGACTAAGAGTATTGTTAATGGTAATGCGATCAGAAGCATCTATGATGGGACACATTCAAGACGATCTATCTTTATATATTATATACAATTCCTCTGATGTGTATGTCATTGAACTCCGCCTAAATGGCTGGATCGATTTTAATAAAAAAAGTGTGTGTATTCAAGTGGAAAATTGGTTTAAATTAACAATATACAAACAATATTTTGTACATGACTTCGTCTACCGGGTCCGCTAGTACATAGTTTATAACTATTAATATTGTATTGTATTTGTGTATTGACCAAACAATATCACAGTCAATATGACAGTCATCGTGAAAAACAAAATGGATCAAATAATCCGCCATGATGAATATAATCTTATCTTAAACAAAATGTAGATATCATACGCGTGTTGGTTAGTACATAACAATGTCGTTTTACGGCAAAAAATACAGGCGAGCGGCGTGCGAGAACGTTGAGGAACTGTTGGCGGCTACGAGTGAGTGTTTTGTGAGTTTTTTTATATTTTTTGGAAATTTAGCTGCGTCAATAATTTCAATTTATTTCAGTATTCCAAAACGAATGAAAATATAAGTTGGTGACCTAATAGTTAATGATAAAAACCTTATTTTGTTAGTTTTACAATACATGATTAGATAATTTTTGTAACAGAAAAAAAATATCAAAACATTCTTTTTTTTTTAAAGAGATTCACGTCTTATGGGCAAACGGGACCAACTGCGTCTTATTTTTCTTCGTAGATAAGATGTTCTTTAAAATTTAGAAGGAATGTCTCCAATTATCGTTTTTAATGCAATAAAATAACAAAAACCATTTTGTCGTTTACGTCCTTTAGTGATAAGCTCTCGCGCGTATGGAGAGCCTCGCCCCGCTCAGGATGCTCATTCCCCTCTGCCGCGTGTCCGGTATTAGAATTATTGTTTAGCAATGCGTCGCCTTAATTGAAATAGGCCAAAATATTGTAAAAAAGTAATCTTTTGAGTAGCTCTAGCGGACTCTAGACTAACCTTTCCACCTAGGTAGGAGATGGAAAGAAAGTCAATACTAGAAATGGTATATTATGTAGGTTACAAGCGCACGGAAGATAACACAGTAGGTGAAAATATTGACAGTAAGAAAGATAGAAGAAAGTAAGGCAAATGACGCACAGAAATGTAAGTTGGCAAACCGCGCCGACCTAAAGTAAAGGGACGAGGTTGAAGATAATGATAATATCAGGAGACACGTTAGTGTCTAGCGCCAAGAACACATCCAAGTAGTTTGGCGTGAGGCACTTTGTATATATTTTCGAGACATATGTAAACATAACCTCCAAAACAAAAAAAAAATTTGGGGCTTTATTTTGTTATTATTGCCAAAACACTTAGACTTCACACTATTTTTAATAAGTTTCTTTTTACGAATTTTACACATATTACAAAAAATTATTGGGTCTCAGCAATTATTTAATACATTTCAAACATGAAAATTATTGCTTGCGCCGTTTTGCGATTAAAGAGGTTCAGAGAAAATATTTTATATGACGTTACAGTGAGAATTTTGAGTTTTGACATCGAAGTTGGTTGCTTGTTTTTTAGTTTTATCCTATCGGAACAGGCAAAGGCTAGAGGCCATGCTGCCTATCGTTATCAATATACGGTGTTGTATTAAAAATTAAGTATTTCGTTTTTTTTTCTTGTATTCTCTATAGCTTATTTTTATTTATTTTTTCTGTCATATTTTATATTTGATAAACGTCTTTCGTATAATATATTTTTTCTGTCGTATTTTTTATTTGATAAACGTCTTTTGTTTCATATATTCGTTTCTGTTAAGAGCTCAATCTTCTTCGTTTCTTCTCAGTTTCCCGTTAATTAATTGTTATTTTGTGTTTTGTTCATTCTGAGTGATTTACTAGTGTTTGTTTTAAAAACTGTATATATTGTGATTGGTTGGCGAATATTGTGGAGAACTGTTCTGGAGTGGTTTTCTATTGTAGGACTGTTCTGATGGTTTTCTATAGTGTTTGTTTTTAAAACTTAATCTGTGTAATATATAATGTGATGATTCGTTGGCGAATATTATGGTGAACTGTTCTGGGTGAATAGAATGGGAAGTGATAGTTGATTGATGGGTGCTAGAGGGGCAGAGCCGCGCTTTTTGGCATTTTCCGCCGTTTCTCCAAAGCACAGACAAGATATTTTTGTTAACACAACAGATATGGCAGCATGGCCTCAGGTCCTAGCCGGTTCCAATAGAAAATGCCAATTGGAAAGAAAAATGATAATACAGTCTAATTATTTTTCGAGAAATAACATAATTATTTAACAAAGTGAGATGTACTATCTCTATCTATGTAATTGTGGTGCTTTAATGTGATTTTAATGTATTTTTTTATTTAGTTTCAACCGATTTTATTCGGTCAAAACTCTAAAAATTAGACATAACCGCATAATAAATGCCGCTGGAGTTTGTTTCTTGACTTCATCTCCTACCAATTAAATTAATGTAAACCCTTGATTTACATTAGTCAACTTATCAAGAATGGAAACAATGTGGAGTTAACGGAGAAATACTGTTATGTTTACAATAGAAAAAACAGTTTGGTGGCTGTAGCAAACCAAGAAGATGGTGTTTATAAGTTGGTCATGGAACATAAACAATGTTTTTTTACTCCTACTTCAACAGTAATTAGTGAAGAGTGTCATAGGAGATTGGCCATTTGAATATAATTGACCAGAATAAAATGAAAGATGGAGCAGTTACGGGAATATCATACACAGACAGCAATCTGAAGAAGAAAATGAGGAACCAGAACCATTTAATTTTAGTAAAGGGGGACCCAAATTAAGTGAATAAAAAAGATGCCAGAGCGTTATAGATTTCCAAATCTATGTACAACGTTGAGTCCAAATGTTACTAATGATCCAGTCTGTGTCCATGAAGCTCGGGAGAGTGGATTGAGGCAATAGAGGAAAAGCTGTATGCAAGCTTTTGAAGAAAATGATGCATGGGTTCCTGTGAGTGAATTACCTTTTGATTAAACTTTAGTACAGTGCAAGTGGGTATATAAAAGGAAATTAAATAGTGTATGTTACAGAGCATGTTTAGTGGCTAAGGGCACAAGGTTACACAGAGGCCTGGTATTGATTATGAATAGACTTTCTCACCAGATGTCAGACATTTCTACTTTGAAATTATTGTTCGCACTATCTGTTCAGTTAAATTTAGATGTCACTCATTTAGATGTTAAAACAGCATTCTTAAATGGTTTTCTTAAAGAGGACATTTATAAGGTTCAACTAGTTATTAATTGTGATTCAAATAAGAATAAGATTGTTAAACAAAGTAATTTATGGTTTAAAGCAGTCATCTAGATCATGGTATTAGAGAGTGGAGCAATGTTTATGTGAGTTAGGTTTCAAAAGGAGTCGTAGAGAGCCATGTGTTTTTACAAAAATGAATAATGATGTAAAAATTGTTATAGCATTATATGTCGATGACTTATATTTGTTCCAATAATCAAATAGAGACAGACAAGTTAATTTCAGTATTGATTATGATATTATGTAAGTAATTTTACTTCAAATTTCTGACTTGTCATACTTTTATTATTGTCGATACAATTTGTTTTCCCATTGTTACAGACCGTGCAATAATAAAAACTTTAAGCGGAAAAGAGCTTGTGAGAGAGAGTTGTAAACAAAAATTGCGAGACATTATGTGTGTAGTATTTCTTAATTTTAATTATTTTCTTTTGAAGTTATTTCCTTACTGTTTTACATTTTTTTAGCTTCTGGAAAGGAGAATATTTAAAGGCCTTAAAGGACAATAAACATAATAATAAGTACATTGGTATTAAGTAAATTTATGACTTTCTTCGTATGGAGTTGGATTTGAATTATTCTTAAGAAAACAATAAAGAAAGTAATACATCTAAAGTTTTGAATTTTTTTTTGTTCTGAAGGCATGGTAGTGTCCAACTATAACTTAATAAATTTAGGGTAAATAATAATGAATCATATATTGGACAAGAACAAAAAATATTAAATTTTTTAATTATATATTTGAGCTTATTTACTAATAAGCAAATATAATAATTTACTTTAATTTTATTGTTGATTTGAACTGCCGGTCAAGTTGCATGTTGCGCCATCTGGTATCTAACTTTCCCTTTGACACTCTAAACATATAAACAGGAGGAATAACAGGAACACATGCTCTATGTTAATTTTGAAAATCAAAATAACATTTAAAAAAATATGACGATGTTGCATTGGTCAGTCACAAGCGTCATTTAAAGTAAAAGTATTGTAATAGTACTAACCTCTTTTATTATTAAATTATTTGAGAAAATTTATGAATAAAAATTTAAGTTTAAGTTTAAAATTTTAAAGTATTTGAAATGAATTACTCAAGAAGTATAAATATTTAAAATATTTGAAATGTAATTATGTTAATTAATATATGCTTTACAAAAAAAAAAGAGATATCCCACAAAAAACAGTTTCACTGTAAAATGTCGCGCCAAGTACACTTCTAACTATATACACGTATAGCAAAAATAAAAAAATAAACTAATCTTTACAAAAAATATGAAATAAAAAAACCAAGTACACAAAACCTCTCGGATTAAAAGAAACACTCATTAAAACTGTGAAAATTGGAAAACAATTGGTGTAGTATATTTACAAAAAAAAAAGGAAAATTTGCAATCTACAAAAAAATATAAATTAAAAAAAAGTAATCATTGTGATTTTCAATAATTGCAAAATTTTTGTGGCAAATTTTACAATTGAAAACAATTTTTTAAACGTACTTGGCGCGCGTCATTTTCGATGTATTTGTAAATGGCTTCACAATATCACTAAGATAAATTATTAATGTCAACCATCAGTTCGAGAAGTTTGTTCAATTTTACAGTGAAACTGTTTTTTGTGGGATTTTAACTAGCAGACGAGCCTCGTGAGTTGTCAATGTGCTCATATATACCATCGAGCATATTATAACCGGAATAAAGCGGTAATGTTATGTTTGTATGAAAACAATTTCCACCAAATTCGTGCTGTGACGCTGCGCCGTTTCTCCGCTTTGATTGGCCATTGATGGATGATTATCCAATGGGATGTACATACAGATCACTGGTTGGTTGAATTGCTATTACGTCAGTGACAGGTCACTGACCAGTTTCTGAATTTTATGGCTAACATTTAGGTACTACTCTATCCGGTTATATGCTCTATGATATGGACATACACAAGCTAGCCTAGACAATTCATTCATGCGTCTCCTATCCTGAGACCTAAGATGGTAAGATTCGGTGCCAGTAATTATACTGCCTATCCTGAAATACAAGATAGCTATTTCACGGAAGAAAAGAGCAGCATGGTAACCGTCCCCACCACGATTTAAGCCTTGTCGTAGCGGTGGGGCTCAGTAGGTGAACCCAGCACCTTGGGCGAAGCTAATTGAGCCGAGGGAGCTGCTCTTTGTACCCCTCTCATAAGAAGAGGGAACAAAAGATCAGGGGGACAAGGGGCGAGGATGGGAACATCACCCCATTGTACTGTCCCTAGGGGTTGTTCTGTGGTGCGGGACAACACCTCTCTGGAGGTGGCGTCGGTCCCTTGAGGTACTGACTAGCCGTCGAGGTGCCCTGTTTGCTCAACAGATCCGGGGCACCTCACAAAAGGCGGCATTTGGTGGCACTCGCCGGGTTTTAGTGGGAATAGCTGCGTCCCACATACCCGCGTGGGGAGACCCATTCCCCCGCGGGATGCCTCAGAGCATTTCCCGGCGTAAAAAAAAGCATGGTAACCGCGCGGACAAGAGCGCGACACAAGAGCCTCTCTTTCCCCATAAGAAGGTCTTTTCCACTTTAAACACCGAGGTGACCATAGCAGAGTTCCGCTGGCTCATCGGAGTAGATCTTAGCCTCCGATACGAGCCGCCACCAAGCTGTCTCCTATGCGATGTTCGAGTTTCTAGTGACTAGGACAGCAATACCACTGGAAGGAGCCTGGAGTCGGCAGGATATTCGAATGAAGAAGGCCACAGACCACACGAATTCAAGATTGATCAGTATACTTAACTAAACATAAAATTAAATATGTATGTATGTTAACTATATAATATATTGTTAACATAAATATTTTTTCATCAAGCGAGACTATTATGATGAAATAATTATTTATTGTTTTTGTTGTTAAATAAATTACATTCCGCGGCGGACATTTTTTTAATAGACAGATAAAAAAATATTAAGTCTGTACTTATTAAATAATAATTATTATCAACAATATTAATAAATTTAATATTAAATAATTTATTGAAATTTATTAAATAACGATATACTAGCAGCGCCCCGCGGTTTTCCCCGCGTACTTCCCATTCCCGTGGGAGTACAGGGATAAATTATAATAGTCTATATGATAATCTGATGGATAAGATTCATTAAAATCCATTCATTAGTTTTCGCGTGAAAGAGTAACACACATACATTCATTCAACTTTCGCGTTTATAATATTAGTACGTAGTAGTGGACGGATGGAGGCTGATGATGATGAGGAAAATATCGAGGCAAATAAAGGCAATATATAAACATAAATTCAAAATAAAATTTGTATCCGAATCCAATGAAAATTATAAAATTTCTGCCGTAGGATGATTCGAACCCGTGCCGTTTCTGAGCCGTTAGACTTTTACACCTATGAGGTTCCGGCCTATGTCCAGCAGATGATGGCGATGAAACAGACCAAAAAGTAGCTATGATATTTTAGTTTCACTCGATTAGAAAAATATTTATTTTTGTAAAAAAAAGAAACAATAAATAAACATCTTAATACAATATTTATTAGAATTGTTATTGATTAAATTAGCACATTTTATATAAAAAAATATTCAATCAAATCCAAGATGAAAAATAATAAATATCACTATCATAATCATCATCAACATCATCCACGTAACTCTCATCTAAAATAGACTTTTCTAGAAACATATATTTTTATTGATAAGTAGATACATTCAATTTTTGCTCTTGTCACACTGATTTAAAATAATGAATATTCTCGAACAATGACACCACGTCAACCTAGTCCCATGGTTAGCTCATCGTGTACACATAATAAGTAACAGTAATCATGTATATAAAATCATGTTTCAATACATTGCCGAAATATCGGGACCTCAATAAATCTTTAAACGCGGTAAGCACCCGTAATAATATTAATATAAATATGAATAGTGATCGCGTTAGTTTAAAACAAAATATATAAAACCTGAAAAACATTAGTGCAACGAGCTAACCGCAAACGAGAGCTGATGTCGACCGTTGTTAAAAGAAAAGTGGCCTTCTTTGGACACTTGCAAAGAGACGTCTTCGAATATCTACGGACAATCCTCAAGGGCAAGATACCGGGTAGAAAACCACCAGGAAGACCAAGGCGAGAGTGATTTGACGACATAAAGGACTGGACTGGACTAAGTTACCACCAGATGAAGAGAATATCCCGTGATCGGACGGAGTACCGAAAGATGACCTCCAAACTTCAATATGAAGATAGCACCCCATTATGATGATGACGAAAGACATATGAACGTACAACCTCTGCCAAGTATGCTATAACCGAATAACTTCATTTAGACAGACTGAACTTACTTGACGAACCAAATCAGTAACAGATATCTAAAGGATTTTCTTTTGCGCCGGGAAATGCTCTTAGGCAACCCGCGGTGGTGGGTCGACTCCCCAGGCGGGTATGTGAGACTCACTGCGCCTGAATGGTGGTAAGGTGGACGCAGCTCTACCCACTAAAACCCGGCGAGTCCCACCAATGCCGCCTTTTGTAAGGTGCCCTGAATCTGTTGAACAACAGGGCACCTTGACGGCTAGTCAGTCCCCCAAGGAACCGACGCCACCTCCACAGGGGGGTAGTCCCGCATCACAGAACAATCCCTCTTAACGTCGGACAGTGCAATGGGGTGAGGTTCCCATCCTCGTCCCTTGTCTTCCCCCCTGCTCTTTTGTTCTCTCTTCTTATGTGAGGGGTACAGAGAGCAGCTCCCTCGGTTAAATTAGCTTCGCCCAAGGTGCTAGATTCAGCTTAGGCTTAGCCCCCCACCGCCACGACAAGACTTGAACCATGGTGGGGGATATCTATAGGCCTCTCTCAGAGAACGCCAAGACGCACGCATAGGCAATTCAAAATCATTATTATTTTATCAATGTCTCATGAATAAATAAATATGTATGTATATAAATTATTCTGAAATAGAGGATTTCAGAATAATTTAAATGTTCATACCGGTTTTAATTTTAACTAATGACATCGTTATGTTTACAAATCTAAGACATATTTGATAATTATAATATTATACAGTTGAGGAGTTTTAACGCGTTTACGAACTACCAGTGTTGTTTGAAAATTTATCTTTGCGTACATATCTTTCGGATACTTTACAACCATAGACCATAGTTGCAGGAGGACGATACGTAATGACACAAAATTAAAAAGATATACCCAAAGATTCGTTACAACTTAATTAATGTATACAGAATTGTGCTTTTTTTCTTTAACGCTGGGAAATGTTTAGAGGCATCCCGCTGGGAAGAGGAGGATTCCCCAGGCGGGTATGTGGGACTCGCTGCGCCCGAAAGATGGTAAAATGGACGCAGCTCTACCCACTAAAACCCGGCGAGTGTCACCCATGCCGATACAGGATTGTGCTGTGTCTGAGCTTGGTGTTGGAATTTTAAAAAAAAATTATCCCAACTCCCATGCAGATAACAGCCTGGTTATTTAGTTGATAAAGGGCTTGTTGATAGTATGAATAAAATAAATATAATATTCATTTATTTAGACACAATTATTAATAACAGCACAATAATAAAGCAATGTTACAAGTTACACTACACAACGATAATATTTACTAATTTAATAAAACTGAAGAGGTTTTTGTTTGTTTAATAGCGCTAATCTCCAGAAAAACAAGTTGCATCTAAAAAATCTTTATGCACTTGATAGCCCAGTTATTGAGGCTATTTGATATAAAAAATTGCATTTGTGACGTGATAACGTCTTATAAATTGTTGAAAACCGGCAGCGCGCACGAAAAAGTGTCCCGTTCCGCTGTAGAACGAGCGTTGGCCTTATTTATAACAAATGTTAATACGCGACACCGTTTTTTTGTGTTTTTTTGTTTATTTCTACAATATAATAAGATGTAATTGATTTTCTCTATAATTTTCAGTCTAATTTCGTTTTGTTCACTTCAATTAACTGTTTTTCTCAATTACTCTTTCATCAATGTTTCTTTATGACGCTATCACGTAAAACTATCGTCCGTAAACCGACTTTACCGACAACCAATATTTTGTACCACCATTATATTACAGAAAACAGCGAAATCGCCTACCTTGTCAAATGTAAGCCCCCAACGATATGCTTCACGAAGCCCAATGAGGAGACGTTGACTTTACACCTGGAGGTAGAAGATAAGAACTACTTAGCCTCCTTCAAGTTCGGAGAAGAGAAGGAAATGGAGAGGCGAGATGGAAGTAAGGTAAAAGCATTTTATGTCAACAAAGTAAGACTTGGGCATCGTTTGCCTTCTGTTCACTTCAAGCCATAAGCCTTTATTAAAGGCCTAGACGGTCGATCCCCCACCTACCTAGGCTCGGCTATCTCACATATATCCCATATATAGTTGGAGGTCAACTAATCCTCTGACTTCCTGCTCGTGACAGTCCTCCAGAACTCGTACAACCAGCTTCTTCTTGCCGCTATATCGACTACTTTCTCACTTGTGCCTAGTCTTTTCCCAATTATATTTGGGCCGGCATTCAGTCTAACCGAATGCCGCTGTATACCAGTATTTTAAATGGAGCGACTGATTATCTGACCTACACAACCCAGTATCTAGGTAATACGATAACCCGTGGTAAGACTGGTTGTCAGACTTTCGGGCTTCGGGACGAACGGCAACGGCTTAATGTGCTTTCCGAGGCACGAGTGAGCCTTGCACGAGGCAGTCTCCTAGTAAAAAAAAGTTAAAGTTTAAAAAATAATAATAACCATGTTACATATACCACGATGGTCTAGTCACTAATGGGTAGGTATCGGCTCGGTCTCTTGAGTGAGAGGTCCAGGTTCGATCCTAACCCCTGTGATGCTTTGAAGTGGGTTTTTCACCTGAACATGAGATCATCGCTTGCTCACCGGTGAAGCAAAACATGGTGAGGAAACCTGCATGCCTGATGATATTAAAATATTCTTATGAGTTCATAAATGTAAGTGGTAATACTACCGTTGAATTTACTAACCTAAACTACGTACTAATATTATAAATGCGAAACTGTCTCGCTCACGTCTGAACCACTAATCAGATTACGATACAGTTTCGCAATAAGATAGATTATATTTAGAGTAAGATATATACTACCTTTTGCTCAAACACGTCTGTATATCATTGCATATTAGCAATGATATACGAAGTCATGAATAACAGGTAGTCTACATATTATGTACTTATTATTTACTATAATATTGTAAATGCAGTAGGAACCGTCTATCTTTCTGTCTATATTCACCATTTTACGTATAAGACTCTTATCAATTTAATAAGGAGGTAAGGAGTTAAATTAAATCATAAGGTAAAATTAAAGGTGATCAAAGATATCTTTATCGATACGGCTGTAAAATAATTTGTGGGAAGCTGTAAGCAACGGTTATAATTTAATATAATACTCTAAAAATCACTATTTCACCTTATTTGCTTATGTGGTAATAATCTTGTTTCCTATTTAATGGCTTTAGCACTTGCAATATGCACTAATACGCCTCCAAATTAATAAATTCCTATAATTTGAGTCATAAATGTAAATTAGTACATTCAATATGATTAAGGTTTTAGAGTTTAGACTGTCGTGTGTTGACAAACTCGAACAGGAATTGTGTAAATTCAAAATATTAAATCCTGACCACAAAATATTAACAAAAATACAATGTAGTGTTCAAGCGTATTATTTTACAATAAGTAATTTTGTTAACCCATTTAATTCATACATAAAAAAATATTTTAAAATTTTTTGTTGGGTTTGCTATTAACGCGTGTTTTTTAGTTTTTTTTAACTATAATTTATTTTTTACTTTTTAGTGTCTCTTTTTTTAATTAAAGATTTTATTAATTTAAAGTACTTAACTAATAACAATCACTTTAGAAATGAGTGAGAGACTAAAAACAACACAAGTGATGTAGGTAACTTGCGCACCTTTCGCCTTCCTAGCATGTGCTATCCTGATCAGGATATTGGAATAATTTTATCAAATTATTGTATTGTCATCGGTCCTCGACAAATCTACAAAGTTTGAACAAAATCTGGTCGTTAGAAGTGAGTCAAAATCAAGTCTAAAGGAGTCGGATACATACATACAAACAAACATACATACAGGTAAAACTAATAAAAGCGTGTTAAAAAAGGCCCACTACTCGTTCCCATCACTTCTACTCCTGTATAGCCAAGATGACCCTTTGATACGAACAGAGAGCCTGAGGGATACGTTAAATCTGCCTTGGACCCTTGGGAGGAGTTTCCCCAATTGAAGCGGAAATTAAATTTTTATAAATTGGATAGGTAAATCGCTCTTGCCACTTGATGGTAAGCGGTCAGTAACCCACCGCATACTACCTAGAAGTTAGTCTAAATTTTCAAAAATCTTCTAATCCACTTCTAACACCTTTAAAAGTCTTTTCCAAAACCCTATGATAGGAATTACAAGGTTTATTAAAACTCTAATTTTTACGTATTCATATGACCTAGAAATGCCATTTTAATAAAAATGCATTTGTATTATTTATTAATACATTTTTTTTATATTTAATATTATGTAAATAATAGAATACATGATTTATCATTAGTGTATGTCAACAATGCATATAAGAAATACATCGCATTAACCACATCCCATATTTAATACACAAATTTATGTTTTAGATAAAAATGACATTTACAGAAGAATCAGAAAACGTATTGAAACAAGTGGTGCGAATGCCAGACGGTAAATCTGCCTTCTTCAGGAGAGAATTTGGAGACAAGGAAGGAACTATGGTATAAATACATTTCGTACACAAGCTCCTCAAACCTAATTTTGACGTGACAACGTCTAATAATTCGATGAAGGCGGCTGCACGAACGAAAAAACATAACGTATGCGACGTTACCTCGCTCTGAGGCGTTCCATTTTCTTATGACGTTGTCACGTTCAACTATACTAGACAACCTATTTTTTATATGAAGCTTTTACAAAGACAAAAAAGAACGCGTGTTGAACCGGAATAGAGCGGTAATATTATATTGTTTTGTATATAAACAAATTCCGCCAAATTTGTACAGCCACACAGATCACCAGTTGGTTGAATTGTTATTACGTCAGTGACAAATCACAGGCCAGTTTCCAAATCCCCACCAAGGTTCAAGCCTTGTCGTGGCGGTGGGGCTCACTAACCTAGGGTGAGCCGCTGCACCTTGGGTGAAGCGAATTGGGCCGGGCGGGGCTCTTAGTACCCCTCTTATAAGAAGAGGGGACAAAAGAGCAGGGGGCTGGCAGGGTGTTCTGTGGTGCGGGACAACCCCTCTGTGGAGTTGGCGTCGGTCCCTTGCGGGACTGACTAGAAGTCGAAGTGCCCTGTTTGTTTACTAGATCCGGGGCACCTTACCAAAGGCGGCATTGGTGGCACTCGCCGGGTTTTAGTGGGTAGAGCTGCGTAAACTTACCAGCTGTCGGGCGCAGCGAGTCCCACATACCCGCGTAGGGAGACCCACTCCCCCGCGGGATGCCTCAGAGCATTTCCCGGCGTTAAAGAAAAAAAAAAACAGGCCAGTTTCCAAATATCGCTGAAAATGTTATCGCTTCGATCGCTTATGTTTATCATCATCGTCATCAATTAATAATCATCAGCATGCTATCGATCACAATTGGTCGTCTTTATCAGTATAAAGACGACCAATTGTGATCGCTTCAGTAAGCAAAATAAAAAATGATTGACACCTGACAATATATTATAAAAAAAGGTTCCGACGAATTGATAACCTCCTCCTTTTTGAAGTCGGTTAATAATCTTATTTCACAGTTTTCATCATCATCATCATCATTACCAACTTTTTTAACGGGATAGGTCCTTTATGGAACGCAAGAGTGTTTCGGGAAAGAAATAAACACACCGATCGTGGTGGTTATCACATGGTGACGCCGATACAGATGTAGATAATACATCAGTACCTTCGAGATCCATCTTCTAGATTGGGTACAACAATTACTGGTGGGAGGGATCCCGGTGGCATGGGTACCACCATCTTGCTTGTTTCTCCCGTTAAACAGATTTACTATGTTTTGGAGAGAAGGGCATTACAGGCAGGCAACACATAAATGAGTTGCCTGGGCTAGTTCCAGGTAAACTAGTTGATGTTCATGGGCGACGTCGACCACATACCATCAGGTGGCACATCTGCCAGTTTTCCTATCTAACTAACATAAAAACCAACATATATTTTTTTTTCAATTTCAGACCATATCACTGCCCGAGTCAAATGTGAAAGCGACGATACACTTTGAACGAATAGAATAATAAATATTTTTATTTTCTTATTATAATGAAACAATTTTTACGGATTTCATCGCGGTTTATTATGATTTTTACAATCCCGACGTTTCGGATACTTTACAGCAACCATGGTCACGGGAGGACTGAGGTGACAGAGTGTTATGTATGATAATGAGTGAAATTCGCGTAAACATAAGAAAACAAACGGCCCATAGTAAGAGGTCCTCTCGACCCAACGTTTTAACAACGTGGTACTCCAGGAGTTTATTAGACCACCGGCCTTTATTTCCTTGGAGTATAATTATGAACTGCCGGATACCATAATGATACATTGTATAAAACTTTTTTTTATGATAGTTGGATAGGCAAACGAGCATACGAGCCACAGGTTAGTAAGTGGTCAGCGTCACCCATGAACATAAACAAGTTAACTTAAGACTAGCCCAGGCAACTAATTCAAGATTTTAAGTCTCGATACCAGTAATTACACTGCCTGTCCTGTTCTCTCCGAAACACGCAAAGCTATTTCACGGGAGAAACAAGCAGAATGGTGGTATCCATGCAGCCGGGAGCACGGCACAGCACATCCCTCCCACCGGTAAGGTATAATACAATGAATGTACAATATTTATAAGATCAATTTAAAAAAAATTGCCAGAATAACACTGTAAAAGAAGTTCTTACACCTGCTTTCATCAATTATTGCAATGCAATGCATACTGAAACTAATAGAACAAGAAACTATTCATTCATCAGCCAAAACAAGTAAATTTTTTACGTTAGTTGTATAGGCAAACTGGCAAACGTACCACCTGATGGTAAGTGGTCGACGTCGCCCATGAACATTTTTTTTGCCCAAACTAGTTTACCTGGAACGTACCCAGGCAACTCAGTTATGTGTCTATCTTGAGACATAAGATGTTAAGTCTCGGTGCCAGTAATTACACTGCCTGTCTTGCCCTTCTCTCCGAAACACAGCAAAGCTATTTCACGGGAGAAACAAGCAAGATGGTGGTACCAATGCAACCGGGAGCGCGGCACAGCGCTTCCCTCCCACCGGTTAATTATAATAGCCGGTTATGGGCAAAGACCTCCCTCAAGTATCTCCACAAGGACCGATCCTGCGCCGCCCGCATCCAAGGACTTATTTCCCAGTTCGTCCGTCCACCTAGTGGGAGAGCTAGCAGCAATGCGCTTTTCGGTTCGTGCTCGCCACTCCAGAACTATTCGACCCCAGCGGCCATCGGAGCAATATGCCACTTCAGTCGGGATATTCTTCGAGCTATGTCGATTACTTTAGTTCGCCTCCTCATTTTGATTCTATCACGCAGGGAAAGTTTAAACATAGCCCTCTCCATTGCTGTTTAGGTGACCCTTAAGACTTATAATTGCTCATATCAATAGTGGGGCATATATGAGTCGATATTATTAATATATAACAGAAATGAATACAGCCAAACCCCAACGCTGCATTCTACAAAGTTATGGACTGTACTAAATTCGCTGGTGTACAGTCTACAATCTACATGACGGCCAGCTAAGTTAGCGGGATGCGGGAGAGGGGCCTACTTCACACTGGACTTGCCAAAAGGATCGCGATCTATAATATTCCACACGATCTATAATATTCCACACGATCTATAATATTCCACACGAACTTAATCAACAACTTACTACTTAACTCGCTATTGCCGTTCAAACCACAATAACAACTCGCCGATGTTGCAAGTTAACTCGCTAGTGTACTGTGTACTTAATGAAATGTAAAACGGCTTAATCTTATATCTTTAAATGAGCAATTCTTGTATATATATGTAATTGGAATCTCGGAATCGGCTCCAACGATTTTCATGAAATTTAGTATATGGGGGTTTCGGGGGCGATAAATCGATCTAGCTAGGAATCATTTTTAGAAAATGTCATTTTATTAAAAAAAAAAAAAATACCGAGCAAAGCTCGGTCATCCGGGTGCTGATAACTAAACAGACACCCGATAGAGCCAGCATAAACATTTTTGATTTTAGCTCGGGTGACTTATGTCTAATTTACATAGACTATTAATTTATAATATACTAGTGGCACCGACAGACGTTGTCCTGTACATGTTTTTTTCTTTTTTTGTGAATCTAAACCATCCTCGAATCCCCTTGAACTCACACAAAAAATTTCATCAAAATCGGTCCAGCCGTCTAGGAGGAGTTCAGTGACATACACACGCACACAAGAAATATATATATAAATACTAGATTTATTTTAGAATTTATGATTAAATATGTAATTTATTAAATTTACAAAAATCGAATAAAATTCTAGTTTAAAAATTGTCATGTATATTTTAGATCGTTTTAGGTCAATGTTTTATTTTGTATGCAGTTTAAAATAGTTAAAGAAACAATAGGTGGCAGTGTTGTCTCGGACCGCTTTTTAAAAACATTTTTTTTTTTGCTGATGGGTTAGGTTAAAGTTAATACGGTTCAAGAGTGGAGGCCGCGTTCGGGTAGACGAAGTGTTGGTCGGCCATTAACCAGGTGGGAAGACGATCTCCGTACAGTGGCCGCTCCGTATTAGATGCGAGTGGCGAGGAATCGGTCGTCTTGGCTTTAATTGAGGGAGGCCTATGTTCAGCAGTGGACGGATAGAGGCTGATGATGATGACGATGATGATTTAAGAATATCCACATCGCGCTTACTTAAGGAAAATATTCTAACGTGATGGTATTGAGATAAAGCAGTACACTATTCATCTGATAATAAACATTTATCCTAGGATATAGATAAGGGAGGGCGCATTGCAAGGAAGAGCTGATACTCTTCCTTGCAATGCGCCTCCATGTTTTGCTTAGATACTTAAGTAGAAGGAAGGGCTTAGTGTGAGTATTAAGATTGCCTTGCCTTTTTCCTAATTATTTAATATTTTTTCATGTTAGTTTGATAGGTAAACTGGCAGACATGCCATCCGATGGGAAGTGGTCGACATCGCTCAAAAACATAAACTAGTTTACCTGGAACTGAGACATAAGATGTTAAGTCTCGGTGCCAGTAATTACACTGCCTGTCTTGTTCTCTTCGATAAAAAAAAAAGCCTCCTGCCACTAGTCCATCACATCCAGCTCTCACTTACACTAAACTTTTGTCAATATTTTGATCGATTGTGCATACTTTTTAAAAGGCAGGGTTCTGCTCTGCTCGTTATCCCGGCCGATAGAACTACCTTTACCCTACTTGAAACTGACGTTAAATAGCGTATAAGTACGTGGTAATCTCACCCAAGCCCGCTACCACATCCCATACAATTACTCTTGTCCCTTCCTCGATTACCATCATTTCCGTTCTTGATTTCTCACGATCAAAAATATAAGCAATTATTACCTTTTCATTCGGTAATCTGCTTGTTTTCTCGTTTTAAATATATAAAGATTTTTTATGGAACAAAAAATCTCTATCTGCATTTCCAATATTTAAAAACACATTAAAATACATAAAATAAAACGAAATATGCAGATTCACACAAATAACTCATTTTATATATTACATATATCTAATCTTTATACCATAAACTTTAATATCGCACTTTTTACGATACATCGTTTTCTTCTATCAGCCGATTGGGGTCATCTGTTATATCAAATAAATGTTATCTGTACTATTATTAATGTTTATTAATTAATGAATATGACGTCACAAGAAGGGATCAGCTGAAGTGGTAGAGATGTGTAGTTTTGGGACCACTCCCTTGTCCGTGTGTCTTTCTGTCTGTCAAACCTGTAGGAATCATGAAATGCGGTAAGAATTACATAATAAACATGTTTTTGTTATACTCAGCAAGCCAGTTACACTTGCACCTGTATTCTTAGGTACCTTTTTTTTCTTTTACGCTGGGAAATACTCTGCTCTGAGTTAACTGCTTGGTTAAAAAGGGCAGGATAGACAGAGTTGCTGAGGTATACTATAACTTAACAGGCATAACTAATGCATATTCTTTGAATTTGACGCCATGGACGTAAGTAGAATCGATCAGCGGAGGTGCAAATGAAACTCCAGAAATAACCACAGAACACACGAAGACAATCAGACTTACGGATTTTGTCACAGCCATGGTCGAAGACTACCAAAAGTTGTTCTAATACGATATTGGATATTAGGGGCAAATCATGGTTCATCAAGGTTTCCAACCTTAACCCCCCCCCCCCCCTGACGATACACTAAAATATCAAAGAAATTATTAGTTCCAATTAAAACATACATGCTACTTTCATAAAGTAGGTAATAGTTTTAAAAGGCTGGAGTTTAATAATGATTATTACAATTTAGAACCCAAACTAAACTCAAAAGTTTGTCAAATTAATATTGGGTAGTATTGGGTCTTTACCTATGAAATTGCCATTTTGTATGAAAAAATGTAAACGAATTTTTTTTCATGTATTTTTTATTTGTATTAATCGAAGTAATCACCCATGCAATCAATGCATCTTTGCCAACGCAGTGGCAGTTTATTGATGCCCTTCTTAAAGAAATCAGCTGGACGGGAGGCAACAAATTCTTCAAAAGTATTTTGTACTGCCTCTCGGGTATTGAATTTTTTTCCCGCCAAGAAGTTATCCAAATTCTGGAAAAAGTAGTAGTCTGTAGGCGCAAGGTCTGGTGAGTAGGGCGGATGACGGAGAGCTTCCAACCGCAGTTCTTGCAACTTGGAGACCGTCTGCTGTGCAGTATGAGGTCGCGCGGTGTCGTGCAGGAGCAGCGGAGACGAGCGATTGACCAATGCTGGTTGGAGATGTGCCAGCTTCTCCATCATTGTGTTCAGTTCTTCACAGTACACATCTGCAGTAATGGTCACCCCGTTTGGTAAGAAGCTGTGATGAATCACACCGGCACTAGACCACCAGTGACCATCAATTTTCTAGGGGTAAGTTTTTGTTTAGGGTATTGTTTAGGTGCTGAACCAGGATCCAATCAACTTGCTGAGCGCTTGCGGTTATCAAACAGAATCCATTTTTCATCGCAGGTAAGAATGCGGTTCAAAATTCCTTCATTTATGTGTCTGTTGAGCAGTGCAAGGCACGTCTCGACGCGTACTTCGCGCTGGCGATCATTCAGTTCGTGGGGCACCCATTTGTCAAGCTTTTTTAGCCGACTTCAAAAAAAGAGGAAGAGGAGCCGTTTTTTAGTTATTCCCAATAATGCCTATTTGGTTGGTTCCTTTTATGTCGACGATATGCTGATGTGCTCATTTTATTACTTGTCGATGTAACAATTGTATAGGTTGCTTTGGTAGCACACCATAGTATGTCGCGGTCATCATAATCATCATCATCATCGTCCTTTATCCGTCCACTGCTGAACATAGACCTCCTTCAATGAACGCCAAGACGACGAATTTCGGAATAACTAAAAATTAAGAATAAATTTCATATTTTCAATTACATCTATGTTAAATTGAAAAAAGGTAATTTTTATAAAGTTATACAACTTTATATATCGTAGACGTATATACCAGGCACATGCGACACAAAACGATACGATGTGATTCGATACGATACCTTCATTCTCAACCTTATTAATGACGCAGTGTCTATTGTTGTGACCTGTAAATATTATGACCTATGTCATTCATACACCTCATAAAGTACGGTGTAGCCTATTTCATAACTGACTACAGAATATAAATGTTTTTTAATTCGTTTAACACCATTTCAATAGTAATTTGATCGTTCATATTAAGGCCAAATGTGAGGCCTTGAAAATATATACGTAAAATTATTTGCAGAGTTGATTAAAACATGTTAAGGTCTGTACCTAAAAGCCCTAGGGATTGTTTTATAAGTCTAACACAAGCCCTAGGGCTCTAGCTAACTGTCTAGCTAATTCCATCGTAAAACGTGGCAAAACTATAGACCAGTCGTAGACTATTAGAAAAAAATATTTATTTTTGTTCTAAAAAATAGTTATCAGGTAAGCGCACAGCTCGAATGGCGGTGTCCGATACGATAAAATACTAAACGATCGTGTACGATAGGATATGACACGATACGATGCGTTAAGGTACGATCGGATACGATTTGATACTATCGGATCCTATACGCCTGGACACGATATCATTGTATATCGATATCGTATCACATCAGATGATATCGTTTTGCGATACGATACTCATGTCGGACGTACTTGTCAACGGCATATCGTAGTGACTGGACTGCGCAGTGCTGCAGACTGATTGTGCAGTTTTATTGATCGCGTGTACAAAGACTTTTCAAGTTGGAACCAAAATAATCAGACACATTTTTATGTATATCGACGATACGATACGATGAAAAGATATTATACAATACGATCAGACACGACACGACACGACACGAGGAAACTTTTATTAGCAAAATGTATCCTGTTTCATGTACGATGTTATAGGATACGATCAGTGGCCCGATTCACGTAACAAAACTTCAACGATATCGTAGCGACATCCACGGTTTGACAGCGTTTCGTATGCACGTAACAATTAAAAGACGATCGAGAAACGATCCTATTGTAGTTCTATCGACGAATCGTTAGGGTGTATTCACGTACGTCAGACGGACGTCAACCGTGGCTTGCGCGTTAATCACCTTTATTTTTCGATTGGCTGTCAACGATAAAACGTCAAACATTCACGGTTGACAAGCAGTTGAAGAAAAGTTAGTTATTTGGAGTTGTTGTTTAACTTTTTCTCGGCTTTCTTAAACTTTGAAGATTTGTGTGATGCCCTGTGAATGACCCTTGACTCGGAGGTCGATAGACCGTGTTCCCGTATTTTTACAATGAGTCTCGGCTTAGCCTGTAGCCCGATTCACGTAACAAAACTTCAACGATATCGTAGCGACATCCACGGTTTGACAGCGTTTCGTATGTACGTAACAAATATATGACGATCGAGAAACGATCCTATTATAGTTCTATCGACGAATCGTTAGGGGGTATTCACGTACGTTAGACGGACGTTAACCGTGGCTTGCGCGGTATTCACCTCTTTTTTTCGATTGGCTGTCAACGATTAAACGTCAAACATTCACGGTTAACAAGCAGTTGAAGTAAAGTTAATTATTTGGAGTTGTTGTTTACTTTTTCTCTACTTTCTTAAACTTTGAAGATTTGTGTGATACCCTGTGAATGACCCTTGACTCGGAGGTTGATAGACCGTGTTCCCGTATTTTTACAATGAGTCTCGGCTTAGCCTGGCTTCTTTTAGATGCTGCTGATAGGGAAGACCGATTAAAAGAGCGTCAACGCCGAAATAACATGAATATAATGCTTTTGTGACCATGACACACACGCAGTTCATTAAAAGTTACAGACTTACCAAGTAATTGGTGTAGCCTTATTGTGGATCTTGTTCCATTGATACCAAGACAGCAAAGGAGAGATGCTCTATCTGTTCAAGATAAGGTCTACCTTATCTTGAACAGATAGCTTTCTTCATTAAAGTTTAAACTTGTTTAAGATACCTATAGGTCCTTACTATGGTTCAAGCCTTGTTGTTGCGGTGGGGCCCAGTAGCCTGAGGTGAACCTAGCACCTTGGGCGAAGCCAAGTGAACCGAAGGGGCTGCTCTTATAGGAAGATGGAACAAAAGAGCAGGTGGACAAGGGGCGAGGATGGGAACTTCACCCCATTGTACTGTCCTGATATTGTGAGGGGTTGTTCTTTGGTACGGGATAACCCCTTTGTGGAGGTGGCGTGGGTCCCTTGAGGGACTGACTAGCCGTCGAGGTGCCCTGTTTGCTCATTATATATGGGGCACCTCACCAAAGGCGGCATTGGTGGCACTCGCTTGGTTTTTGTAGATAATAAAAGACTAATTATTGTTAAGTATTTTAGTACTTTTTTTTATAAATACTTTGATTGTAATATAGATTATATCAATCAATGACCAAAAATATAGACAGGGAAAAAAACTGTTACATTTAAATATTAGAAGCTAAATATTGTGATATATTTAAATATTGCTACCTTAGGTTGAAAGAGAATAAAAGGCTTATTGTTAAGTATTTTAGTACTTATTTTTATAAATACTGTGATTGTAATATTGATTAAAATATATCAATTAATGACCAAAAATATAGATAGGCAAATAAAAACAAATAATAGTTTAACAATAGTTTAATAAAAACATTAAAAACACTTCGCAGCCCATAGCTCACGCACACTAACTTTGGAAGCTCCTGCCTACTTGTTTCCTGGGTGCTGTTTCCCTCTACTGAAGTAGGTGGTATGGTATCCTGTAGATGACTAAAGCTTGCTTCATTACAAATGTTGTGTAAAACACAACAAGCGTTTATAATTCTAACAACTGTGTCCGGATCATAGTGAAGGACCCTGTGGCCTAGGAGACATCGCCACCTATTCTTCAAAACACCCATTGTATGCTTTACTGTATTGCGTGCCACGCAATGAAACTTGGTGTAGTGTTCTTCAGGTGAGCCAGTGAGAGTATCCAAATAGGTGTCATCATAATAGATCTTTGGGCATAGCCCGAGTCTCCTAAAACATATAATTATTGCAATATAATATTCATGTATGAAACAAATGATCACTTTCTTATGATTTTAACTTAGACTTAACAAGTAAATAAACAAGTTCCCCAAAATTTAAAAAGGAAAGAACACATTTTAAGATTCCTTTATAATGTTTATGTTATTTGCCAATTTAAAGGTATTACTAAAAGAAAATACCTATTAATATATATTATAATTAATTTGTTTAAATTGTATAATATATCAATATTATAATATATATAATGTGTTAATTTATTATTATCCTTGGATATTATGGTGAACAGTAAAACTAAAATTGAGTTGCTCTGAAAAGAGTTATTTAATTTATTACAAACTAGTTTTACAAAACATTGTGTTAACATTAATTAATCACAAACTCACCTGAAAAGAGAAACAACATTTCAAGCTATTGTTTCACCAGTTCTTATTAATCACTATTATTTAAATATTCTAATTACAATATAATTCTTCCATAGTTTAACCTCTATCTTTAACTTATCGTGTTAATAATTTAATATGGCTGACAGGCGACAGCTCCATAGAATTAAACAAGTTCACAGACAAATTATACATCTAAGTTATTACGCGGCAAATTCAAACTGTAGAAACTAAATGAAGTGTTACGCACTTTGTTTACATATATACAATTTAAAGGTATTACTAATATAAGAAAAGGCATTATTAAAACTAAATTATACAATTACAGAATCCAAGAGTCAACTCACAATTAAAACATTTCCTAAGTAAAATCCTTTTCTATTATAAAACCTCTCATTTTGGGCTGGACTTATGATAGCCATATGAGTACCATCAATAGCACTTACTACGGATGTTATTTGGAAGTTTTCATAAAATCTGTAACTCAATAAGTCAAATAGATTACATATTATAATTAGCACTTATTTGATTTATATTAATAGATAGGTATCACATAATATGAAGAACAATGTAGAACCAATCAATAATAAAATAATTTGAGATATAATATTTTTTAAGTATCCTACAATTACATAGGCCGTAAATAAAGAGAAGAGATGAACTATAGAAGAGGCTCAGAGAAGAGGTTAGAATATAGATATTTCTATTGACATAGTACCTTATAACGCGTAGATACTATACAAATCCAAATCGCTATGAATAACTTCAAAGCTCCTTGCTGAGGCGATAATATCTCTTAAACTAATCATCACTCATGGTGAACGCATTATTGGCATATAACGCGCCATTCTTCTTAGATTTCGCCTTTGTCTTAGATCTATCCTATTGGAGTTCTTTATTATACCTAAAAAGAAGTGCCAATCGTGCCATAATTTTAATAAAAACACTTTAAGGAAAGCAATGTAACACTAAAAAGTAAAAACTTTTTTAAGTATAAAGTGTGTGTTTTGTTGAACTGTGTAAATTCGATCCCGAACTCAATATCGAAGTCAATACGTCAACGTCAGAATAACAATATTTTCAATATTTTTTTAACACAAAAGCGATGTTTCTTATAATCTAACTCATGTATTAGTCATAGATTGGGCTAGAATTGCAGAAAAGATATCAGTATGAACCAAAATCATAATACTTTCGTGAGTACTTATGCAAATTATTTTATAATTTTTTATAACAATCTTGCTGGCAATATTACGCGATAAATTCTACCACAATATTCATTTGTCGTTGACGTTTCGCTGAGTTTCGATCCTATTGAGTTTACGTCCTATTAAAGTAACACGTGAATACGAATTTATGACTTGTTTTCAATAGGACGATTTCTGAACTTCAACGACATTTGGATCGGTAAGAGTTACGTACTTAAATCGGGCTACTGGCTTCTTTTAGATGATGCTGATAGCTTTGATTATGCCGAAATAACATGAATATAATGCCTTTGTGACCATGACGTAGGTACACGCAGTTCATTAAAAGTTACAGACTTACCAAGTAATTGGTGTATAGCCTTATTGAGGATCTTGTTCCATTGATACCAAGACAGCAAAGGAGAGATGCTCTATCTGTTCAAGATAAGGTCTACCTTATCTTGAACAGATAGAGCTTTCTTCGTTAAAGTTTTAACTTGTTTAAGATACCTATAGGTCCCCACTATGGTTCAAGCCTTGTCGTTGCGGTGAGGCCCAGTAGCAGTGAACCTTGGGCAAAGCCAAGTGAACCGAAGGGGCTGCTCTTAAAGGAAGAGGGGATTGGTCATCTTGGTGTTTATTGAAAATTAAGTGCATATTTTACTCATAAAGATAGGCTTAATTTGTTTACAAAATACTGTGATTTATTTAAATATTGCAACCTTGGGTTAAAAGATAATAAAAGGCTTATTGTTAAGTATTTTAGTACTTTTTTTTATAAATACTGTGATTGTAATATAGATTATATCAATCAATGGCCAAAGATATAGATAGGCAAATAAAAACAAATAATAGTTTAACAAGAGTTTAATGAAAACATTAAAAACACTTCGCAGTCCATAGCTCACACACACTAACTCTGGAAGCTCCTGCCTACTTGTTTCCTGGGTGCTGTTTTCCTCTACTGAATAAGGTGGTATGGTATCCTCACTGTCATTCTGACTAAAGCTTGCTTCATTACATATGTTGTGTAAAACACAACAAGTGTTTATAATTCTAACAACTGTGTCCGGATCATAGTGAAGGACCCTGTGGCCTAGGAGACATCACCACCTATTCTTCAGAACACCCATAGTATGCTTTACTGTATTGCGTGCCACGCAATGAAACTTGGTGTAGTGTTTTTCAGGTGAGCCAGCCGGAGCATCCAAATAGGTGTCATCATAATAGATCTTTGGGCATAGCCCGTGTCTCCTAAAACATTATATAATTATTGCAATATAATATTAATGTATGAAACAAATGATCACTTTATTATGATTTTAACTTAGACTTAACAAGTAAATAAACAAGTTACCCAAAATTTAAAAAGGAAAGACCACATTTTAAGATTCCTATATAATGTTTATGTTATTTGCCAATTTAAAGGTATTACTAAATGAAATACCTATTAATAGGTATATATATATATATAATTAATTTGTTTAAATTGTATAATATATTGTAATGTATTATAATATATACATTTTAAAGGTATTACTAAAAAAAGAAAAGGCATTATTAAAACTAAATTATACAATTACAGAATCTAAGAGTCAACTCACAATTAAAACATTTCCTAAGTGAAATCCTTTTCTGTTATAAAACCTCTCATTTTGGGCTGGATGTATGATAGCCATATGAGTACCATCAATAGCACTTACTACGGATGTTATTTGGAAGTTTTCATAAAATCTGAAATTAATGTAAATATGTATAATATGTAACTCAATAAGTCAAATAGATTATTATAATTAGCACTTATTTGATTTATATTAATAGATAGGTATCACATAATAATGAAGAACAATGTAGAACCAATCAATAATAAAATAATTTGAGATATAATATTTTTTATGTATCCTACAATTACATAGGTAGGCCGTAAATAAAGAGAAAAGATGAACTATAGAAGAGGTTAGATTATAGATATTTCTATTGACATAAGTACCTTTTATCTCGTAAGATACTAGATAGTAGATACAAATCGAAATCGCTATAAATAACTTCAAAGCTACTTGCTGAGGCGATTATATCTCTTAAACTCAACATCACTCATGGTGAACGCATTATTGGCATATAACGCGCCATTCTTCTTAGATTTCGCCTTCATCTTAGATCTATCCTATTGGAGTTACCCAAAAATAAGTGCCAATCGTGCTATAATTTTAATAAAAAACACTAAGCAACGCAATCGAACACTAAACATACATACAAAAAAAAAAAAAAAAAAAACACAGACGAATTGAGAACCTCCTTTTTTTTGAAGTCGGTTAAAAACTTATTTATGTTGAACTGTGTAAATTCGATTCCAAACTCAATTTCGAAGTCGATACGTCAACGTCAAAATATCAATACTTGAGATTCAATATTTTTTTTAACACAAAAGCGATGTTTCTTATGATCTAACTCATGCATTAGTCATAGATTGGGATAGAATTGCAGAAAAGATATCAATATGAACCAAAATCATCATACTTTCGCGAGTAATTATGCAAATTGTTTTATAATTTTTTGTAACAATCGTGCTGGCAATATTACGCGATAAATTCTACCACAATATTCATTTGTCGTTGACGGTTCGCTGAGTTTCGATCCTATTGAGTTTACGTCCTATTGAAGTAACACATTTATGACTTTTTTTGAATAGGACGATTTCTGAACTTCAACGACATTTGGATCGGTAATAGTTACGTGAATCGGGCTACAGATGCGATGCGATATGATACGACACAATACGATGCGATACTATACACATATACGGTACAACATGGCACGATACAACACAATACAAGGAAGTTGTAATATGCTAAGTATGTATATCCACTGTTGTAAGTTAGTAGCGTTGTTCATTCGTTTCTCACATCCACGTCTGATTCGTTTTCGATTAAATCGTACGTTATCTCGTCGATCAAACAAAACGAATATACCAATGTCACACTTAACACGCGATACTCGTGTTACTAAAAGTTTGTCTCAACGCATATACCGGTGGTAGATTCAATTGATGTTCAAAACTCTATTGGTACTATGTATTTTGAATTTAAAAAAATTGAATTTTGAATATCATCCTCCCCTTTTTGTTCGAATTCCTGATCTTATTAGCCTTTAGCAGCTGTATTTTTAGATCATAGGAGGGCAAACGAGCAGTCGAAGTCTTTTGTAATACTTGGCGACTATCAACACCCATACACATCCACACAATCAGAGATTATGCAGATGCGTTGCCCTCCTTTTCCCTCTACCCCACCCCAATGGGTCACAGAACTATCAACACCCATACACATCCACACAATCAGAAATTATGCAGATGCGTTGCCCTCCTTTTCCCTCTACCCCACCCCAATGGGCCACAGAAAACTAACAAACCACACGAAGCGCGACAGCATAGCTATACGCCGGTATTATGTGAGCGAGAAGTACCACCCCGATCGTGCCGGCCCAATTCGGTTGCAAATCAGCATGGCACTGCCTCTTACAATGGTATTTGAGAAGTGGGCAAACTAACCATGGTTGTTGGTTGTTGAACCATAGGTATCCAAAACATGGTACATGAGCTTGCTAAAAAGGCCTTTTTAGCAGTACTTTATTTACTTAACTCACCCCCATATACTCAAACGAATCTCAAATTTAAGACCTACTTAAACTCGTCCCTCTTTTTTTCTTTGAATCTGACACGTCGTAGCATGAGTTTAAGTACGTCTTACATTTGAGATTCGTTTGAGTATTTGAGGATTAGATAAGCAACTTCGTTGAATAGACTCTCGTATTGTGTACCCAGCAAAATTACATTGGTCTGGTTTAATAATATAATAATATCAACACATATAATATGTCCCACTGCTGGGCACGGGCTTCATCCTCGAAATCAGGCGAGGAGGGCGTTGGGCCATAGGTCATCGATGCGCTGGCCCTATGCAGGTTGGCGAACGTCACATACTTTCAAAGTCTTTTAATCTCATCTGACTTGCAGGTTTCCTCACGATGTTTTCCTTCACCGGTGAGCAAGCGATGTTCTCATGTTCAGGTGCACGAAGAAATTTATGCAGACCCTTTTCATGGCACCACAGAGGTCAGAATCGAACGCCGACCTCTCACTCAAGAGACCGAACCTTTTATATTTATATAATCCTTTAAACGGAGTGCAATTGAAATCATGAGCATCCTTTTAAATTTAGACACTGCCCATGTAACTACTAATGTTACGAATACTAAAAATAAAATTAAAGCATGTTATTGAAAACCCTTATAATTAAATCCTGTCATAAAAAGTATCAAGTTTGGTTGGGCGCAGTTTGGTTTACGAAAATGCCGCCCGCGCCGTGTAAAATACGTTTTTTTTTCGGATGGATCTATGCTAACAGCCCGAAGGCCCTAATGCTACATCTGATTAGTGTGAGCCCATTCGGCTCACTTTTGATTTATAAAAGTGGGGGGTTGCCCCCCGCCAACCGTGCAGTCTGCGACCACACGGCCTCCTGGCGTCGGTTGTGAATAGAATACGTAGACCTAGCGTCAGTTATGTACGTGACGCATACCTATCTATTAGAAATAAATAGCTTGTAAATAAATAAATAAATCCCTTGCTTGCATATTTTTTTTATAAATCAGCTTATTATTAGCCGTAATGCAAATAGTATCATTAGTAGTTTCTAAATTTGAAAGGATGCCCATGATTTCAATTGCCCCCTATATATATAATTTGCTCTAGATTTAGATTTAAGTAATTTTTGTGAAATAATGATCACAACTAAAAGAATGATAGGAATATCTCTGACACGGGCGCGATGCAAGCATTATAGTTGCTAAGACAATCATTATAACTATAAGTGATCATTACAAAGATCGTATGTGTGAAGTTAAACAACAAACGATTATCGGTAAGTAGATTAGCCCGTTGTTCTGTCACTTTTGGTTTGCATGGATACCACCGCCCTGCTTATTTCTTCCGTAAAACAACTTTCTTGTGTATCAGAAAAAAGAGCAGAACAGGCAGTGTAATTACTGATACCGAGACTTGGCATGTTACGTTTCAGGATAGGCAACGCATCGCCCGATCGTGCCTTTCACTCCGAGCGTGACGGATCAGCCTCACTCATAGCAAAATTATGCGTGCGGTGCGCCAAAAGTTTTCACTTCAAAATAAGGTAAAGTGGCAAGTGACGTATTCTGGACTAAATCTGTTGTAGGCATTTGTGGGTTTCACTTTCATCTCGTGAGTCCGGTTCTCATTCGCCACTATAAGAAAAGTGAAAACTAGATCTTAATGAAAAGTGAGATCCAGATATTGATTACATTGTTATGTTTGAACCTAGTGGAACCAGTTTCAGTATAGGTGTACTAGAGGCCTTTTAGATAATTCTAAGATGGCGCTGAGTCATTTTCAAGAGACCTTTTATGCGTACGAAACTTATCTTGCGACCCTAAGGTAGAGATGAAGAAGGAAAGACCTTCCTCCAAAGGAGACGTTACACATAATTATATCATTTCTTATCTATGGACGCTTTTTTACACCACGTCAATCTGTAGGGCTAGCATGCGCGCACGACAAAATTTTGTCTAAACCGTTTCTCGTATTAATTCATACAGTTAATACGAGAAAAGGTGTAGACAAAATTTTGTCGTGCGCGCATGCTAGCCCTACTGGTCCCGTGTTAAGTTCTCGAAGAACTTGTGTTACGGGTACCAGACAACGGAAATATATTTAATACTTTTATACTATACATATATTTAATTTTTTTATTATATAATACACATTCATGACCCAGGAACACAGAAAACTTTTTGTTCCCTAGTGGGATTTGAACCCGCTACCTCCGGCTTGAGCGCCGACGCGCTAACCACTGAGCCACAGAGGTCTACAAAAGTTAGTACTTGATTTAGACATACATTCTGTACTTGTAGTAACTCGTAGTACGAGCAATATAGAGAATATTCTACTGTTGTGAGCATCTTAGGTTGATATTGGAAATCATTATGGTATTCAGGACATCGGTGACTAGTTCAAGGACTCTATTAGTTGGTACGTTATACCACCCAACACCTTAATTCATTATAAAAAAAACTGCTCTACAAAATTAAGCGAATTCTCCACATTCCTATATATTGCAATATTCATAACAAATTCCGTGATGTTACGACATTCCAAAAATTTTGAAATATAATCTATATCCATGCAATAACACAAAATAATGACATAATATATTATAAATATTGAATAGATTATTGTTATGATCTATATCGATTTCAATGCCTTAAAATGCTGGTATGTTGTAAAACCAATCAGAGATTAAATCGAGATCACAGATGATCTACGGTTTTATTATCTATGCTCAATTCTTTAAAAAATGTGTTGATCTAATGTATTAGGAAATTATTAGTGATGTGGTCATTCGATTTAAATAATATTAATTTATTATCTATGCCTCCGTATTTGACTGTTTCGCATTATCAATCATTTTTTTTTTATATTTATAATATCAATCTAAGACCATGTGTTGTTGTTTTAAAATTATAAATTATTAATGTTTTCTATATTTTTATTTGTTGTGTTGTATTTGATGTTATGTTTTAGTATATTTGGAATACTTCAAATTATATATATTTTTTTGATTTGATTAATGAGGTATATTATTTTCTTTTTTCAGCTACATGAAATTTAAGCGGTAGGTATGACTACTAGCCGTGTGAATAATTTATTTATAAAAACATCTTAAGAATCACTCCCATATGTTTCTTTGTATCAATAATAATAATAATTATTTATTTATTTGCTCAAATTATGGTTACAGGGATGTTACATTAATTTTAATTAATTAATTGTATTATTATTTTTTTACTATTATGTGTATTCATCTACACATAATTTGATCTGAAACAAATATAGGGCATGAAATCGTATGCTTCCTATCATCCGTTTAATCTTGAGTCATCAAGTCTGACAAAATGATCTTACTATCAAAATATAATATACAGTAGTATTAAAACGGGATAATTACTACTCGAGATTCGACTCTCGTGAACAAGACATTAGTAGACATTTCGAAAAATCAAGTATCTACCGCGAAATAAATGAATAAAACCATGTTAATAATAATCAGATTAATTAGCTCAAAACCCGTCTGTTAAAACTGTTCACGAAGAGATATTTATCATTCGATGACACATGTCTCATGTAAAACAAAGCATTCGTAGACAATGTCCCGAGAAATGACAGTGACCAACATCCATAACAACATACCAACATCCGAATTGAGAACCTCCTCCTTTTATTGAAGTGGGTTAAAACATGGTAAATATCCTGATTTCAATTTTGCTTTTTTACAATAAGTAATATAATTTATTTTGTTAATCCATTTAATTCTTGTATTAAAAATTATTTTAAAATGTTTAGTTTGGTTTGCTATTAAAGCGTGTTTTTAGTTTTTTTAACTATAATTTATTTTTATAGAAGAGGGGGCTACACCTGAGGATAAAAACAGGTGCGTTGCCGATCTTTCAAATATGAGAATGCTCTTTCATTGAAGGTCCCTAATTCGTATCGGTTCCGAAACACCTTAGGTGACAGCTGATTCCATATAAATATGTAGGAAATGTTCCTTAAGCCCACTTACAAGAAAATATTTTAAAGCTCTTGAATCATATCTTGGAGTTCAGTAGGATCCTCGGCGAACAGCACTAAATCATCTGCGAATCTAAGATGCGACAGGTTTCCTGTTAGGGCACTTTTTTGTAATTTAGTGCTATTTAGTCTTATATTTGTTTGTTTGTTTATTTAATTAATAGTATTAATAATAATAATAACTTCTATGGACGCTTTTTACACAACGTCAATCTGGTCCCGTGGTAAGTTCTCAAAGAACTTCTGTTACGGGTTGGTACCCGTTGTCTGGTGACAACGGTAATATATTTAATACTTTTATACTATACATATATTTAAGATTTTTATTGTATAATACATATATTTAATACACATCCATGACCCAGGAACACAGAAAACTTTTTGTTCCCTGGCGGGGTTCGAACCCGCTACCTCCGGCCTAAACGCTAACACGCTAACCATTGAACCACAAAGGTCGTCAAAATCAGTATTATTGATTCTTTTCAAATATTACTATGAACTAGCATTAGCCATGTTTTCATTGTATTTCCTAATGTCCTTTCCAGGTATAAAATAATCACAAATCCGACATCTTTAGTCATAAGTTGCACAATAGATTCTGACATATGCACGGCCATTACAAATGCTCTATTTAAATTACAAATGTCAGTAAATACGTTTATTATAACATAAACATAAATTATCTAAAGCTCTAAGGCCGAAATGGCCTTAAGGTGGCGAAGAATTGATGTTTCATTTTATCTGTGTAGTGTTTTTTTTTCTGTTTGTTAATCGATTTTTTAGGATTCCGTCTGTCTATCAAACCTAAACCTAGAGATAGCATAGGATATCGATATAAAGAGGACCTTCACCGAGCTGGTTATTGGATGAAACCTATTTTATATTCAATTTAATATTATTTTTATTAATTATTAATTAATCATATCCTGGACTGAAATTTTTTAGACAACCCATATGCAATACATTTATTGACATATTAAGGGCCCCTTATCCCAAATTGTTGTTTCTAGATCAAGGTGTTTTCATAGAAGTCGTCATTTTAAAATAATAATAAAAAAATAGGGTATAGATACATCTTTGATCTAGGGATTTTTTTGGATAAAAATACAGTATTTAACATTTTACATGATCAAAAAAAAATTCTAAAGTAACGTCGATTTTAAAAGCATTTTGAGTAGTATAAGACTTCGGGTAACGCAATTTTAATGAAACTTTTTACGTTTAAATTGCTAAACGGAGAAGACGTGGAAATGATTGGATAGATTTTTATTATGTCACTTCAAAAATTTTTGAAAAATAAAAAACGATAAAAATGGCTCTCGCACTACGCATCACGTCGCGCCAGTACCCAGCCGGGCGTCATCGAAGTAGGACCTGTGCCGCTTTTGCTCATGACAACGTTGTTACCGCGCATTTCATATTATTACCTCTAAATAAATAAGACGACACAATGTAAATAATATAGCTACTTAATACTTACTAACAATTTTTGTTCTTAGTTGTAATTAGTTTGTAATACAAAACCTTTAATTAGTGTAAATAAATAGATACTTGAGTTTGTGTAGTAACTAGTTATTTAATTGAAATGGCGAATAAAAAAAGTAAAATAAGGAAAAAGAATCATAATACAGTTTTATCACAAACTAGCTGTTGCCCGCAGCTTTGCCCGCGTTAACTTAGATATACAGCCGTATACGGATTGATGATAATTATTTATCTATGGACGGGCGTAGGACTTTATTTTATAATATGTAGTGATTAATACCGTATTTTTGTGAATAGCTTTTACATTACCGCTTTATAATTGGTAATTTTTTAAAGAATTAAAATGGATATAGGTAGTATGTTATATTTAACTAATGTAGATAGATATATTATGCCAATGCGGACTTTTCAGTATGCATATTTAGGATACACAATTCTACCATACATTGATACAATAATAATTAATTATCCTAACTTTCGGAACCGGGCCCAGCTAAGGTGTACAATAATGTAGTACATTATTTTGATCTATCTGTTAGGGTTCATCCAGCGTTTGCAATGTAAGTGCAAAAAATGTGTTTATTTATGACATACATCAGAAACTTCTAAAATTATCAGTGTTTATCTACTATATTATGCATGTACCTATTACCTTCCTCTTGAATCATTCTATCTATTAAAAAGACCGCATCAAAATCCGTTGTGTAGTTTTAAAGATGTAAGCATACATACAGTCAAACGCGGGAAGCGACTTTGCTTTATAGTTTATACTATGTAGTGATGTCTTCTGCCAGAAATTATTAACACTTGAAGAATTCAAATTGTCCGACAATAAAGAAAATGAGGAACCTTCATCACAAAATATTTCTGATTTGCTGATCAATTCCTGGCCCCCTACCCACAGACGGCCTTGACCCTCTTCTCAGAGGAGACCCGTGTCTAACATTAATCGATGATGATGAAAATGCACCTGGACCTAGCATACGACAACTAAATTTTGTTGAATTTTAAAACAATTAAAACAATTAATATAGTATAAAAGAATATGTTTGTCTACAATTTTTTAATCTCCTAGAAGCATTCTTAGAATGATTGATTTTTTTTATAGCTTAGGCCTTAGGGGGACAAACGAGCATTCGGAGCCTTAGATGACTACCGACTCCCATAATAATAATAATATCTAAGGACGCTTTTTGCACCATGTCAATCTGGTCCCGGGGTAAGTTCTCGAAGAACTTGTGTTACGAGTACCAGACAATGGAAATATATTTAATATTTTATACTATACCTACACATATTTAAGATTTTTAATTTATAATACACATATTTAATACACATCCATGAACCAGGAACACAGAAAACTTTTTGTTGAACCCGCAACCTCCGGCTTGAACGCTAACGCGCTAACCATTGAGCCACGGAGGTCGTCCTCGTAAACATCCACACAAGAGATTATGCAGATGCATTACCATCCTTTACGCCATCCTCTGCCATGGGACACCGGAAACTCACACACCGCATGAAACGCGACAGCATAGGTGTCACTTGACGCCATTATCATGTGAACGAGAGGTACCCCTACGGTCGTGCCGGCCCAATTCGGCTGCAAGCAGCATGGCACTACCTTTTAGACCTATGTAGCAATTTGGCATTTTGGCAACCACTAGCTAGAAAACAATTAAATAAATTATAGTTTAAAAAAAAACTAAAAAACACGCTTTAATAGCAAACCGAACTATAAATTTGAAAATAATTTTTAATAGAAGAATTAAATGGGTTAACATAATAAATAAATGATATTACTTATTGTAAAAAAGCGCGAGGTGCTCGATATTCTTGTTAAAAATATTTCATCGGTATCTATTTTTTAAAAGTGAAGTTAGTATAAAAACTTAGTTACAAGCACCACACTTTTTTACAATAAGTAATATCATTTATTTATTATGTTAACCCATTTAATTCTCCTATTAAAAATTATTTTCAAATTTATAGTTCGGTTTGCTATTAAAGCGTGTTTTTTAGTTTTTTTTTAAACTATAATTTATTTTTTACTTTTTAGTGTGGATTTTTTTAATTAAAGATTTTATTAATTTAAAGTACTCAACTAATGGCAATCACTATAGAAATGAGTGAGAGACTAAAAACAACACAAGTGATGTAGGTAACTTGCGCGCCTTATGCCTTCCTAGCATGTGCTATCCTGATTATCCTAATCAGGATATTGGAATTATTTTATCAAATTATTGTATTGTCATCGGTCCTCGATAAATCTACAAAGTTTGAACGAAATCTGGTCGTTAGAAGTGGGTCAAAATAGCGTCCAAAGAAGTCGGTTACAAACAAACATACAAACATACAAACATACAGGTGAAGCTAATAATAAAAATAAAAATATAGAAGAATTAAATGGGTTAACATAATAAATAAATGATATAACTTATTGTAAAAAAGCGCGAGGTGCTCGATATTCTTGTTAAAAATATTTCATCGGTATCTATTTTTTAATAAAAGTGAAGTTAGTATAAAAACTTAGTTACAAGCACCACACTTTTTTACAATAAGTAATATCATTTATTTATTATGTTAACTCATTTAATTCTTCTATTAAAAATTATTTTCAAATTTATAGTTCGGTTTGCTATTAAAGCGTGTTTTTTAGTTTTTTTTTAAACTTTAATTTATTTTTTACTTTTTAGTGTCGATTTTTTTAATTAAAGATTTTATTAATTTAAAGTACTCAACTAATGGCAATCACTATAGAAATGAGTGAGAGACTAAAAACAACACAAGTGATGTAGGTAACTTGCGCGCCTTATGCCTTCCTAGCATGTGCTATCCTGATTATCCTGATCAGGATATTGGAGTTATTTTATCAAATTATTGTATTGTCATCGGTCCTCGATAAATCTACAAAGTTTGAACGAAATCTGGTCGTTAGAAGTGGGTCAAAATAGCGTCCAAAGAAGTCGGTTACAAACAAACATACAAACATACAAACATACAAACATACAAACATACAGGTGAAGCTAATAAAAAGCGTGTAAAAAGCGTGTAAAAATATACTTTGTTGTCACTAAAACCCTTTATCTCTTCTCTTCTTCTTCTCTTCAAACCCCCGCATGCACTATTCTAGTTTTTGAATAGAAACTTCTTTGCGCGCATGAGGGTAAATTTTTTACGGATGAAACGTCACGAAAATGTGCAACGTTTTTGTCCAAGAAGAGGAAGAGTGATTGAGACCGAATGAGAGAGTGAGAAAAGGCGAACGTCAAATCCCGAGTCTCGGAAATTTAAAGCTTTAGATTAGTTAAATATAAACGAGATTTGAAAATTTGATTGCCAAATAAGTTTCACTTCTGACATGTGTATTTTGTACGCACGCAATTGTTTTAGTGGAAAATATTCCCCTCAAAAATATCCGTATATTATAACGTGTATTTAATCACCATCTAGTCATTATCAGTGGTTTATTTGTTTATTTCAGCACCATTATCCTGCTTTCTTCCGCTAAGAAGTGTTTAGGCATTGTAACTACTGACATCAAGAACTTGGCGTCTCAAGTAACATCGAGAATTGAGATGTCTCGGCCTGCCTTGATATCATTTATTCATTAATTCATTCGTACATTCATTTATTTATGCATCCATCCAATCAATATTTAATTTGAACTCATTACAATTACCCATACCCTTTACGCGTCATCAACGGCCCTGGGATAGGTCCAATGGTGTATGGGATCCGCGGCACATATCTCTGCCGAATACCCACTATAACCCCGCGAATGCCACCAATGCCGCCTTTGGTGAGGTGCCCCGGATCTATTGATTTTTTTTTCGAATTGACCTAGACTGATGGCCAAATGGCTTTTAAGCTTTATTGGAAAGGATCTGTTGAACAACCTCCACAGAACCCCATCCTGCAGCACAAAACAATGCCTCCCAACGTCGGGACAGTGCAATGAGGTGAGGCTTCCCATCCTCACCCCTTGTCGCCCTTACTCTTTGGTCCGCTCTTCTTATAAGAGGGGTAAAAAGAGCAGCCCCCTCTGTTACATTGGCTTCGCCCAAGGGGCTGGGTTCACCTTAGGCTACTGAGCCCCACTGCCACGACAAGGTTTGAACCATGGTGAGATCAAGCGGTTATTAACTAATATTAAAATCACACGAGTAGTATTTTGATATCCTATCAACATGAATATTTGTCACCTTATAAACACGTTGATCCGGTTACGATTATAGAATTAAATATTAATTCGTGTCAATAAAAATTATAATTAATTACCACCATGGGAGATCTGCGATAATTTTAAAGATATAAATTAGCCTCTATGCGTCCACTGCTGAACATAGGCCTCCCTCAATAAACGCCAAGACGGCCGATGCCTTGCCACGGAGATCGTTTTCCCACCTAGGCTATAACTTTATTTCTCTGGCGTCTTAACTGGAATCTTATCTGTCAAAGAAACACCAAGCATAGCACGCTCCATAGCACGTTGAGCGGCGGCAAACTTACGGACCAGTCGTAAATTTAGAGCCACGTTTCAGCCCGTAGGTCAAAAAGTGAAAAAAAAAGATACCATATTTTTTTTCTTTAATGCTGGGAAATGCTTTGAGAGTCTCCCCAGATGAGTATGTGGGACTCGCTGCGCCCGAAAGCTGGTAAGTGGACGAAGTTCTACCCACTAAAACCCGGCGAGTGCCACCAATGCCGCCATAGGTGAGGTGCCTCGCATCTGTTGAGCAAACACGGCACCTCGACGGCTAATCAGTCCCTCAGGGGACCGACGCTACCTCCACAGAGGAGTTGTCCCGCACTGCAGAACAACCCCTCCCAACGGCGACAGTACGATGGGGTGAGGTTCCCGTCCTCGCCCCTTGCCCCCTCTCTCTCTTCTCTTCGTCTGCTCTTTTATCTCCTACGTACAAAGAGCCGACTCGGCTCAATTCCCTTCGCCCAAGCTGCTGGGCTCACTCCTAGGCTATAGAGCCCCACCGCCACGACAAGGCCTGAACCATGGTGGGAAAGTCAGATACCAAAGAAACGATGTCTGATGATAAAACAGATATTTATCAGATTTTACTAAATACAGACGTCAAATAAGCATAGCATCGGGCCCTTGACGAAATGTTCCATAAATTATGGTAATACGGCATACGCGCAAGTATATATTTACCATCTGTTTACCATAAGTACCACCTCCCTCTATTGTCTCTGTGATCTATTATCGATGAAGCAAGGCCTTGGTTGGCAATTCCAGAGAATTCAAATTCATTCTTGAAAGTTGGTAGAAACAAGGAAAACGTCAACTGGATGAATTCTGGTCAGATTTGATCACGAATACTGGCAACATTGTCAGGAATTATATATTTTAGCTCTCTGTGGCCGGTTTATGGATATAAATTTGATAGTACTCTGGAGAAAAAATTTAAAATTATTCTTGATATTGATAGTAAATCAGAATTACTTAGATTATTAGATATCAAAAAAGATTTTTATATAATTTATACGGATGGATCTAAAAGTGCCCAAGAAGTTAAATCAGCATATTTCGATAGTAATTTAGGATGTACAAAATGTATATTACTAAATAATAACTGTTCAATTTTTACTGCTGAATGTTATGCTATATATATGGCTTTATTATATGTAAATTCCAGTAGCAATATTAGAAATGTCATTATTATTTGCGATAGCAAAAGCGCTTTATTAGCTATAGACAGTTGTAAATTATCTTTTAAAACAAATTATTTAATATTTAAGATTAGAAATTTATTGTACAATTTAAATGAAAGAAATGGGTACCCTCCCACAGAGGAATATCAGGTAACGAAAGAGCTGATCAAGCTGCAAAAAATGGATATGATGAGGACCACAGAGATGTTGTTAAAACACCTTTCTCGAATTACTTTCCAATCATCAAAGACGGGATTAATAGACTTTGGAAAGATTATTGGACTATAACAAGTCAGAATAAAGGACAATGGTACGCTAAAATTCAAAAAGACTTTAATACTACGCCCTGGTATAACATCACCAGTTGTGAATCAAGAAAATTTATCTCCATAATTAATAGAATGAGATTTGGACATTGTCTGGTTCCCTCTCATTTATTCAAATTGAAAATCATTCAAGATCCTAAGTGTACTAAATGCAATGAGCCATACGCTGACATAAACCACATTATTTTTAAATGCGAATCTTTAAAACTACATAGATTAATCCTGGCCTCGGATATAAATAACATTTGCTCAGAATATAAAATAAATGTTCCCCGCCGCCCAGAAGAAATATTATCCAATCCAAGTTTTTTTAAACCCTTATTCAAGTTTATATGTTCGTCAATAGAGAAGATAATATAGTAAAGGAAAAATATGAAGTGTAGAAGATTTTGTTTAATGTTATGTAGATTAAATTGTCGTAGTTTAATATGTTAAAAAATTGTACAGTTTAAAGCGAAGGACTCGAATCCAGCTCTCAATAAATAAATAAATAAAAAATATTTTAGGGCAAAGGAAGTTCTTTGTCCTACAATATCTTTATAATTATTTTATATAGGTACATACAAAATAAAAAAATACATTTTTTTAATACATATGCAGGATACAAGTGTATCTTGCATATTAATCCAGCTTAATCATTTAAAAAAAATGTTATATTGACTATTAAAAAAAAAAAAAACTTCTTGGCGCCATTTACAAAAAATATTAAATAAGATTTAACTTTTTTTTTCTTTAACGCCGGGAAATGCTCTGAGGCATCCCGCGGGGGAGTGGGTCTCCCCACGCGGGTATGTGGGGCCCGACAGCTGGTAAATGGACGCAGCTCTACCCACTAAAACCCGGCGAGTGCCACCAATGCCGCCTTTGGTCCCCGGATCTAGAAAACAAACAGGGCACCTCGACGGTTAGTCAGTCCCGCAAGGGACCGACGCCACCTCCACAGAGGGGTTGTCCCGCACCATAGAACAACCCCTCCCAACGTCGGGACAGTACAATGGGGTGAGGTTCCCGTCCTCACCCCTTGCCCCCTGCTCTTCTGTCCCCTTTTCTTATAAGAGGGGTACAAAGAGCCCCCTCGGCCCAATTAGCTTCGCCCAAGGTGCACCGCTCACCCTGAACTGAACTGAACCCCTGAACCCCACCGCCACGACAAGGCCTGAACCATGGTGGGGAAATAAGATTTAACTAGATTAAGACAGAGAGACAAAAATAATTATTGTAAAATATACATAATATTATAACTTGGTCTGGCCAATAATTATAGGTAATATTACATATAAACTTTTTTTTTCAACTTTTTAATTATTTTGAATTTGGAATACATTTAGTATTTTAAAAACTTATTTCGATTTTGCGCCATTTCATATATTTTTTCGTTTTCAGTATCAAATTACAATATGGAATGGGATGTTAAAGAAAATAGAATTGCAGTGATCGCCTTGCACAAAGTGGGTATGGAGCCGTCGGTCATATTACAGACACTTCAAAAGCTTGGTATCAGCCGTATGTTCGTATATCGTACTATCAACAGATACAACAACACTGTCTGTCGAAGACCAGAAAAGATTGGGGCGGCCGCGTGCTGATAGAACAAAGGCTTGTAATGTTGTTAAAGCCAGAATTCGTCGAAAGCCCATTAGGAAGCAAAAAATCTTATCGCAAGAACAGAAGATTCCCGCTAGGACTCTGTCGCGTATAAAAACAAGACCTGAAGCTCGGTGCTTATCGTCGATATACAGGACGTGTCCTAAATCAATATCTACAATTAAAAAGAGTCGACCGATCAAAGCGCCTTCTGTCGCGATACGCAGGTCAAAGGCACAGAAATATCCTCTTTACCGATGAAAAAATTTTCACGATTGAAGAACACATAATAAGCAAATTGATAAAGTTCAAACGCTCATAGTTCTAAAGAAGCTACTCAAGTGGTCGGAAAGGTACAACGTGGTCATCGTCCTGCGTTAGTGATGGTTTGGTGGGGCGTGTCTTATCAAGGAGTCACAAAACTACATTTTTGTGAAAGAGGAGTGAGAACTTCAGCCAAAGTGTATCAAGATACAGTTTTGGACCATGTTGTGAAACCTCTCAGCAAGACACTTTTTAAAAATATACCGTGGACTTTCCAGCAGGATTCTGCACCTTGACCAAGGCGTGAACTACCCAAGCCTGGCTTGAAACCAGCGTTCCGGACTTTATAAGAGCTTAAGGCTGGCCCTCATCTAGCCTAGACCTCAACCCTTTAGACTTCAAATTATGGTCAGTTTTAAAGGACATGGCCTGCTCTAAACGACACGGTGACATTGAGTCTCTTAAAAAAACTTTGGAGCAAGCAGTGGTGAAATTCCCCTTGAAACAGTGCGTAAATCCATAGATTCGTGGCCAAACAGGCTTGTATAAAAGCCAAAGGTAATTTCGAATAGAATATATTTTTTATTTTTTGCAGAGACTAGGTAAATTATTTATATTTTTCATCGTTTTGTTAATATAATATTTTTGATAAAAAATATTTTTTCGTAAACGCTTGGACTTTAAACATATCTTGTATTAGTAAATTTGATGTATGTAATTATAGCTTATACATACAAACATACATAATATAAACATTAATAAGGTTATGTACTGTGTTTTTTTTTAAAGAAATATGTATTATATTAATATAGAACCCTTCCTATAACCTGACCCTCATGTGATTTATTGTATTTGCACTGTTCACAGTGTATGTACAGATTTGTAGATAATATTTGTGCATGTCAGAAAACATGTGCACATTTCTCTGACAGGCTGTAAAAGTGAGTTGCAAAACTGTGCGGTTTAGTTTTGGCCTTTTTAGAAACTAGTTTAAATTTCGCAATGGATAACCTACTGTATCATGTACTAGATGAAAATATTTGATTGATAATAATACTCTTTTATTCACTGCTAGTTATTCTCCGCAGTTTTACTTGCCCAAAAATCAATTTTTCTTTAAAATAAAAGTTTATCTTTATTGATCAATAATCGGGAGCGGAGTTGGCCCCAGTATCGCTGGTGCCATTTGCCGGGTTCACCTCAATGAGTCCACTCGGTAGGAATAGTCCGCCTGGGGACCAGTCCAACCGACGGTGACGGCACAGTCCCACCACTGAAACAAACCCGACGAGGAGGCCGTGTGACTCGACGGTTGGCGGGGAGCAATCCCACTCATATAAAAATCAATAGGTGAGCAAACTGGCTCACCACCAAACCGATGTAGCATTAGCGCCAATAACAAAGCCAATAACTTAGACGTTTAGAAAAAAAAGCTGCCAAAAGCAAAACTTTTTTTATCGGTTGAGCGCTATTCAAACAGATAAACAAACTCTTTTCTTTATTGTATGATTAATAAAGTATCATGCCTTGAAGTCTGATAATATTAATAAGGATATCGTCCATTGTTAATTTATTACTTAAGTGGTGGTAGATGATCAGCTACAGACACCCGCTACACCAGAGGATTAGCAGGTGCCGTTGCCAGTCTTTTAAATATGACTATTTTCTCGAAGCTCCCTAAGTCGTATCGGTTCGGAAACACTGTAGGTGGCAGCTGGTTCCATATAGCGGTCGTGCGAGGCAGGAAATGCCGTAAAAATTGAGCTGTGGATTTCCGAACATCGAGGTAACCCGCTCTAAAGTATGCGCGATTCGAACCTATAATATGTTACGCTATTCTAACCTCTACGCTGGCACACATGCACCATAATTTAAAGCCAATGACATTTTGTACTATAATTATTATACTAAGTCTATGATTATGTTTGAATATAGAGCAAACCCATTAAGTGACGTCACACGTCACACCTATGCCTGAATCACGCCTTTGTCTTACGTAAGTCTGAGTAAGGGATCTTTCGACCCTACTCGAAAGGTTGCGTAAGCTAACTTTGCAAAATTTTGATTTTAAAAATAGAAAAGCTTGTGAAATGAACAATCGTTTAGACTATATTTTTATTTAGTTTGGTCAGGTAGATAGTTTGAAGAAAGTCTGAGTCAGTGTTTTCTTACTATGCGCGTGGTTATGGTCACGTAGAGTTCTTTTATTTTCAAGAGCATAAACTTTTGACAGAGACAATTGGATTTCTATATTTTTATTTATTTTGGCCAGATAGATTTTTGAAGAAATTCTGAGTAGGTGCAGATATATATTTAGGCCCTACACGAGGAGCTTGCGTCAATAATGTTTTGCGCATGGTTATGGTCACGTAGAATTTAATTTGCAAAAATATAAAAATTTGTGTGAGGTTGTTTGCCTATATTTTCATGTCCTTTGTTCAGGTAGAATTTTTACTTCTGAGGGTTTTTAAAGAAAGTCTGAGTAAGTGCAGGGATCTTTCGACCCCCACCATGGTGCAGTAACCTAGGGTGAGCCGCTTAACCTTGGGCGAAGCTAATTAGGCCAAGGGGCTCTTTGTACCCCTCTTATAAGAAGAGGGGACATAAGAGCAGGGGGCAAGGGGTGAGGATGGGAACCTCACCCCATTGTACTGTCACGACGTTGGGAGGGGTTGTTCTGTGGTGCGGGACAACCTCTCTGTGGAGGTGGCGTCGGTCCCTTGCGGCACTGACAAGCCGTCGAGGTGCCCTGTTTGTTTACTAGATCCGGGGCACCTCACCAAAGGCGGCATTGGTGGCACTCGCCGGGTTTTAGTGGGTAGAGCTGCGTCCACTTACCAGCTGTCGGGCGCAGCGAGTCCCACATACCCGCGTGGGGAGACCCACTCCCCCGCGGGATGCCTCAGTGTATTTCCCGGCGTTAAAGAAAAAAATAACTTATTAGGTCTTTGGACCAAAATGTAGTTTTCGTTAACGTTAATTAACAGTGTAAAATAAAATAGTTGTTATGGAGACAGAAGCATTATATATATTCTTTCGTTCATTATAATATTATTGCAACTGGTCAAAATTCAAACAATTCTGTGTTTATTATAATATTGTATATATTGTAAACACACTTAACGAAATTTAACACGCTTTTCAAATAACTTCATTTTATTTGTGTACAAATTCTTTTCAGGTTCGAAGTAATGTAAAACCTGGTCCAGTGTGAACCGATTTCACTCCCAGATATCTATAATATTGTATTCTAATTAAGGAAAAGAAAGAACACACGACTTTTTAAAATTTAATGGACAGGATAAATTAACAGGTATCTACGAATCTAAATGAAAATATCCTTCCGTAAAAAATGTCTAAAAATAGCTACCTTATGAAACCAGTAGACGCCATATCGATCATGACACCGTTGGACAAACACTATTAATTAAGGCTGCCTAAATATGATAATATATTGCTAAAATGGCCCTTTCAGCAATCGTACATTTGTCATTCATATATTCCGAATTATAATATCGAAATATTTAAAGTAGGTGGACAGAAATTCGATGAATTGGTCAAACTGATGGGCCGTGACGCAAATAGGCACGTTGTTAAACGTGTCGCAAAACTGTTAAATATATCTTACTATTAATATATTAATTGACGACCTCTGTGGCTCAATGGTTAGCGCGTTGGCGCTTAAGCCGGAGGTTGCGGCTTCGAATCCCGCCAGGGAACAAAAAAGATTTCTGTGTTTCTTAAATATATGTATAGTATAAAAGTCTCCCCACCATAGTTCAGGCATTGACGTGGCGGTGGGGCTCAGTAGCCTAGACTGAGTGAGTGAGGGTGCCGAGGGGGCTCTTTGTACTCTCATAAGAAGAGGGGACAAAAGAGCAGTGGGCAAGGGGCGAGGGCAAGAGTCATACAAGTCTGCACATGGCAGGTTTCCTGCGACCTGCGTGTTCAGTCATTTGACCTCTTGAACAGCCGGCCGCCAAAATAGCAGGTGAAATGCAGTTCGTTTATCCTGCATCTGTCGTCCGGTAACTGACACTCCTCCTTGACCCATATATCACGAGAAACAATTAAAATCCATATAAAAAAACATAAGCGAAAGAACCCCGACAGATCGTGAATTGAATATAAAAAAGATTAAAACTTACGAGCGGCTTGTGGTTCTGCATATACTTTAGTATTAGGTCTAATTATTTTTTATTTAAATTTAATGCTATAATTTATGTTGTATTTGATATTTTTACTTTTATGTTTTATTATAATGAGTGAAATTCGCGTAAACATTAGAAAACAATATTAAGACTTTTAACTTAATAAATATTTAACATGACCTTTTTTTATGTTAGTTAGATAGGCAAACTGGCAAACGGACCACCTGATGGTAAGTGGTCGACATCGCCCATGAACATAAACTAGTTAGTATACCTGAATATAAACATAGATATTAGTAAATAATGATATTGCAGCCGTAAAAGAAATACCTATGTTAATCTGAAACTAATTTGTACGAATTTAATCGCGATGTATTACAAAATTTTTCGACGATTCAGATTTTATATCGAATATTCCTAATAACTATTTTGTAGTAGGTAATCAAATTTGAAGCGCATTTTTAAGACTCGTACCTTTTGAGACTTAACAATAACGAGTGGCCTTGTCCTGGCTAGACCCACTTAATATGTTCATAGCCGACGTTGGCCCTTTACCGTCCGATGGCTCGCCTATCCTACTTACATAAAAAGAACTAGCAGCTTACCTACCTATTAGACTAACTTAAAACAAATATGAATGAATGTTTTTTAGTTTTTTTATATATTTCCCAACGGAACCCTAATTGTATACACAAGTCCTCGCGCACGAACCTTTATACATAAGAATAATGGCCTTTACTTCTTTTTTCTGCGGAATCTGGATGGACTACTTTCAAAATCATAAGGTGACCCAAATTTAGCGGAGCACCATTGCGACGCGTTTTGGTTTGCACAAAATAATTTCACTTTAATTGACTTTTGAGTGTTTTTATGTCATCTGTGTCAATGATGATGGTCATGACACATGAGGATGTGAATGTCACCCATGACCTGGGACCAGCCCAGAGCTAAGACGTCTTGAGAGAGACTTTGACTTCTTTCCCTTTCACCAGTGTCACGGAAGAAAAAAGGGCGATGTCCACTTGTCCACACAGCTACCAAATGAAATAAATTATACTTTTTTTATCTGGTCACTAATTGTGACATCTGACTATAATTTATAAATAATCGTATTGTATAAATCAATTTCGGGGCGGGTAAAACCGCAAGAAGTATCTACTCAAAAATATATGATGAATATATTCCACTGCGCTTAATAAATCATAATTTTTCTATCTTTATGCAAATCGGAATTTATCAAAACTTTGAAGTGATTCGCAGATTTGTATGTAGTAAATAAAAAAAATCGGCAAAGCGCGAAATGGACTAGTGCATGAAGGGTTCGTCAAAATATTGTTTAATAATAAAATAAATAAATACGTTTGTATTACAATTACTTAGACCAATTAGAAACACCTTTTCTGTTTTAGGACAAAATTTAATTTTTAGTAATTTTTTTCCATAATTTGTTACAGCGGTCATAATACAAATGTGAAAATTTCTAGTCTTTACCTATTACGAGTTAAATGATATCTACAACACTGTGAATGTCACAGGGTTGGAAGTACCATTTAAATCTGACAGCAGATCCTATCTCTGTCACAGATAATATAATATCTTTGGCACTGTTGGAACCCCAAAAAGTATACTTAATAAGATTTCGTTCTAATCCGGCGTTCCCATTATTGCCCAGGTCTCCTAAACTAAATAAACAATACGGTTGAATCGAATAAAATAATTTCCGCTGCGTTTAATAAATCACATTTTCAATCTTATTGTTTAATCAGGATGTCGGATACGTTCAAAGTATTTTACTGATTTATACAAAATGTTTATTAAAGATCTGAGCTGTAGAGCCATTGAAAATTATTATCTCAATATCAATAATCTCATTCGTTTATTACGACTTTATAATTATAATAAATCTGTGTCACCAGACAGATAAGAAACGTAAGTGTACGTCACACGGAGTGGGATAGAGCGATAAAAATTGCAAGAATAATCAGACCTGCCTTTCCCATTGAGCACTCTAGACAGATGCCCCGGGGCCCCGTGATCCATGGGGATGGTGATTGAATGATAATTTTAAGACAATCAAACAATGATTGTTGATAAGATTATCTAGTAGTGCCTCAATGACTAGGTTTACTCTTCTTTAGTCTAAAAACATGCTCACAGTCCTCAAAATAGTGGTTTTCGGCGGGGCCTCATTATCTTAATGCCTAATAAGTTAAAGGCATTATATCGATACGTCTTATAAGTGACGTTCTAAAATAGACTTGGAATACAAAATCTCAACTTTTAAGTCAATATTGTATATTGACTTAAAAGTTGAGTTTTTCAACTAGAATCATGACAAGGAATACTGGCGTAAACCAAATCTAACTGACATTTGATGAATATCCGTAATAAAAATTTGCTATATTTGTACAAGAGGTACCTTAATTTGTATAACAATCGAATTAAAGTGTCCTGATGACATGATCAAAGTTAAGTGTAAAGTATAAAATCTATCTTACATAGCTAGTTTTAATGAAATTATGAATAAACTATAAAAACGTTCACTAAAACGTAATCCGTATGTAAGAACATTGAGGATTTATTTCACCTATAAATATTGAAATAGAATTTTACATTGATTAGGCAAGCATACATTTGGTACTTATTTCAATACACCTTATCTGTTAAGCTCCAAATGGTTTAGCTTTAAGAGCCTTATGTAGATGATGTTACAAAATAGTTAATGTGAGTCAAGATATACTTTTTCTAAATCTAGACGGTATAGATAATAATTTCTCACATCAAAGCATTATGTTTAGAAATGTCCTTTTAAAACATTATAATAATAAATTTTGACACTCTAAAATATTTACTAATATTTGTTTCTTTGTTTGAACGCGCTAGTCTCCAGCACTTCTAGACAAGTGGTTATTACGATTATAGAATAGAATAGAAACATCGAAGTATGAGATTGAAAGGGCCGTTTTTCCCACTGGGCACTCTGAGCACGTGCCCAGGGCCCCACGATCCATGGGGCCCCATTTCTATCACAATATGATTGAGTGATATTACAAAAATGATTGCTGATTAGAATACCTAGTACTGTCCTTACTAGGCTCCCAGATCTTAAAATTGTTGTTTTCGTCGGGGCCCCATTATCCTAATGCCCAGGGCCCCCAACTGGTTAAAAGGGGCAAAGGAGATTGACGTTCGCTTTCGACAATGCTGTCGAAAGCGAACGTCAAGCTATCGAAAGCCAACGTCAATCTCAATTCTAGAAACGTAAAAGCCACTTGTATAGAGGGGCAGAACTGCATACCTATATAGATTATTTGAGCCTAATTATTATGGAAAATTATGGTCTATTTATTTTGTTTGTTTGAACGCGCTAATCTCAGGAACTACTGGTCCGATTTGAAAAATTCTTTCAGTGTTAGATAGCCCATTTATCGAGGAAGGCTATAGGTTATAACATGACGCTGTGACATATAGGAGTTGAGTAACGCTGCAAGCAACAGTTAGTTAATAATATTGCATAACCTAAATATTAAGCATATTAATTTATTTTTAACTTAGTAACCTTAAAGTATGATACTTGTAGATATATTAGCTAGTAATATACCCGGAAATATTAAAATTGAACTTCATTTAATCAATATTTAATCTTTGTCCTTTAAGTGGCGCCAAAATTTTGTTGCCATATCAGAAAATCTTTTTAAACTGAATTATCCTTAAATGGAATTAATCAACGGTAGCATTTTTTATCGAATGTCCTTTGCCTCGTTCCTGTCAGTTTCAATTAAAAATCCATACAAATCATTAAATCTCTGTAGACAAGCCATTAAGATGTATAAAATCATGTAGGTATGCTAATGTAAACTTTCTCTTTTCGCGTGTTAAATGTTTATATTTATGTTCAAGACCACTTTGCTTGTAAATAAATGATGGTACAAGTTTTTTACACTTTAAAATACCAGCTGTTACCTGCGACTTCGGTCATAAATATACAATTATTATCGTGTTCAGTATGTGGGGTACGCAGCGCCGACATAGGTACCATGCTCCGTGAAACAGCTCAGCTGTGTGTTTCGGAGAGAAAAGCAGTGCATGGTTTCAGGATAAGTATCAATAGGTTGCCTGGGCTGGTAACCGGTACAACCACGGATTAGAATCCAACATTGTTTTGTCTAATCCATAGAAATATTAAGAACAGGAGAAGTGGTATGGAGGCGTGTCCGCGTAGATTCTGCTTGAGCAAACCGGGCATACATTTTAAAAATGACCGGCAGCGCAAATCAGTATGATGTCGCCCGCAAACGAGAAAACATATACCAATTCCGTCGTGTTCAGTGGTTTGTTGTAAGAACAGAAGTGAAATCAACATTTAAGAAGTTATGGAATCTGTTATCATATCTAAATATTACATTGTTAGTATATTTTACTTAAAAATCTTAAAAAACAAGTATACGTAAAATATCTGTAGCGCAAAATATATTGCTTTTTAACCACTATCTTAGTATGTTGCGGAGTGACTGGACACGCAATGTAAACGATACTGTTTTTTGTCGTCGGGACAGTGATTCTCATACATAGCAACTGATTCAAGCTATCGTCAACACGTCGATTATCGATTGACTTATTTCTATTGCAGTTAATTATACATTTTGTGTGTATGTACTCGTTTAATTTTAGTTATAATATGTTATGTATTTTTTATAAGTGTTCAACTGATTAGTGTATTATGAGTTAAGCGTCTTTTTACATTGCTATTTTATTGTATGTTTGTTTAATGAAATAATATATGAATTATAGCCAAATTTTAATATTTGTCAACCGTATAGTTCTACAAATAGTTTTTTTTACTAATTTCTATCATTTTACTGTGTAGTTATGAGATATTCGGATAAGAAGCGATATTTAGAATTATGACAATGAAAAGTAAGCAAAATAAAACATTTTACTTCATTTTATTTCGTGCAACATATTTTTTATTTATAATAAATTATTTTCTGATCATTTTATTCTTATAGTATATCTGACCACAATAGTCTAAAAAATACAAAAATAAATCAAAGTATCGACATCCTTCCGATATAGTACATCACTTTTCAAGAAAGAACGAGAGAGAGAGAGTTGTTGCTCTGTTAGTAAGATGAGCCCTTTGGTTGATAAAATAAGGTTTAAATTTGAATGCTTAGAAAGAGTCCGAGCGATCCGTATCTACAGTGCATGTTGAATGAGCGCTGTGTAAGATAACATAAGGTTTATTTTTTATTCTTTAGAACGTTATGATTTATGTATAGCTATGTGTGCGCGCGGCCTTGCGAAATGTGGAAGGGGAAAAGTGACGACATGAGTCCTCACACATTTTGAATAAAATAACATATCTCCTTATTTCAAATATCTGTGGTCTAATCAGTGGGTTCAACCTGTAAATATTCATGGGTGATGCTGGCCATTTATCCTAGGGTCTGTCAGTTTGTTACTTAAATTCTACTAATATTTATTACACAATACATCTTAGCAATCAAAAACAGTAAAATATTGTAAATTATAAAACGGTATGATATATCTAAGCCCGGATCTTAGACTAATTAATGTAAAATTTGTAAGAGGTAGTGCCACGCTGCATTGCAGCTGAACTGGGCCGGCACGACCGTGGTGGTACCTCTCGCTCACATAACACAGGCGTCAAGTGCGTTCGTGCGGTTTGTGAGTTTCCGGTGGTCCATTGGGTAGATAGGGAAAAGGAGGGCAACGCATCTGCATAGCCTCTGTTTTGTGCGGATGTGTATCATGGGCGTCGGTGTCATGAGGCTCCGACTGCTTGTTTGTCCCCTTATGACTTTATAAAAAAAAGTCACGAGAAAGCTTCCAAGTTTACTGTCATTGACAAAACAGCTCACATTAACAATCTTTAAATTTTTCACTTCTACATTAGGTATTACTTATTCCAAAAAAACTATTCATACATCATATTTTAAGATAACATGTTCCCCAGACGAGCTCCGCGAAATAAAAGTAAAAAAACATGGCAAACATCCCGATTTAAATCATTTTAGAAATTTCAAGAATTTTATTTTTATTGAAACCGTTTTATCAAACCAAAAAATACACAGGATAATTACAACAGACTTTAATAGAGGGCGCTCAAAGCCATGACATTAAGTTCAAAATTATAATAATATCAAATATTACCTTGTAGCTTGTATATACCAAATATGTTGAAAGTTGTTTAGCCATAGACAATAGTTGGCAACCCCTAAACAAGATAAAAAAAGAATTTTAAGAGGATTCCATATTCGAACAATGTTCTAAATAGAAGTTTCTATTTAAGGTATTTATAAATATTAATAGAATATTATTATACTAAGGTCAAAATGTAAACATAACTTACATTTACAGCGTATTATTCAGGAATTACAAGACTTGATATTTTTGTTTTATCTATGTCTGTGAAATAAAGTTTTTTTTTAACCGTCGCATTTCCATTTGTGGAATAATCTATCCATCCTAAATATTTCTTTGGCGATTAAGTTTGCAATTATTCCGTGGCTTGTTCTAGCGGGGCCCCGTGTTGACACATCGGGCAATATTTTAATTGACATTGAATGAATGAATGAATGAATAAACTTTATTGTGCACACACAAAATTACAAACATAAAACACTAAAAATTTAAAAGTTAAAAATATAAATGCAGACACAAAGGCGACTTTATCGCCGAAAAGCGATCTCTGCCAAGTAACCTTAGGGTAAAGGAAATATTCAAAATCTTATGGGTAGTGCATCTTAAATATTATAACAAATTAAGTACAAATTATACAAAAGTTATTAATTAATATAACATACATACGATATATCTATAAACATACACACTAACTAATAAATAAACATAAAAGTACTCAAATACTTATATACACGTACATACACATGATTACACACATAAATATTATATAAATATTATATAAATATATATATATATATATATATATACATATACATATACATATATACAAAAGTTCTGGGTAGTTAAAAGAATTTTGCTGATTTTGGTGCTCCTGAATCCCAAAAGCCCCGTATCATATGATTTGGATAGATAGACAGAAAGTGGAAGTGGTATATCCAAAGTAGGTACTGGAAATTCTCCCTTAATGAAAATGCATATTCTGTGACTAACATGTCTTTTCATTTACTTAACATGGACTCTCTTTTTATAAAATTATATTTCCTTATACATATAACTTACTATATTTTTGTGGGTCGGCGCTTTAAGTACACCTGCCATTTGTTCCATCTCATTTATGTATGTTTTTTTTTACTTGGGGAAATCTAATAGATACCACTGAGAGAGTCCTACATAACCATCCGGATTATGTGGGACTCTCACCGCACTAACACCCCAAGGTGTTCCTTCTCTTTGTGCTACCATACCAGGAGAAAGGAATAACCCTTTAAATGTTTTTTTTTTTCGTCAATCAAGTAAAATCACTCTCCGGAGATTTTTTTAAATAAAAAATTAGCGCATGGAAACAAAGAAACAAGTAAGTTTTATAATATTAGTAGAGAATATGTAAAATAGTATTTAATACGATATTTCAATATGCATTATAATTTATATTTTGTATAATACAAATATATTTCAACAATGTTATAGTTATGTCAATATATTACCAAAAATGTTAATATTCATTTCTGATTATATCATATTTAGTATTTACACAAATATAATTTTATTTTTGTAGAAGCAAGAAATAAAAAATAAACATTTAACATATAATATGACAAACCAATAAACATCGTTTATATTAATAAATTATTTTCGTTGTTTTTTTATTATAATATTATCTCTGAGCAGCTTAGAACTGATTGGATTTTGATATTTTATCAAAACTATACGTGTTAGTCCGTGTTACACACTTGTTTTTTTTTTAATTTTTAAAAGGATTTTTTTATCTTGGTTGGGTAGGCAAACGTGCAGACATTCGCGCAGATGAGCCACGTGATGGTAAGTGATCGGCATCACCTATAAACATCAACAAGTTAACCATATACCAATCTAGGCGATTTTTCAAATGATGATTTCTTGGCTCAATGGTTAGCGCGTGGTGCTCAAGCCGGGAGGCAGCGGGTTCGAATCCCGCCAGGGAACAAAAAGTTTTATGTGTTCCTGGGTCATGTGTGTGTATAAAATATGTTTTTTATATAATAAAAATCTTAAATATATGTATTGTATAAAAGTATTATTGATTAAATACATTTCCGTTGTCTGGTACCCGTAACAATAGTTCTTCTAGAAGTTACCACGGGACTAGATTGACGTGGTGTAAAAGCGTCCATAGATATTATTATTAATTCATTTATATGTAGTCTATCCTAACGCAAGATGATAGGTCTCGGTGCCAATAGCAGCAAAGCTGCTTATTTTTCCGTCTTATTTCACGGGAAGTTCCCAATACCCATGATAATACGGGCGCGCGGCACAACGCGTCTCTCTTACCGGTAAAAAATATGGAAAATACATTTGTATTTTTTTATAGATGAAAAGTTCCACTCTTGAACCTTATTGGCCTATCTGCCATCCGTATTGGTCAACCATTAACCAGGTGGCAAGATGATCTTCGTACAGCAGCCGATTCGTGTTAGATGCGAGTGGAAAGGGATCGGTCGTCTTGGCGTTCATTGAAGGAGGCCGATGTTCAGCAGTGGATGGATTTAGCTGATGATACTGATGATGGTGAGAAGTTTCCAATCCTGTTCGTTCGGTCTTCGGGGTTCAGGTACCTAATTGAGGTAAAAGCCTAGGTGTTCGGCTATTAAACTTTCCCTGATATCTAATTTATTGTTTTCTAATGTTTACGCGAATTCCACTCATTATAATGAAACAATTTTTATGGATTTTATCGCGGTTTATTAAGTTTTCACGGAAGGATTCCTCCCGTGACCATGGTTGCTGTAAAGTATCCGAAACGTCGGGCTTATAAAAATCTTAATAAACCGCGATAAAATCCGTAAAATTTGTTTCATAATAATATATCATTGTTACGTGACCGAGCTTTTAGAAGGTATCATAGATTTTAAGCTACAATTTGATTTAAAATATTTTTTTTTTTCATTAAAACCGTTTAATACAAGACTCAATATCGTGAGCAAGGCATCATAAGCAATGCCAAAATGGGTCCATGAAATAAAAAAGGTTTTCACAATAAATATTACTTTTAAAAAGTGTAAATAGATTTGTTTTAGCCTTTACTGGAAGTGCTAAGCTTACAATGACGCATCTACTCTCTATAGACTATAGTCTATAGTCTATACTCTATAGTCTATACCTCCCAGTTTTGGTAGCTCAGGAACCCCACCATAGTTCAGGCCTTGACGTGGCGGTGGGGCTCAGTAGCCTAGGGTGAGCATCTGCACCTTGGGCGAAGCTAATTGAGCCGAGGGGGCTCTTTGTACCCCTCTTATAAGAAGAGGGGACAAAATAACAGGGGGCAAGGGGCAAGGACGGGAACCTCACCCCATTGTACTGTCCCTACGTTGGGAGGGGTTGTTCTGTGGTGCGGGACATCCCCTCTGTAGAGGTGGCATTGGCCCCTTGAAGGACTGCCTAGCTGTCGAGGTGCCCTGTTTTCTAATTAGATCCGGGGCACCTCACCAAAGTCGGCATTGGTGGCACTCGCCGGATTTTAGTGGGTAGAGCTGCGTCCACTTACCAGCTTTTGGGCGCAGCGAGTCCCATATATCCGCATGGAGAGACCCACTCCCCCGCGGGATGCCTAAGAGCATATCCCGGCGTTAAAGAAAAAAAAAGCTCAGGAAGTTGTTTAGTTTTTACATTTAGTAATTCTCGTTAGCAGATAATATTTCTATGGACATAAATAGAGCATGTGTGTTTTGTAAGTTACGGTATCCGGTACGAATACATATAATAAGTAATAACTCATATATATGTACTGTCAGACGCCAATACTTATAAACTTTTTTTATGTTAGTAAATAAGCGAACTTGCCACTTGAACGAACTGCCACCTGAATGTAGCTAGCGTCGTCCAAGAACTTGTAGGCATCCTGAGACGTATAATGTTAAGTCTCGGTGCCAGTACTACACTGCCTGTCTTGCCCTTCTCTCCGAAACACAGCACAGTAACAGTAACAGTAGTTTGACGAGAGAAACAAGCAGGATGGTGGCACTTATGCAGATGGTCACGCAGAACAGCACATCCCTCGCTTTAAAAAATAACATATGAGTATGTACCTACTTTAAATAATATTACTATATTATAACCATCTACTGTTTTCAGTACATAGCCAAAATGACTACCGTGCTAAAGAAATTATTATACTACTGTGTAGTCTGTGGTTACAAAAATCTTATTTTTTTTACTTTACTATTTATTTTTAACCGACTTCAAAAAAGGGGAGGTTATCAATTCGTCGGAATCTTTTTTTTTTTTTTTTTTTTCAAGTTGATTATAAATTGTAGGCACAATGATTAAGGAAATTATTTTATTACTTTTTAAATTTTGAAGTCGGTTTTAATTGTTGTTTAAAATTTTTTTGTTTCGAACTGTACACAACGATTTTTAAGGTTCAATAAAATCGATATTGCGAAATATAATATAAATATACATCTGATAATATAATTATCGATTGCCTAACGCCCTTTTTACGTATAAGTACCTAAACCAGTTTTGACCCACGGTTTTCATTTGGCTGTTTCTGAAGGAAGGTTATGTTTTTCGAGCATAATAGAATTATATATATATATATATATATATATTTATACATAATACAAATATATATATATATATTTTTAATGGCTTTCTCATCTCATGAGTGAGACGTATTTGTGTGTGACAGATTATATTGGGATTAGAAAAAAACCAAAATGACACGATATTGTGTTGTAGTCATGTTGTAGTTGAGATTTTTATCAAACATTTTACTTGTTACGGATATACACAGTTGACTTGACGAAATGTTTTAGCAGGCGCTATACAGTGCGTCGTACGACGACATCCGTGGACAAACGTAAAAGCTAAAAACGTTCAGTGTGACGTGGAGCTCTCCACACTCCACAACTTTAGAGATATAACAAATATAAAGTAAAATAATGATCATCATCAGTCCGGATACGTCCGTAAATATTAATTAACGCGGGCGAATCTGCGGGTAACAGCTAGTTTGTAATAAAAGAAAATTTGTTCTGTCTGTTTGTTAAAACCCACGATATCTTGTCTTGATAAACAACTGATATTTCGTCATAAATATTAGTAATATGATATAGTTTGATATTTCACGGACTACATTTTAATGTTCATATCAATTTACCTTGGATGTGCCATACATAGAGGTTTTCATATTTTTATATACCAAACTATATGGTATATTATTGTAAGTGGCATATAATAAATATTTGTATTTGAATATACGAAGGCCGGTCTATTAGTTTAGGAGATATATCTCAAGATAAGCCATATTGGGTTGTACTTTGATGTTCGATAATAGAAGTGTTTTGAGCGTCTTTTGCGGGCAGTTCATCATCATCATCATCATCATCATCATCATCATCATCATCATCATCATCATCATTATCATCATTTTTCCTTCCACTATTGCGTTTAACTATATTCTTCAAAGTTATTAATGTAAATGCTTGATAAACATGTATATAAAACAAAAAATCCGACTGCTACGTAATATGTATAATTTAGCATCAAATATTCGCTATTTAATTTTTCATAATTTCAATTTTGTTTTCTCCTACACCTGCGTTGCAGAGAAATAGTATGTAAACATATTTATATGTTAACAAAATGTAATGTTTCGATGTCAGGTTTTTTTTTCTTTAACGCCGGTGGACGCAGCTCTACCCACTAAAACTAAGCAAGTGGCACCAATGCCGCTTTTGGTGAGGTGCCTCGACGGCTAGTCAGTCCCTCAGAAGACCGACGCGACGCCACCTCCACAGAGGGGTTGTCCCGCACCACAGAACAACCCCTCCTAACGTCGGGAATGTGGTGGGGTTCACGTCCTCGTCTCTTGCCCCCTGCCCCCTCTCAAGCAGAACGCATAAGGGTGCGTGGCGTAGAACGCTTGCTCTCTCATGTTGCAAAACACCACATATCGTAAAAATAATTATTTCTTGATCTTGACCCCTTAAAGTTATACTAGTTAACAATACAAAAAAAAACCTATGTTATTCCGATATTTGTATATTTATATTATTGATAATTTGTTATATCGAAATTAAAACAGGAATAATAATGTAATATAATAATATGCTCATCACACAAACATTTGTCCTGGGTGGGGATAGAAACCCACGACCTTCAGCACGGTTTAGCAGTCAGGGTCACTAACCTCTAGACCAACAGGCCAGTTATCCAGGAAACTTCAATAAATTTAAAAAACTGACCATCACGCGTCACGCCGACCTCTGAAAGCTTTTACGAGGCCTCAAGCGTGATTATCACGTCATTGATAATAGTATGTCACGTTTGTGATGAGCTAATTTAGTAAAGATCCATGACAATAAACATCCATTTACCTTGAGTGTAAAATCGACTAGAATGCCGTGACGGTAAAAAACATGACACTGTGGTATATTTCTTTATTTTATTCCACTTATCGTTTTTATCAATTATAAATTCTAATATGATCCACATATTGACGACCTCTGTGGCTCAGTGGTAAACGTTCGAAACAAAAAGTATTTTCTGTGTTCCTGGGTCATGGATGTGTATTAAATATGTGTGTTATATAATAAAAATCTTAAATATATGTATAGTATAAAAGTATTGTATAGTATAAAATATATTATAGGCCTATATAAATTAACCACGAGATTACGGCCCTCTACGCGTCGATAGATGCATCCGCCGACATCTGTCGACGTGCGTCCACATGTCTGTCAGACGGCGAACGTTTGCGCTGAAACCCTTTTATCCGTGTCACAAAAACAGACAACAAATGGATTTGTGGCGGATACATCTGCCGACGTTGAATATCTACGACAGACGAGCAAACAGCCCATCTACACATCAGCGGACGCGTCTGCCGATGCATCTCTCATGGTGGCACTCGCCGGGCCTTAGTGGATAGAGCTGTGGACAGAGTAGAGAGTGGACAGAGCGATTCCCACATACCCACTGGAGGAGTCCCCGCTCCCCCGCAGGATGCCTAATTGAAAAAAGTGCTCTAATTTCCCGGCGTAAAATTAGAAAAAAAACGTCTTAAATACATAATTTAATTACTTATTTAAGTACTTACTTAATTTGTTAATTTGTTAAGTTAAATTAAAAAGAATATGTTTTTCTTTAAAGTAGATTTATGTATACTCACTCCTAAAATAAAATAATAAACTTAAGTGGATACTTTCCTATGTCACACAGTGAAAGGGTTGATTGGATTTTTCATTGTTTTCTAAATAGTGATAAATTTTATACATTGTTTTTGGTTTATTAATGTAGGTAGTTACTTAATTTGTTAAGTTAAAATAAAAAGAATATTATGTTTTTCTTAAAAGTAGATTTATGTATACTCACTCCTGATACAATAAACTTAAGTGGAAACTTTACTGGCTTATGTTCTGGTAATTTTGTGTAATATTTTGTAATATTATATTGCTGTATGTTTCCCTAATAAAATAAATAAAATAAAAATAAAATTTTATACGTGCAGATAACCATGTTATCTATTATGTTAGTCCGAAAATATAAGTTGACGTGTAAATATAAGCTGTGGGGCAGTAGCATTATTAAAAAAACAAAACCCCGGAACAAACAACTATACAAATCGCAGACTATAAACAGAGTTCTTATTACGAAACTACTCCTTTGTTTAATCTACATAATAGCTGTAAAGTAAATTCTCGAATAAACGAATTGAAACATTAATTACAAGTCTAAGTAATTTCTTTTCACACGTCTATTGTTGCACATGAAGAAGCTAGGGTTAGCCAACATTTGGCACTGGTGATACGCAAAGCTTTCTTGAAGTTTCCTTTATAGAAGCTTTATAGAAGTATAATATGGTTTTTTGGGATGTTTTCTTAGAGCTTTCTAGACTCTTTAAAGAAGTTTTTATGAATCTTCCAGAAATTATCAGGAAACCTTGAAAGTTTTTTGAACTTGAAAACTTCCAGACGTTTCGAAGCAACATAGAGCATGTGTATAACTGGCCTTATCATGTATAAAAACATGATAAGTTATACTATAATTGCTCACCGAATGCTAGGGTATACCCTAGCATTCGGTGAGCAATTTACACTTTTCCAACTCCTAAAAATGTAGTAATTCCTAAATTATATTTCTAGTCGAAACGGATCACTTCTATCCGTAACTAAAAGGTTTTATTTAAAAATCCAACGCAATAACAAATGTCCTTGAAACACTTGAACCAAATTTAATTAAAAAACGCTAGAAAACTTTCTTTTATAGCAATAGTGCCACAGTCAGACACACATAGCGGTCAAACTTATAGAACATCTTTTTTGCAAAAGAGGTCAAAAAACAAGAATACATAACAATATATTTATATCATCATCATCATTATTGGCATTTGGCCTATTGCATCTTTGAAAGATGATTAAAGCAGCGTCAATTATTTGGAGCTTTACGGCATTTATTTTCGTGGCTCAATAATCCAATTCGGGACTTACAGATCCGGCCACATGATGTACAGTTGTAAGAAGGCTGGATGTCCCTAGTTGGTGGGGGATTATTCACACAACAGGATCTTTTTCCGCGCTTGCTAGCTAATATATATATTTTTTTTTTCTTTTTAACCCCTGGTTAAAAAGAAAATTTTCTTTTTAACCCCTATTTTATTAATCTACATTAGATATACTATACAAGGTTCACCACTGCTGTATTCAAATAGGTGATCAATCGTCTCACGTTACTTGGATCACTGAGCACGTGAACAATGTTTCCCACGACCAGGATGTACCTTGACGAGGTATTTCTGGTGGTATCTCGGTATTGAAGTATTTGAAGGTAACTAAGGCGAAGTGACGAGTCTAAGGTTTGTTTCATTGACCATAGCCATGTGATGGATGTATATTATCTTTTTCTGTTGGAAACAAACTGGCAGACGAGCCACCTGGTGGTAAGTGGTCAACGTCGCCCATGAACATACACAAATTAAGCTGGAACTAGCCCATACAATACATGTGTTCCTAAGACATAAGATGTTAAGTCTCTGTGCCAGTAATTACACTGCCCGTCTTGCCCTTCCTTCCGAAACACAGCAAAGCTGTTTAACGGAAGACACAAGCAAGAACGTGGTACCCATGAGCGGGATAGCGCAACCCTCAACGGTAAATAGAAGCTATTTTCTGTTTCCCGAGGGAAATGCTTTTGACGCATAGAACCAATATTCGGATAAAAACTGGTGGTTATGTGGCACTCGGCTAAGACTGAATCATGGTAGCCATCAGCAAATAATATACTAAACGACTATCTTTATATGTATAATTCTTCTGTGCGTGTATGTTACTGAACTTGTAAACGGCTGGAGCAATTTTGATAAAATACATTGTATGTTGAAGTGAATTTGTGGATGAATTAAGTTCATAGTTTGATCCACAACAAAATGTTTTGTACAAGACAGGAAGTTTGTCATTCGAATCCTGCCAAGATGGGACAATCTTTATGTTTGGTTTTTTTTCTTCTTTTACGCCGGGGTGTGGGGAGGCTGGGGCGAGGGTCACCCCAGGCGGGTATGTGGAACTCGCTGCGCCCAATAGGTAGTAACTTGGACGCAGCTCTACCCACTAAATCCCGGCGAGTGCCATCACTGCCGCCTTTGGTGAGGTACCACGGATCTGTTGAGCAAACAGGGCACCTCGACGGCTAGTCAGTCCCGCAAGGGACCGACGCCACCTCCACAGAGGGGTCGTCCCGTAAAAAATTACATCCATATTATAAAGAGTAAAGATTTGTTTTTAATTACAAGCTCTATAATTTGCTTAAGCATTTTCTTTATATCCTCTTTTAGTAAGTGACGTTATCAAGAAGTAACAAATATATTTTATCTATACTAATAATATAAAACTCAAGAGTTTGTTTGTTTGAACGCGCTAATCTCACGAACTACAGGTCCGATTTGAAAGATTATTTTAGTGTTAGATAGCCCATTTATATAGAAAGGCTATAGGCTATATAACATCACGCTGTGACTAATAGGAGTTAAGTAAGTTAACGCGGGCGATGCTGCGGAAATCAGCTAGTGTTATAGAAGATTTTCTTCTTGTATTCTTCTAGAACGTCTTCTTGTAGAAATCAAGGATACTTTTTGTTTTCCTTCTGAGTCTTCCGTCTATTTATAAAGTGTGTGTGTGTGTGTGCGTGTGTGTGTGTGTGTGCGTGTGTGTGTGTGTGTGTGTGTGTGTGTGAAAGATCCCGGCTTCGAACTCAACAGTTAACAATAATACAAACCTGTGATTCAAACAAAATTTAATAATCCGATATACTTACGAAGTTATTAGCGAATTATCAAATTATTTTAGCCAAGTAGGTCACATACCCACGTATATTTTGACAAATGGAGTTCTTTATCAGATAGTGTGTGTGGCCTTCGTCGGTCGTGACTGCCCACGCTGCCAATACTTGATCTATACTCCGTTAGCGACGAACCCTACGTTTGCTTGATATTTTGATGTTCCTGATTAAAAAATCATTAAGAGCGCTTTTTTAGCAAAATGCTCTTTATAATTTGTTCTTTGGTTAATGATGTTTTTTTTTTCTTTTCCACCGGGAAATGCTCTTAGGCATCCCGCGGGGGACGGGGGACTCCCCAGGCGGGTGTTTGGAACTCGGTGCACCCGAAATATGGTAAGGTGGACGCAACTCTACCCACTTATCCTCGGTGAGTGCCGGACGCAGCTCTACCTATACCTATACACTAAATCCCGACGAGTGCCACCACTGCCGCCTTTGGTGAGGTGCCCTAGATCTATTGAGCAAACAGGGCACCTCGACGGCTAGTCAGTTCCTCAAGGTACCGACGCCACCTTCAAAGAGGGGTTAAACCGCACCACAGAACAACGTCGGGACAGTGCAATAGGGTGAGGTTCCCATCCTCGCCCCTTGCCCTTCCCTTAGCTTATCGATATCGATAAAAGAGGTAGCCCCTATTTTATCACGTGTCATAATGACGTCATGATATTATCGAATCTGTATTTGAAATGACGTTTGATGACTTTAGTAACCACAAGCAGGTAGGCATAGAGTAACTAGTAAGCCCTTTTTTCGTTTACGCTGGTAATGCATTTCGCATTCATGCAAGCATTCAGGTTACCTCGGGTATGGCTGACTACTGACTACTGACGACCTCTGTGGCTCAGAGGTAAGCGCGTTGGCGCTGAAGCCGGAGGTTGCGGGTTCGAATCCCGCTAGGGAACAAAAATATTTTCTGTGTTCCTAGGTCATGGATGTGTATTAAATATGTGTATTATATAATAAAAATCTTAAATATATGTATAGTATAAAAGTATTAAATTAACTTCGAGAACTTACTACGGGACCAGATTAACGTGGAGTGAAAGCGTCCATAGATATTATTATTATTATTAAGGCTCCTGCGCCTATATGGGTCTCGCACTTAGGCAGTGTACTGAAACCACTACGAGCGCCTTCAGCTGCTTTTTGAGGGTCCCGGATATGCACCTCCTCAGCGATAAGCTGGCCCCGGTGACGTATCGTGCCATATTGGGTCCAGGTTCCCACCCTGAATCCGACATGAGCACAGGGGCGTTACTGGAGGCCCATTAAGTAGCGCCTCTTAAGCACCCCCTTCGTCACCCGCGGAGTGAGGCCTCGTCGGCGGCCTCCTCTCTCACCCGCTCGTCGTCAGCCTCCTTCTGGGACATTACTGTCTTGCAGAAGGAGACCATCTCCGTCCTGGACTCGTCGTCCCGAGTATCGCAGTCATGATGCTCGGCAGAGACAAGTCCCCTCCGAGGACCGATCCACGCCACGACGCAGCGCAGCTCATCTGGGGCACACCTCTAGGCTTTGCTGGGCCGAGTCCGCCGCCGCGCCATAATCGTGACATACTGTCATCGGCTTCCCATGGGCCGTCCAGCACATGTACTTACTAAAAAGCATGGTTTGGTAAGTACCTGTGCAGGACGCTAGGTGCTCGAGGAGCGGACTAAGAGCAGCCATTAGGCTTTTGCCATACGGGTGCCGCACCACCTCCTCCAAATACTCTCCCCACCTCCTCATTAGCGCCCCTAATCGGTGAACCCGCAGGAACCCGTCCAGTGGGTCACGGAGGGTCACTGGTCAGGTCACAGTGGTTGCCGCCCATGATACCCCTGAATCACTCGAACCGCGATGACCCGTTTTGCCGAACGCAGCTGAGCCTTGTTCCTCGCGGTAAGGTGATCCGCCCAAATAGGAGCACCGTTTATACTCCGGCAGACTCCGGAGTATAGCAAGGCGAGGCGTTGGGTCGTTCGGGAGGAGTCTACCCGGCGCACTTACCGTATTCCCGACCTTCGGTCCTAGCAATAATAAATGTGGGCTGAAGGTCAAGGATGTGCCCCAGATATACGGGGGCTCATCCTCGCCTTCGATCTGGAGAGTAGCCCCCAGTGGGGATCCATTCCGGCTGGTTCCGCCCAAGATAATAGCTTCGGTCTTATCCACTATTACTCGAAGCTCACTCATTCTGAATGTGTTTTTATTCACATGAATAAAAAATGGAATTCTTCTGAATTCTTTTGAATAAAAAATATTCTGTACCAGTCATTATGGCTGCCCTTTTTTATGTTAGTTGGATAGGCAAACTGGCAAACGTGCCACCTGATGGTAAGTGGTCAACGTCGCCCATGAACATAAACTAGTCTACCTGGAACGAGCCCAGGCAACTCATCTATGTGTTGCCTATCCTGAGACATGAGATGTTAAGTCTCGGTGCCAGTAATTACAATGCCTGTCTTGCCCTTCTCTCCGAAACACAGTAAAGCTGTTCAACGGGAGAAACAAGCAAGATGCAGGTGGTACCAAAGCAGAGGAGAGCGTTGCACAACTATCCCTCCCACTGGTGGGTCCCACCGCGACAGAACTTTTCTGTGTTTCGGAATGGGCAGTTTCCAGGCAACGTTTCCAGACGTATCTTACATCACAGAATAGGCCACATATTAGTTGTAGGCTTTTATCAGGATAAAAAATGGGTGATATTGACCACTTACCATCACGTGACTTTCCCCACCATGGTACAGGCCTTGTCGTGGCGGTGGGGCTCATTAGCCAAAGGTGAACCTAGTACATTGGGCGAAGCCAATTGAGCCGAGAGGGCTGCTGTTTGTAACCCTCTTATAAGAAGAGGGGCAAAAGAGCAGGGGGAAAAGGGGTGAGGATAGGAACCTCACCACATTGTACTATCCCGACGTTAGGAGAGGAGCGGGACAGCCACTCTGTGGAAGTGGCGTCGGTCCCTTGGGGGACTGACTATCCGTGGTGGTACCCTATCACTCATCCGGGGCACCTCACTAAAGGCGGCATTGGTAGCACTCGCAGGGTAGTGGGTATTCGGCACGGATATGTGCCGTGGGATCACACACACCATCGGACCCCACCCAGGGCCGTGGACAGCGTGTAAAGGCGTTACCCCGTGAAAAATCACGTGACTGTGTTATTTTGTCAAATTAACATAAATACTAGTTCTAAGTGACATTTGTATTGTAATTTTAAAATGGTGAGAATGATATCACTCGCAAAGTAATGGCTTTATTACCTCAAATGGAAACATCCTAGTTGACTTTTATTAAAAAAAAAATCTATTGTCTTACATGCGTATAATATACTAGCTTTCGATGGTGGGTTGGCTCGTGAAATATAAACCCTGTAATATTTATATGCGGAGATAAAAATTCAATTCAAATTCGTGTAACGCGCTCTTTATAAATAAAATATAATTGTTTCTTTCCTCTCTATCTCTTTTAATATCTATCTAATATTAATTCTTTGTAAAATACCTTTATATTGGGTTGGACATCTGTACTTTTTTTTTTTGTTCCCGCTGGGGAATGCTCTTAAGCATACCACCGGGCCCGGGGGTTATGTGGGACTCTCTGCGCCCGAAAAGATGGTAAAGTGAGCGCAGACTCTAACCACTAAACTCCAGCGGTGTTCTCCTCTTCGTCTGGGTGACCCGGCGAGGGAGTTGTGAACGTCCTCACCGGGCCACAACGGTGTGCCATCTGGCACTCTTCTCTGGAGGTGGGGGATGGCGTCCCCTCCTTCTTCTCCGCTTAAGGCACCCCGAACACAAAAGGGTGCCTTATAGCTCAGGCCTTACACACGCGCGGCAAATCCCCTGATCGGCCGCGCACAGGTCCCTCACGGCGGTGCAACCACCTGTCGCCGCGGACATCTGTACCTATTACATAATATTATATCCAAGCTCTCACCCACATATTTCGTGTAGGTCCATTGCTACACGTAAACGACTAAAAACAATTGATTCCCTGCCATTCGCATCAAAACTCGTCACAGGCAATATTTATCTCATTTGCCTTTGGTACATTAGTATATTAGCAGCGCCCCGCGGTTTCGCCCGCGCACCCGTGGGATTACAGGGATAAATTAAATTATAGCCTATGTGCTATTCTGATTTATAAGCTATATTATTTTAAAGTTTCATTGAAATCCATTCAGGAGTTTTTGTGTGAAAGAGTAAACATACATCCATACAAACTTACACGTTTATAATATTAGTAGGACTCGAGCTGCATCAATCACAGGGTATTGGCACACACAGACTGACCCTCCATCTTGAATGTATATTGTAATAAAATGATCATATACTAAACAATTTGGTCCGCCACAAATTTTTCTAAACGCACTGGTAGTTCTCGGAATCCAGAGCTAAGTATTCCAACAAACAAAATTATAATTTTATGTATATATGTGATATACATCATTATTTTACCACCTAGGTTGTGATAAAATGTGTTAATAAATATTTATTTTATCTTTTGTCATAAAAATGTCTTAATACGATTATTTTTATTTTACGTATTACATTGTTTATGTGATTTCCCGATGTTCGCGTTTAGCATAACACACTTACACCTCGAAATTAAGCGAGGAGGGTTAATACCCTCGTCGAGGCCATAGTTTATCTTGTCCCTGTAATTTGCTTACCCATGTAAGCCTTTAGTAAGGTAGTGCCATGCTTTGCAGCCGAATTGCGTCGGCACGACCAGGGTGGCACCTCTCGTTCACATAATACCGGCGTAAAGTGACAGCTATGCTGTCGCGTTTCATGCGTTTTGTGAATTTCCGGTGGCCCATTGGGGAAGAAAAGGAAAAGCAGGGCAGCGCATCTCTATAATCTTTGGTTGGGCGGACGTGTATGTGCGTCGATAGTCACCAAAGGCTTCGACCTTCGCACCCTCAAACTTCGAAGACATATCGAGCATGCTGGTTTCCTCATGATTTACTTAAATGAGCAAGCAATTCTGCACAGGGTAAGGAAAATCCATTTAACAAAGATCAAACAATACCAACCAAATTATTAAAAACGCATGAAGTGTCAATGTACAAATGAAAAAAAAATCTCTTCGAGTCCTTTAAACATCGAGCATACACCGTAATAGAGCGGTAATCTCTTATATATATAAAATTGGAGGTGTGTGTCCCTATATTTCACTTTGCAGCCAAAACTACGCATTGCAGACAAAAAGTGTTTGTATGTGGCAATAGGTACAAGGTTCCCATTGTGCACTATGGTGGTTGCAAGTCGATAATTATAAGGGTGTAAAAGATACGGGGGTTGAAAGATGTTAACTTTGAAAATGTGACTATTATTGATTTAAAATGGTCTGGATTGTTCAGGAAACTTCTGGAATGTTCTAGAAAGCTTTAATATGTATACCAATGTTCTGATCGATCGAAAATGTTCTATAAAATTCTAGAATGATCTAGAATAACTCCGAGTAAACTAGAGAGCTTTAAAATGTATATTAACATTCTTATCGATCGAAAATATGCTGAGTGTTTTAGTAACTTTTTAAGCATCCCAAAAAATTCTAATATCAACAAATAAGTGTACTATTAAAAATGACCCAGCGAAGCAGGTGTTCACAGCTATATCATTAATCTAAAATGATTTGGATTTTTCTAAAGAATTCTAGAATGATTTACGACGACCTCTGTGGCTCAGTGATAAGCGCGTTGGCGCTCAAGCCTGAGGGTTGCGGGTTCGAATCCCGCCAGGGAACATAAATATTTTCTGTGTTCCTGGGTCATAAATATATGTATTATATAATAAAAATCTTAAATATATGTATAGTATAAAAGTATTAAATATATTTCCGTAGTCTGGTACCCGTAACACAAGTTCTTCGTGAACTTACCACGGGACCAGATTGACGTGGTGTGAAAGCGACCATAGATATTATTATTATTTAGAGATTTCTAGAATTATTTGTAAAGTTTCCAAATGTAAGTATATACTCGAATCAAAAAAAATGTTTTAGAAAATTTTAGAATGATCTAGAAATTTATCGAACAATCTAGAACATCCAAGAATAATTTGGATATCTTTGGAATGTATTCCAAGGCTCTGATTGATCAAACATATTTGAAATGTTTGAAAACATTCTAGATTCACCTAGAAATTTCTAGAATGGTCTAGAATATTACAGAATGTTTTAGAAATTATTTATATGCCACGGTTTTGAACGATTAAGAATGTTCTATATATTACTAGATTGATCTAGATTGTATGATAATTTTCTGATCAATATAGAATGTTCTAGAAATTCCTCCAATGATCTAGAAAGCTCCAAAATGTATCTCAACTTTCTGATAGATTAGAAATATGCTGGATCGTTCTAGAAACTTTTAAAATTTCTTGAGATACTTAAAAGTCGAAATTTTTAGAACAATCCGGAAAATTTGGTCTTGGTATAAGCCGAAATGTTAACCCCGTGCTTCAGTCGATTTTTTATAAGAATTGTATAACGAAATAAATATTAAAAGTTACATAATCATAAATAACAGCGTATAGTGTTTTTTAAAGTGAAGAATCAAAAGTTTTAACGTGCAGTGTAATACACAATACTGTTTCTTTTTTTTTTCGTTTTTTTATTTTAGTGCAGTGTGAAAAAGGTGAAAAAATATTACTCACGATGCCGAAACGTAAATGCGTATTCTCACGTTCTCGAATTGTATCGAAAAGGCAAAAAATGTCACGGAGAAATGAAACTACAGACGAAAGAGAACAACGTCTCACATTACTTCGAGAAAATTATCATCAAAGTCAAAATAATCAGACTGAAGAGCAGCTTAATGATTCTAGAGAAACGGACAGAATCAGAAAAAGATTGCAAAGAAAAAGAGAGACAAATGAACAGGCAGATGATAGAAGAATACAAAATGCAATAAGAATGCGTGATCTTCGACTAAATGAACAAATGGAGGCTCAAGTTTCTGAAACAACTGAACGAACTGACTGAAAACGTCGGGAAAAATACAGTCTTGAACAAGAGGCGTTTCATTATAATCCTACTGGAAATTATTTTGAAGCAAAATGCTCTTTATAATTTGTTCTTTGGTTAATGATGTTTTTTTTTTCTTTTCCACCGGGAAATGCTCTTAGGCATCCCGCGGGGGACGGGGGACTCCCCAGGCGGGTGTTTGGAACTCGGTGCACCCGAAATATGGTAAGGTGGACGCAACTCTACCCACTTATCCTCGGTGAGTGCCGGACGCAGCTCTACCTATACCTATACACTAAATCCCGACGAGTGCCACCACTGCCGCCTTTGGTGAGGTGCCCTAGATCTATTGAGCAAACAGGGCACCTCGACGGCTAGTCAGTTCCTCAAGGTACCGACGCCACCTTCAAAGAGGGGTTAAACCGCACCACAGAACAACGTCGGGACAGTGCAATAGGGTGAGGTTCCCATCCTCGCCCCTTGCCCTTCCCTTAGCTTATCGATATCGATAAAAGAGGTAGCCCCTATTTTATCACGTGTCATAATGACGTCATGATATTATCGAATCTGTATTTGAAATGACGTTTGATGACTTTAGTAACCACAAGCAGGTAGGCATAGAGTAACTAGTAAGCCCTTTTTTCGTTTACGCTGGTAATGCATTTCGCATTCATGCAAGCATTCAGGTTACCTCGGGTATGGCTGACTACTGACTACTGACGACCTCTGTGGCTCAGAGGTAAGCGCGTTGGCGCTGAAGCCGGAGGTTGCGGGTTCGAATCCCGCTAGGGAACAAAAATATTTTCTGTGTTCCTAGGTCATGGATGTGTATTAAATATGTGTATTATATAATAAAAATCTTAAATATATGTATAGTATAAAAGTATTAAATTAACTTCGAGAACTTACTACGGGACCAGATTAACGTGGAGTGAAAGCGTCCATAGATATTATTATTATTATTAAGGCTCCTGCGCCTATATGGGTCTCCGTCCTGGACTCGTCGTCCCGAGTATCGCAGTCATGATGCTCGGCAGAGACAAGTCCCCTCCGAGGACCGATCCACGCCACGACGCAGCGCAGCTCATCTGGGGCACACCTCTAGGCTTTGCTGGGCCGAGTCCGCCGCCGCGCCATAATCGTGACATACTGTCATCGGCTTCCCATGGGCCGTCCAGCACATGTACTTACTAAAAAGCATGGTTTGGTAAGTACCTGTGCAGGACGCTAGGTGCTCGAGGAGCGGACTAAGAGCAGCCATTAGGCTTTTGCCATACGGGTGCCGCACCACCTCCTCCAAATACTCTCCCCACCTCCTCATTAGCGCCCCTAATCGGTGAACCCGCAGGAACCCGTCCAGTGGGTCACGGAGGGTCACTGGTCAGGTCACAGTGGTTGCCGCCCATGATACCCCTGAATCACTCGAACCGCGATGACCCGTTTTGCCGAACGCAGCTGAGCCTTGTTCCTCGCGGTAAGGTGATCCGCCCAAATAGGAGCACCGTTGCTATACTCCGGCAGACTCCGGAGTATAGCAAGGCGAGGCGTTGGGTCGTTCGGGAGGAGTCTACCCGGCGCACTTACCGTATTCCCGACCTTCGGTCCTAGCAATAATAAATGTGGGCTGAAGGTCAAGGATGTGCCCCAGATATACGGGGGCTCATCCTCGCCTTCGATCTGGAGAGTAGCCCCCAGTGGGGATCCATTCCGGCTGGTTCCGCCCAAGATAATAGCTTCGGTCTTATCCACTATTACTCGAAGCTCACTCATTCTGAATGTGTTTTTATTCACATGAATAAAAAATGGAATTCTTCTGAATTCTTTTGAATAAAAAATATTCTGTACCAGTCATTATGGCTGCCCTTTTTTATGTTAGTTGGATAGGCAAACTGGCAAACGTGCCACCTGATGGTAAGTGGTCAACGTCGCCCATGAACATAAACTAGTCTACCTGGAACGAGCCCAGGCAACTCATCTATGTGTTGCCTATCCTGAGACATGAGATGTTAAGTCTCGGTGCCAGTAATTACAATGCCTGTCTTGCCCTTCTCTCCGAAACACAGTAAAGCTGTTCAACGGGAGAAACAAGCAAGATGCAGGTGGTACCAAAGCAGAGGAGAGCGTTGCACAACTATCCCTCCCACTGGTGGGTCCCACCGCGACAGAACTTTTCTGTGTTTCGGAATGGGCAGTTTCCAGGCAACGTTTCCAGACGTATCTTACATCACAGAATAGGCCACATATTAGTTGTAGGCTTTTATCAGGATAAAAAATGGGTGATATTGACCACTTACCATCACGTGACTTTCCCCACCATGGTACAGGCCTTGTCGTGGCGGTGGGGCTCATTAGCCAAAGGTGAACCTAGTACATTGGGCGAAGCCAATTGAGCCGAGAGGGCTGCTGTTTGTAACCCTCTTATAAGAAGAGGGGCAAAAGAGCAGGGGGAAAAGGGGTGAGGATAGGAACCTCACCACATTGTACTATCCCGACGTTAGGAGAGGAGCGGGACAGCCACTCTGTGGAAGTGGCGTCGGTCCCTTGGGGGACTGACTATCCGTGGTGGTACCCTATCACTCATCCGGGGCACCTCACTAAAGGCGGCATTGGTAGCACTCGCAGGGTAGTGGGTATTCGGCACGGATATGTGCCGTGGGATCACACACACCATCGGACCCCACCCAGGGCCGTGGACAGCGTGTAAAGGCGTTACCCCGTGAAAAATCACGTGACTGTGTTATTTTGTCAAATTAACATAAATACTAGTTCTAAGTGACATTTGTATTGTAATTTTAAAATGGTGAGAATGATATCACTCGCAAAGTAATGGCTTTATTACCTCAAATGGAAACATCCTAGTTGACTTTTATTAAAAAAAAAATCTATTGTCTTACATGCGTATAATATACTAGCTTTCGATGGTGGGTTGGCTCGTGAAATATAAACCCTGTAATATTTATATGCGGAGATAAAAATTCAATTCAAATTCGTGTAACGCGCTCTTTATAAATAAAATATAATTGTTTCTTTCCTCTCTATCTCTTTTAATATCTATCTAATATTAATTCTTTGTAAAATACCTTTATATTGGGTTGGACATCTGTACTTTTTTTTTTTTGTTCCCGCTGGGGAATGCTCTTAAGCATACCACCGGGCCCGGGGGTTATGTGGGACTCTCTGCGCCCGAAAAGATGGTAAAGTGAGCGCAGACTCTAACCACTAAACTCCAGCGGTGTTCTCCTCTTCGTCTGGGTGACCCGGCGAGGGAGTTGTGAACGTCCTCACCGGGCCACAACGGTGTGCCATCTGGCACTCTTCTCTGGAGGTGGGGGATGGCGTCCCCTCCTTCTTCTCCGCTTAAGGCACCCCGAACACAAAAGGGTGCCTTATAGCTCAGGCCTTACACACGCGCGGCAAATCCCCTGATCGGCCGCGCACAGGTCCCTCACGGCGGTGCAACCACCTGTCGCCGCGGACATCTGTACCTATTACATAATATTATATCCAAGCTCTCACCCACATATTTCGTGTAGGTCCATTGCTACACGTAAACGACTAAAAACAATTGATTCCCTGCCATTCGCATCAAAACTCGTCACAGGCAATATTTATCTCATTTGCCTTTGGTACATTAGTATATTAGCAGCGCCCCGCGGTTTCGCCCGCGCACCCGTGGGATTACAGGGATAAATTAAATTATAGCCTATGTGCTATTCTGATTTATAAGCTATATTATTTTAAAGTTTCATTGAAATCCATTCAGGAGTTTTTGTGTGAAAGAGTAAACATACATCCATACAAACTTACACGTTTATAATATTAGTAGGACTCGAGCTGCATCAATCACAGGGTATTGGCACACACAGACTGACCCTCCATCTTGAATGTATATTGTAATAAAATGATCATATACTAAACAATTTGGTCCGCCACAAATTTTTCTAAACGCACTGGTAGTTCTCGGAATCCAGAGCTAAGTATTCCAACAAACAAAATTATAATTTTATGTATATATGTGATATACATCATTATTTTACCACCTAGGTTGTGATAAAATGTGTTAATAAATATTTATTTTATCTTTTGTCATAAAAATGTCTTAATACGATTATTTTTATTTTACGTATTACATTGTTTATGTGATTTCCCGATGTTCGCGTTTAGCATAACACACTTACACCTCGAAATTAAGCGAGGAGGGTTAATACCCTCGTCGAGGCCATAGTTTATCTTGTCCCTGTAATTTGCTTACCCATGTAAGCCTTTAGTAAGGTAGTGCCATGCTTTGCAGCCGAATTGCGTCGGCACGACCAGGGTGGCACCTCTCGTTCACATAATACCGGCGTAAAGTGACAGCTATGCTGTCGCGTTTCATGCGTTTTGTGAATTTCCGGTGGCCCATTGGGGAAGAAAAGGAAAAGCAGGGCAGCGCATCTCTATAATCTTTGGTTGGGCGGACGTGTATGTGCGTCGATAGTCACCAAAGGCTTCGACCTTCGCACCCTCAAACTTCGAAGACATATCGAGCATGCTGGTTTCCTCATGATTTACTTAAATGAGCAAGCAATTCTGCACAGGGTAAGGAAAATCCATTTAACAAAGATCAAACAATACCAACCAAATTATTAAAAACGCATGAAGTGTCAATGTACAAATGAAAAAAAAATCTCTTCGAGTCCTTTAAACATCGAGCATACACCGTAATAGAGCGGTAATCTCTTATATATATAAAATTGGAGGTGTGTGTCCCTATATTTCACTTTGCAGCCAAAACTACGCATTGCAGACAAAAAGTGTTTGTATGTGGCAATAGGTACAAGGTTCCCATTGTGCACTATGGTGGTTGCAAGTCGATAATTATAAGGGTGTAAAAGATACGGGGGTTGAAAGATGTTAACTTTGAAAATGTGACTATTATTGATTTAAAATGGTCTGGATTGTTCAGGAAACTTCTGGAATGTTCTAGAAAGCTTTAATATGTATACCAATGTTCTGATCGATCGAAAATGTTCTATAAAATTCTAGAATGATCTAGAATAACTCCGAGTAAACTAGAGAGCTTTAAAATGTATATTAACATTCTTATCGATCGAAAATATGCTGAGTGTTTTAGTAACTTTTTAAGCATCCCAAAAAATTCTAATATCAACAAATAAGTGTACTATTAAAAATGACCCAGCGAAGCAGGTGTTCACAGCTATATCATTAATCTAAAATGATTTGGATTTTTCTAAAGAATTCTAGAATGATTTACGACGACCTCTGTGGCTCAGTGATAAGCGCGTTGGCGCTCAAGCCTGAGGGTTGCGGGTTCGAATCCCGCCAGGGAACATAAATATTTTCTGTGTTCCTGGGTCATAAATATATGTATTATATAATAAAAATCTTAAATATATGTATAGTATAAAAGTATTAAATATATTTCCGTAGTCTGGTACCCGTAACACAAGTTCTTCGTGAACTTACCACGGGACCAGATTGACGTGGTGTGAAAGCGACCATAGATATTATTATTATTTAGAGATTTCTAGAATTATTTGTAAAGTTTCCAAATGTAAGTATATACTCGAATCAAAAAAAATGTTTTAGAAAATTTTAGAATGATCTAGAAATTTATCGAACAATCTAGAACATCCAAGAATAATTTGGATATCTTTGGAATGTATTCCAAGGCTCTGATTGATCAAACATATTTGAAATGTTTGAAAACATTCTAGATTCACCTAGAAATTTCTAGAATGGTCTAGAATATTACAGAATGTTTTAGAAATTATTTATATGCCACGGTTTTGAACGATTAAGAATGTTCTATATATTACTAGATTGATCTAGATTGTATGATAATTTTCTGATCAATATAGAATGTTCTAGAAATTCCTCCAATGATCTAGAAAGCTCCAAAATGTATCTCAACTTTCTGATAGATTAGAAATATGCTGGATCGTTCTAGAAACTTTTAAAATTTCTTGAGATACTTAAAAGTCGAAATTTTTAGAACAATCCGGAAAATTTGGTCTTGGTATAAGCCGAAATGTTAACCCCGTGCTTCAGTCGATTTTTTATAAGAATTGTATAACGAAATAAATATTAAAAGTTACATAATCATAAATAACAGCGTATAGTGTTTTTTAAAGTGAAGAATCAAAAGTTTTAACGTGCAGTGTAATACACAATACTGTTTCTTTTTTTTTTCGTTTTTTTATTTTAGTGCAGTGTGAAAAAGGTGAAAAAATATTACTCACGATGCCGAAACGTAAATGCGTATTCTCACGTTCTCGAATTGTATCGAAAAGGCAAAAAATGTCACGGAGAAATGAAACTACAGACGAAAGAGAACAACGTCTCACATTACTTCGAGAAAATTATCATCAAAGTCAAAATAATCAGACTGAAGAGCAGCTTAATGATTCTAGAGAAACGGACAGAATCAGAAAAAGATTGCAAAGAAAAAGAGAGACAAATGAACAGGCAGATGATAGAAGAATACAAAATGCAATAAGAATGCGTGATCTTCGACTAAATGAACAAATGGAGGCTCAAGTTTCTGAAACAACTGAACGAACTGACTGAAAACGTCGGGAAAAATACAGTCTTGAACAAGAGGCGTTTCATTATAATCCTACTGGAAATTATTTTGAACATTCAAGTATAGTGATCGGAAGAATGAATGAAGTATGCAAATTTTGAGAAGCTAAAAAATTCAAAGGAGAAACGCCAAGTATATGCTGTTCAAGTGGCAAAATTAAATTACCAGAGTTTAAATTACTGCCACCGGAATTTCTAGAATATATGAAAGGAGAAACACAAAATTCTAAAGAATTCTTACAACAAATTAGAAATTACAATGCATGCTTTCAAATGACTTCATTTGGAGCAACTGCAGTAATTGAAGAAAAAGGATTTAATCCAGTATTTAAAATACAGGGACAAGTATATCATAGAATTGGATCATTATTGTCACTCCCAAATAATACTCCGAAGTTTTTACAAGTTTACTTTGTAGGAAATGAAGAAGACGAACTGGATCAAAGGCTTTCAAATTTTACAGGATTGCGTCGAGATATAATTCTTCATTTACAGCGCTTTCTACATGAAAATAATGAGTTGATAAAGATATTTAAGACTGCGATGGAAAAAATGGTTTCGGATAATTATAAAATAATAATTCGGGCAGATAAAAAGCCAATTGGGGAACACGAAAGACGATTTAATGCACCTCAAGTAAATGAAATAGCCGTAGTTATGGTGGACAATGAAAGTAGTTATAGGGATATTGTGGTACAACGAAGAAGTAATAAGTTGGAACGCATCGCTGAAACTCATCACATGTATGACGCCTTACAGTATCCTCTAATATTTTGTCATGGTGAAGACGGTTACCATTTTAATATTCAGCATGTTGATCGACAAACAAATTGCACTACAAACAAAAAAGTTTCTTCCAAGGAATTTTATGCATATCGGATAATGGAGAGAGTGAATAAATACAATCATAATATACTCAATTGTCGGTTTTTTTTTTTTCTCTCTTTATTTAAAGGGACTTTTATCCTACATAGGTATTTCAGTCCCATTGAAGCTAAATTAAACAATTACACACATCACAACTTAACATATACAATATTATAACTTAAAATACGGATATAGTTATTGAGTTAATTTTAGATTTCATTACAACGTATATTGTCGGAAATTGTTTTTACAGTTTATTGTTGACTAGCTGTTGCCCGCAGCTTCGCCCGCGATTGCTTAGATTTACAGCCGTTCAGATTGATGAGTATTATTTTTATGGCCTAAGTGAAAGTCTCGTCAAAATCGGCGTTTCAGAGATTAACCGAAACAAACAGATAGACACAAAAATTGATTTTTTTAAATGTAAGTAGGTACCGTATATTATTTCATAGATTATAGACGCGACTTCGTCCGCACGCTAGAAGATTTTTTTTTCATATATTTTTTTCAAATAATATGGTTCCAATTTACACACTATTATAATTTAAAGAATACTATTAACTTCCCACTATAAGGCCCGATTGTACGTTTTTACAAAATATATTTCATTTAGAAATACATTTTTATTATAAAGAAACAACTTTTACGGATTTCATTATTAAGATTTTTTTTTTGTACATGCCTGATGTTTTGAATACTTTACAGCAACCATGGTTACGGGAGGACTGAGGTGACAGATGACCTAACGTTACAAAGTTCTTCCAAACTACCTTACGATACATCAATATTTTAATTCAAATTACTAGTAAAAACCACCAGCGAAAAACTGCGCAAAAGAAATGTTACATATATTTTTTATTATTCATATATTTTATTAATAATTAGTAAGTAACACATATATGGAAATAGTATTCATTAAAACGCGTGTAATACGAAGGATTCGCATCTTGTAATCAATAGCGTGATCTACGTTTTGTGTTAACGCCATCTATTGACATATTTAAAATACTTCTTGTTACACTTGTACATCTTATATCTTACCTTGGGTCTCAAACTATCACCATATCAAATTTCACTCAAATCGGTTCAGTGGTTTAATAAATACACAGTCCCGGCGTTTTACCTGCACAACTTCCGTTCCCGTGGGATTTTCAGGATAAGAAATATTTTAAGTCCTACGTTAAGTTCCAAAGTATCTTCATATCAAATTTCACCCAAATCTGTTCCGTGGTTTAGAAGATAGACAGTCAAGGGGTTCTACCCACATACTTCCCGATCCCGTGGAATTTTCAGGACAACAACAATTGTATGTCCTACGTTAGGTTTCAAAGCATCTTCATATCGAATTTCACCCAAATATGTTTCGAGATTTAGAATATATACAGTCCTGAGGCTTTACCCGCATAGTTCCCGGTCCCGTAGAATTTTCAGAATAAGAACTATTTTAAGCCCTACGTTAAGTTCGAAAATATCTTCATATCAAATTTCACCCAAATCTGTTCCGTGGCTTAGAAGATAGACAGTCCCAGGGTTTTAACCGCATAGTTCCCGTTCCCGAGGGATTGAAATTTCAGGATAAAAACTATTTTATATCCTATGTTAAGTTTTAAAGTACCTTTATATCAAATTTCACCCAAATCTGTTCCGTGGTTCAGAAGATAGACAGTCCCAGGGTTTTGCCCGCGTAAATCCCGTTCCCGTGGGATATCCGGGATAAAAACTATCCTATGTCCTTTCTCGGGTTTCAAACTATCTTTGTGCCAAATTTCATCCAAATCTGTTCAGTGGTTTAGGCGTGAAGAATGGACAGACAGACAGACAGACAGACAGACAGGGTTACTTTCGCATTTATAATATTAATATTAGTAAGGAAGTAAGGATATGCAAGCAAAAATAGAAGCAGAAAGATTGTTATTTATTCGTCAAAATCAAAATAAATTACGAACGGATGAATATATTCATTTACGAGATGCGTTAGCCAATGATGGGGATATTGAAAATTTGGGACGATTAGTAATTTTGCCTTCTACATTCACTGGTAGCCCTAGGCATATGCTTCAATATGCACAAGACGCAATGACGTATGTGAGAAAATATGGTCGTCCTGACTTATTCATAACGTTTACGTGCAATTCGTCATGGAAGGAAATTAAAGATGAGTTACAATTTGGACAAAAGTCACATGACAGACATGATTTAATTGCGCGCGTGTTTAAACAGAAACAAGTAAAATTAATTAATGCAATTGTGAAGAGTTGTATTTTCGGAAATGTTATTAGCTGGATGCTCTCCAATGAGGCAGCTTGGCGTATATTGGGGTTTCCGATTCATGACAGGGATCCAGCTGTTTTTCACTTAGCAGTTCACCTTGAGAATGGGCAACGGGTATATTTTACCAATAAAACAGCACAAAAAGTTGCAAACCAACCAGTTAACTACGTTAACTGCATTTTTCGAATTGTGTCGAAGTGATCTGTTTGCTAGAACTCTTCTTTATGGAGATGTTCCCAGTTATTACACATGGGACTCATCGCGAAAAGTATTTAATCGACGAAAGAAAGGAGTTTCGGTTGAAGGATTTGAAGGTGTATTTTAAGATAAAGCTATTGGTCGAGTATATACGGTACATCCAAAGAATGCTGAATGTTTCTATTTACGTCTACTACTTCATGAAGTACGTGGACCAACTTCTTTTGAAGATCTTCGAACAGTAGATGGTTACATTTGCGAAACGTATCGTGAAGCATGCCAGCGTCGTGGTTTATTGGAAAATGATAATCAATGGGAGCAGGCAATGAAAGAGGCAGCAGAAACAGCAACAGCGAATCAACTGCGAGAACTCTTTGCTATAATTCTAACATCTTGTAATCTTTCAAATCCGAATAGACTATGGCTGAAATATCGTGATAGTATGAGTGATGATATTCTAGCAAGACTACGTAGAGAAAATCAAGCTATGAATATTACATTCAACGATAATATTTATAATGAAGCTTTGATAATTTTAGAAGATCGATGTTTCGCAATATGTAATCAAACTTTAGTTACTCTCGGAGTGCAATATCCTAAAAGAAACGAATTAAGCGTGACTAATTCTGAATTAACAAAAGAACTTAATTATAATAAAGATGACAACGTTACTTTGAAGAAAATGAACCAAAATTAACACGAACACAACGAATAGTATATAACACAATAATAAATCGTATTGAGACGAATGCAGGAGGAATAATCTTTTTAGATGCACCCGGAGGTACTGGAAAACTTTCCTCATTAATTTGGTCCTAGCTACAATTCGGGTGAAAAATGAAATAGCATTAGCATTGGCATCCTCTGGAATTGCCGCGACATTAATGGAAGGTGGAAAAACGGCACATTCTGCATTAAATTTGCCATTAAATGTAGCTGAACAAGAATTCCCAGTCTGTAATATCACAAAATTTTCTGTACGTGGCCAAATTTTAATAAGATGCAAACTTATAATATGGAATGAGTGCACGATGGCTCATCGAAAATCACTGGAAGCGCTGCATAGAACATTACAGGATCTTCGGAAAAATACAAAACTAATGGGAGATGCTTTATTGCTACTATCAGGGGATTTTAGACAAACATTACAAGTTATTCCAAAATCAACACCAGCTGACGAAATAAATGCGTGTTTAAAGCGATCAATTTTTTGGAACAATGTTGAAAAGTTATCACTGACAGAAAATATGCGAGCGTTAATTACTGGAGATCCAAAAGCACAAGAGTTTGCCGACAACCTTCTGAAAATTGGGAATGGCACCTACCCACTAGATCCACAGTCTGGCTAAATAATTTGAACTGAAGAGATATGCCATGTGGTAGACACCGAAGAACACCTTATAGACAAAATTTATCCATCGATACAACAAAATTATTTAAATAAAACATGGCTGTCTGAGCGAACAATTTTGGTTACAAAAAATTATGCAGTAAAACGAATAAATGAAAAAATACAGGAAATGATACCGGGAGAGGAAAAAATCTATAAATCAATAGATACAATGATGAATCATGATGAAAGTTTAAACTTTCCAACGGAATTTTTAAATTCCTTAAACCCACCTGGTATGCCTTCTCATGAATTAAACCTAAAAATTGGATCACCAGTCATATTAATGCGAAATCTTAATACGCCAAAATTGTGCAATGGTACAAGATTATGCGTAAAACAAATTTTAAACAACATCATTGAGGCAGAAGTTCTCACTAGCAAAGAAAAAGGAAACTTGGTTTTTATACCAAGAATTCCAATAATTTCGAATGATTTACCATTCTGTTTTAAACGGTTACAATTTCCTGTACGATTAGCTTATAGTATGACTATCAATAAGGCGCAAGGTCAGACGTTCCGATTTTGTGGAGTATGTGCTCATTAGATCCGGGGCACCTAACCAAAGGCGGCATTGGCGGCACTCGCCGGGTTTTAGTGGGTAGAGCTGCGTCCACTTACCAGCTTTCGGGCGCAGCGAGTCCCACATACCCGTGTGCGGAGACCCACTCCCCCGCGGGATGCCTTAGCGCATTTCCCGGCGTTAAAAAAAATAATGATAATAATTGTACAATACTCACCAACTTTAATTTTGAAAAAAAAAAACTGCAATCTTGCAAAACGTATTCAGTCCCTTCACCGATAAATAGACCAACGGTACAATTTCGTTGAGGTCAAAGAATATGTGCAATGGAAAGGTGTTTAAAATTTATAACCCATATGTAAATACAAGGTCCTGTCAACCTCGATCTAGTGCATACACTTTATATTCTATATCTAATTATTTTGTTAATACTAGCCGCAAATGTGTTCGATATTCAAATAAATCATAGCATAGACAACATGTTGCCTTAGCCATTAAATATACAGCCAGGATTAAATATTATTGTACGCTCAATAAATACTTGTATATTTTTATTAAACCCACAATATCTATATTTTATTTCAAATTTAAGGCCTGATCTTGAAACAATTCTATGGTATTAACAGCTACAGCTAAAAACAGATCGCTAAAAAAACCGAGGCTAAATACTATTATGTTAACATTATTGTTACTTGTAAAAAAATATACATAAAGTTCCTACGACACTTTTGGGAACTAAATCAAATAGATTTACTTGCCAGGTTTTATATTTTTCTCTAAAGATGTGAAGAAAAATGTTTAGCTCCTCCTAGTTCCACTGAGTTTGTTTCGCCGGTTCTTTTCAGTGGACTTGTCTTGGAACCGGTGGTAGATTCAAAAGACGTTCAAAAATCTACTTTGTTAGTACTATTTAAAAAAATATGTTTTCATTTATAATATTTTAGTTTCTTTATCATATTAATATAAACTTTAAATTGTAGAAAGCTAGTGTCCTTATTGATAATGATATCAATAATACTTATACTTATAATTAAAAAATATGATGGCTGTGAAAGCCTTTATTGAGAAGTGGTTCCATCATCTGCTGATATGCTTAAAAAATATTTTCCCTGAGAAAATCAAAAAGCATGTCCAGAAATTTCATATTGAACTTAATCATTTAAAAATCTATTTGTTAGAGGTAGTGCCATGCTGCTTTGCAGCCGAATTGGGCCGGCACGACCGGGGCTTAGACCTCTCGCTCACATAACATCAGCGTCAAGTGACAGCTATGCTGTCGCGTTTCGTGTGGTTTGTGAGTTTCCGGTGATTGGGGTGGCCAATATAATAAATAGGGAAAAAGAGGCAACGCATCTGCATAACTTTTGGTTGTGCGGATGTCTATGGGCGTCGGTATTTACCATAAGACTCCGACTGCTCGGTTGCCTCCTTGTGGAAAAAAAATCTTTCTAATGATACTTTTATAACCTCTTTTTAGGAAAATTATTAATAGTAACATTTTCTAAATACCATCTTTATTATACCTACATACTACGTTATATATGGCGTCTTATAGTATTACGTTTTATATGGCGTCATACGTACATACAACAAAGTACAGCTTTAAGTTTCAACAAATGAAGCTGTTCTTGAAATTTAATTATAAACTTTATGCTTTATTACTTGCGTTATAAATTTTATACTTTACGAGCGAATTTATCTTTCTCCATTGGCAAATTACAAGTAGAAGAAGGACATCATTTACAACTTGAATACTTGTAATAATTTATGATTTCTTGTAAATGTATTATTGCTTTTAATGATACTTTGGCTGCAATAAAACCGTTGTCAGGGCAATTGAGTGGTCTTTTGTTGCACATATAAGGAAAATTAAAATATAACACCTAAATATAGCAAACTTTTAAAAACATATTGCAATGACTTCCTCGTTTATTATAGAAGAGGAGACCACCCACTACACCCGAGGGGGTCTTTCTTGAAAGCTTTGTCGCCTTTCAAATATAAGTCTTTTTTACCTAAGATTAATGTAGAGTTACATGTTTTTTTAACTCACACCCTTGAGCATACAACCGGATAGAGTAGCAATGTGAGCCATAACATTCCGAAACTGGTCAGTGATTTGTCACTGACGTAATAGCAATTCAACCAACCAGTGATCTATATGTCGGCCAATCAGAGCGCAGAACCGGCGCAGCGTAGAAGCACAAATTTGTCGAAATTTGTTTTCATACAAAAAACATAACATTACCGCTCTATTGCGGTTATATGCTCGTTGTCGTTACCTCACACACAAGAAGTGAGTGTAGCTATTATCACGGCTCTTTTTCCCACTTGGCACTTTTTACAATAGGAGATGGACACGGCCCGAGCCGCGCCATCTAGTAAAAGACACAAAACATTAGTCCTTTCATCAATATTTTAACTCAGCGGTTGATTTTCTAAAAAAAACCACCAGAATCTTTAATTATTATTATTTTAAATTTTCTATTTAAAAATGGCTCTATCAAGGTCATAGGATCACATTATCCTAATGTGTCCACACTCCACACTAACATTGAGTGTCTCAAATAGGGTAATGTGGACAGATTTGAAATATCAGAATAAAATATAAATGTACAAATCGCCAGATGAGTAGATGGACATGAAGCATGTGTTATTCCCGTATTGTAAATTTACAATACAAAATAAGAGTTACGAAGTTTATGAAATTAATCATTAATCATAATCTTCGTGCATCATCTCAACATTCTAAGATGATATTTATCCCATAATGTACAAATTATAAAGTACCATCTTGAAAATATATTTAATTTATATATATTGGCCGGTCTGAAGTTTGCTACAAGTGACGTTGCAAATTGATTTTCTTTACAAATGATGCGTTAGCTTAAAACTGCAAATCTTTAACCTGATCAAGTTAAACTGTACTGTGCCTTCGAGATCTTTATTAAAAGTTACGTAAAAATGGCGACATGAGTCATCGGCTTTGACACACATATACAACTCGCAAACGGCAATATATGTTTTATTTATTGATTCATAAACATCGACAAACTTGACTCTGAAAGTACTGCGCCTTATGCTGCATACACATTTGTAACATTTTGATGTGAAGTGCTAACTTTTTTACTACTTTAAAGTACTAAGGGAAAACCGGAACTCTTGTTCCGATCTTCTTATTGATCGCAATCTGCGGCTTACTCCTTAAATTACGACTTACGACGACCTCTGTGGCTCAGTGGTAAGCACGTTGGCGCTCAAGCCGGAGGTTGCGGGTTCGAATCCCGCCAGGGAACAAAAATATTTTCTGTGTTCTTGGGCCATGGATGTGTATTAAATAGGTATGTGTGTTATATAATAAAAATCTTAAATATATGTAAAGTATAAAAATATTAAATATATTTCCGTTGTCTGGTACCCGTAACACAAGTTCTTCAAGAACTTACCACGGGACCAGATTGACGTGGTGTAAAAGCGTCCATAGATATTATTATTATTTTGATAACAAGATGGGTGAACATTCGCAGAATCCCGGGATGGAATATATAAATGAAAATATAGATTCTATTGTAAACATTGTTCTGCTTATTTATTCTGTGAAAGCAGCTTTTTCTGATGAGTTGTCTTACTTGGAGCCATGAATCTAAAGATGATCTTGAAATTCATAGATGTGATCTTGTTTGTGACTTTGAGATGACACGGATTGTAGCAGTAGTAAAATACACCTTTTGGTTAATGAATAAGGTGTCAATCGATTTGATATTACGGTCTAGGTCGTTGAGCTACAATTTAAAATCTTCAAAAATAATTATTCCGTAGTTGGGTCAATGTTTCTTTAACTTTGAAGGCATTAAATAAGCCATTATTCTTTTTTTATTTATTTATTTAAGCTCAGATATCACGCCCCGTGAGAGGCGACGTTTACCTAAATGTTTGTAATTGTTGTCTACAATAGTGACATTTAGCCACCTCAATACCACCAGGACCATTAACAGCTGATATTGAACTTGAGAACGTATCCTCGTTAAGTATACAAAGGGATTTTTGACAGGATGACTATTTAATGATGGCCGTCTGGTGTAGTGGTATGGCATTGACCCTCCCCAAACCTAAGAAGACCTCCTCTCGTCTTCTAAGAGACGCGGCAACAATATTAACGTAGAGCTTCTTTCCCATTTTTTTTTGATGACGCAGGTAAATAATAATAATAATATTTATGAACGCTTTTACACCACGGCAATCTGGTTCCGTGGTAAGTTCTCGAAGAACTTGTGTTACGGGTACCTACCGGACAACGGAAATATATTTAACACTTTTATACTGTGCATATATTTAAGATTTTTATGATATAATACACTCCGGCTTGAGCGCTAACGCGCTTATCACTGAGCCACAGAGGTCGTCTAAGGTTAATGCTTTCACATTATCCAGGTTTACCTCGAGTAAGGCTCCTGGACCTGTGTGGGACTCGTATTTGGGAATGCATACCCCACTAAACCACCTGCGAGTGCCTTCAGCCACTTTTTGAGGGTCCCGAATCTGCCGGCAACAGGAGCACCTCAGCGACTTTTTGTGGGTGTACTGGTGTGTGAATTGTGTATTAATCCGAGATACCCTCGAAGGAAGTACAAAACGATTGTCGGTCACATAATGTAAGTTTTGATCGAGTATCAGCATTAATATATTATTCTTTCTGATATTTAGCAAAAGTATACAGTCCCTACCCTAGGATTGATGACTGGATCCCCACCACGGTTCAAGCCTTGTCGTGGCGGTGGGGCTCAGTAGCCATAGGTGAACCCAGCACCTTGGTCGAAGCCAAGTGAACCGAAGGGGCTGCTCTTTGTACCCCTCTTAAAAGAAGAGGAGACAAAAGAGCAGGAGGGGACAAGAGCCGTGGATGGGAACCTCACCCCATTGTACTGTCCCGACGTTGGGAGGGGTTGTTCTGTGGTGCGGGACAACCCCTCTGTGAAAGTGGCGTCGGTCCCTTGAGGGATTGACTAGCCGTCGAGGTGCCCTATTGAGCGTCACCAAAGGCGGCATTGGTGACACTCAATAGCACACCACAAATGGGTTATCCCGCGCCACAGAACAATACCCTACCAACGTAGGGACAGTGCGATGGGGTAACTATCCTCGCCCCTCGTCCCCCCTACTCTTTTCCCCTATTCTTATAAAAAGAGTACTAAAAGCAGCCGCCTCGGTTAAATTGGCTTCGCCCAAGGTGCTGGATTCACCGTAGGCTACTGAGTCCCACCGCCACGACGAGGCTTGATCCATGGTGGGGTCAAAAGGTAGAGCCTAGACAACTACTAGATTCCCAAAAGTCGTTTATAACAAACCAAATGATCAAATCACAAGAACTTTTTTAAATTCTATCGAATAAGTAGTTTCCACTTCCTAACTCACAAAACCCCTTCTTGTTTATATTTGTATGCATTCCATTTGAAAAAAACTTAGAGAAAACTAAAAAACCTAGGAACAATAAAAAACCTCCATAATCCACAGACAAAATATTTATCTTTTTTTAAAACAATAAATGCACTTCCCCCTTACTTCCCCGCCTTTTAAAAATTTATAAGTTTATACTCTAAAGGCCGTAGCAAATTAACATAAATAAATGCGCTAGTAAAGCCTTGCGATGAATCTACGTTATATTTATATTAAGCTTCTGAATAACTCGACAAATAAAATGTAAACTAGCCTTTAGCGTCGCCTACGTGGGTTACAGGCCACATCTCATGGGCATGTTGGCGCCCTCTATTTTGAAATACTGTTATCTGATAATAGAACTTTTTTTAAATATTTGCAGGATTGTGGAAAACAGTTAAAACACTAATTTCCTAATTTTGCTAATTTAAAAATTATATACAACATGGATATTAATTTAATTAGTTGTAATAGAACTTTTTGCGGATTCTATACCACAGAAGATACTTTACAGCAACAAAGGGTCGTTTTGTAAAATATTATATTCATTATTCAATTGTCATTTTTTGAGGTAACAACGCCAGAACTAGTTGTATCAGTTGTTGTATCAGGAACTAGAGAACTTTGCTGCATCAAGTGTTATTCTTTGAGGTAACAGCGCCAGAACTATTTGCATTAGTTGTTGTATCAGGAACTATAGAACTTTGCTGTATCAAGTGTTATTTTTTTAGGTAACAGCGCCAGAACTAGTTGTATCAGTTGTTGTATCAGGAACTATAGAACTTTGCTGCATCAAGTGTTATTCTTTGAGGTAACAGCGCCAGAACTATTTGCATTAGTTGTTGTATCAGGAACTATAGAACTTTGCTGTATCAAGTGTTATTTTTTTAGGTAACAGCGCCAGAACTATTTGTATCAGTTGTTGTATCAGGAACTATAGAACTTTGCTGCATCAAGTGTTATTTTTTGAGGTAACAGCGCCAGAACTAGTTGTATCAGTTGTTGTATCAGGAACTAGAGAACTTTGCTGCATCAAGTGTTATTCTTTGAGGTAACAGCGCCAGAACTATTTGCATTAGTTGTTGTATCAGGAACTATAGAACTTTGCTGTATCAAGTGTTATTTTTTTAGGTAACAGCGCCAGAACTAGTTGTATCAGTTGTTGTATCAGGAACTATAGAACTTTGCTGCATCAAGTGTTATTCTTTGAGGTAACAGCGCCAGAACTATTTGCATTAGTTGTTGTATCAGGAACTATAGAACTTTGCTGTATCAAGTGTTATTTTTTTAGGTAACAGCGCCAGAACTATTTGTATCAGTTGTTGTATCAGGAACTATAGAACTTTGCTGCATCAAGTGTTATTTTTTGAGGTAACAGCGCCAGAACTAGTTGTATCAGTTGTTGTATCAGGAACTAGAGAACTTTGCTGCATCAAGTGTTATTCTTTGAGGTAACAGCGCCAGAACTATTTGCATTAGTTGTTGTATCAGGAACTATAGAACTTTGCTGTATCAAGTGTTATTTTTTTAGGTAACAGCGCCAGAACTAGTTGTATCAGTTGTTGTATCAGGAACTATAGAACTTTGCTGCATCAAGTGTTATTTTTTGAGGTAATGGCGCCAGAACTATTTGCATTAGTTGTTGTATCAGGAACTATAGAACTTTGCTGTATCAAGTGTTATTTTTTTAGGTAACAGCGCCAGAACTAGTTGTATCAGTTGTTGTATCAGGAACTATAGAACTTTGCTGCATCAAGTGTTATTTTTTGAGGTAACAGCGCCAGAACTAGTTGTATCAGTTGTTGTATCAGGAACTAGAGAACTTTGCTGCATCAAGTGTTATTCTTTGAGGTAACAGCGCCAGAACTATTTGCATTAGTTGTTGTATCAGGAACTATAGAACTTTGCTGTATCAAGTGTTATTTTTTTAGGTAACAGCGCCAGAACTAGTTGTATCAGTTGTTGTATCAGGAACTATAGAACTTTGCTGCATCAAGTGTTATTTTTTGAGGTAATGGCGCCAGAACTATTTGTAAAAAGTACCAGGAACTATAGAACTCTGCTGCATGCAGGCAGAACTCTATTTTTTTTCGATTTGGTGCAAAATGATCTGCTAGATTCATGAAGGTAGATCATTTTGTTGGTTTTTCAAGTGTCATTTTTCGAGGTGGAAACGCCTAAACTAGTTGTAAAAAGTATCAGGAATTATAGAACTAAGCTGCATGCGAGCAGAACATTTTCAAAAAAGTCAATTAAATTAAAAACTGGAGCAATTCTTTTCCAAAATCCAAGCATTTTTGTCAATTTTATTATTGTATTTTTGTTAATCTATTTAATTCCATCTTGTTTTGAAATTATTTTCAAATTTTTTGTTCGGTTTGCTAGTAAAGCGTGTTTTTTAGTTTTTTTTAACTATAATTTATTTTATAGTATCGATTTTTTTATTAATTTACACAACACAACTTATGGCAATCATTTTATAAATTAAAATGAGTGAGAGACTAAAAACCACACAAGTGATGTAAGTAACTTGCGCACCTTATTCTCCTAGCATGTGCTATACTCATTATCCTGATCAGGATATTGGAACAAACTTATTAAATTATTGTATTGTCATCAGTCCTTGAAAAGTGTACATACTTATTTAGTTCTCGAACATTCTCGAAGTTGTGGATGTGGCAGTAACATAATCAACTCCCTATGAACTAATAAAATAATAAAAGCTTTTATTTTATGACGTTTATTATCTCTAGTCTTTAAATAGATAAATTCTTTAAGTCGGTATTTTAATTATTTTATCCTATTTCAATAATTTTAATTAAGTAATTATATAGATTTTTTATTATGTTAGTTGGATAGGCAAACTGGCAAACGTACCACCTGATGGTAAGTGGTCGACGTCGCCCAAGAACCTAGTATACCTGGAACGACCCCAGGCAACTCATTTATGTATTGCCTATCCTGAGACATAAGATGTTAAGTCTCGGTGCCAGTAATTACACTGCCTGTCTTGCCCTTCTCTCCGAAACACAGCAAAGCTGTTTCACGGGAGAAACAAGCAAGATGGTGATACCCATGCAGCCGGGAGCGCGGCACAGCGCTTCCCTCCCACCTACAAATAGATGATAAATTGTACAGACGATCACATCTACAGTACCTATATAATATACTAGCTGTTGTCCGCAGCTTCACCCGCGTAACTTAGATTTACAGCCGTACGCGGATTGATGATGATTATTTTATAGCCTAAGTTACTTCTTATAACATCAGCTATCTGCCAGTGAAAGTCATATCAAAATAAGCCCAGCCGTTTCAGAGATTAGCCGGAACAAACAAACATACAAACAGACGGATTGACAGACAAAAAATGTTATTTTGGTATATGTGCCGTGTACATAATATATTATGCATTCATTAAAAAGCGTTTATTTTAATATCACAAACAGACACTCCAATTTTATTTATCTGTATAGATGTATAGATACTCTTCGCGATACAGTAGCTAACAGTAGCATGTTACGTTACGTAAGATTTTTTCTATTGTACATGGGGTCGAAACTCACGTAACACGTCATTCAACCTTCGCTCGCCTTTCTAAATACGACATGAGACTAATTAAATTAATCTTCCAAAGATTTGCGAGACAGAGGTTGCGACCTCGCCACACTTACGCACGCGCATTTAACCGATAATTTTAACCCAACGCCGCAGGGGCTTGTAATAAGTAATGGGAAAGTGGGCCATTATAAACTATTGGAGACAAGGCCTAAGGATAGATACCCTGTGACTTTGACAGAGGACTTTGGTAAATAAATGTTTTTTTTTTTTTAATTTATTATCGTTTACAAAAATCAAAAAGTAATTATCATTTAAAGTGCTATACTTTAAAAATATCTGGCTGTCTATATGTTACTTGTAACGCCAAAAAGCTTGATTCAAAAAAAGTGATAGAGATATATTATGTCCTTTTTCCTTTTTTGCTCCGGGAAATGCTCTTAGGCATCCCGCGGGGTAGGGGGGACTCCCCAGGCGGGTATCTCAGCTCTATAGTATATCAGCTCTATCCACTAAAACCCGGCGAATTATACATTGGTAAAAGATACCCTGTTGATACTTTAGTGTTCTGTATAATGGCTCCGTTAGCGTGGGGTTAAGCCAAATAATATCGCGTTGATCTTAATCTACTCATAACTCGACTTAGCTCTGATTATATCTGTATAATATGCATTCATTGTAAGTCTATGAAAAATAGAACAACACTAAAGTATATGATTTGTATTTATTTCTTTGTTAACCCCGTTCGAGATGTTTCGAATTCCATTACGGGCATTGGATGACTACATAATATTATGTGTATTACTGTATTTGTGCTCAGAGAGTAGATTTGACCTTTTGCTTGTTGTTTTAAGTGGGTTATAACTGTGGGTAGTCTACTATTGCTTTTATTTACTTGTTTCATGGTATATTAAGTACTTAAGTTAAATTTTTATTGTATCTACTTAAGGGGGTGATAGACGTGCGAGTAAGTTATATATAGAGAGAGATAGCGTTCGCGAACTTGTGGCTCGACGATCTTTTTCGCTGGTGTGTCACCCTAAGTACGCGTAATTTAAAACCGCCGGCTGCAAAGGAGTAGCATTGGCGAGTCTCGCCATAAATGATAAATGGATGTTGGATATTTAAGGCCACAATCAAAAATTTTTGAATAAAACCATTGTTATCGAAAAATACCTACTTTATTTCCTTACATCTACACAATAAATATGTATGTCTATAAATGCGCGAATACCTTTTGCATAAAAATTAATGAATCTTCTACGAAAATATAATAACATAAATTAATAATATTATGTAGGTATACATATCTTAAAACATACATTTTGAAAAATCCAATCCAACATGGCGGCTAGTTATTTAAATTTAGAATTAGAATATAAAAGATATAGAACCTATATAATATAAATATATAATGAATAAGCCAATATTGCCACAAAAAGATAATACTTTTTTATTTCTATCAATGTTTTTATTTTTTAATACTAAACCCCAACTCCTTGGGGTATATTCCGATATGTGATATTTTTCTCAAAAACTTGCCACTTTGTCCTTTTGTACGTTATGCAATATTATAGACTATTTTTAAAAAGACAAGGAATGTTAGTGGCTGGCATCAAGTATACAACCTAATAGAGGTTTTTTTTTCGGATGGATCTATGCTAACGGCCCGAAGGCTCTAATGCTACATCGGATTAGTGTGAGCCCATTTGGCTCACTTTTGGTTTGTAAAAGTGGGGGGTTGCCCCCCGCCAACCATGCAGTCTTCGACCACACGGCCTCCTGGCGTCGGGTTGGAATAAAGAGGTGATGTTATATGTTTTGTATGAAAACAAATTCCGTCAAATTCATACTGCGACGCTGCGCTGGTCTGCGCTCTTATTGGCCGACTGACGGACATTGAACGTACATACAGATCACTGGTTGGTTGAATTGCTATTACGGCAATGACAAATAAACGACCAGTTTCGGAATTTTATGGCTCGCATACTCTATCCGGTTATATGCTCAATGGTGGCTGGTGACAACTTGCAACTGACATATGACAGTTGGTGCTTTTATGCCAGTCTGACATAACTCTAAATTGCCAATATAACAAAAAAATTGATTCATCACAAGACTATCAAAAAATTAATACCTGTATCAATAAGATAGCGCCTATTTAGCGCCATAGATTTTTTTCCGTCTTACAGTCTAATGACGAAAAAATATTCAAAACCGTGAAGAATTAAAATTTAAGGAAATTTAATTGATACCTAAATTTTCCCACTGCTTTAACAGCTTATAACGACAACACTAAACATATTGGAACATACCATCATTACATAACCTAACTGTCTTGATTCTGCAGTTGTTTCAATTGTTTTAGAACGGTGTCCAATAGCTTCCTCCTGTCTCTCTCGTTTTTCTTCAAGACAGAGAAGACGGAAGACTTCTGTTCGGCCTCCTTCAGTTTCTCCAGCAGTGTGGCCGCGTCCTTGGGAGTGACCAGCGCGTACTTGCTACCCTCGATGCCGATGTCGTGTAGGTAAGACGACCAGTCCCAGCCGGTGATCAAATCCAACAGTTGCCTGGAAATGAAATATGAATGAAACCAAAAACGAACGTTAAAGAAATATTTCGCAAAATATTATCTAACAAGAGTGAACTGCAAGAGTAAAAAAATGTTTACTCCTTTCATAAGAAAAATGGGAAAGTGTAATAAAGAACAGTAAGGATAAACATTCTTCGCAGCAGGTCACGAGACGGGGCTCAATGACGTCACACAGTACCGAGGCTCGCCCGGCTCCAGCAGATCACGTGGCGTGGGTCGATGACGTCACACAGTACCTGAGGCTCGCGAAGTGGTCTAGCAGCTCGCCCTCGCGCAGGCCGGGCACGGGCTCGCCGGCCGCGAACTGCTCGCACTGGATCACGTCCAGGTCGAGCTGGTGCAGCGCGCCCGCCGACACTTGCCGCACGCCCGGCTCCAGCAAGAGGTTCCGCAAGCGAGTCGCGATGCGGTTGGTGGCCGCGCGCACCGCCGCCACGCTGATTGGTTATAAAATGTACGTTAGAGCGAGATGGATAGACTAGACTGGACATACCATGTTATATATACGTTATAAATAAATAATTAAACAACTATCACGCCATGTACCTAGCCGCGTGATAAGTTCGTATGAAATACATGTATACAAGCCCATTAACCGGTGCCATCGAGCATATAACCGGAAAAGAGCGGTAATGTTATGTGTTTTGTATGAAAACAAATTCCGCCAAATTCTGCGGTGTGATTAGCCGATGGGACGTCCATACAAATCAGTGGTTGGTTGAATTGCTATTACGTCAGTGACAAGTCACTGTCCAGTTTCGGAATTTTATCGCTCTCATTACTACTCTATCTGGTTATATGCGCGATGGCTGATAGATAATAGACGTTGCGAATCTATAATATTGGCTCTAAGTAACAGGGACTTCGAATCTGGTTATAAACATACCGTGCCCGTTCAGGCAGCTGCTCCAGCGACGTCAGCACGCCGGACAGGTAGCTGAGCATGTCCGTCACGAACGAGGACGCCTGGCCGGTCGGCTCCACTGAAAGGATATAATTATTTAAGAAAAATGCATATAGATAATAAACAAAAAACAAGATTTACTCATATTTTAAACTGAATAAGTTTACAATAAAGATAGAACATAAAACTATAGCGTGTATATTGTCATAATATACAGTACGAGCAATTCGTCTGGACTGAAGTTAGCTACGAGTCATGCCGCAATTTCTTCAATGCAAATGCGTGATGCGCATTCTTTAATCTGTAAAACACTACAATCCAGCAAAGTCAAATTATCTATCCTAATAATAATTTAAACGCGAAAATATGAATGTGTGTTTGTTGCTCTTTGATGAAAAAACGACTAAAAGGATTTTAATGAAACTTTACAATACCATAGTTTATACATCAGAATAACATATAGGCCATAATTTATACCTGTACTCGTACTTCAATTTGAAGTACGCGGGTGAAACCGCGGGCGCTGCTAGTACTATAGAGTACAAGTATAGACTTGTACTGTTGTGATACTATACCCTATTCATAGTCATGCTCATAATACCCAGTAACCAGTCATCCAAATTGCCTACCGTTACTCGTCTGACTACTTTAAGACTACGTCTGAATACCCATTACCTAGTAACCAGTCATAGTTCTCCAGATCCAGGAACTCGTCTACCTTCTTCTCGAGGTTCTCGCAGATCTGCTGCTCGGCGTCGTCTCGGGCCGGTTGGAACATGCTACCGGCGGCCTGAACATTTCATATTAGTTAGGTAGAATCGAATTATGTCTGACTATTGCGCGACCATGAAGAATCTAAATTTCCCTGTGCACTATATCCATCGAGCATATAACCGGATAGTCATGTGAGCCATAAGCTTCCGAAACTGGTCAGTGATTTGTCACTGACGGCCAATCAGAGCGCAGAACCGGCGCAGCGTCGCAACACAAATTTGTCGGAATATGTTTTCATACAAAACACATGACATTACCGCACCCTAATTACGTATTTCAAAGCAACCGCAGCGCGACAGCCACGCGATAGCAACGCAACAGCAGAGCGACAGCGACCGGTCGAGAGGTTGCAAAAAGAAACGTATTATCTAAGTTTATCGTCTGCTATCTGCTCACTAGCCGCTAATGCCTAGCTAATGCACTTTTACTAGCGCCACCAGCAGCCAGGTAGCAATGGATGGAACTACAAAACGTCAAACACTTAACACACTTCAAATACTTTTAAATTTTAATCAATTTTAATGTAAATACTAAATATGGGGTACATACATATGTAATAACTAATATTCAAAGAGTATATAAACACTATGCTAATATTATTCTGTGATCTGCCGGCCTACTCTTGACACTCGATCCTATCGAAATTTAGGATTGGGATCGAAAATATGCTACAATAGCGCACAATTACAGTGAAATTTAATGTGATGAGGAGTTTAAGAGATATTATCGCCTCAGCAAGGAGCTTTGAAGTTATTCATAGCGATTTGGATTTGTATCTACTATCTAGTATCTGCGGGTTATAAGGTATGTCAATAGAAATATCTATAATTAATCTAACCTCTTCTATAGTTCATCTTTTCTCTTTATTTACGGCCTATGTACAGTGAGTTGTAATTATTACAGTAATAATAGTTCAATGTATATGTAGGATACTTGAAAAATATATCTCAAATTATTTTATTATTGATTGGTTCTACATTGTTCTTCATATTATGTGATACCTTCTATTAATATAAATAAAATAAGTGCTAATTATAATAATCTATTTGACTTATTGAGCTACATAATAATATTTGCATTAATTTCAGATTTTATGAAAACTTCCATATGACATATGGCTCTCATACGTCCAGCCCAAAATGAGAGGTTTTATAATAGAAAAGGATTTCACTTAAGAAATGTTTTAAATGTAAGTTGACTCTTGGATTCTGTAATTGTATAAGTTAGTTTTAATAATGCCTTTTGTTTTATAAATACCTTTAAATTGTATATAGGTATTATATTGATATAATATATTATACAATTTAAACAAATTAATTAAATATGTTAATAGATATAATATTCTTTTAGTAATACCACAGTATAAGAAGTCATAATACCTTTAAATTGGCAAATAACATAAAAATTATAAAGGAATCTTAGAATGTGTTCTTTCCTTTTTAAATTTTGGGGAAGTTGTTTATTCACTTGTTAAGTCTAAGTTAAAATCATAATAAAGTGAGCATTTGTTTCATACATGAATGTTATAATGCAATAATTATTTATTATGTTTTAGGAGACTCGGGCTATGCCCAAAGAACTATTGTGATGAAACATATTTGGATGCTCCGGCTGGCTCACCTGAAGAACACTACACCAAATTTAATTGTGTGGGACACTATACAGTAAAGCATACTATGGGTGTTCTGAAGTATAGGTGGCAATGTCTCCTAGGCCACAGGGTCCTTCTCTATCATCTGGACACAGTTATTAGAATTATAAATGCTTGTTGTGTTTTACACAACATTTGTAATGAAGCAAGCTTGAGTCAAAAAGACAGTGAGGATACCATACCACCTACTTAGTAGCACAGACAGCACCCAGGAAACAAGTAGGCAGGAACTTCCAGAGTTAGTGTGCGTGAGCTATAAGAGGCTGCTATAATAGCTATAAGTGTTTTTAATGTTTTCATTAAACTCTTGTTAAACTATTATTTGTTTTTTTTAACTATATTCTATATTTTTGGTCATTGATTGATATAATCAATATTACAATCACAGTATTTATAAAAATAAGTAAGTAACTAAAATACTTAACAATAACCCTTTTATTCTCTTTTAACCTAAGGTAGCAATATTTAAATAAATCACAATATTTAGCTTCTAATATTTAAATGTAACACAGTTTTTATTTCCATGTGTATATTAAATTTTTGGTCATTGATTGATATGGTAATCATACCTACAATCACGGTATTATAAAAATAAGTACTAAAATACTTAGTAACAATCAGTCTTTTATTATCTTTTAACCCAAGGTAGCAATATTTAAATAAATCACAGTATTCTGTAAACAAATTAAGCCTATGTTTATGAGTAAAATACCTCATTTTCAATAAGACCAATCACTAAAATACATAACAATAATAATTTGTATGTGGTCTGTCAGAACTTGAGCTGTTATTTTGGAAAGCCTTGGCACCAGCATTACTGGTAAATTAAGAAGATGATTTCTAATTTTTTTTGTTTACTTTGTTTTGAGCTATTTTGAAATTTGATGTCTATTCAAAATTGCACGTAAGATTTTTTTATAACAGCAATACACATTATGCCAGAATGTATAATTTATTTGCCGTTTAATGCTTTACAAAATAAGTTTAGGTTTAATTTAAGGAACTAGGTACATTATAAAAGATAATAATTCATTATTGGAGACATATTTTAATTAAAAAAAAACATAAAACATCATTGTGTTGAATTTTATTTTGTTATTATATTTTATTATACACATCACATCGGTCATCGCTTCCAATTTCAAAATCAATCGTAAACTCGATTTGTTCAAGAGTACCTATATACTCCAGATTGGAACTGGAACTGGATTGAATTCATATTGTTGTGAGATTGGAATTGCAGTCAAGAGTAGGCCGGCAGGAATCCTACTGTTTAGTCGCAAAACTCTTGACTTTTATATAGTACTTAGATCAATTTAATTTCATAAGTTAAAATCCTTTGAATGTCTGTTAAGAGAATGAAATTCCCAGTCGGACAAGTTGAATGCTTTGGCTTCCTCACGTAGTCGACGTCTCAGTGAGGCTGTGCTCCTGGTCTTCTGTCTTATCTCCTCAGCCTCTAATGCAACCATCAAAAGAAGTGCACGAGCCATTGTTTTAAAATTATAGTTTCTTTTTCAATAACACTGCCACTTAAAATCGAATAGGGTAAGTTCAATAAGAGTCACACAAGATAATATTACGCCTAAAATGTCTCTAACAGTCTTTTTCGATCACTAACCAAGTATTTTAAACAGTTTATATAGTAAGCAGACGAATAGCAACAGGCTTGCAGACACTACTTTAGTTGTTGTTAAAAAATCGCTGTTTGACATTTCAATCTGCTGTCGCGGGCTGCTAAATAGTTTACGTAATACCAAACCGTCAGCCAAACATACCAAAAAATGCATTTTTAGTTCCTCGGTCGCTGTCGCTTTGCAGATGGCGTTGCGGTCGATTATTTGAGCTTGTTGCTGTCGCGTTGCTAATAGGTAATACAAAATATGATTTTGACAGCAGATATTGTGCAATTTTTGCCTGTTGCTTGTAATTTCAAGATACGTAATTAGCCTGCCGGTCTACTCCGGTTCAATGCCATCTTATCAAATCTGCATGTAAATGCAATGCATTAAGGTATCCGAGGGCATGTAAAATTCGCACACGCACATAGGTGATGGCCTAATTTACTTCATTTAGTTATTATTCATAATTCAGATAACAAAGATCCATAAATTGTTAGTGACCAAAAGCTAAAACTATGATAGTAACAACATCAATTATTACCCAGCTCGTTTGTTTCGAGTGGCCCGAGCAGTGATACGTTTAAGTCACTTGTGCAGTTACTAATTGTGTGCATTTAAAGTGCCAGTATCAAAATATACTCTATAATAATATTTCAACTTAGAAGTCCATTCGTTTATTATATGATATAAATAATATAAGCAAGACATAAGCTCATTATAATGAAACTACTTTTAAGGTATTTATCACGGTTTGTTAAGAATTTTCATTCCCGACGATTCGGACTCTACAACCACAGAGATGAATGTAAAAATCTTGATATAAATAATATAATCAATAAAAATAGTAAAAAGTTGTTGTACCTGTGTGGTAACGATCTCGGAGCCCGTCATGTTGCTGATGAACTCGTACAGGTACGACGTCGCGTCCTCCAGGTACTGGGTGTCTACGATGATCTGTACCGAACATTTATTGATCATCTATTTGTATATGTCAAATATTTATTGTACCTATATGTCAAACATCTATTGGCGCCTTGGCAGTAAAATTGATATGCCGTGACGGCAAACCGGCAACTAACATAATATATTTCATTCCCTCTTTAGATTTTTATTAATAATTAGGTAATTTTGATATTGACATTCGCATAGGTAAACGGTAATAGGTAAAAAAAGTTTTCACCGTTTACCTATGCGAATCACGCATTTTTATGGCCAAGATTTCGATGAGGAGATCCGTGACTAGCAGTGGGTTATATAAGAGACAAGAGTCCTCATAAGAAGCCATACATATAATATTGTCACATGTCGTAAGGAAGGGGTTGGTGAAGATATTGTGTGACAATGGGCGGGAGAGGTCCTAAATTTTCTGACTTAAGACGCCGTAAAATTTCATCTTGGTTCTCCTCTATCTCTGATTCTACGCTGGGAATTTCGTCGGCATAAAAGACGCCGTAAAACTTGGTTCCCCTACCTCAGAGCCAGCGCTAGGATGACATAGTAACATTAATTCAAATTCACTTTTTTTTATAATGTCAATTGATTCTTCTACCAAGTTGAGCCCTAAGAAGAATCGGCTAAACTTCCTCACATTCAATCTCAATACCAACCCTTTGATGACATAGTAAAATAGTCCTGTATATAACATGCCCCACCTGCAAGAGCTGCACCAGTGGAAGCGGGCGGCGGAACAGCGCGGACAGGCAGCCGGCGAAGGACCTACTCAGCAGCAAGCCGGCCGAGTGGCGCGCGCCCGCCGCCCTCCGCGCCCCGCCCAGCCCCAGCCCCGCCGAGTACTTGAGCCACGCATAGATGAACTCCTTCACCTGGACGTACACGGCCGGCACCACCTTGGAAAACGGAAACCTGCAACGGTTTGGAGAGGCTTACCTATCGATATACGGGCTCTATACAAATACTAACAAAGTTGTATTCAAATCCGCAAAGCCGTTTAGGCGGAATTAGGTGACAAACACGCTTGCAGAAGAATTGTATATATTAATAATAATAATATGGACGCTTTTACAACACGTCAATCTGGTCCCGTGGTAAGTTCTCGAAGAACTTGTGTTACGGGTACCAGACAACGGAAATATATTTAATACTTTTATACTATACATATATTTAAGATTTTTATTATATAATACACATATTTAATACACATCCATGACCCAGTAACACAGTAAACTTTTTTTTTTGTTTTCTGGCGGGATTCGAACCCACAACCTCCGGCTTGAGCGCGAACACGCTAACCATTAAGCCACAGAGGTCGTCGTATAGCTCGTCAGGTAAGTCAAAGATACAAAATTAAATCACTTCAAAAAAATATTTATTGAATTATTATTTTTTCGGAGGGATCTATGCTAACGGCCCGAAGGCCCTAATGCTACATCGGATTAGTGTGAGCCCATTGGGCTCACTTTTGGTTTATAAAAGTGGGGGGTTGCCCCCCGCCAACCGTGCAGTCTGCGACCACACGGCCTCCTGGCGTCGGTTGTGTGTGTGTGCGGAGTGGAGCTCCAGGCGGTCTACCCTTACCGGGTGGGCTCATTGGCGTGAGGACCCGGCAGATGGCGCCAGCGATACTGGGGCCCACTCCGCCGGTCGGAGTTGCAGCGTCCGCCCCAGGAGGTCTTGATGAGGTTTGTTGGGCGGGGCCCCCCTCGACACCCCGCGGTGGGCATCGCCTATCGGACGCGTTAATGTTAATTAACGTTTTGTTAGAATTAATCAAACCCAATACGATCGACGAGTTAAACTCGGTTCTATTACTGTGAGGGCCGGCCCTCTCCTCTCCCTCAAGTGGGGGAGGTGGGTCGCGCACGGTACCCGCATAATCAGACGGTAGCGAAATGCTACCGTTGTTTTCGCGGTCTGGGTTGATGTCGACTCGTGTTGGGTTCGAGCCTAAACTGTCGCGATCGATCCGGATCGATTGGGTATCGATGTGTAGGGAACGACGTCGCTCCGGGCCCCGGGGCCCAGGCGGTGTGCGTGTGTGTCTAACCCCGGATGTTGTATTTCGGAGTGAGTGTTGTACTTCGCGTCGCGCTTTTGCGTCGCGCATTAGCAACTGCGAAATTTCGTCAGCTGGATCGGTTCCTAAATTCTTAGGTAGCCTAAGTCTAGCTGGAGCTAAGCTATCTAGGGAGTAGGTCACCGCGCTCACGCTGAGCGGGTTCGGGTGGAATTTATTTAATATCAATGGTATATAATTAAGCAAATAATAAAAGCTTGAAGTCTTACCTATCGATAGACAGATATAATATTGATAAAGAAGACATTATATTAAAATACCAGAATAGTAAATATAATAAAAAAATATGCATAGAAAAACTAAAATTGTGTACATACTTTCTGGGAAACGGTTGTGTCTCCAAGTCGCCGTCGTAGGGGAACTGGTCCATGATACCATCAAATTGCTCTTGATTTTCCACCTGCAATAATATATATAACATCAGCTCGCTTGGAGGCCATCTCATCTCATCTCTCAACCATTAGTATTTTTGGGAATGATAACACATAACATATTCTCGATCAGCAGTAACACTGTGCTATTTCGTCGAACCATCTCATCGGGATTCGACCCCTTGGTCTTTTGCTCTCTGTCACGATTAATGTTTCCAGGTTATCAGGAACTCTAGGAGTTATATAACCAGAGTGTTGCAGTACCCTGTAGCTTCAGATTTCATATAAAGATATTAAATTACATTACCTACCTCAATAGGTAAGAAGGATGCGTTATCGAGTATATCTCTGAACACTGCCACCCATCTCTGCATAAGCACCTCTGTATAGTGTTCTGCCATTTCTTGTAGCAGTAACGGCAGAGGGTCAGTCGGAAGTCCATAACACCTAAAAAATTAATAATATAAGTTTCCATATCTAGTAGAGTAAGAGTCTTAAAACATAGGCATTCAAAGCCAGCTCAAAAATCTACAGTAAGCAATCAATATTTACGAGATTATGTGCATAAATAACAGAGAAATTGAAACAAAAATTTTGTTTTTGTTTAATATTTGCAAAAATAAAAAAAGCACAAAGTATTTCTACATCATCAAACTTTTTTCGTCCACAGCTGGACATACAACATTTTTTTTTTGTCTGCATCTGTTGTTGGGTGGTTGAAGGACATAACTACATAGGCCTTTTTAAATGAACATTAAAACTATCACCCATCACTCGCAACTGGAACCAGCTGCAGCAGAGATCGTAGTCTCGACCCTTCGTCTTTTCGATCAAAACTGCCGATTGCCATCAAGAAAATGACAAAAAAGAAAACAGTATCTATTCCCAAAAATATTATGTACATATTTAAAAAATATACTCACTTCAAAGCATTGATAAACAGCACAATCTGCTGCTTAATACTCAGCATCAATGTGGGGTCCGTTATAAAAGATGTATTTGTCCTCAAAGTCGAAGCCACCTTCGTGACCGCCATACTCCAAGTATCCAACAACCAATCCTTGGACACAAGACCAGCTCCGGTCGTCAAGAGATGCTCTTCGAGGATGAAGAAGCCAAGAACAGCTTTCAAATAGCTTTCTACACTTTCAATGGAGTCATGGAGGTTGGCTGATGCTGGAATGAGAACAAGACGAGCTTGTTGTTTCCGTTGAGCCCTGGAAATGTAAGAATTTGTTTTATAACAAATCAACTGAGATAGTAAATAAAAAATAACTTTCTGATTGCTTTATTTGATACATTCTAAATTTAAGAAAAAGTCAATGTTTATTGTGGTTTTTTTTCTCTAAACTATCTCTACGCAACCCCACTTTTAAAGTCGTAGAAGAAAAATTGTTGATTATGATGCTAGTAATTACAGTGTAAACTTTTTATAACGAATTCCAAGGGACCGAGCATTTCTTTTCACTATAAAGAGTTTTCGTTATACATACGGAGGGAAGAGAAAAAATAAACTAATTACAATAATTTCTTATATAATAACTTTTTGGTTAACATATAACACTTTTTGTTTACTGGCCATCTTGACAGTTTCAAAGTCGGTTTACGACTAATAATACACGATAGGTGACGATGGTGCGTTTAGTAACTGAGAATAAAATTTCCTACAGACAATGTAATCTAAGAATAATGGCACACATCTTATTTAACAATCACAAAAGGCGAGACAGCTGTTTATGACCTCAGGTATATTTCTTAGGCATTTAGGAACCTCAAAAGATTAATTTTGTAAGCTGATTATAAAACAATTACACTATTAAATATCTTGTTGATGTCTAAATATGAAAATATTTCTTCGTTATAGAGAATGGCTGTTGCGTTATAAAGAGGGAATGAATGTATGGGTTTTGTGGTAAACCAACCAAGTTGAACTAATTTCTACGTTATGGTGAGTTTTTTGTAATGACTAACGACGTTATAAAGAGTTTACACTGAATGTTTTTTTTTCTTACTAGATCTTACCGGTAATATTGTATAAAGTCATTTTTAGCTCCAAGCACACTGTGAATATGTAGACACCGATGCAGGGGACTGAAATCTACCAGCTCATGTGGACACTGGGGACCATTATTGTCCTTTCCCTTTATACTTGTTAGTGAGAGATCTGCAACAAATATTTAATTATTTACTATCAAACTTATGAAGGCACTGAATTAATTAATGCATTTGTAATTTACCTTTCTTACTTTCAACAATCTTAGATAAACTCCTGTTAAGCATACTCTGGGTTTGTTTTAAGGCCATTGCACCCACCTATGATACAAGAAATAGAAAAAAATTACAAATTATTGCACTTAAAAAAATATATATTCCCAGCAAAACTTCACTATAAAATATCTATAAAGAGCTAAATTATTTCTGGAAATATGCAAAATATATTAACCTGAGGGCTTAGTGTCCGTATATTTTCAAGGAAGTCTCTCAGATCAGCCATAGAAGCATCCTGTATCGCTTGCCTCAATCGAGGTATGTCCGCTGAGATATGAGCACACCATTTAAAAGGCCCCACTCTGGGCAGCAGCACATGTTCAAGTTGCTCTAATGTTTTCAACGCAGGATAATATCTTTAACAACATTATTTTACTTACTAAATATATTATGTACTTTAATTAATTATAACAATCAAGAGAATAACCACCATAAATGTCACTTTAATTAACACATAAAATGACGGACCCCATTCTTAGTCTATACAAATGCTTTCTAAGTTACAGTTATAAGAAGAAACACTAAGTTTCTTACGAATTAAACAAGGCCATCTTCTTAGCTCCCACCACATACAATAAAAAAATTAAATTTAAAAAAAACAGCTAGTCAAGAAATATGATAAATTATTATATGATAAATATTAAGATTTTTACAAGCCTGACGTTTCGGACACTTTACAGCAACCATGGTCACGGGTAAAAATCTTAATAAACCGCAATAAAATCCGTAAAAAGTGTTTCATTATAATGAGTGAAATTTGCGTAACATTAGAAAACAATATATGATAAATTAATCACACCAACAACATAAAACTAAGATTAGTCGAAAATAATAATTACCTTTTAGCCTCCACTTGTGATTTGAGTTTTGAATATGTTGTAAGCAAGGGGAGGCACAACTCCATCTTTTCTATAGTGGATGCAATGTTTAATTCTACCCGTCTAGCCCGTATCAACTCTTCTGCTCTTTCACACAAGCCTGTACAAAAAAATTATATAAAACACAGTATAAAAAAATTACAAAAATAAATATTATATTATATGCAGACAAGAATATTAAAAACTAGCAGTGCTCCACGGTTTCAACCACATGGGAAGTATGTTTTCCCGTGGGAGTGTAGGGATAAATTATAGAGTAATATAGAGTACAAAAGTACTTACTGTCAGTGGTTTCTTTAACATTGGTATCCACATTAGATATTTCTGCATGAAGTTCCTCAGCATTGGAACGGACTTGTAACAATTCACGTATTGATTCAATGAAGCCCTGAAAAAAAGGAATGTATGATGAAGGAGAAAACACAAATTATTTTGTCACAAATTAGTTTGTATTATACAAAATTGTCACAATAAATGTCTACAATAGCACCACAAAATCTGAATATCTTAAAAAATGAAGCCCCTCCCGTGAAAACTTTACATGACATTATAAACAATATAATGAGCAGCCCTGCCTGCTGGTCATATAAAATTTGTGGTTATGATAATCATATAAATTGTCTTAAAAAATTGTACATTGCAACAGTAGCCCAGAGGACAAAACTTCCAATGACCCATTTTGCTCCTGACAATGAAGCCTACAAGATAGGCATATAAAATTAGGGGGTAATACTGAGAAGATAAAAAATTGCGAAAAATATTCTTTCTGAGAAGAACTTCAGAGATGAATGTCTTTTTAATGGAAACACCTAGAAAAAAATATATTAGTAAAAAATATTTCTAGTTGTATAGCGTAAAAAATTGGGTGATATTGTGACATCAACATTTTTGAAAATTTTCTGTCTCTGCTCATAGCACTAAGGCTACACCCCAAACTTAATCCTCTATCATAGCAACTCTGATCAGTTTGGATCAGGTGAGTTACAATAAACTAAGAGTAGTAAAGAAGAACGTTCTAATAGGTAACCTTAGATAACTAAATCAGAACACCAGATGTACCTATATTCAAGTAAATAATAAAACTATAGCATGGCACATTGTGTAACCATGGAGTGCTACAGAAGTTGACCTAACTTGTGACATCTATACATCTATCTATTTACCTGCATGGACATCTATATTCATAATACAAATTTGATATTTGGTCTTGGCATTTAAACCTTATCTTCTTAGCACTACACTAGACAACCATTGAAAACTAAATTTATAATCAGAATAAATATAAGAAAAATAACTTGCGATGCATATAATTACCTGATAGTAAAAGTTACAAAGTTTCTCAATTTCCTTGTCATGCTGCTGAATCCTCTCATCCAGCTGCTTCACGAATGCCTCATGCCCGCCCTCACCTTCGTAAACCGATCTAAAGGCTGGACCCCAGTAATCATCAATGCCTTCTATCTCCTGAATTATAAAAATATAATTATATAAAATTAAAGCTTTTCTTAAAGAAAAGAAACGTGAATTATATTTGTATTTCTTAGAATTTAATAATTAAATACATTTACATAAACCGCGATAAAATCCGTAAAAAATTGTTTCATTATAATTAAATACATTTTCTTATTCAAATAAAGGCGTATTTACCTGAATAGTAGCGGATGTCATGTTTGTTATCTAATACAAAGTGTATATTAAATTTGTACAAAAAAAACTACTAAATTCACATTTTTTTAAAGGTATAAGATATGTGATTGTGTTTTGTAATTAAATTAATAAATACAAATTTAGTTTTTTAAACAAACAAATAAATAACAAATTTTCAATGTGAAAACGCAGAAGTCAGCTGTCAGCAGTCAGATCACAGATGTCATGATGACAGCAGCAGCTGACTGACAAGTAAAGACCCCTCTTCATATTCGCCCAAGTTGGGCAACATTGGCTTTCAAATGTTCACCGCTACGTTTGTGCAAATGTCCACACATTCGGCAATGTTGGCCCAACAATATAGCTACAAATGTTCGTCCAACATGAGCCAACATCGCCGCCATGATCGGGAATTCATTTAATGGGCGTTTTTCCACTTACCGGCACGGCCACAGTAACGGCGACGGCGACGGTACAGTGCCGTTGCCGTGGAAGCAAAAATGTATGAAAACATATGGCTCGTTTTTCCACTCACCGGCGACGGCACGGCGACGGCAACGGCACGGCGTTGCCTCCCAACGGTACCGTGTCGTTGCCGTAGTTAGCAAGCTTCCCACACGGTGCCGTCCCGGTAAAACTGCATGTGTATTGTATATGAATTGTAGCCGTGTGCGTGTGTGAGTGCGCGGGGCGTGTAGAAGGACGCGGAGCGGTCAGCTGAGAGACTCATAGTTAATATCATCTATATATTATGATATTATGAGATATTATTATGATGATAATATATATCATCATCATCATCATCACTGACTGGAATGTTGGTCTAGTGGTTAGTGACCCTGGCTGCTAATCCAGAAGGTCATTGGTTTGATTCCCACCCAGGACAAATGTTTATGTGATGCATGAGCATGATCATTTGTTCTGTGACCGGGTGTAATTTATCAATAATATGTATGTATTTAGAAATATATAAACTGTATATCAGATAGCCGTATGTGAACTCACATTCCCAACATATTATAAATAATTATGATTACCTATATTATTATTATTATCATCATCAAGAATATATCGCCATCTATATCGTGGCAAAAATTTGGCCGTCTTGGCGTTCAGTGAGGGAGACCTATCTTCAGCCATGGGTGGATCAATCCTGATGCTGATATATATAATATCACCATTTTCATGTAATGTAGGGGCATGAGATCGGCCGTCTTGGTGTTCAGTGAGAGAGGCCTATCACCAGCCATGGGTGGATCAATTCTGCTACTGATATAATATATAATATCATCATTATTATGTAATGTAGTGGCATGAGATCGGCCGTCTTGGTGTTCAGTGAGAGGTCTATCACCAGCCATGGGTGGATCAATTCTGCTACTGATATAATATATAATATCATCATTATCATGTAATGTAGTGGCATGAGATCGGCCGTCTTGGTGTTCAGTGAGAGAGGCCTATCACCAGCCATGGGTGGATCAATTCTGCTACTGATATATATAATATCATCATTGTCATGTAATGTAGAAGCATGAGATCGGCCGTCTTGGTGTTCAGTGAGAGAGGCCTATCACCAGCCATGGGTCGATCAATTCTGCTACTGATATTATATATAAAATCATCATTGTCATGTAATGTAGTGGCATGAGATCGGCCGTCTTGGTGTTCAGTGAGAGAGGCCTATCACCAGCCATGGGTCGATCAATTCTGATGCTGATATTATATATAATATCATCATTGTCATGTAATGTAGTGGCATGAGATCGGTCGTCTTGGCGTTCATTAAGGGAGACCTATGTTCAGCTGTGGACGGATAGAGGCCGATGATGATACATGTCATCATTATCATCATCATCATGTATAAATTATAATAATATTATGATCTACGTGTCGTCTTGATCAAGTCCGTGTCAGTACTGAACTACGAAAACGTGCGTAAACCGTCATCGACAACGGCACAGTGGAAAAACGAAGCCACGGCACCGGTGCCGGGGCGTGACCGTGCCACCGCCGTGCCGTGACCGTGCCGTGGCCGTGCCGATGAGTGGAAAAACGCCCATTTACTGACTGTCTACATGATATAAAGTCTTTTTACTTTTATAATCATTTACTTCATCATTCTTCATCAACATCTTTAAAAAATTGAACAATCCCTACTAATATTATGAATGCAAAAGTAACTTTCTCTGTCTGTCTGCTTCTTCTTGACGCCTAAAGGCTAAAGCACTGAACCGATTGGGATGAGATTTGGTAAAACATAGTTTGCGACCCGAGAAAGCACATAGGAATTTTTATCTCGGATATCCCACAGGATCGGGAACTCGGAAAAAAATAAACCGTGCGGAAGCTTTCAACGAAAACGCTGCCTACACCCCTTGAGATATAAAAAAAAATGTATGACCTATTTGATACAAAAAAATGGGCAATTATAAAGTGGTAATTAGAAAGCAATTTTCACAAATACGGCATTAGTCCTCATCATTTGAAATACGCTAGTTGGGTTGAGCATTTCATCAAGATTATTTTTTTCTCTTTACACCATGTGAATTAAATGAATACCATAAAAGATATAGCAAAATCAAAATAATGCACAATGAAATTAATGCCATTACGCTCTGTGACTCTGCGCACTGATCACCCCCCCCCCCCCCCACGCCAGGCTTCCAAGACGGTAGGGGGTGGGGGTCCGACAGCTTGGGTAGTGTATAAATATTCAAACAAAATTTGTAGAGAAATAAACTGATCTTTAAAAATGGATAGGATGCATTTTATTAATTAATCCAATATTTTAAGAGTTATCTTCCAAGATAGAAAAACCGGCCCATTAAATCGGTCATAAATCATAAACGGTAAGTTTTACCAAATAAAATCGGTTGTCTGTAAACGATAGTTGAACGTGTCAACGTCATAAGAAAATGGAACGCCTCAGAACGAGGTAACGCCGCATGCGTCATGTTTTTTCGTTCGTGCAGCCGGCTCCATTGAATTATAAGACGTTGTCACGTCAAAAGTTTACAGGAAATAAAATATGCAAAAATTTATTTTCTAAAATGATGGTCTTAATAACTATTATGAAATCGTTTATTTAAATTCCGTTTAGTTGAAATGAGTACTAAGCTTTACACGTCTGTTTCGTAACATTTTTATCCGTCCTATAATAACGGTTGCTAACAGGACGTGACGAATATAGTAGATCAATTATTCAGAAATCAGATTAAAATACTAAAAAAAAATTAAAAGCCCCAAATTCTAAATATATGCTTTCAGCAGGGTTTAAGCTATATACAGTTCAAAAAAAAGACAAACTTAATAAATTCATAACAAAAAAGACAGAGACAGAGATGATGTGTCTAACTACAGACCAATTTCAGTTCTACCTGCATTATCCTAAATTATTGAAAAATTATTAAAAACCCGTCTCGTAAATTACTTAAACAGATTGGACATATTTTCTAAATTTCAATACGGTTTCCGACAAGGCTTATCCACGGAACATGCAATATCTGCACTAACATCTCTTATTATCAAGCAGGTAGACCTTGGGAAAAAATGTCTCACTGTCTTTTTAGACTTAAAAAAGCCTTCGATACTGTCTCTATCCCCATAATCCTCGTGAACGGGCTCGAGAGTATCGGCATTAGAGGTACTCCACTGGCTCTATTCAGCGATTACCTCAGCGATAGGAAGCAAATGGTGAAGATTGGCAAATATGTTAGTGGCGACCTGGAAGTTACTTGTGGGGTTCCCCAGGGTAGTGTGCTCGGCCCAACGCTATTCCTCATTTACATAAATAATGTTTGTAATATGAGCATTGAAAAGAGTAGCAGTTTCTCCTACGCCAACGACACTGCAGTTGTATTTGTGGGAAATACGTGGGACGAAGTGCGCAGGTCCATAGAACAAGGTCTTATCAAAATCTCAAATTGGCTAAATACTAATTTGCTTACTTTAAACATTATCAAAATTAATTACATATGTTTTGCTAAATGCAACAACACACAGCTGGTAAACTTAGATATTAAAATACATACTTGCGGTAGATCTCTACAGCCTAGAAACTGTTCCTGCTATATTTATAACTTTTGTAATATAGCATTACAAAAGTTATAAACACCAAGTACTTTCGGAAGGGCTTTTCGATCTGATGGCCTTTAAGCTCAATCGGTACAGTAAATGAGCAGATGACTCACTTAAGAAATATTCGAAAGGGGGACGCTCCCCTCCGCGCCCCGCAGGGGGCGCGTTTCATCGCGCGAGTTAAATTACGAACAACGAAGTTAACTAAAAAAAAAACTTTATTTACGAATTACAACAATTCAGATTAACAATACTAATAACATTAAAATATAATTTATTAATCTAGGGTTTTTATACAATTACTAAACTGATGATCTTAACAAAAGTTATCCTATTTGGGTTAATGTAAGAAGGTTACACGTGTAGGTGCAGGGCACTTAACTCCTCCCTCCCCAAGAGAAAAATTATCAGGAGGAGACAATGTTGACTTCTGAGAATTGTTTGCTGTAACAATCTTAAAATATTTTCTAAACTTATACAATATTAATATTTGATAGTAAGAGCAAAACACACATATAAACTAATAGTCCATACACTAATTTTCTTTGTTATAAAATGTTCAGTTACACTATCACTATACTTAAGGCTATTCACTATTTCTTTCACGTCACTGAAGTCCACATCTCTTAAGTCGATCTGCTTGTCCTCTTGTCCGACGAATTTTTGGTATACCTCGGGTAGCTGCACCATAGGGAGTTGTATTTTACTGGTCGTAGCTCGTAAAGTGGGGTTTATTTTAAGTTTTCCCACCTGTGTTTGACAGTTCGCCTTTGGAGTTATGATCGCAGTTCCTTGAAAATGATAGTTACGGACTTCATCTTTACAATGTTCTGATATGGTTAGTCCATTTTCTGAATACAGAAGCCATTGACTGTTGGTAATTTTTTGGGTTTTGCTGGGTTCAATTTTGATTAAGTGTTGAATACATGACAGGTTATGACTCATCGTCATTATTTGTTCTATGCTTGTTATATCATCATACCGTTCCATATTTTTGTCGGAACATAGAAACATGTCTTCTTCAATTTTCTCACAGGGGCTAATGACAGGTATGTATTTCAATCTATTCACTATAAGGTACGGGTGTTTTGGAACAATAATAAAGGTGTTTTTGGTTATTGGATTCTGAATGGGAATGGGGATTATTTTATAATAAGTATACATATCCATGTCTATTAGTGGTACTTCTAATATAAAAACTAGTTTACTATAGTCTAAGTATGATTTAAGTACGATATTACGTTCTAACTTTATTAAATTATTTTTATTTACTGGAAAAATCAGTTGACCGTATTGTTCGATAGATTTTAATAAATTGATCAATTCTGAAGAATTTATTATAGACTGGTGTAATACATGTAGCTTGCTGAAGGCAATAGCTGTTTCAGTCTCTTGTATAGTGTTTAATATTGTGCGAAAGTTGTTTAAAATCTTGATATAAGGTGTTTATAGTTCGTAGACGGTTATTGATTTCAATCTCATTCAAGGCCAAAGTATCAATCTCTTTTGTTTTGTTTGTAATTTGCCTGACATTAAAATTGATATCGTCTGATATGTTCGTCAACTTAATAAAGGCATTTTTTAATACTGATACCTTACGTTCTACCATGTGTTCTTCATTTTTTAAACTATCAATTTCATAATTAAATTTAAGAGCATCTTCATTGTCTAGATTGCCCGTAATTAATTTTATCATCGAACCTAGTGGGTTTAATATCGCTCTTTTTGACCTAGACGGTATTATTTGGTTAATCCTATCATTACATAACGCTAAAATATTTTCTATTTGATTACTTATTCCACTATAAAGTGTATTATTATTTATTTTACTTTTTAATATGCTATATTTATTTTTATTATCTTCTAAACTATTAATTAAGCTATCTAAGTCTAAGGTTTTAAAGATAGTCCAGTAATTAATCTTCATCCGTGCTGTACCCATCCTCACTGGTGTTATCCCAGGGTTCTGGTCCAGTTTTTGAAGGTCCAGGCTGCTGGCTCGATTGACTATTACCAGGAGTATTATTGCGAACCTGTGGAGGTCGTTTTATATTTTTAATAGCGACTCTCGTGTTTCTTTTATTAAGTTGTACTGGTATTATGTTTTTATCTATTTCCCCTATAACTTTGGCTTTTTCATAACGAGGTAAATTTTTAGCTTTTCTTGTCCTCGTATTTTTCATAAAAATTTCGTCACCTATCTGAATTTTTGGGATCGTTTCTTCTCCTCCTTTCTTCTCCCTTACTTTGATTTTATTTTCTTTAAGTTTTTTTCCTATATTTTCGTACAAAACTTTTAACCGTTTCCTATGATCTTGAACTAGCTTTTGCATAAGGTTACGTTCCCTATCAATATCAAAAACGTTATTTAAATCTGTTTGACCGAAAACTATTTCAAATGGTGTTAATTCTGTCGCAGAGTGAATTGTGTTATTATATGCCATTATGGCATAGATCATTACAGATGCCGCATCTTGGTCATTTTTCTCGTATCTAGCTAATCTGTAAATCTCTATAATAGTGGAGTGGAATCGTTCTACAATAGACATTGAGTTAGGATTATTAGGAGTTCCGATATGTAATTCTATTTTATATAAGCAAAGTAATTCTTTTATAAGTTCGTTATTAAATTCCGTCCCTGAGTCACTACTGATTTTCTTTGGTAATCCGTATATACTAAAATATTTAATTAACGCTCTCACTACTTCAGGGGTACTCCTATTAGGTATATGGATTGCCTGAGCTAGTTTGCTAAACGCGTCTACAATGGTTAAATAATAATTATTTTCTATGTATAAAACGTCTATGAACACTTCTTGGAATGGTGAGTTTTGATCCTGAGTTAATTGTATGAATGGTTTGATAGGTTTTCGATCATATTTCATTTTTTTACAAAGTTCGCAGTTATTAATGATGGCTGTAATGGTTTCCTTCATGTTAGGCCACCAATACTGCCTTTTCAGCCTCATAAGAGTTTCCCTAATGCCTCTATGGCAAGTTTTGCCTTCGTGATATTTTATTACAACATCCCTTTGGTCTTGTTCGTGTTCGGTTAAATTTACAACTCTTTCTGTACACTCTACTAATTTAACGCTATCTTTTATATAACTTAGTTATTACATTAGCAAAGCTTCTTTTAAATGATGTATGTTCAAAATAAATAAAATTTATGTTTAAGGTCTACATACTCTTTGAAGAAAGTCTTTACCAATTCCTCATATTCAACTGGCATATGCACCTCTAAGATTCTTTGTTTTTTATTTGATAAATCCATTACAGTTAATTTATTTATTGACCATGAAAATACAAGAATTTGTTTAGGCTTTATATCTATGGCCTCTTTTAATATGGGTATACCGCTGTGTTCTCTATTGGAAACTGAGTTAGCGGTTACACCATCATCTAAAGATACTGCTTCCTCATTCTCGCTATCAGATGCTAATAATTGACCAATCTCCATTTTTTCGTGATTTTGATTTAATTCCTCCTCTAATTCCCTACTAATTTCTTTTACTCTTTCGTCATTTTCATCAATATTAACTAAAATTGAGTCCAAATCATCATCTAACGTATTAATCTTAATTCTTGATAATGCATCCGCATTAGTGTTTTGTGGACCCTTTTTATAAAAAAATTCGAAATCATACTCCTCTAACCGAAGTCTCCAACGCGTTAGTTTGCTATTTGGTTCTTTTAATGAATACAGCCAAGCTAAAGGTCTATGGTCTGTATAAATTGAATTTTTTTTTCCATATAAATATGGTCTAAAATGTTTAACGGCCCATATTACCGCAAGTAATTCTTTTTCTATGGTACTATACCTAGTTTCTGTATCTGTTAATGTTCTACTGGCGTATGCGATGGGTTTATCCGACCCTATAGGTCCTTGTGATAAGACGGCTCCTATTACAAAATTTGACGCGTCAGTAGTTAAAATAAAAGGTTTATTGAAATCTGGAAACTGTAACAGTGATGAATTTGTTAAAAGCTTTTTACACGTTTCGAAGCACTTTATATACTCCTCGTTAATTGTAATTTTACTGCCCTTTTTTAAACAAACCGTTAAAGGCCTAGTTATTCTTGCGAAATCTTTAATGAATTTTCAATAGTAACCGATAAGACCCAGGAAGCTTTTTATTTCCGTGATTGTTTTCGGTATTGGGTATTTTAATTAAGCTATTTTATATTAGTTAGTAGTATTTATTAGTTTATTAGTAGTATAAGCGAACCCGTTTTTACAATTAACTAATGCGGTTGGCATTGTAATACCATCCAAAAATTGTTTGAATTCTAATATCCCTGTGCCGTCCAGGAGTGTTACCGGAAGTTTGACCCGTAATTCACTTCTGGCCTGGAGATCGTACGTTAATCTCATGGGTGGTTGATAAATAATTGGTATCGTTGTATATTTCGTAATTAATTTTTGAGTACCCATATCTATTTTTGCGCGTAACTGCCTTAAGAGGTCACTACCTATCAAACCATCGTACCTATCATCTACGCTATAAATATAAAATTTATGATAATGCTTACAATTAAATATATTCGGTAGCGGAATATAAACTGTTTCATTATGTTGGCTTGAAGCGTGAATACTTACGACTTCGAACGTTCCGTACGTTTAAATTTCTTTAAATATTTTTCCGCCACGGTTGGGCTGATAAATGAGCGAGTACTGCCGATATCTATCATAAATACGGATTCTAACTCCGGTATTTTAATATGTGGTAGATTAAGTCGCTTCTCATAATTGATTTTTATTTTTTCCCTATGTCTAAGGCCTTTATATGAAAACGCGGTTTTCATTATAGTTATCATACTCATAATCATTTTCGAAGTTATAATTATCGGCGTTATTGGTGTAATTAATTCGCCTACTAGCAGCTGTTCGCATCGTAACATCGGTATTGTGGCCTACTGAATTTTGCTTGCCGTGCGGTATGCCTGGGTTATTGTACGCGGACTGCTGATGTAGCGTTTGTGACGGTCGCGGCGATCGGTATTGTCCGCTATTATTGAAATTAGGTCTTGAATTATGAGGCTTATAATTATTATAATTACGTGTTTGTTCGGAATGGCTTTTAAACGTAGACGGACCTGGAAGATTAGGGTCCCTGGGGACAAATGATGTATGTGTCTTCATGCCGTTTATTGTACTGTCCCTATTCTGATTATTTATGAAATTACTACGAAAATTAGGATTATATTTTTTATGAGATTTATAAATATTACTATGGTCATAGATATTTTGATAATTTTGTTCCTCCAGGACTACCGTTATTAAGGCATCTTCTATAGAATTAACATCCCTATGCCTTATTAGTCTATATAAATACGGTGGCAAATTACAAATAAAAGCTTTAAATGCGGTTTGGTTATAAATGGTCTGTTTAGCCAATTGTAAGCTAGGGTCAATAACTGTCTCACTTACTTTTGAGATCAATATGCTTTTTAACTGTTGAATACGATGAAAGAATTTTAAATAACTTTCGCCATATTTAATTTTTATTAAATCTAGTTCTATTGCCAAACATTCTTCGGTTCGAGGATCGCCGAAGTATTGAGTTAGTAACATTTTTAATTGGTCCCAATCGTGGATTTGACCCCTTTGCCCTACGATGTTTGCGGCCTCAACTGATAATCTACTCGTTATTAGGTGAAAAAGGTATTCGTTTTGTTGACTGTTGCCACTAAATGTTTTTAAAATATATTCACATTTTTGAATAAAGATAGGTACCCTAAAAAACCAAAGATAGGTATAAATACCCTATTGTCGCCGTCGAATATTGGTATCATAGTTACCATGTCGGATGGTACACGGGTAATTTGATCCATTGTTCTAATTAGTTTATAAAATTGTTAGTCAAAGCTAAACGATATAACAATACTAAACACAAAGAACACTACACAAATATAGATTTATTTTATTTTTATTTTATTTGTTCCTATTATTTTTCTAAAATAAGTGAGTAATTTAACTAATCCTCGAAAATTTGATCGTGGAAAAATATTAAATTGTTCACAATTTGATTTATTTAATTAAAATGACTATTAATTAATTACTATTATTTCAGCATACACACAAAAAAAAATCACGATTTTTACTTTAAAGTCTTATTAAAATTGTTTAAACATGTATACTTAAAAATAAAATAAAGGCTTATAGAGGAAACCAGAAAGGAAGTGAGAAGATGTACTCACAGACTCGCCGATGCTCCCATGTCCTTTATGAATGTTATTGAATTGCTAGGTCCGTAGTTATATAATTCTATTATACTTCGTTGTTCTTTTAACAAATTTATTTGTTCGGTGTAACCCTTCTTAACCGTTGAAACGGACGACTGGTGTTTGCTGATTATTTCGCGGATACGCAGCAACCCAACGGAAGGGATCCTACCGGCTGCGCCAGTTAAATTACGAACAACGAAGTTAACTAAAAAAAACTTTATTTACGAATTACAACAATTCAGATTAACAATACTAATAACATTAAAATATAATTTATTAATCTAGGGTTTTTATACAATTACTAAACTGATGATCTTAACAAAAGTTATCCTATTTGGGTTAATGTAAGAAGGTTACACGTGTAGGTGCAGGGCACTTAACTCGCGCGCTGCTCGGGGCACCGTACTCGCTGGCACAAACTATATAGAGAATAACTTGGTACGTATTCCCGCTGGATACTTTCGTGAGTCGTGACCATAGAGGTAGGAATATAAAGGTGGAGTAGCCCTATTGTACTATTGATACATTGTCAATGCATTTATATTTATATATATATATATATATATATATATATATATATATATATATATATATATATAAAATTTCCATGTCACAATGTTAGTTACCGTACTCCTCCGAAACGGCTTTACCGATTTTTACCAAATTTTATATGCGTATTCAGTAGGTCTGAGAATCGGCTACTATCTATTTTTCTACCCCTAAGTTATTACCCCTAAGTGATAAGGGTGGTCAACCCCTCAAATTTAAAAAATAAACGCGGTCGAAGCTGCGGGAACAGCTAGTATATATTTATATATATATATATTTATATATATATATATATATATATATATATATATATATATATATATATATATATATATATATAGATATATATATATAATCGACATTTATACGTGAAATATCATGTTGTGTCGTTCTAACGATGCAGTTATTGAATGCGTCATAAGAGATAGATAATATTTTGTCTTTTCGAATTTTGACAACATGTTTCTGTCACTTCGTGACATTATGCTTGAATGCGGCCGGTGCGACCATGTTGTTATTCTTGAATTTGTATTAGGTCGTTAGTCGTGACTGATATCAAAATGACGTTTCATACATTGACAAATGACATTTGTACTTGGGGCTGCTATAAAAACAAAATTTTGTCCGTACATGGATATTTTAGTAGAAAAAACGCGTGACTTCGAGGTGATGTCCGGTAGTCGCGAATTCGTAAGACAAGGTTTTTATTAATTTATCAAATTATTTTGTTTACTAAATGAGCTAAAATTTAGTTTAGATGTATTAATTAACTATTAATAATAAAAGTAAATGGTCATTACACTAGCCACCGTACAATACACTTCCAAAAAATCTAATGCAAGGAGGCAAACTGTCGTTGGGATAGCTTTTTTCACATTTTTGAAATGTTTTTAATTAAAATAAAATCGAAAATGTATTATTTCAGGAGCAACAAATCAAATTCATACAGATTTATAAAAATACCTTAAGGGTAATAATATTTTGCTTAAAAAATATGTGTCCAAATATTATTTTCGTCTGTTTGTTGCCATGGGACAGCCAAAAAATAGCCTGTACCATTTAAAGTGAAAATACCCTCGTAGTAGAATTGATATGGAATTGATACACGCGGCCCCCAGTGTTGATTCCTCCAAATCTGTCTTTTATATTTCTGGATTTCTTTTGTGTTTAAATCTGGAAAATAAACTAATATCATTTTTTCTAATTATTTATTCGTATTATAAAAAAATATATAAATAATCTGGATTCTGGCAACATAATACAGTACAGCTGCCAAAATTCTAAATTCAAGTGGCAAGTGCTAAATTCTAAATCAAAATTATTCCGCAGTTGCGGTTGGAGTGAGTGTTCAGAATTATATATTTAGGAAAATTTAAGCTTTGCATACAAAGTGGTTACGAATTGGGTGAATCCATGATTTCTATAGTTATTTAATTCAGTGGTTTTACTTGACAATTTTTATTACCATACAGAGGTCCGGCAACCATGGCTCACTGTATGAGAGTTTTGCATGGCCAGGTAAGTTATTTAACTTTTCTAAATTATCCACGTGTACCTTGTAAAATAAAATGATAAAGGTATTTTATTGCTACAATATCGTCATTTGTTTCATGTACTTTCAATGTTGTTATTTAAATAATATACAAATTAATTAAAAGGTCAAGCCAACAAATTGACCATATTTAGGGTCATCCTAGGTGAACCTTATTAACGACAAGATATTAATATCTCCAGTGATATCACGATACTCATTTCAACTTTATTTATGACTCGAAATGTTCCAAAAGTTGTTTTTTTTAGGGTAGCAGGACGAGAATTGCCCTTTTGGAAATTCAGCAAAGATGCTTCAGCGTCTCCCCTCTTACCGCTGCAGCGGCTCAGGTACTGAAATAACGATAAAATACCGAAAATACATTGTTTTAAATGATAATATGACAGTGTTATGTAATCAATGAAGTTTGTGAAAATAGTGTTTAACATGTAAGAATCTGCATTTGAACCTGTTATTATGTGTTTTAGGTCGCTATGTCAAAATTCGACAAGGCCCCGCTACCATATGATAAGTTAAGCAAAAATTTGGAAGTTATCAAAAAGAGGTTAGGCCGAGATATGACCTTGTCTGAGAAGGTTCTCTACTCTCACCTTGATGATCCGAAAGGGCAGGTAAGTGGTATCCAATTTTTTTATCCATCATTTTAAAGAGTTTTTAGTGTCAATTTTTATTTTAGTCATGAATTTATCCAGGTTAGTAGTTTAAGAATCCCTAAGTGTTGTATTCGTCACACTAGCAAATGCTTCCACTTAAGTTTTAAGTTTATATAAATAAAAATCAGCACTTTAAAATAATAGGATTTAAAAAGTAATCAACATTTGTATAGTGGTTCTTAATTTCTATGTAGTGTAGAGAAGATTATTATTATTATTATTTGCAAGTGGGGAAATAAAATGTTGAATAATCAGCAAAGTACATATTTATTATATAAATTAATTATTAGGTCATCTGTCATAATAAATTTGAACCTAAAATATATTTAAATTGAACCTGTTTGATGTCCTTGTGTGACAAATCTAAAATCTGAACAATTCATAAATTAATAATTATAAGCATATTATTTATGTGTGAAGATAATTATGACCTTCATATTATGTAAAATTTATTAAAATAAGTTGCCCAAAATTGAAGAAAAATTGTATAAACAAAACAAATCACACACTAATAATAATTCATCAAAATATTACATTCTAATATCTACACAAAATAAACAATAAAATGTTGAATTAAAAACTTGCCTCAATATTTTATTGTATATGGAATCTGGTAAAAACCAAGTTTCTTCTTATTTTAATCTTCTTTATTTCTTCTTTCTTCCATTATTCTAGTCTTTGCAAATGTTTTGCGTAATATTTTTGTTCTATGAAGTATACAATAAGTGCAAATTGTATAATGTATGTTTACAAATTGTTATGATGGTAAATATAATTGTATGCTTATGAATTGTTTTATTCAATTAGGAAATTGAAAGGGGCACAAGCTACCTTCGCCTCCGTCCTGACCGTGTGGCCATGCAAGATGCCACTGCACAGATGGCCATGCTGCAATTCATCTCGTCTGGTCTACCAAAAGTAGCAGTTCCGTCAACAATTCACTGTGATCACTTGATTGAAGCCCAAGTCGGTGGTGAGAAGGATCTTGCCAGAGCTAAAGTAGGTTTTATCTTTTTTTTTTTAGAGCCTATAGTATATTTGAGGAGAAGCAGAAGCTACTAACCAGTAATGTTAGTGTTAATTGGATGACTGAAAGACCTTATCCTATAATAAAAATAAAAAAAATATAGAAGGTAGTGCCAAGCTGCTTTGCGGCCGAATTGGGCCGGCACGACCGAGCTGGTACCTCGCTCATATAACACTGGTATCAAGTGACAACTGAGCTACGCTGTCGCATTTCGTGCGGTTTGTGAGTTTCCAGTGGCCCAATGGGGGGAGAGGATGGGAGAAGGAGGGCAACGCATCTGAATAACTTTTGGTTATGTGGATGTATATGGAGTTGGTAGTCACCATAAGGCTCTGACTGCTTGGTTGCCTCTTTATGGCATAAAAAAAGGAAAAAAATATTAAAAACAAGGCTATGATTATTACATTACATTAAGGCTCATACCATTAACTGTTTCTACCACTCTCACTAGATGTTACCTGCAAGTTGCAGTAACATTCATCAACCCCATTACCATGTCACTTTTGGTTGTTGTTGTTACTTTTAGAGTCGTTGTCAACTAAGTTAAATAGACCGTACAGCACCAAAACCGTGGTCATATTTGTTGCTGTACCTACCTACCTGTCTTCGCTGACACCGACTCCAATAGTAACAACAATAACGTGGTAAACGCAAAGATTGTAATTAGTAAAATAACAAGTTGATTATAAGTTCCAGGCACAAAAATTAAGGAAACGCAATTATTTTATTACTTTTTAGTTTATTTTTTACTTTTTGAAGTCGGTTTCAATTTTTATTTATGATTATTTTATTATTATTAGATTATTTTATTTATTTATGATATTGATTATGGATTGATATATTTTTGAAATAAATACTCACTATTAAATTACTACTGTTACATACATTCCGATAAAATTAATTTATCAATAATTCTTAAATTCACCTACCCTCATTCAGTATTAATATTATCTCAATTTATTAATAGGACTTAAACAAAGAAGTATACAAATTTTTGGAAACCGCTGGTGCTAAATATGGTGTTGGTTTCTGGAAACCTGGCTCTGGTATTATCCATCAGATCATCCTGGAGAACTATGCATTCCCCGGACTTCTGATGATCGGAACAGACTCTCACACTCCCAACGGTGGTGGTCTGGGCTGTCTTTGCATTGGTAATAATTTATTGCTTAATACAATTATTAAAAATATCATTATAATACTGAAATATTTTTTTAATGTTTTTTATGATGCAATTATTAATATGGCTTACTACTATATTTTATGACATGAGATTTTTAAATGCTAACTGTAAACAACTATTCCAACAATATTAGTCATTGTGGTTGACATTGCCACATATTCACCAATCCGTAGAATTGTTTCCCTTTTTAAGAGAAATATTATTGATAAGAATATATTTTATTTTTATTCTATTTATTCAGGTTTACCCCAATATTTCCCAATAGGTCCTTTATGATTGTCGACGATACATCTATTATTAACATAGTGATTAGTGACTTAATGGCTAACTATTCTTTGATTTATGTGACCAGTCCACTTGAAAATATAAATAATACAACCTACATGTGATTTGAACTTATTTTTTTTTGTGTATACAGGTGTCGGAGGTGCTGATGCCGTAGACGTCATGGCGGACATCCCATGGGAACTTAAGTGCCCGAAAGTCATTGGTGTCAAGCTGACCGGTAAGTTCATTTTTATGTACATCATAAGTATGAGAAGTTTGAGGTCATTGCATTTTTGGTAATTTACTCTACACTTGAAAACTATGAAGTCTTTTATACCATCATATTGGTATATTTTATTCATTGTTTGGTAATTGGTTGCATTAATACAATATTTTGAGGTAGTTGGACTTGGTTCTTAGTTACCTATCGGGGACCTATATTCGGAGTTAAGTGTTAGAGTATAGCCACAACCACTCCTCCAGGATGTAAGTGGTAGTACTACTAACATGGTTCCTACACATTGAACTAAGCACGAGCCATTTACTAGTCTATTAAAATTCCTCTAAAAACGATGACCTTATACAATATACTATTGTTACATATGAAGGGCCAGACGTAAGGTTAAGAGTTATCTATATATTTGACACAGGCATTTGTTATGACTAATAATATTTTGTTGTCTATATCACTATTAGAAGAGTGGACGTAGATATGTATAAATATATTATGTGCAAGTTTTTGCCAAGTTATGTAGTGAAAGATTTATTCATCTATACTTACTATCGTGTGTGTGTCATGGGGCGGCACTAATAAAAGCTACATGTTGCATATCGAACGGGCACAGCGCACTATTCTGAAAGTAATGTTATTTAAACCATTTGGATATTCAACCTCACAGCTATTATCGGACGCTAAAGTTTTATCTATACGTCAGCTATTCATTCTTAAATCCGTAATCTTCATGCATGCAAATACAACATATGATCCGGACCGGCTTAATAAAGTAAGACGAAAAGATATTGTTTTTAAAAAATACTCATCATCACCCTTTGCTAGGCGCTTTCAAATTTTCTTAGGACCTTATCTTTATAATAAAATAAATAGAATTCTTAATATTTATCCAAAAACTAGAACAGAATGTAAACTAACGCTGTCCAAATATTTACAATCAAAAACGTACGATGAAACAGAATGTATTATTAAAATAACTCAATAGGTACCTAAGTAACGCACACGCAAAAAAAAAAAATACCGATTGAGCTTAAAGGCTATCAGGCCGAAAAGTCTAGCCCTAAAAACGGGTTGTCCTAGTACAGATTCCGCCTCTCACATTGGTTAATATCATAATAATTATGTAAATTGTAAACCATTGTGAGTGTGATAAATAAAAAGTTTATTATTATCTTTATATCCTTGTCTTCCAATGAGATTATCATGTTGTAACAGAGGATTTTTTTTAATTTTTTTTTGAATATCCATATTAAAATACTCATATTATAATAGCAGTAAGCCCTATATAGATACTATAATATGATATAAAAAGTACCTAAGACGCTACAGTGGCTCCCGTTTCCATAGGGTATGTAAAACATTCTTGCATTGTAAAAATGTCACGTGATCGGTTATACAGTTGGTTATTCCCGTTTAGCAGTAACATACGAATTAATAGATGGAAACTGATTTTACCAGATTACGGCAAAGCCAAAATAGTTATGAATTTAACAGTATATGTATGTATGTGTTTGTATTTACATATGTTCCACCATAGCGCCTACACTATTTATACGATTTTGATGGATGTGTCAATCGATTCGTTATTATGATTCGAGTGATGTAGGAATATTTTAATCGACTTCAAAAAGAAGAGGTATGTTATTTAGTAGTCGAGTAAGTTTTTAAACTAATATTATTTTAGAAAGTGCATAATACTCTACTGTATAGGTCCATGTTAAATAAAGATGATGTTTTACTATTAAAATACCTTATTGTCCGTCCGTATACGTCCTAAAAACAGGTGACGTCGGATGGAACGTCTAGTTTGTTTATAATGGGTATAAATAGAAAACTATTTTTGTGGCCCAATGCCAAAGTTTATTGAAAGTGGTATGCGAATAGATACATAGATAGTTTTCATGAATGTACTCGATAGTCACGTTGGTCGAGCGGCGACTAGGGGCCATCCATAAATTACGTCACACGAATTTCATGATATTTGGATCCCTCCCCCGTCCTTGTCACAGATGGTCACATTTATAAGACCCCCCTCCCTAGTGTGTTGTCACATATTTTGCAATTTTTACATAAATAAATTGATAAATCAAAACAGCTGTTCCGAAATTAGTTTTATTTTGGCTTAAATTGTTTTTAATTTCGTTTTTTTAATTAGTTCATAGTACCTAGTCTTATGTGACGTCACAATATCTGGGAGCCCTCCCACCCCCTTGTCACGTAATGTCACACTTCGTCGGACGCCCCTCTACCCCTTAACGTGTGACGTAATTTATGGACGGCTCCCTAGATTGATGACTATTTACGTCGAATTTGAAGTTGTGACGTTCATTAAGTCAGACACTTAAATATTTGGCATTAAAACATCTGGACAGCAGTGCAAATATACGTTTTCTATTATAGTAATGTTATGGAGTTTACTTGATCGCCCTAATGTCAATCTACCGATCTGATAAGGGAAAATATTAAATAATAAATTTGTATAACTAATACTACTAACTAGGCTTGGCTGTAAGTACAGAGAATTGTAAAATTGAAATAAATAAATAAATTATCGAGGAATGTTATAGATTGTTTTTGGCCAGGTGAAAACACAGGGTATAGCTAGTACTGTGCGTTTCAAATGAGAATAGGACGAACTTTTTCAGGTACCACATAACATCAGGATTGCGGTTTCTTCGGAAAACACAATCACACAACTGAGTGGTTACCTTTTGAGGAATTATAATATTACACTGTTGTGCATTTTCGGCGCATATAATATGGTTATTTTATGTCTTAATTGACAATTTTATTATTGTAACCATGTATATTGTTTTTTCTATTTATTTTTAACCTAACTACTGTTTTTATATGTGCCGTTTAAGGTTGTATTAGATTAAATATATTGTGTAACGGTCTATAATATTCCTTAATAAATTTCTATTATTATTATTATTATTATAACTTAGCGCCATATTGTGACGTCATGTCTGTCAATTCAAACCAGTTAGGTATGGTGAGCAAAAAAGTTTTCTTCCTCCTCACGACGGAGCACACTAACAACGGCAAGATGGCCACCGACTTCCTTATTTTATTTAATAATTTTGACATGGCTCCAGGGCCTTGCGGCAACAATGAAATTTTGTACGGTTTTAAATACGAATTATGACTTCAATTTTTTTTTAATAATTTACGTCTATTTAACGTTTTTATTTAAATTCGATTTAAAGCTAGATATAATATTAATGTTATATAATAATATCTATGGACGCTTTCACACCACGTCAATCTGGTCAAAGCTATTAATTATACTTCTTCTTCTTCTTTTATTTTTGGACCACAGTCGCAACTTTTATGTTGCAACATTCTGCCAATATCAAGTATTAAGAATGAAAAAAAAAATTCCGAGATTTTAAAATTTTTAATTTAATAATAGAATTTTGATTTTTGTGAGCTGAAACAAACATCAATATTAGTATTAAATGGGGAGTTATACATATATGGGAGATACTGTCACATACTATTGCACAATTGTATAATCATAAAATTAAATTCAAATAAATACGTATATATAATATTATAATATAATTGACATACACAATATTAATTATACAAATAAGTTTCTGTGCAAACCGTAGGTACTTTTCAAGTGATATTTGACAGATTGAGATCATTGACGTTCCTATTCTTATTTGAAACGCATCGTAGACGGAGTAATAGGATTATCTGTCTACGCATAATACCTATATAGTTACGTCAAGTTTTTATGAAGTGTGATTACGCGCGAAGTTGGTATACATTAAAAAAAATTGATAGCTTAGAATAATTACACTATAGAAACCTAGTCCGCGCGGCCATTTTGAAGCAACTCACATGGAGCCATTTTTGCACCAAGCGTCGGGAAGTTCCGTAGTATTCTATGTCAAACCGCACCAAACGTGTCTCCGTAAAATAAATAATTATGACGATTTGTGCAGTTAAATTGTATGACAATACATCTGAATAACAATATAAATGTAATAACATCACTTTTCACTGGAAATCTTTCAATATTTCGTAATATCTTGTAATTAATTAGGTTTAAATAAATACAATTTTTTTCAATGCTCAGTATTGCCTGATTGTGAAAATATTTTTACTGATTATTTTCCCCCACTGAATAAATTTAAAACAGTTGCTACTGATATTTACGTAGGTACGTGACACGTTCTCGAATTAATGTGTTTGTGTGATTTAACGATATCAAATAAAAACAGTAACAAACATTCATACTTCCATACATACAAACTTTCGCGTTTATATTCCAAGTTACAAGTTTAAACAGTAATATGTATAACAACTTTACATTACAACTGTGTTTCATGCCAATAAAAAATAAATATAAAAATGTGTATTTTACTAATAACTATTATATTTTCTTCGTTTCATATAAATAAACATTCTTGTAATATAACAATTATACATAATAAATAATAATATAGCTTGTGTATACATGGTTAAGTAAAGTTGTTATAAATTAATACATAAATAGATATGCCCACCTAGCTATTTATGTATTAAATATTATTGCTATAACAAATTGTTATCAGCGGCCGAATCATTTCCCGTTTTCGGGAAAACTTCACCACTACTGGCAACATTGAATCAATTTTGTGCTTCATTTTTGACAGCGCGCTTGTATGAAGAATGACCTTCTATAGTGTAATTATTCTAAGATTGATAGTTTAATTACGTTTATTTCGAATGTCTATTTCGACATACCTATCTACCCGCCATTTTTTATGGTATAAGGAAGCAAACGAGCTGTCGGAGCCTTATGGTGACTAACGACGTCCATAGACATCCGCACAACCAGAGGTTATGCAGATGCATTGCCGTCCTTTTCCCTAATAAAACCCTTTTTAGCTGCCATGTCAGGAACCCAAACTTCTTACTTGGAGGCCGAGCTCATACCCACTAGACTCGCTCATCTCACTATATAATAGTAATAAATGCTCTAAATATAAACTAAATGCTCACCACCATGGTTCAAGCCTTGTCGTGGCGGTGGGGCTCAGTAGCCTAAGGTGAACCCAGCACCTTGGGCGAAGCCAATTGAACCGTGGGAGCTGCTCTTTGCACCCCTCTTATAACAAGAGACTAAAGAGCAGGGGGACAAGGGGCGAGGATGGAAACCTCACCGCATTGTACTGTCCCGACGTTGGAAGGAGTTGTTCTGTGGGGCGGGACAACCCCTCTGTGGAGGTGGCGTCAGTCCTTGCGGGACTGACTAGTCGTCGAGGTGCCCTGCTTGCTCAATAAATCCGGGGCACTTCACCAAAAGCGGCATTGGTGGCACTCGCCGTTTTAGTGGGTAGAGCTGCGTCCACCTTACCACCTATCGCGCGCAGCGAGTCATACATACCCGCCTGGGGAGACCCACTCCTCCGCAGGATGCCTTGGAATATTTCCCGGTGTAAAAGAAAAAAATATGTATAGATACTAAATGCTAAATAAGAGGTCACGGTGACGAACATGCGACGTAGTGAGCACGCGCGGTAACATTATCAGCTCGCCGCTAACGACCTAGGTTATCATGTATATACCTCATATCGTCAATCCGGTATCCATTAAGGTTCGAGGAGTAAGGTATACCTATACATTGTTTTTTCTTTTGCGCCGGGAAATACTCTTTAGGCATACCGCGGGGGATCCCCTCCCCCGCGGTATGCCTAAAGAGTATTTCCCGGCGCAAGAGACTACCCAGCCGGGTATGTAAGACTCGCTGCGCCCGAAAGATGGTAAGGTTAAAGTCGCAGCTCTACCCATTAAAACCCGGCGAGAGCCACCATGGCCGCCTTTGGTAAGGTGCCCCGGATCTGTTGAGCAACAGGGCACCTCGACAGCTAGTCAGTCAGAAGGGCCCGACGCTGCCTCCACAGAGGGGTTGTCCCGCACCAACCAAACAAAGCAAACCCTCCCAACGTCGGGACAGTACAGTGGGGTGAGGTCGCCCTTGTCCCGCCTGCTCTTTTGTCCCCTCTTCAAAGAGCAGCTCCCACGGTTCAATTGGCTTCGCCCAAGGTGCTGGGTTCACCTTAGGCTACTGAGCTCCACCGCCACGAAAAGACTTGAACCATGGTGGGGAACGTATTCCTATACTAACATGGAGGTCATGTTTGTGTGTTTTGTGAGAAGGCAGAGAAAATTAATGGCCTGATTTAAAAAAAAAATACCTATATGCTAAGATAAGCTGTAAAAGTAATCGACTCTACAGCTAAGTGAATACGGGCGAAATTGCGGGAAACATCCGATCGGGATCGGTTATTTTGACGTTCATTGGGAGAGGCTTACATTCCAGTCTAGACAAAGTTGATGATAAAAAGCTATGACATTTCAGCAGTAACTTATCTGTTTGGTTTAACTTTTCACGCAAATTTGTAATCCAATATAATAATTTTTGGCCCGGTTACGACTCTTTCAACATTTTGAACAGTTTTATAACTCTTTCAAAATTTTTAACATTTTTACAACTCTTTCAACATTTATAACATTTTGAATCGCTGTATCTCAGAACGGTGGCTCTTAGGAAAAGTATATACATTTTTTATAGATCTGATCTCCATTTTTTGTTTGAGCAAATTTTGTGATAAAATTTACCATTTTGCTGAAAATCACGAAATAATCGTTTTTGTGACTATAGACCCCGAGTAAATTCTTTTCCATGTGTCGGATCGAGGAGGACGTTTTACATTTAATGTATGTTTAATGTATGATAGTATTTTAAACAATCCTACCAATTTTCAGCTGGGTGTGAATTATTTCAGGATGTCTAAATTGACCAGATTAAAACCGAAAACAAAAGGATATTTAAACGGTTATTATTCATACCTAGATATTATATTATGTATACTAATGCTGTCTTTATGATCTGTAATTTCAAACTTTGATCTCATTTTCTTCGCTAATGCTCTAATAAGTTTTATCTTATCAATTTAATTATATCAACACATGCATCATTCAGATACTAGTACATGAGGTTGCTGCGTGACAATAATTAAAAATATGACTACCGCCTTAGTGCCGTGGTTAGGCAATGCTCACGGTGGTTTTTTCGCGGGTTTGAATCCCAATGGTATCGAAGCCTTTTATGATAAATACTTTCAATTGTGTGCGTGAAATTTTGGGAATTTATTTTAGCTACACGTACTGTGTATCAATATAGCTAAAAAAATCTTAATTTTACGACATAGTCTAGAGATAGGATTCTAATCATTCGACGATGATGTCACCGTCGCCCGTAAATATGCCCACAATAAGTACTTCATTATCATCATCATCAGCCTCTATCCGTCCACTGCTGAACATAGGCCTCCCTCAATGAACGCCAAGATGGCCGATCCCTTGCCACTCGCATCCAACACGGATAAGTACCTACTTAATAATAATAAAAATTACAAAACAGGTGAAGTTTAGAAACGTCTTATTTTTTTTTAAACGACTTATACTAGGTAGTAGACCGAGTTCTGCTCTAACTTAATCTGTCATATTATATGTACATGGTGAGGCCAGGAGACTCAAACCTTTTTACGAAATTCTAGTTTTTACAATTATATTCATTTTTATTTGGCAAAACTTTTGTAAAATCCTAGAGGTACTTATAATAATCAAATATACTTATTATAATGAAACAATTTTTACTGATTTTATCGCGGTTTATTAGGATTTTTACAAGCCCGACGTTTTAGATACTTTACAGCAACCATGGTCACGGGAGGACTGAGGTGTCATACGTCCTAATGTTTACAAAGAACATTCGAAACTACCCTATGAAATTCGCGTAAACATTAGAAAACAATAAATCTACTTATAACAGTAAACATAATTAATATTTATTATTTGTAAATGTCATTGAAGTGGGCGTGGCTCTGTTATATATAAACGAGTTGCTTTCCCTTTATTCCGTGCACTGGCGGAGCGCCAGGATTTTTCTAGATATAAACTAATTCATTTCGACATCGTATGCTCTGATAATGTAACAACATCACGTGATCATCAACATCTATCCATCTATCTCAGCTGGTCTAGTCACACTGGTCGCATGTTCAAATCCCGCCAAGTGTATGATGACAGTGTAATTACTGGCACCGAGATTTAACATCTTATGTCTCAGGATAGGCAACACATAAATGACTTGCCTGGGCTCGTTCCAGGTATACTAGTTTATGTTCATGGGCGACGTCGACCACTTACCATCAGGTTCGCCAGTTTCCCTATCCAACTAACATTTAAAAAAAGATGGTTGTATGTCCGCACCCGGTCACAGATATGTCCTATTATGTATATGTATTTATATGAAACAAATATTTCCCGATAATTCTTAGGACCCGTAACACAAGTTCTCATGAATTTACATGGGTTTGGGCTGTCTATTTTAAATATATTTATTTCGTAGATAAATTTGCAACACTTAGGTATAACTACAAATCAAAATAATATAATAATATCTATCTATGGACGTTTTCACACCACGTCAATCTGGTCCCGTGGTAAATTCTCGAAGAACTTTACTTTAAGTTACGGGTACCAGACAACGGAAATATATTTAATACTTTTATACTATTTAAGACTTTTATTATATAATACACATATTTAATTCACATCCATGACCCAGGCACACAGAAAATATTTTTGTTCCCTGGCGGGACTCGAACCCGCAACCTACGGCTTGAGCACCAACGCGCTTACCACTGAGCCACAGAAGTCGTCAAAATAAGAAGATGAATATCAGCATGTATTACTAACACTTATTTATGCGTTTTTTTAAATAATAATAATAATATCTATGGACGCTTTACACGTCAATCAGGTCCCGTGGTAAGTTCTCGAAGAACTTGTGTTACAGGTACCAGACAACGGAAATATATTTAATAGTTTTATACTATACATATATTTAAGATTTTTATTATATAATACACATATTTAATACACATCCATGACCCAGGAACACAGAAAACTTTTTGTTCCCTGGCGGAATGTGCTTTTGAGATAACAAAATAATACAAAATTAAAATTCTAAGTGCGTTTTTAATTGAAAGAAAAAACGCACTTGACGCACACACTTCTATCGCGATAAAGACATTTAAGACCAGTCTCAAGAACACTTTAAATTATATCATTAATGCAGATCGTTGTAATGTGATATGCATTACTTGAGCAAAGTAATAGTGATGTACTGAATTAGATGAATAAGGATCAAAGTAAGAAGATCAAGTACCAAGTATTGTATTACTAGCTCTACTCAAAGTATGATTTTTATTTAGCATATTTGCCATAAAGGTTGTTTTAAGACGACTTGGTTGAGAATGCCATGCGGTATTTCTAAACCGATACGACTGGGCTCTTCAAGAAAAGAGCATATAATTATTTAGTAGGATGGTTCTTACGGCATTTCCTGCCTCGCACGACCACTATATCGAATCAGCTACCACCTGCGGTATTTCCGAACCGATACGACTTAGGGACCTTCAAGAAAAGACCATACTCATATTTAAAAGACCGACAACGCCGGTGCTGATAAAGCGGGTGTTTATTGAAGTCGCATATCACTTAACACCAGGTGAAACGACTCTGTTTGCCCCCTCTTCTATAAAAAAGGGTGACGTTCACCAGCTCGTTATAGTAGGTGTCAATGGATGTCGGTAGTGACACCTCCCACCAGGTGGACCGGCTGTCCGTTATTTACTTCTAATTCTATAGGAACGTATTTATTCTCTAAACTCGAAACTACACTCGATTTTAAGTCGCCTGCTGATACACTTGTAGAGCTTGCTTGTTAATAATTAAATAAATATGACCAAATATAACTACAGTAACTACTGCCATATCGCTACTGATATCATATGACAAATAAACACCTATTAATAGTGTACTAAACTAATAAAAACTCTAGAACATGTTTTTCAAGAGTTTTGTAATTACGGTATGTTTTTTGTTATGAATATTTTTAATTTTAATGTAATAATAAATTAAGTGTTACGCTTATTGCATTATTAGTCATGGTTTTAAGTAATTTGCCAGTTCGTCTAATCTGTTACAAACACTTTTTCTAATATGAAGATGTGTATTAATTCCCACAATGTGTTTGTTGTTTTTTTAATTATATTAAAAATGAAACTCCCACTATTATATGTCGTAGAAAAAATAATACGCAAAATTACTCAAGTGCGAGAGACGTATAAAAACAAAGACAGTTATTTTTAAATTGTTGTTACATTACAATGTATGATAATAACAAACTACGAACTTCGATAATTAACATAATTAAAAGGGTGATAACTCGAGGGAAAGTTGTACGACTGATATATGTAACGTCACAATTAAATGATATCAAAAAAGACGAATGAGTCGCCAAGAATTGATGACCTGAAATGAACACCAAGACGACTGAATCTGTCTTTCTCTATTCAAGAGCCTTACTCTTGTCGGTGGAGCAGTCATTCCATACTCCATAACTAGGGCGCTTAGAACGGTGGTTGCCCCACTTGCCTTCCCCTTCGCAGTACAATTTGACTAGTCAGTACTCTAGTCAGTACTGATACCGCTGCCCGGTATTACGAGGGGGGGGGGGTGTATAGTAGCGGCGCTTGCTCGCGACGTCACAAGATCGTCATAGCACTTATATAGTATTTTATAGGTTAGCCCATCGCACTGGACTACCCACTACATCCCGTTACTCTTGGCCGTCCCACTGTCCGTCAACTGTGGATCCTGTAGATAGCCTGCAGCTTACTTCTACGTACAAAGCAATAATTGTATGTCCACGTACGAGGACTTTGGAAATAAAATATTAATAAATCTCTCCAAGCAATTAAACATTATATTATTGTACAAGCCTTTTGTAACGAATCGGTTTTGTTTAGTTATTAGCTAAAAATCGAACTGGCGACAACGACGCGTGGAATCGACTCCAATAACCAGCAAGTGAACAGTTTTTAAGTTTAAAATGTCTATGGAAATAAATAAAATTAATCCTTTCTTTTTGAAGTCGGTCAAAGTAGGCTATGTCACCCACCCCACCAAGGTTCAAGCCTAGTCATAGCGGTGGGGCTCAGTAGCTTAAGGTGAACCCAGCACCTTAGACAAATCTAATTGAGCCGAGGGAGCTGCTCTTTCTACCTCCTTATAAGAAGAGGGGACAAAAGAGCAGGAGAACAAGGGGTGAGGATGGGAACCTTACCCCATTGTACTGTCCCGACGTTGGGAGGGGTTGTTCTGTGGCGTGGGGCGACCCCTCTGTGGAGGTGGTGTCGGTCCCTTGAGGCACTGACTAGCCGTCGAGGTGCCCTGTTTGCTCATTAGATCCGGGGCACCTCACCAAAGGCGATATTGGTGACACTTGCCGGGTTTTAGTGGGTTGAGCTGCGTCCACCTCACCATCTTTCGGGCGCAGCGAGTCCCACAGACCCGCCTGGGGAGTCTCCTCCTCCCCAGCGGGATAACTCAGAGCATTTCCCGGCGTAAAAGAAAAAAAAGGTTATGTCACCCAAGCCATTTCCCATAATCGAATATAGTTAGGCGACATTATCAGCTACCTTCGTAAATACAAGCATACATACATAGATTCAAAATCATAACCTTTTTCACTTTTCCGTAATTGGAAAGAAAATAATTTTTCAAAGTATCCAAAGTGACAATTATTCGTAACCAACTAAGAACTAACTTACATAGGAAACCTAATCAGTCGTGATAATGTCATGAACCGATTATTACAACGTCATATGATAACGTACAGATTTGTATCAACTATGCGCTTTTGATCACATAATTAGGTACACATTTTTGATTTGAGGGTTTGATATTATAAGATCGACTGTAGTATGAAATATGAATACTTAATTAATGGCCGAATATATGTATATAAAATAGTACAGGAATATAATCATCTTAAATTAGCGTTATTATATAAACGACGTATACAAAATACCATTCATAAAAAATAGAACTTTTTAATTTAGTACAGCCAACATGCGGCCCGGACTTGGTGGGATTTAAACCTGTGACCATAGCGTGTATACAACCACAGAACAGTAAAAGAGGCTGGAAAGGCTGAGTGGGCATAGCGCGCGAGCCGTGAATGTGCCCCTGAAACATATATCTGTCAAAGTGCATACAAACTCACTTCAATTTTGCCCAATTTTCGTGACGCGCACCGGTAATACGTATATTTTTTTTAAATGCCAAATTGTGCTATAATTTCATGTCTCAAGAATAGCAAAAACTATACCTTGAGTAAAGACGAGATTTTCTTTCATCTGTAAGTCACAAACACAGATATTTTAGTGAAATTTAATACATAAACGCAAAATAATCTTGATACGTAAATAGTGCTTACATGAGCAACATAATTAACTTATCGATATCGATAACTTTTGCTGTTGAAATAAAACTGAACTGTGACACATTTTTTTATGTTAGTTGGATAGGCAAACTGGCAGACGTGCCACCTGATGGTAAGTGATCGACGTCGCCCATGAACACGTGTTGCCTATCCTGAGACATAAGATGTTAAGTCTCGGTGCCAGTAATTACACTGCCTGTCCTGCCTTTCTCTCCGAAACACAGCAAAGCTGTTTCACGGGAGAAACAAGCGTAAAGGCGCGGAAGGAGTTATTCAGACTCAAATGGATAAATAAATTAAATTTAAAAAAGAAGCTGTAATAGCAAAAACTATGCGAGATCTTATTGTTTATCCATTGTTTCCTGACATTCATTTTTATCAAATGGCATTTTGACAATGGCAATTTGTATCCCATTGGCAACTATGTCATTGATTTAACCAAATGTGTATCACATCAATATCCGATTACACTTTTTGTTAAAAACTTCAATTGCAAAAACGAATAAGCGACAATTATTAAATAAATACATTCTATTTCAAGGACAATAAAAAGTCATTTTATTTGGTTAAATCAATGTCATGGTTGCCCGTGGGCTACTTCCATTCCCAATGGTGAAAATCAAACTAACAAAACACCGTACACCGGTAACCAAACATTTTGTACTGTATAATATTTTTCCTTTTTAAATTTAATTGATATATCTGCCCCGATAGCCCAGTTAGGAATAATCCTGCCTCTAAGCTGAAAGTCGTGCCTTCGATCCCCACCAATCACAAATCTTTGTAAATTTTATTTTTAAACATTTGTGTTGAGTCTTGTATGTATTATACATAAGCACGGAGAACGGATGGCCGATGGGCCAATAAGGTTCAAGAGTGGAGGCCGCGTTTAGGAAGACGAAGTGTTAGTCGGCCATTAACCAGGTGGGAAGATGAACTCAGTGCAGTGGCTGGTCCGTGTTGGATGAGAGTGTCAAGGAATCGGTCGTTTTTGGCGTTCATTGCAGGAGGCTTATGTTCAGCAGTGGACGGATAAAGGCTGATGATGTATGTATTTACAAAAAAATGTATTAGGAAGGAAGGAATATAATAATATACAGCCAGGTCATATGCTCAGATCAAGTAAAAAAAGGTAGATAGCGCACTTGGAACAAGAAAGTGAAGCCACTTTTTAAGTATGTGTGAGTGAATGAAGGGTTACCATTTTTTTTAAATATCCCTTAAAATTGCATATCAATAAAAATAGGTAATAAATGAATGCGACAGTGAATATTAAAAAAAAAAACAATAATATTACGAATATGTAGGAGGTATGTAGGATCACTTTATAAACTGTCTCAATTGATATCTTGTTGAGACAATTGTTTTATTTATCTATTTATTCCCATGAATGTAGTGTAGGTGTGTATTTACACATAGGTGATATTAAAAAAATTAAACAAGTTCTATACATTTTACCATAACATGGTGTGTGAAAATAAAACTTTACATAAATAAACAAATAATATAAATTAACAGTAAAAAATAGTTACAATTAAAATATAAACTTGATAAATACAACATGTCATTAAAATCATTGTCAGAGAATATCAGTTTCAAAATAATTGATTAAAATGGTAATTAGAAAATCACATTTTATCAATACACAATTTAAATTAAATACATAATATGTCGTTTTCCATATAAAAAAAACATTTAACTTATAAAACATTTCTCTGCAAGCCACGCTGTTACATTTTTTTAAATTTATTAAATGGTAAATTTTTAAATTTATAAATAATTAAATAGTCCCGTTGTGGGTGGGTGAGTCCCAAAAAAATACAACATAGGTTATACGAGGTCATTTCGATTCAGTCATAAAGCGATCAAATAATAAAATAATAATTATGTCACCTCTGTACTTAATTATTTTGCTATGGCTTTGCCTGCAATTGACTTACCCACTATTGGGCTATTAGAAATACTAACTTCTGGCAACACTCTCCCGATACGTCATTTCCAGGCAATAATATTATTTATGTTGATTAACCTCAAAATGGTGTTAAAATATCTTAAAAGAATATAGTCTTGTGTTTATTTATGTGTGAAACGATATTTCTTCAGACTCTTTGGTCACTTTTGTATTGTTTTTACACCATAAAATTACACAAAACTGTATTTTTTGACAAATATGATAACTATAAAAATATAAGATACTACTACTCACACATACAAAAATGAGCTTAGTTTTGGTGCACGTGTGTGCGTGATCGCGTGTATTAACATGAAAGGAGCTGAGTTTTGTGGCTTCAGTATTAGCAAAGGCCGTGCGTCATCTACCTTTTTCTACTTCATCTGAGGTCATATGCTTAAAGCCTCGGTCAGACGGTGCGATGATAAATGTCCAAATACAAACGTATAATTATTGTAGATTTTTATCTATAAAAACAAATCTAGTAGCTTGACTTAAAATAAAAATATTGTTTATAATACTTATTCGTTATTTTATTGACAACAAACATTTTCATCACAGATACATTAATTTATTACTTGTATATAAAATTAAGACTAAATATTAATTCCTTATAATTATAATTTTCATGAGGTAAGTGTAGACCTCTCAATCCCTGAGACGCGTAAGCTGCGTAGATTCCGTAATATAAAATTTTAATATATTATTTCTTCTACGGAAAATGAGTGCCATGTGTCTAAGTGGTAATTACAGTAAAATTCTATGTATTTTGTGCACAAAAAAATTATCGACAATTTAGTGAATTCTACCACATCCCTACTGAATTGCCAATGTAAAACTTATTTATTTGATTGAATTATGCATAACTTATTAGTTCGTGGATAAATAATTATTTGGGACCAATATTTTCCAATGTTTTTATATTGCACACAACGAATTAGAAAAGGTATGGAATACGAACTGCGCTAAAAAACGGTTCCTCGCAAACTACCATCAAGTGGGCGGGGCCAAAAAAGTACAATCAATTTGTCTCTCAGTCTACTGCGCGTACTGTGACAGTCTAGACGACCGTTGCGTTGACGAAAAAATCGTTTCCCAGAGACAAAAATGAGCTCCTGTGTTGTAAAATGGTGTAAGAGACGAAAAGAAGGAAGTAAAAAGCAAACTGGGATAACTTATCACAGGAAAGTTAATAATTTCGTATTTTATTCACGCTTAAACAACCTCCATATAAATTTTTGTGGTCAGTATTATGCAATCAGCAGGCAGCCGATTTTATATACTGAAATGTTATATTAAATTTTACATTGAGTACCGAGTTTTTATATTTATATTTTTATTCCTTATTTATGTTTTTATCTATTATTTACTTTTAGTTTCCCCATAAACGAGATTCGGCGTTTACAATGGATTGCAGCAGTCCGCTTAGAAAGAAGACAAGATGACTGGTTACCGACTAACGCCAGTAGAGTGTCTTGTATACATTTTGGAGGTTCTTCTCAGTACTCATGGAACAGGTGGTACATTTAATTGACGTTCAAAAAGATACTTTAATGGTTCTATTTTGAAAAAAAAATGTTAATTTCTTACTAAAGAGAAATACAACTATTTTGACTTGTGATTTTTATTTTATGCCCCATTCCCATTTTTCAAACATTATTGACATTTTAATAATAAAAAACAAGGTTACAACAGACTGTCAACTACTCTAAGGCTTAAAAATATACGAAATATGGACAGATTCTGTATAGTGAGTAAATAATGACTTACTCTCAATTTGATAATAATTATTGGTTAAAAACAGTCATTTTATTACTCTTCATATTCAGACAAAATAAATGTAGGTTTCCACATTAATTCATATAATCAATTACTTTATAATAAAATTAACAAATGTCAGACTAATGCATAATATCATCCTTCCACTTCTCAACTGACATTGTCATTGTACATGTCGCGTAATAGTCCATCACGTTCGCACTCACTTTCTTTGATATTTCAGTTTCATTCTATCACTATCCTCCTAAATTAGATTGCGCCTTATATGGATAGGTGGACGAATTCATGTGCACATATTAAATTTAGCAGAGTATTTTGTATTGCGCGTGTGCAAATCGTGTTAGTTTTTTCGTGTTAGTTAGTTAGTTAGTTCGTGTTAGTTAGTTAATTAATTATCAGTTTAGTAGTGTGAGTTTGGAACCACATTTTTCCGAGCTTTGTAAGAGAGTTATGTTTCCATACCTTTCCTAATTCGTTGATTGCACAACTATTGTTTGAAATAACTCGTCATAAATGCGGTTAAATTTTAGTACTGATAACCAACCTTGCACGAAATAATGCAAAAGTTGTTATGTGTGACAACTCAAACGTAGTGATAGACTTTCACACATCAGCATATTGACACAGTATGTGGTAGAAACTACCCTTATTTTTTTTCTTTTACGCCGGGAAATGCTCTGAGGCATCCCGCCTGGGGAGTGGGTCTCCCCAGGCGGGTATGTGGGACTCGCTGCGCCCGAAAGATGGTAAATGGACGCAGCTCTACCCACTAAAACCCGGCGAGTGCCACTAATGCCGCCTTGGTGAGGTGCCCCGGATCTTTTAAGCTAACAGGGCACCTCGACGGCTAGTCAGTCCCGCAAGGGACCGACGCCACCTCCACAGAGGGGTTGCCCCGCACCACAGAACAACCCCTCCCAACGTCGGGACAGTACAATGGGGTGAGGTTCCCATCCTCACCCCTTGCCCCTTGCTCTTTTGTCCCCTCTTATAAGAGGGGTACAAAGAGCCCCATCGGCTCAATTAGCTTCGCCCAAGGTGCTGGGCTCACCTTAGGCTACTGAGCCCCACCGCCATGACAAGGCTTGAACCGTGGTGGGGGTAGAAACTACCCTAGCACATTAATATAAGGTAAATTTTTGAAATAACCTTTTTGCTTAGTGTTTGTAACCAATAACAACGACTTTTTTTATGTAGTGAAAATACGAAGTATTTATTGATATGTGTACGACTGGCAACAGCGGTTTTCATACAATTGTGACTTATTCGCCCTTCTACGTCTTTTTAAACGACTTCGAAAAGGAGGAGGTTATATGTTCGTGTGTATATATATATATATTTTAATGTATGTTCACCGATTTCTCCGTCAATTGTAGACCGATTTTCAAAATTCTTTTTTATTCAAAAGAGTGCACTTCCGAGGTGGTCCCATGATAAGGAAACCAGGATCTGACGATGGCATCCCAGAGAAATCGAGGGGAACTTTCGAAAATCGTAGTAGTAACTAGTGCGTTTAATATTTTTTTAATTAAGTATTTTAAAGCACTACAATTTCATAAAGGTCTAGAGTTGCTCTGATGATGGAGCTGAAAGACAGTCGAGGGAACTCCTCAACGATTTACAGCAGTAACCTTGTGTTTGGGTTCGATTAATTTGTATTGATGAGCACTTTACACCTAGATAAATTGTTACTATCATTAGGGGTCTGATGATGAAGACGAAGGACAGTTAAAGGAACTTTCCAGCGGTTTACAGTAGCTACCTTGTGTTTGGACTTAATACATTTATATTGACGAGAACTTTGCACCCATATGGGTTATAAGTGTCATTACAGGTCTGATGATGAAGACCATAGACAGTCGACGGAACTCCTCAACAGTTTACAGTAGCTACCTTGTGTGTAGACACAATTCATTTATGTTGACCAGAACTTTGCACCCATATGGGTATAAGTCTCATTAAAGGTCTGATGATGGAGTATAGATAGTGGAAATACATTTAACAGTTATATCCATATTTCAGACAAATAAAATCGGTTATCGAATTTCGGAATCACTAAAAATTAAGAAATAAAAATTTTTTAAACAAAAATTGAAACGACTTCAAGAAGTAAAAAATAAACTAAAAAGTAATAAAATAATTGCGTTTCCTTAATTTTTGTACCTAGAACTTATAATCAACTTGTTATTTTACTAATTACAATCTTTGCGTTTACCATGTCATTGTTGTTACTTTTGGAGTCGGTGTCAGCTAAGTTAAATAGACCGTACAGCACTAAAACCGTCGTCAGTCACCTACCTACCTGTCTTCGCTGACACCGGCTCCAATAGTAACAACAATGACGTGGTAAACGCAAAGATTGTAGTTTGTAAAATAACAACTTGATTATAAATTAAGCACAAAAATTAAGGAAACGCAATTATTTTATTACTTTTTAGTTTATTTTTTACTTTTTGAAGTCGTTTCAATTTTTGTTTAAACATTTTTACTGTTCTGTGTATAAAACAGTCACTTTTTATTATCACCGAATTATAGCGACTGTCTTTCTATAGTGTAATTATTCTAAGAGAAATACCAATTTCAATTAGTTACATAAAATTAGAGTGAAGATAATGGTTTTTGACCTACCAGCTCGAATCTAATAGTGTAATTCACCCCCAGGCAAGCTGAAGGGCTGGACGAGTCCCAAGGACGTGATCCTGAAGGTGGCGGGCATCCTGACGGTGAAGGGCGGTACCGGTGCCATCGTGGAGTACCACGGGCCCGGCGTCGACTCCATCTCGTGCACAGGCATGGCCACCATCTGCAACATGGGCGCTGAGATCGGTGCTACGACTAGTGTGAGTATCTATCGTGGAAAAGATCTTCTTCTTCTTAAAATAATATAAAATGGAGACAAATTGGTTTTTTGACGCAAAAAGAGGGCTTTTAGCACTCATTTCGTTCAACTCGGAGGAGTTCGTCATTCTTTGTAAGAGATAGTGCCATGGTGTAGCCGAATTTGGGGCGGCACGACCGGGGTGGTACCTCTCGCTCACATAACACCGGCGTAAAGTGTCAGCTATGCTGTCGCGTTTCGTGCGGTTTGTGAGTTTCCCGTTGCCCATTGGGGGGATAGGGTAAAGGAGGGCAACGCATCTGCATAACTTTTGGTTGTGCGGATGACTATAAGCGTCGGTAGCTACCACAGGCTGAGCTCGGACTGCTCGTTTGTTTCCTTATACCATTAAAAATGTATGTCTGTCTGTACCATTGTAAATTTTAAATGGATAAACCTATTTTGAGGTTCGCTAACGACGGTACTTAGACATACTTTGTCCCAATCAGTTCAGCCACTTCAAGGTCATAAGCACTTGTTTTGCGTTGGGTTTTTAAGTAAAAGCTTTTAGTTACATAGTATTATTATATGTTAATAAAATGACAACTTCTCAGTCATCTGATAGTAAAGTTTTGAGTTTGCCACTAACCCAGATACCCAGGTTCCGATACGAAAAAAGCATGGAGAATGTGTAACTTTAAAATATTGAATATTGATCATTAAATATATTTCAGGTGTTCCCCTACAACTCTCGCATGGAGGCCTACTTGAAATCTACCGGACGCCATGAGATCGCCGCCACTGCGAACTCTTATAAGAACCTTCTCACCCCCGACCCGAAGGCGCCCTACGACCAGGTCATCGAGATCGACCTGTCCACCCTGGAGCCCCACGTCAACGGACCCTTCACACCTGACCTGGCCAACCCTATCTCCAAACTTGGAGACAATGCTAAGAAGAATGGCTGGCCGGTGGACATCCGAGTGGGACTTATCGGATCTTGCACCAACTCATCGTACGAAGACATGGGCAGATGCGCCAGTATTGTCAAGGAGGTAACGTTTTATCCAAATATTTTCTAAAGTCCCGTTCCTCAAAATCAGAAAGGAATATAGGATCCCTAAAGGGTCACTCTGCTATCTGTCTCTGTCTGTCAATCCAAAAACTATAAGCTAACTTCTTACCGAAAAAGAGAGGCCGGTAAAATCCTCCCCTCTTTTAGTCCATTACCGTATCTTATGTGTGTATAAGACTCAAGTTATTTACACAGCTTTTACATGAATGTAGTAAAAATATAAATATCTCATTGTTTACTCAAATTATTTGTGTTCTGATGTGATGATAACAATAATGCAATTTCAACGTCAACCATCATTCATATTTTAAATACAAGTTCTGAATAAATTCAATATCGAACTATTTAATATTTTTTATTACTTATGGTAACTTATAACTTATTCATATTATCCCCATAACCTTACATTTACCTCCTCTTTCATATTAAGACTGCCATATAAAATAACGAAGGAATCGCTTTTGTATATTTGTCTAATTATTTTATCATCGTTACCAACCTGCAGCAGAATTCCACCACCGCAATTCGCGTAAAAATTCCAAATTTCAACCACAACATCTCGATGTCCGGAAATCCACAACACCTCTATTTTTACGCCATTTCCTGTCTCGCACGACAAATATATGGTACCGGCTGCCACCTACGGTATTTCCGAACCGATACGACTTTGGGACCTTTAAGGAAAGAGCATACGCATATTTGAAGGGCCGGCAACGCACCTGCTAATCCTCAGGTGTCTGTGAATGTCGCTTATCATTTACCATCAGGTGAACCGACAGTCCGTTTGCCCCCTCTTCTATAAAAAAACCAACCTTTTTCCGTTCCTACTAAACTATGACCACCCTCCTCTAAGACAAACACACCTTCCTCGCCTGATTTCGAGGAGACCCGTGCTAATATGACACATGAGAGTTGCGTGTGATGATCATCATTTGTGATAACTAATAGTTGTATTGCAGGCACTCAGCCACGGTATCAAGTCTAAGATCCCGTTCAACGTTACCCCCGGGTCCGAGCAGGTGCGCGCCACCATCGAGAGAGACGGCATCGCCAAGACGCTCAGGGACTTCGGAGGCACTGTGAGTATGGTTGACATAACAGACGACGAGCTAATGCTCAACGTAAATATAAAGCTGGAGACCCGGTCGAATAAGTAATACTTTAAATAGGCGATAGGCTAGTCAACGTCGAAGAAACCGGCAGATCACATTGAATTCTTTCTAAAAAGTAAGATGAGAAAATGTAAATGAGTTGATGGTAAGTCAAAGTCGCCCAGCACTAGATATTGTGCTCAGTTCTTGTGATCCCTTCGCTTCCCATTTTATCCAGGATGGTTGTTCTGGGTGGATCATGGAAGTAATACCACCAGCCCTCTTTATATTGTGTATATGATAGAATCGGGTTTCCCTTTTTGATTGGTTCTAAAAAGGATTCTTTAATATAGATCTAAGTAAATAATCGTTTAAACAAACCACTTTTCTGTAAAACTCATATTGACCCCACTAGATAGTGACACTATTAATAAATGCACCCTATATCTTGATTATAGGGCCTTCAATTGTCAATCTGGGCTGAGCACCTAAGAAATAGGCTAACCAAATGACGCTTTGATACGATACGTCTTTAATACCCTTTAATAACACTCAATGACTCTCATATATTTATTTGGCCAATCACACAGGTACTAGCAAACGCGTGCGGCCCCTGCATCGGCCAGTGGGACCGTAAGGATGTGAAGAAGGGCGAGAAGAACACCATCGTGACGTCGTACAACCGCAACTTCACCGGCCGCAACGACGCCAACCCCGCCACGCACTGCTTCGTCACCAGCCCCGAGCTCGTCACCGCGCTGTCGCTCGCAGGTGAGCCCAGGGAGAGTAAAAGACCTTCCATTGTCATCAGACTGTACCCAAAAACAAACCGTAAAGACTTTCAAAATCGTACTTAAGTTAGCGAGAAATCTGAAAGACCTGTCATCATGTTTACCAGCAAATCGTACTCAAGCTAACGCCAGGGGAGAGAAAGACTGAAGAGCCTCAAAACCTTGACCCTCAACCTAGTGAGGCCAGGGAAAAGAATAAAAATCATTCCACCATCATTTTCAACAAATTGTACCCAAGCTAGTAAGACCGGGGATGAGGCTGAAAGACATTTAAAACTGTAAAGGCCACGAGAGAGACCAAAAGTCCTGGCTAGGCTGGTCAGATTGGGTAATTTACTCAAGAACATGCCATCCTTATCCTTGTCAGCAGACCATACCCAGGCCCATGAGACCGGGAAAGAGGCTAAAAACCCTTCCAGTGTCCAGTCCAGTGATAATTTAAAAATTGTTCTTTTAAATTATCACTGGACCTTGTCTTCATCTTTTGCACACATTGTCTTTTTTTATGTAAGTTGGATAGGCAAACTGGCAAACGTGCCACCTGATGGTAAGTGGTCGACGTCGCCCATGAACATAAACTAGTTTACCTGGAACGAGCCCAGGCAACTCATCTATGTGTTGCCTATCCTGAGACATAAGATGATAACATAAGATGTCTGATTATAACATTAGAAATATTTGAGAGTTTGTGAAGATTTACAACCCCCATTAGATCTACTCACAAGTAAACTAGAGCACAACACTCCTCGACTCTTCTCGAGGATATATTACTTATGATGTTATCTTCCCAGGTCGTCTGGACTTTAACCCACTGACGGACGAGTTGACCGGCTCCGACGGCAAGAAGTTCAAGTTGTCCGACCCGTTTGCCGACGAGCTGCCCACCAAGGGCTTCGACCCCGGTCAGGACACCTACGAGCACCCGCCCGCCGACGGCAGCAGTGAGTTGATGAATATCCTAATTTAGTTAGCCTACCTGGAACCCTTCACACTTGGCCTATCTTTTCAAATCCGAGCAGCAGATACAACATTAGTGCAAAAACTTTATAAATGACTAGCTGTTGCCCGCAGCTTCGCCCGCGTTAACTTACTCAACTTAATTACTGTTAGTCACAGCGTGATGTTATATAGCCTCCTCGATAAATGGGCTATCTAACACTGAAATAATTTTTCAAATCGGACCAGTAGTTCCTGAGATTAGCGCGTTCAAACAAACAAACAAACTCTTCAGCTTTATAATATTAGTATAGATAATGATCATGTTTCCACAGAGGTGAAGGTGGATGTGGCTCCCACATCCGACCGTCTCCAACTGCTGGAGCCGTTCGACAAATGGGATGGCAAGGACCTGAGCGAGATGACGATCCTCATCAAGGTGAAGGGAAAGTGCACCACCGACCACATCTCCGCCGCCGGGCCCTGGCTCAAGTACCGCGGGCACCTCGACAACATCTCCAACAACATGTTCATCACGTATGTACCTTTCGTTGGTCAAAATTGGTACCTACCCTGCTCTGTTACAGCTGAACTTGTATACAAGATTTTAAATAACCTGCTTTTTACTATTCAAACTATTTAAAACGGGTCATATACCATGTTTTTCACTTTTGATTTGTGAAACTATATTTCGGCATAAAACATGTAAAATATCCCGTTTCTATTTATAGCTATTTGCCACATTTTACAACACTTATTGAGTAGTTTAGTAATTAAACAAAGAAAGCTATCAATGTCACTTTCGTCAATTTTATCATCGGACTTTAATTATTTTATGCTGAAGTAGATAAAATTATTATTCAAGAAATTTGTGAATTTCATTTCACAACATTTTAAAACAACAAGTGTGAAACATGAGAATATCTAGACCAAACTAAGTGACCTGATTATTGTTTTGATACATTTTGAATAACTTATTAACAATCAAACAAAATTGAATATTGACTGGCCTGTTGGTCTAGTGGTTAGTGACCCTGACTGCTAAACCAGAAGGTCGTGGGTTCGATTCCCACCCAGGACAATTTTTTGTGTGATGAGCATGATCATTTGTTGTCTGGTGTAATTTATCTATAATATGTACGTATTTAGAAATATATAAGTATTTATCAGTCTGGTTACCATAAGAACAGGCTCTGCCTAGTTTGGGATCAGATGGCCGTGTGTAAGTTGTCTCAACATATTAAAAAAAAATATATACTTCATAGAATCAGGCTTTCTTTAAAATTAAACATTTTGCATATACACATTGAACCAATTTACCATACCATAAAACATTTCCTTCGCAGCGCAACGAATGCCGAGAACGGCGAGCTGAACAAGGTGCGCAACCAGGTGAGCGGCGAGTGGGGGGCGGTGCCCGCCACCGCGCGCGCGTACAAGGCCGCCGGCGTGCGCTGGTGCGTCGTCGGCGACGAGAACTACGGCGAGGGCTCCTCCCGCGAGCACGCCGCGCTCGAGCCGCGCCACCTGGGCGGCCGCGCCATCATCGTCAAGTCCTTCGCGCGGTGAGTCCACTTGGTTACGTTGAAATGAGTAGAGGGTTTGAAGCGTGTGTAGAGAACATGAAACATGAGTAGTATGCTTCAACATGAGTTGTGTACACAAACATGAGTAGAGTGCCGTAAAATTAATATTAAACATGCTTCAATGTTTGAAAAATGGTAGCGTACATTTCATGAGTCAATAGATAATTTAGTTACTTTTTAACGTTTTTATTTAAATTCTATGTAAGACTATTGCAAAAGGGTTTTTTGCAAACTGTGATTTTTAAATGATATGTGACAGATATTCCTTTCTTTTTCTTTTTTGAATTGCATAATACTTTAACATAAGTGGTATAGAACTTTTCATAAAAATCGTACTTGATTATTGTGAGTAGTGGTTGTTACTAAAATGTCTATTTATTTCAGTATTCACGAGACTAACTTGAAGAAACAAGGGCTACTGCCCCTGACCTTCGCGAACCCAGCCGACTACGACAAGATCCAGCCCACAGACAAGATTTCGCTTCTTGGCCTTAAAGACCTTGCACCTGGCAAGGTAATTAATTTTATTTCTTACATCCATCAAGCATATAACCGGAATAGAGCGGTAATGTTATTTGTTTTTTAAGAAAACAAATACCGCCATTGTGCTACGACGGTTCTGCGCTCTGATTGGCCGACTGTTGCTATTGATGGGTGATTGGTCAATGGGACATACATACAGATTGAATAATAATATTGAAAATACAGAAACATTGGTTGAATTGTTATTACGTCAGTGACAAATCATTGACCAGTTTCAGAATTTTATGGCTCACATGACTACTCTATCTGGTTATATGCTCGATGGTTACATCTCCATTAAAAGTATTTATTATATTGTACTAATCTATAAAACGTATTATATACATCCCTAAATGTGTGGTATATTTTATTCTAGATCAACTAGTACGACTTTAATTTTACAATCACAAGGGTTTTTATCAAGGCAATGAAGGTATTGCTGTTGTTTAACTTACATATTTATTGTCAGCATTCAAAAAGTTTCCAATGTTTCAACTGACGCAATTACGGCTATCACTTGAATAGACATAAAAAATAAATAAAAGTGATATATTTGTATTACAGCAAGTCGACTGTGAACTGAAACACAAAGATGGCAGCACCGAGCGCATCAAGCTCAACCACTCCCTGAACGAGCAGCAGATCTCCTGGTTCCGGGCTGGCTCAGCTCTCAACAGGATGAAGGAAATAGCAGCTGGGAAGTAAACGACGTGCCTCATACACCTGCATCGGGGAAATGTTCACGAGCCAGTATTTGTACTTACAGTAACATTACAGTATTGAGATGATTGGTGCAGGGCCTCACTTAGAATAGTGCATTTTAATAGCGAACCTTTCGGACAATACGTAGTGCCAGCGGTAATGAATCTTTTAATTAGATTAGTACAAAAAATTAGTTAATAAGTAAAATTCTTTCGATGTTATATATCCATATTTTTAATTAATTTCTTTTATGTACATAATGTATAAAATAAAATTTCGCCCATAATTTTTTGTGGTATTTTTACTTACTGTCCTTTTAACTATAAAACTATAAGTGCTGTCAAATTGTGTTCTCTACCCTAAGGTTATCTTTTTTTTATGTTAGTTGGATAGGCAAACTGGCAAACGTGATACCTGATGGTAAGTGGTCGACGTCGCCCATGAACATAAACTAGTTTACCTGGAACGAGCCCAGGCAACTCGTTTATGTGTTGCCTATCCTGAGATATGTTGTCTCGGTGCCAGTAATTACACCGCCTGTCTTGCCCTTCTCTCCGAAACACAGCAAAGCTGTTTCACGGGAGAAACAAGCGAGATGGTGGTACCCATGCAGCCGGGAGCGCGGCACAGCGCTTCCCTCCCACCGGTAAAATATATCTGGGAAATATCGCTTCCTTAGCGATAAGACCGCTTTTGTACATAATATTATTTTGTACGTTTTTATATTTAAGATGTAATTGTTGTTTATATGCACAATAAAGTATATTTCTTCTTCTAGTCGCGCTTCGACCAAGTATTACTTAAGAAACTGGCTCTCATGATAGTAGAGTGTATTTGTTCTTTTATCTTTATCTACAAAATTTTTAATAAGATCAAGAAATGCGCCCCATACTCTGCCACAATCATCCTTAACCTCGCATTTTCTCCGTCAAAAACTGCTACTTAATTCCACATCACACTAACATTTGTCTAGCGTATGCACAGCGCGTTTTTTCGGCAGTAAATTTTGTCTTGTGGTCTATAAATCCTAAAGCTGTCATGGTACCCAGCAATGTAGGGAAGAATGGGGTAATGGGGGTATTTAGGCGAGAACTCCAATAAAATTGTAATTGAAAACTGAATATTTATTGCAAACGCCTTAGCACATAATTTATAATGCTACGGCCGCCCCTGCATGAACTATCGTGCAATAATCCAAGATGGCCGAAATCATTTTCAAACGACAACTATGGACGACGAGTTTCTTTACATGTGTGCTAACAATTTGGCAACACCCGTTTTTTTTATTAACATTTTTTGGATCCCGTATACAATATAGTACAATTTCATCGCTCCCGCATGCGTCTAAACTGATCGAAAACAACGGCCAAAATGAACAACGCTAGTCTGACCACGAAGCGCGATATGTTGGCGCGCTAACTCTTTGATGTAGGTATACCGCCACCCGCGTGATATCGCACACGCAGCCCGAATGTTCGCGACGATAGCCATCAGCCGATAATAGTCGGTCACATTTGCAAGGATCGTGTCATTGCGCGAAGATTTATGACGATACACGCAGGTGCGGCCGTAGCATTAGACACCATTTTCAGTCACTTATGCTAGGTATATTATAAGCTAGGTGCAGCGGCTAACCCTAGGCTACGGAGCCCCACCGCCACGTCAAGGCCTGAACCATGGTGGGGTACGCACATCTACCTACAGCTTCATATCATATACCTTGTCTACAATAATGTGTGCGACCGGTAAGGATGAATAACAGTCAGAATACATATACCTTAAGGCTTCAACTATGCAATTGCAGGCTTTGATAAGAAAATTACTGATGCAGATTTGGACTTATTTAATACAACTACTATTAAGCATGTTAAGCGCCTGCCCCAAGGTTCAAACCTTGGGTGAAGGGAATTGGGCCAAGGGGGCTCTTTGTACCCCTCTTATAAGAAAAGGGGACAAAAGAGCAAGGGGCGAGGATGGGAAGCTCACCTCATTGTACTGTCGCGACGTTGGGAGGGGATATTCTGTGGTGCGGGACAACCCCTTTGTGGAGGTGGCGTCGGTCCCTTGCGGGACTGACTAGCCGTCGAGGTGCTCTATTTGTTTACTTAATCCGGGGCACCTCACCAAAGGCGGCATTGGTGGCACTCGCTGGGTTTTAGTGGGTAGAGCTGCGTCCACTTACCAGCTGTCGGGCGCAGCGAATCCCACATACCCGCGTGGAGAGACCCACTCCCCCGCGGGATGCCTCAGAGCATTAAATATGGGCAGACAATATAATACAGGTGGCAGGGAAAGAATGGATGTCACCACAGACAGAAGTAGATGCTAAAGGTGGAGGAGGAAGCTTTTACCCAAAAAAGCAGTGTAATTAAAAAACAGCAGAACGCTTGCCTTCAAGTGGGGCAACCACTGTTCTAAGCACCCTAATTATGGAGTATGGAAGACTGCTCCACCAACAAGAGATGCTCTTAAATAGAGAGAGAATTAAAAAACAAAAATACTGGAAAAACCTAATTAGAAACGAAATGTATTTGGCATTATACAGAAAATAAAGCTTAATAAATAAATAACTAACTAATATAGTTATATTATAATTTCTAATAAATGCCAAAATATAAGTACTCCTTTCAGCAGACTTTTAAGTTTCCAGTGGCACTATTAGTCTTATAGGGGAATAGTTTTACAAATAAAACAAAATAATGTATAAACTATTTTACTGAAGTAAAAGGTTAATCTTCATTGTCCTCATTGTCACTGTCAGCATTGATGTTGAAGTAACGCAGTTCATAGGCATCGTGAGCAGAGGCGACAACTCGCAGCCAGTCACGAAGATTGTTCTTCTTGAGATAACGCTTCGTCAAGTATTTAAGGTACTTCTTTGAGAAGGGAATGTCTGAAATAAATAAAATTCAGATTCATAAATCGAATACTTTAGCAGTTCATTGTGATATTTGTGATTTCATTCTATATACATAAATTTTTAATCTAATTCGACACAAACTATCTTAAGCCAGTTTCTCTGTATATGGTAATAAGGCAGCTGATATTAAGACAAATTTGTGAATGAACATAACAAATTTAACTAGCACTAGCCATTGCTCTGTCTGTCATGTATGACTATTCCAAGACGTGAGACAGTATGTGGTACCAGTAAATTACACTGATCGATCCACCTTTATTTTTGAAATACTACTTGGCAAAGGAATATAGTCAGATATACCCATGTAGATACAGACAAAATACACAGCAAGTTGAGGGATGCGGATCTCTAATATATTTTGAACTTTTGTTGTTTTACTATCTATCATCTATCATCATCAAACATATATCAGTTCAATATATTCAATAAGAAATTAGATTCAAGAGTGTAAATGTAAAATTAATTTATCATCTTTCAATGTAAAATTCGCATGTAAAATTGAAAATGTAAAATAAAAATGACTGATTTTTTAATGAAGAAATCTACTATACTAACAGTCATAATAAGTGTTTTAATTTAATATTATACTTTTTTAATAAAAAGTAATAATAATATTAATAAAGTAATATTTTAAGCATGATGATCTGGATGCCTATAATAAGACCTGGTCGGAACTGGCACAGGACCGTCATAGGTGGAGCAAAGCAGGGGAGGCCTTTGCCCAGCAGTGGGATCCAATAGGCTATTTAAAAAAAAAAAGTAAACTTGGAACCAGTAACATCATCTCATTTTAGATTAAATGATTCAAAGACAATATAAAACAAAGACAGTGTAATATAGTAATAGACCATAGTATTAATATTGAAAGAACCTCATGCGTAATGGCTTCCAAACAAAATATAAAACTTATAGTAGAAATAACAAAACATAACATTGATTATCATAATATTACTGCAAAAAAATTATAAATAATTGCATTTGTTGTAACAATGATTCAACAAAATTACTGGAAATCTAGTGGCACAGACACTGCCAAAACTACATTAATGGAGGTGTGCACTTGCCTAAACTGTGAACTAATGAATTGTAACTAAGACATTTTAATTAGTTAGCCCATTGATGAAATAATGAACGAATTTAGACCACTAACTTCCTGTTATAATTTGAAATAAAAATATTTTTCATAATACTCTATTTTTATAAGCTATATGTTGGAAGGATTACAATGGACAGACAGACTGGTAGCAACTAACCAAATAGAATTACCAAATCTCTAATGTCAAAGAGAACAAGATAAACCGCATGTTGACAAAACTTTTGTTTTTATTTTGAATCAAAGAATTTGGTACCATTTTAAACTGTCAATAGTAAAATTAAAGTAAGTAGACAATCTAACAAAATATCTGACTGTTATAGTTAACATGTTCAGGCTATAATTATTTATCTTAAAATAAATTTAAAACAAGTACAACAGCAAGCCAGCTTCGTGATGTACATATATAAATATAATATGAATAATATCAACCCTTGTATGTCCCACTGCTGGGCATGGGTCTCCTCAAAATCAGGCAAGGAGGGTGTTGGGCCATAGTTGATTGATGTGGGTTGGTGAACTCCACAAACCTTCAGACTTTTAATCTCATCAGGCATGCTGGTTTCCTCATGATGTTTCCTTCACCAACGAGCAAGCAATGGTATCATGTTCAGGTGCACATAGAAATCAAGAAAAACCCATTTCAAGGCATTACAGGGGGGTTAGGATTGAAACCGGACCTCTCATTCAAAAGACCGAGCCCATACCCACTAGACCACCGTCACTCGCGTGTATATAAGCTTGTAACATCACTAGCACCACTTTTGAATGTAAATAATAAGAATTATCTTCTCTAATTAACTGGTGAGCCTTGGTAAAATGCAACTTGGTATATTGATAGGACAGTTGGAATATATTTCTACGTTGATATAATCCATGTACCCATCGTTTAGCAAAATATTATATACTTAGTAACATTACTTATTAATAATTTAAAATCTAATATTAAATTCCAATCAGAATTTATAGTAACAGAAAAATATTCTTCTGGCACAAGTTCATTCTATACCATTATGTATTTCATACATTGGTTATGTTAGCGTTTTTGTCTAGATATTATTCCATATCACATTCTATAACACGTTCGTTAGTAAAATTGTGATCAAACGATTGCTTACCTGCACTGATAGCTACTTTAGTCTTATCCCTCGCGATGACAACGTGATTGCCTAGGTTATTAGTTTTGCCTTCGACTTTGACACGTTCTTTTAAGTATTTCTCGAAGTTTCCAACATCCAAAATGCTATCTTCGGCAGGGTGTGTGCAGTCAATAGTAAACTTTAGGTTGATTTTCCTTCTCTGGCCTTTACCACGGATTTTGCTACCCTTGACTCCCTTCTTTCCTGTCTTTTGATGCAATTGGGCTTTTTTAGCCACGGGCTTCTTGGTTACTGCCATTTTGGCAACCTAAAATGAATACTTAAGATTAATACAAAGATTTATGAGGCTGAAATGTATTAAATCTCATAGATTCACACAATAACCTACGGAACACGTGTTACAGTGGCCGAAAAACCTTCAAAATGGCCGACTTCAACAATAATTTCTATTGACAGCGTCACTTTATATTTTATGGTAACATCAAGAATAATATGGCAACAAAACTTTCTATCATATTTTGTTTCCTTGGAAGAGCTACCTAGCTATCGTGGAGTCCGCGTGTGATAATTTTACGACCAAATTTTCACGCGATTTTTGGCGCGGGACGAGGGGACTATTACACTCACAACCAGCACACATACGCAAAAATAATCTGTGTTTCTTATAAACATATTTAATGTGTTATACTAATTTAAAATTCATACACATGATTAAGTATAATATAATAATTAATAATAACATTCAGTTCGAACACAAAAATTAGCTCACACATATTGTATTTGTAAGTAAGTACAGCTTGTCAAAAAAGAGTATGACGTGGTGACAGGTGGAACTAAATATTTTACTAAATGGTAACCCCTCTTCTTATAAGAGGGGTACAAAGAGTAGCTCCCTCGGCTCAATTTGCTTCGCCCAAGGTGCTGGGCACACCCTAGGCTACTGTCCCACCGCCACGACAAAGCTTGAACCATGGTGGTGACGAGGTTGCTCTCCTGCCCCTTCTACCTTAATTTTGATTTTCAAACAATGCACAGCTCCTCATCAGTGTCTGTTTAATCATAACAGTTTTCAGTTTATTCAAATCAAAAAATCTTCCAGTCCCATTTATTATACTTTGTAAGGATTTATTCTTGACGCAGTCGTAATTAATAGTAGTGAAATAACGGACGGACGTATAAAAAATTGGTATTGATTTCATGGCCAGCTTTATAATTATAGTAGCGTGAATGTTATCAACTTCCATCTGACTGTGACCAGCTTCATCTTTGTCTTCTCACTTCAAATTTTCTTTATAAATGACCTTCATGTTCACCTTTTTTTACTTTTTTCTCTTCATCATTCATATTATCATACGCAAAACATTCATCGCACATATCATTCCGTGGCTTATGAAAGCCAATAAGCTAAAAAATGTTTATTTTGACAGGTTTTTTAAATAGCGTTGGAGGCAAACGAGCAATCGAGGCCTTTTGGTGACTATCGACGCCCATACACATCCGCACAACCAGAGGTTATGCAGATGCGTTGCCCTCTTATCCCCCCTAATGGGCCACCGGAAACTCACAAACCTCACGAAACGCTACATAGCTGTCACTTTACGCCGGTATTGTGTGAGCGAGAGGTACCAACCCCGGTCGTGCCGGCCCAATTTGGCTGCAAAGCAGCATGGCACTACCTCTTACTTAACCTTTTTATGTCTCAGGTAGGCAACACAAATGATGTATGTTCATGTGCGACGTCGACCACTTACCATCAGGTGGCATATTATCTGCCAGTTTGCCTATCCAACCAACATAAAAAAGTAAAAACCTTAATAAACAGCGATAAAATCCGTCAGTGTCAAACTAACGTACAGACCGTATTAGACGCGAAAGTGAATCAGAACAATAGAGATTTATTACGTGCTAAATGAACGTATAAAGCTTTTACACTATTATTGACGTAAAAATTGATTTCATTACTTTAATTGTTTAGTGCCATAGTAGCGTATCGCACCCTTACGTTTTTTTGGCAGGGAAAATAATCACCAAAGCGCAGGAAACAAGGTCCCTTTAGCAGCAACGGTACCTTTACGCTTCTTTGGCATGAAACAAGCTTTGGCTACATAATCAAACTTTTTGCGTTAAAAACGTATGACAAGATACGTTATTTGAGCGTTTACTTTCAAGAAATCTTAGGTGTATTATTCGCACTGTAAATCGAGTTTCGATCGTTGTGCTCTTTTATTTTTTTTATTTTCATTTAAAGGCATTAGCTACTAGGCTATTAGCCATACAAAATACAATTATTCGGACTGTAATACGGAGAAATGGCGGGAAACCCTAACAATATTCGCCAAACAATCACATTATATATTACACAGATTAAGTTTTTAAAACAAACACTATAGAAAACTGTTAGAACAGCCCTACTAAGAAAACCACTCCAGAACGGTACTCCATAAGATTCGCCAACCAATCACAATATATAAAAATCTAGTTTTTTAAAACAAACACTATAGAAAATCACTCTGAATGGACAAAACACAAAATAACAATTAATTAACGGGAAACCAAAAAAAAACACAACCGCGCGTCCCGATGCTTCCCGCCATTCCTCGTTGTGCTCTTAACTTTTTTGACAAAATAATGTCAGAATTATTGTAAGTAGAAATACTTCACTCTGGCAGTAAACGAAAATCAATTTTCTTGATATGTTATTTTTGTACTAAGCAATCTACAAACTACATCGCTCCAGTTTTTTGGCACATAAAAATATGGGGATTAAAAAAGAGAATGGTGAAAAAAAAAAATTTTTGTATTTTTGACCTGACGCTACTCTTCTTAACCCGAAAATTAAATGTATAAATATATTTAATAAGGGTAAGGATCACTTACTGAGCACAAAATCAAAAAATGCTGACAGGTCTATGTGAAGCTTTAAATTTTTTTTTATTTTTTTCGTTAAAAAAAAAACAAATTTATAATTTGAAGAAAAATGAACCAATAAATATAAAAGTAAATAATGTAATAAGAAATTATCATAAAAGTTTTCACATTTAATATTTAGTGACGTCACGGGGATCAGAGTGATATTAGCGCCGTTCTGGTGGTAAAAATAGACACTAAAATTTTGATACTTTTTCTGTGGACAGTTTAAAGTCTTGCAGGATATATGTATATCCCACACATATATATGCTCGGTCGGGCCCACTTGATAACATATTATCAGCTGTTGTATAGCGCCGAACTGTGGAACTTCGATAGCGCGATTTAGAAAAGTGGCGCTGATTGGCCCGCCATATTCTATAACGCCTATATCCTTTAAATAAAAGTACTCTATGGCGGAGCTTATAACCAAATAAAGCAATAAATGGAAAAAAAGGAGGACAGTGCGAAGCATGTGCGAAGTATCATGGCGTGCAGTTTATTTTTTGGTTTCCCGTTAATTAATTGTGATCTTGTATTTTGAGCGGATCATTCGGAGCGGTTTTATTTAGTGTTTGCTTTTAAAACATAATCTGTATATATTGTGATTGGACGGCGAATATTGTGGAGGACTGGTCCTAAACGGTTTTCGTAAGACGGTTTTGGCGGTTTTCTATAGTGTTTGTTACACCGCATTTACACATTCGTGTTCACCATTCGCCTCCTCATTCGTGGAAACGTTCGCGGAAACATTCGTATATAATATATATACGAATATTATACCAATGCCGTCGCGAACTCGGAACTACTGTTCACACATTCGCGAGGTGAATCACCAAAGAAAGAGTATAAATATTAAATACCTAGGTATGAAATATGAATCATTGCGTCTTGGATTGCGACATTCGCACGCGAACATGGAAGACGTGGAAATAATGGCGGCATGCGCGCTACATCTATTGAGCTTATACAATAATTTAGATATTCTGCGTAATTCCCCAACAAACATACATACAAACAAAATTATAAACTTTATTTGTTTATAATATTAGTATAGACTATAGTGTATATAGTGTAGTGTAGATATTCTTCTTTTTAAATGTAGTTCATAATAATATTATAAATTATATATTTTATATTCATCATCATCATCAACAGCCTCTATCCGTCCACAGCTAAACATAGGCCTACCTCAATGAACGCCTAGACTTTTTATATTATATTATTTTCTACTATAGGCTGACAAAGCCCGTGGCTTCGCTCGCGTTTACTTAGATTTACGGACGTATAGGCACGGACTGAGAAAATTATTTTATTATTAATAATGGTTGTTTATTGTACTGTATGTATGAATAATACTAGAAAAAATAAAATTATCCCATATATAACCATCCCAATGAATACAATAGGCAAATGTGAACCATACAATTCCGAAACTGGTCAGTGATTAGTCACTGAAGATTATTTCTATAGCCAATGTCGCTCCGTGTTAACGTATAATTTTAAAAGTGAAAGAGATTTTTAAAAAAAGAAAATCAAGCGAAGAATTAAAATATCTTTTCAGGGTATGGTAGACTACGTTATTTAACTATTAATTGTCTTAATTACGTGAATTAGTCTTAGTAGGGAATAAACTTTACTTTGAGAATGCTTTTATCGGTCACCGCCGTTTCACTCGCGTTTTTCAGGATAAAACTATACTGTCACCATAACTGCATATCTATATATATTTTTTATAGCATAGGAAGGCAAACGAGCAGTCGAAGCTTTAAACTACCGACGCCCATACACATCTGCACAACCAGAGATTATGCAGATGTGTTGCACGGGTGCAATGCTGATACTAAAAATACTACAGAATGTCTTTATATGTATACAACTAGTTAGCTCAAAAAATGTGCTTATTTACAACATCACATTAGAAACCTCTAAAATTGTGTTTATCTACTATATTATGCGTGTATATACATATTATAATAAACCTTCCTCTTGAATCACTGTATCTATTAAAAAAACTGCATGAAAATCGGTTGCGTAGTTTTAAAGAACTAAGCATATATAGGGACAGACAGACGGGAAGCGACTTTGTTTTATACTATGCAATATATATATTTTTATTTATTTTTTTATAGAAGAGGGGGCAAACGGACAGTCGGTTCACCTGATGGTAAGTGAATAGCGACATCCACAGACACCCGCTATACCAGGAGATCAGCAGGTGCGTTGCCGGCCTTTTAGATGTGAGTATGCTCTTTTCTTGAAGGTCCCTAAGTCGTATCGGTTCGGAAACATCATAGGTGGCAGCAGTAATAATAATATAACTTTTTATATTATTTAATACTATAAGTACACTTGTTAACTTCGATTTACAGACTTATACGGACTAATGATGATAATTTTTCAACTTTTTGTAGATCTATAAAAGAGGTATATACCATCACAAATATATTTTTGTTAATAAAATTATTAAAAAAAATGTCTTAATAAACGTAACAACGTTTGTAAGTAATTGATGGATTGTTGATAAAACGATATAGTTAAACTAAACTTGAACTTCCATCCATTCCATTTTGTCTATACGTCCTGTTGGGTCGGGCGCTAGCTATTCACTGAAGGCAGGCGAATGTAAATAATGTAAACAGTAAGTTCGTGTTCACCATTCGTGCCCTTTGATAACGATCGGCAAAACCGCTCCCAACGCGAACTCACGAATCACGAGGCGAACAACGAACTGACTGTTTACACATGCGTGTTCGTCATTCGCCTCGTGGTTCGCGCGAATGTGTAAACGCGGCACTAACTCACGAACCCGCAGGCGAATGACGAGGCGAATGACGAACACGCATGTGTAAACAGTCAGTTCGTTGCTCGCCTCGTGATTCGCCTCGCGGTTCAAGCGAATGTGTCAATGCGGCATTAAAAACTTAATCTCTATGTATATATAATGGAATTGGTTGGTGAATGTTGTGGTGGACAAATCAGGATAGGTGGAGTGGTCAGTGATAATTGATTGAACGCTCCTTTGGGTTTCCCGTCGTTTCTCTATAGTACAGACTAAATACTAACTCTGGGAGCGCTGCCTTCCGATTATCGAAAAAACTACGATAATATGAACATAGCGCGCTTCTTGATAGGCCCCTCCCCCCTCCCCGGCTCGACACCAACAGTACGCGACGTGACGAGCCAACACGACACCGGTCACCGACAGCTACATCCTTCATTAGACCAACATCGACATGCTCTCCCAGACACGGCTTTTTATTATTCCAGACGTGGACAAGAACGTTGCGCGATGCCAGCGATATAATATTAGATTGCATCTATCATATTTGCTATGTGATCACGCCACTAGCGCGTCTACACGGAAGCGTAGACTGTACGTGTGTACACAACACATTCATCTTTCAACAAACGGCAAGATCTACTCGCATCCAACTAGACAAGCCGCTGCACGAAAATCGTTATCCCATGTATTATAATTGGAGGTCGACCGACGCTTCTAGGTCAAGCTAAATCTTTAACGACAGGAAATGCTCTGAGGCATCCCGCGGGGAAGTGGGTCTCTTCAGGCAGGTATGTGGGACTCGCTGCGCCCGTAAAAGCTGGTAAGTGGACGCAGCTCTACCCACTAAAACCCGGCGAGTGCCACCAATACCGCCTTTGGTGAGGTGCCCAGGATCTGTTGAGCAAACAGGGCACCTCGACGGCTAGTCAGTCCTACAGGTGACCAACGCTACCTCCACAGAGGGGTTGTTCCGCACCACAGAACAACCCCTCCCAACATCGGTTGAGTATACCTAATGGGGTGAGGTTTCCGTCTTCGCCCCCTGATCTTTTGCCCCCTCTTCTTTTATGAGGGGTACAAAGAGCCGCCTCGGCTCAATTCGCTTCGTCCAAGGTGCTGGGCTCACCCTAGGCTACTGAGCCCCACCGTCACGACTGAAAGGTTAAGTTTCTATAGAGGTTTAAACTTTAAACCTTAATTAATATAATCGAGAAGTTAATAATGAAGAAGTTAATGATAATAATATAATTTAAAAATATTCTTCGCTGGAATGAGCGTTTTCGCACAATCATTTTCTTTGTTTAGTACAAATTTAAGTAGGTAGGTAATAAAGTATCATATCTTGGTAATGTGCTAAATAAAATTATTCCTACTCAAGTTTGTTCCATTGTCTTATAAAAAGCTACTATTATCAAGAGTTCAGTTAAGGTACCTCCGATATTTTCTCAGTATTGTGTCTAACAAGGTCAAGCTGTTTTTTATCATGCCGGGCGTCATCGTGATGTTTTTTTATACAAGAGTCAGGCTGCTACTACTAAGCTAAGGAACCATAGAAAGCATCCCCACCATGGTTCAGGCCTTGTCGTGGCGGTGGGGCTCAGTAACCTAGGGTGAGCGGTGCACCTTGGGCGAAGCTAATTGGGCCGAGGGGGCTCTTAAGAGGGCTTATAAGAAGAGGGGACAGAAGAGCAGGGGGCAAGGGGTGAGGATGGGAACCTCACCCCATTGTACTGTCCCGACGTTGGGAGGGGTTGTTCTGTGGTGCGGGACAACCCCCCTGTGGAGGTGGCGTCGGTCCCTTGCGGGACTGACTAACCGTCGAGGTGCCCGGCGTTAGTACCTACCTAAGCTCTAACAAGTGTGCACATAGAACGTGATTATTGGAATCACTTGGAGGGAAACGATTCTGTCACCTCTGCGGTCTGCCTATAGTTCATATTATTATCAAAATATTAGCAAATTTACGCTGTGTCATTATAGTCTTTGCTATACATTACACCAGCCCGCAGCCGACTCTTGTACTTTTATAATCTTCGTCTCTGTGATAGCAATGTATTCAGGCTCAGTAACCTAAGGTGTGCCCAGCACCTTGAGCGAAGGACAAAAAAGCAGGGGCCAAATGGCGAGGACGGGAACCTCACGCCATGGTATTGTCCTGACTTTTGGAGGGGTTGTTCTGTGGTGCGGGACAACACCTCTGTGGAGGTGGCGTCTGTCCCCTGAGGGCCTGACTAGCCGTCGAGGTGCCCTGTTTGCTCATTAGTTCCGGGGGACCGGCATTTGTGGCACTCGCCGGGTTTTAGTGGGTAGAGCTGCGTACACCAATTTTCGGGCGCAGCGAGTCCCACATACGTGTATTAGCATTATTCACCAATTTATAAGACCGAGACATTCTAAGTTCTCACGTCAAAACTTCTACAGCCTTGCGCAATGCGTATGTCATTTACATCAATGTTGCCATTTGTACGACAGTTACCTTAATACTTAATAGTCGGTAACTTATGACTCCATTTCAGCATTAATGACTATGATTATAATATATTCATATAATATTTTTAATATAATATTATAAGGTATATTATGATAATTAAAAAAAATATATTACCACAATTGATTCTTATTGTATACAGTAAACTATATTTTGAAGTAAAATAATAAAAAAAAAGCATTTAATACATACGAAATATAAATACATAATTATTAGAATTATTAAAGAGCATCAATTTATAACGAAATATGGACAAAAATATGGCGTACGGCGGAAGCATAGTTTTTTTTTTCCGGAGGTATCTATGCTAATTGCTAATGGGCGTTTTTCCACTTACCAGCACGGCCACGGTAACGGCTACGGCGACGGCACCGTGCCGTGGCCGTGGAAGCAAAAATGTATGAAAACATATGGCTCGTTTTTCCTCTCACCGGCGACGGCACGGCGACGGCACGGCGACGGCACGGCGACGGCACGGCGACGGCACGGCGACGGCACGGCGACGGCACGGCGACGGCACGGCGACGGCAACGGCACGGCGTTGCCTCCCAACGGTACCGTGCCGTTGCCGTAGTTAGCAAGCTTCCCACACGGTGCCGTCCCGGTAAAACTGCATGTGTATTGTATATGAATTGTAGCCTTGTGCGTGTGTGAGTCCGCGGGGCGTGTAGAAGGACGCGGAGCGGTCAGCTGAGAGACTCGTAGTTAATATCATCTATACATTATGATATTATGAGATATTATTATGATGATAATATATATCATCATCATCATCATCACTGATTGGAATGTTGGTCTAGTAGTGACCCTGGCTGCTAATCCAGAAGGTCGTTGGTTTGATTCCCACTCAGGACAAATGTTTGTGTGATGAGCATGATCATTTGTTCTGTGTCCAGGTGTAATTTATCAATAATATGTATGTATTTAGAAATATATAAACTGTATGTATCAGATGGCCGTATGTGAACTCACATTCCCAACATATTATAAATTATTATTACCTATATTATTATTATTATCATCATCAAGAATATATCGCCATCTATATCGTGGCAAAGATTTGGCCGTCCTGGCGTTCAGTGAGGGAGGCCAATGTTCAGCCATGGACGGATAGAGGCTAATGATGAAATATCATCATAATAATCATGTAATGTCGTGGCATGGGATCGGCCGTCTTGGCGTTCATTAAGGGAGAACTATCATCAGCCATGGGTTGATCAATTCTGATGCTGATATATATAATATCATCATTATCATGTAATGTAGTGGCATGAGATCGGCCGTCTTGGTGTTCAGTGAGAGAGGCCTATCACCAGCCATGGGTGGATCAATTCTGCTACTGATATATATAATAATATCATCATTATCATGTAATGTAGTGGCATGAGATCGGCCGTCTAGGTGTTCAGTGAGAGAGACCTATCACCAGCTATGGGTGGATCAATTCTGCTACTGATATATATAATATCATCACTATCATGTAATGTAGTTGCATTAGATCGGCCGTCTTGGTGTTTAGTGAGGGAGACCTATCACCAGCCATGGGTGGATCAATTCTGATTTATATAATATCATCATTATCATGAATGTCGTGGCATGGGATCGGTCGTCTTGACGTTCATTAAGGGAGACCTATGTTCAGCTGTGGACGGATAGAGGCCGATGATGATATACATCATCATTATCATTATCATCATGTATAAATTATAATAATATTATGATCTACGTGTCGTCTTGCGGAAGTCCGTGTCAGTACTGAACTACGAAAACGTGCGTAAACCGTCATCAACAACGGCACAGTGGAAAAACGAAGCCACGGCACCGGTGCCGGGCCGTGACCGTGCCGTGGCCGTGCCGGTGAGTGGAAAAATGCCCAATGGCTCAAAGGCCCTAATGCTTGGTCGGATTAGTGTGAGCCCATTTGGCTCACTATTGGTTTGTTAAAGCGGACTGCAGACTGCACACTTGACAGACTGCACGGCCTCCTGGCGTCGATTTGGAACGGCAGCATAGTTATTATGGTATTTCGTTATTTACGATATGACAGCAGATAGTTACGGTATTTATGGCCAAGTCGCGCTAATGGACGTTTCACGTCTACAATAATAATTGTTATTAATTACTTTTACATGTGTTGGTACCGTTCGTACGTCAAGTCAATTTCAGAGTTCATTATAGGTAGGGAAACCTTTAATGAACTCTGATAGAATTCGGAGCTTCTCTGCCCTCTGGATAAGGAACGTTTTAAATAATCCAGATGGGGTATTACGGCAATTTTGATTTTTTTAAATAGCAACACTGCTAAAAAAATGTAATTTGTATAGAGTTCAAAATCGATTTAGTTTCGGCTGATGAGTGATGTAAGCTTTTGGTATTTACTATTTTAACTTTAACCTCACTTCCTAGTTGCTACTTCTGTCTTCTTCGGTGTTCTTACCTTTGTGAATCATTTAAAACAAGTAGTTGTTTGTGGCGATTGAGATTTTTTATACAATGTAGTGTAAATACTAAAAGTGAATTAGTGTATGAGTGACGGGAACTGAGGCGTATTATAGAAAATGGCAAATAATAACAGATAAGATTGGTAAAAAATAATAATAAATCATACAATGACTACTTGTTTTACTGCTTGCGGCTGTGATGATTTAGAAGGTATTACCAAATCAGATTTAGATCGCTTTACCGATAAAATTGAAAATGTTCTTAGTGACGAGAAAGGAAGAAAACTATTTAAAAACTACTTAATTTCTTGTAAAATGAAAGATGGGCGCCGAGTTCTTGACTTTTGGGAAAATACAGAAAGATTACTGAATTATAAAAAGGATAAAGATGGGCCTTCTTTTAGGAGTTATTTAGAAAATATCGACGAATTGATTAACGCGTCGGAAAGAATAGAGGATTTCGATTTCGGTACTATTAGAAGTTTGCTAGATGCGCGCGAATCGGAAAACGAAGAAGAAATAAAGGAAAATTTGAAAGAATTGAAAGTACAATGTAACAAAGCCTTAAGAAGAGAATATAATAAGTTTAGATTTCATTATATACCGACAAAACATAAATATTACGGAAAGACTAATTAGCATAAAGATGCACTGTGCCTTTTCAACGGGTGTTTGTATTTCGCGCCATCACAGGTTTTATACGAAGATAAAGATATTACATACCTCAAATAATAGATATAATTAGTTGTTATAATATAATGTCCAGTCTGTTTATTTTCTCGTTAGAAACCGTTCTAACGTGATTTATAGCTTTATATTGTATATGAGCATTGTAATTTATTAAAAACAACATCAAATTTCATAGACTTCTTTTATTTAACATCACCTGTTAATTATCATATCAACTTTTTATGATGAAAAATTCATCAGACTTTTATAATGCCCTGTTGAGCCATCAAATGTCATGACTTGGCTTAATTTATTGGTCAAAACGCTTTGTAATTTGGATTTATAACATATCAATATGAAATTGCACACATGCAAATATAGTTCCCTTACATCAAAACAATACTGTACCCGCTGGGGTAATATTGTTCTGTCTACTGAATGTAAGTGAGAAATAAACACAAAAGGCGTATAATAATTTTTGTCATTTATTATTAATTGCAAAATAATTTACATTTTTATATAAATACCATACAATACTTGGTATGAGTACCATTCCATTTATATAACATTATTTCTTGACAACAGTTACAATGTAGTTCACTATCTGAATGTACTTGCATATTCATGCAAATGGAAAAATCTTCAGTATGGATTTTCTTCAGTTTAAGGAGATTGGAAATATTATTATAATGTAATATTATTATTAACAAAATTAAACAAGCTTTTTCTTTTTTTTTTTTTTGAAAACTTGTGTATATAATTCATGTTTATACAGTGAGTAATATTGGATTTATTCATTAGTTGCACATTTCAAAAACATTAATAAAAGTAATTGGAGCCAGGATATTATACATGATGTCCTTGTGACAACTCATTCTTAGTTTAATGTTGTCACAGATTTTTTTATACCATTCAATATTATGAAATAAAATAGACATTAAATTGAATTACAATGTTTATAAAATTGTATTTAAGAAAATTAAGTATTAAATTAAAAATCATTCAATACAAATTATAATTTTGTTAAAAGAATATTACAATTCCAATCTCCTCATTCTAAAATATTTAGCTAAAATTTTCAAGTTTAGCAATTATAAATACATTATCATTTAATCATAATATAAAACTTATCACATTACAGTGAGTCCATGCCTCGTTACAAATATATATTATACTTGTTGGGGAATTCACTTTCTTTATTTTACAATACAATATTCACTCCAGCACCATTTTAGCTATGTAGGCATAACTAAAATGTAACTTATTTCTAGGTTTTCTTCCAAGAGTAGTACATCTCCAGTGGTTTATTAACCTGCAACATAATATGGATTATTATAAATATTAGTCATATCGCGTTTTCAGATACCTGTAGTGGCTGTATAATTTGCATTTGCTACTTTAAGTCTCTCTAAAAATATATAGTGATGAAAAATCTGTCAAGATATTTTATAGATGCCCTTGACATATTGTTGAAATGTGCCTGCTTTTATGATGAAACTTCGGTTTCTGGTTGGTGTCAAGCAATGTTGCAGATTATTGTAAGGTCTTGTCTGTCTCAATCTTTACTGCTAGTATACTTAAATTATAATTAATTTTTAAATAAATTTAATTGAATACCTTACCTTCCAGAACTTATCGTTTATCTGTCTTAGGGTTTGTGATCCTGCCAAGGGCACAAATTGCCCCGGAGAAGGTGCCACATAAATACAGAAGTTCAGAAGACGATAAGCCTCCGGTAATTCAGAATCCAGATCTAATGTCAATCTCATAGCTAAGTACTTGCTAAGATGGTCAACTGAAATATATTTAAAACTATTATACATCTTAACAAAAAATGGTATCCCTGAAATTAATAATTATAATATGTTGGGACAACTCACACACGGCCATCTGATCAAACTAGGCAGAGCGTGTTCATATGATAACCAGACAACTGATATGTGACATATTACATACATATTATAGATAAACTACACCAGACAGAACAAATGATCATGCTCATCACACAAACATTTGTCCTGGGTGGGAATCGAACCCACAACCTTCTGGTTTAGCAGTCAGGGTCACTTACCATTAGACCAACAGGCCAATCAATTACAATACAATTTTTACTCATGTACATATTGAGAAACATCTTTATTTAATGCCAAATGGAATCTCTTGCTATTCATTCATCTCTTATATTAAATAATATTTGACATTCAAAGTGGTTGAAATAAGGCTAAATCAATTCACTTGTTCTTTAAGATTATACTAGGTAATTATTATTAATCTTATAATAATGACATTAATAGTATCATCATTATGCACAATAATAGTCAATTAAATTTTTATGATATGTACTTAAAAAGTATCTTATTTTGTGGTTTAATTGAATCAATTGGAAAGTCAAAGCTGGACTGAAAAAAATCAGCAAAACAAACTCAGGGACTCTTACTCATGGGAGGGAAGCGTTTGTGCCGCACTTATATATTGGGTACCACTATTCAGCTAGTTTCTTCCGTGAAATAAGTAATGTATATTTATCGGAAAGAGTGGCATGACAGGCGGTGTTATTACTCCAAGACATACCACGTTAGGTTAGGTTAGGATAGACAAAATAAATGAGTTACATGCTTGCTATGCCTAACAGGATGCATAAGGGTGTAGCTTTACAACTATTTTATAGGTTGTAGGAAGTAATACCTGAAGCGTTGGCCGTAGTTTTCAAATATCGGACGGAGCTGTCCCTAAGAGCCCTCATTAGCTGATTGTCCCCAGCCATTTCGGTTGGATGTGGTTTAAAAACTAGTTCTATTTCGTTTGGGTTGAGAGGCTCCCCTTCGCCTTCGGTGTCCATGGAGTTCTCACCTTCAGTTCTGGAATTTGTGCAAAAACTGTATCATAATTTAAACATAATAGTCTTGATTTGCAGCTGTGCCTGTCTACTCATGCCAATATATAGTTAAGAGAAGAATCCTTTTCTGAAATTTATAACAAATAGTGTTAATTTTTCGAATTAAAAAACTTGACTTTCATATGTTTGTGACTTAAATACTTTATTATTATGGACTGACTATTCAAATTTTTATATTTGTTTTTATTATAATATTGATTAATTACAAAACAATAATATAACATTCCCCCGTCCCGCATGGCACCGGTATACTGCACTAAAACCATTGTTGCCTTCATCTGCTTGAAGGGGTGTGTCTCGCTTTTATCAACCTTGTATGTCTTGTCCTGGCTTAGCTAGTGTCATATAAACTATAAATATACTGGTAGTTGCTCACAATATTGCTGTATTAAATTAGATTTGATCCATTATCTGATGATCATTATAATTTCTATACGCTCATATGTCACCTGTCACTTTGTGATAGCCTAGTGAAGTGATTTTTAAATTGAATCGAGTAGATTCTAAGTTCACCTTTTAAATCCAAACTCACAAAAATTACTATTTTATTATATTAATATAGATAAACCATAAAAGAGAGCATGTAAAATGATCATCCAAAATGTGACAAAATAGTATAAATTAATATAGTTCTGTAGAACTGACCTGCCGTCACTGGATTCACTCTCCTCACTACGCTCTGATGTCAGGATGGACTTAGCTCTCTTAGTGGTGGATGTGTTTTTTGAAACAGAGCTTACATTTGATGGTACAGGGGACGGTGTGCTTCGAACTGATGCTGGGTTTGATGTGGACTGTCCTGAAGGGGTCGGGATGCCAGTCGAGGTTGACCCATCCTTGGGAACAGACGGTGCTGCATTACTTCCATTTTGAGTAGGTTCTGCATTGCCATTCGAGTTGGAAGCGTTACTATTCTCTTCCTGGTTTTTACGCGATCTCTGAGGCCTGTTTTGGGATTGTAACTTTATTCCTTCGGTTATAGAGTTCACCAACGAAGCTTGTGAATGGGACATATTTATTTTGGCCAATACACGCTCTTGATGAGCTTCATATTCATCTCTGCTGGGGTATATTTTGGATATAAGTAGATCAAAGTTGGGATCTGGTCGTAGCGACCTTTTGGACACCAATTTCTTCCTACACGTAGGACATTCTTTGTTTCCAGATCGTAAAGCAGTTATAATGCAATCAGAGCAAAACCTATGCAAGCACTCCTTGGTGGTCATTGTTTTCTTTAGCATGTCTAAACAAATGGGACACATCAATTCACTGTGTAAGCTTCTTGGCGAAACCGCAATTTCTGTCGCATCAGTAATAACCTCTTGAGGAGTCCTATGTAGTTCATAAAGGGATAATTCCCATGTTTTATTTTGTGAGGGTTCTGTGGACGACATTGTGAATCAAATTAACTTTTCATTAACTAAAAATAAACATATTTACTCAAACGTCAAGTCGCATCGCTTCGTGTCCGACATATTGATTGCATATTTTTTTCCGGCTCATTCTCTAGAAGACTCAGATTAAACATTGAACAGCCAGAAGATTATTGTTTATTGTTTTGTCATATGTAATGAATTCTTCTTTTCTTTCATTTTTCTTATTCTTAGCTACACTGTCAACAGTAGTTTATAATATTAAACCCTATAAAAATAAATGAATGGGTACATTTTCATTATTTTAATTGATTGGCAATAATATATAAATGGTAACACGTTAAATTTTAGATGAAAGTTGATTGTTATTGATATCAGATAAATATAGAGTACCAAGGTCAGAGGTAAAAGGTACTTTTTAATTTGGGTTAAGTGTCCATTTGTAAGCTGTAAATACGAATTAAGATAGTTAATAGAATCAGGCGTTACTTTGCGGAAAACCATTATATAAGATATTAAATTATATTATATTAATTAGCAATTATCCCGCGAAACACGCAGCCTTTACACCAAATGTGTGAGTGCACGCATATGCATGCATATGCGTGCACATAAATAATTTAATATCTTATAAGAATTAAGAAACCATCCACAATGGCACTGGTATAGATAAAAGGCACAGTGTCGGGTGTAGTAGCGGTTTTAGAGGAATTAAATTAAATATCCAGCTAAAACACATATTTTACACTATAGAGAAGCTTATAATAGTATTTATACTATTAAAATCACAACTATGCAACTATATAATTTAGTAAACAGGTATAACTTTAAATAATAATTGTTTGCTTATAATGAAACAGCTTTGCTGTGTTTCGGAGAGAAGGGCAAGACAGGCAGTGTAATTACTGGCACCGAGACTTGACATCTTATGTCTTAGGATAGGCAACACATAAATGAGTTGCCTGGGCTCGTTCCAGGTATACTAGGTTATGTTCATGGGCGACGTTGACCACTTACCATCAGGTGGTACGTTTGCTAGTTTGCCTATCCAACTAACATTTTAAAAAAAGTTAGGTTTCGTAAGGAAATTAGGATACTGGCTAGTGGCTGATAAGAATATTTGTTTTATGTGAGTTTCTGTAAATGTGTAAAACTCAACCCGCATCGGGCCAACGTCACTTAAGGCGACGTGATGATTTCGAGGAGGGAGTTGTGTCCAGCGGTAGAACGTCTGAACTCTGAGGGTCGCTAATGCATAAATGAAAAAAAAACCCTTATTTTAATATGGTACCTGGCAACACTGCTTGGCGCTCGTTAGCCAACTGTTTATGAACACATTCATTGTACTATTTTAATTTAGTTTATATACTCTTACCTCTACGCTTCTCCACTCAAAATCTTATATTAACAACACTGCAGTTTGCAGCACAAAAATATTGTTAATATTTTGTGCAGCAGAAGCGGGCAATCCATGCGATTTACAAGCTGCCCCCTTATACATCTTTAAGGGACAAATTTAAACAAATTGGAATTCTGAATGTCGCGTCTCAATACATCTTAGAAAATTTACTGTATGTCCGGAAAAACATAAGTGATTTCTGTAAAAAAAAAGTGTAATACATAGTAGGGATATACGGAATAGGGACAGGCTAGATGTACCAGTGATTAGACTCACTAAAGTAAGCAATTCTTTTAAAGGCAACTAACACTTTTTAACTGAGCAATAGGATCCCAGAAAATCTCCCAATTAAAAAGTTCAAAAAAGTTATTAAAGGATATTATAAAGTAAAAGATTTTAAAGAATATACCACACCTTGGGAATAGAGTTTCCTCCCAGGCATTTCAGGATAACAATATTATGTAAAATTTGTTATAAAATGTTTGAAAAGATAATATTAGTTCCACTGAGTTTGTCGCACCGGTTCTTCTCAGTGGGCTTACCTTGGAACCAGTGGTAGACTCAATTAACGTTCAAAAAGACACTCTGTTGGTACTATTTTGAATAAAAAAATTTGATTTTGATTTTAAGACTTGTCATTTCGCATTTGACATCGGAAGAAATTTTTACTAAGTACCACATAAGTTTGAAATTAATTTTACATTATCGTTCATCTTATTATCTAAATGGCAAATATTACATATTTGAAAGATAACAAAAGTCCAGATTTCGCTTTTGGTGAATTGTTTAATTTAATTAATACACATTTTAAAGCCATTTTTACTTCTAAAACAGTCAGTTCCACAAATAAAAAGGGCTTTAATGATTGGGCAACAGCAGGAATCCACAATAGTAGACGTAAATTATATGACCTTTACCAAGAACGCACATACAATCAAAATCAATCATTTAAGCAGTATGTCAAAATATATTCAAAAACATTCAAACAAGTTTGTATCGCGGCCAAATCGCTTTATATTAAGGAAAAAATTAAAAACGCAAAAAATAAAATAAAAACTACTTGGAACATAATAAAGGATGAAACTGGGAGAGTGGGTAGTCGTAGCTCTGAATTTAATTTAAATATTGAAAATAGAATAATTAAGTCTGACGAGGAAGTTGCGACAGTATTTGAAAAATACTTTTCTGACATCCCGATTTCGACTACAAAAAATTTAATCTCATGTCCTGCAATTGCCGAATCATTGCTTAAAACCAATGTCAAACAATGTGAAGCTAACTTTAAGTTTAAAGAGATAGGACCCAAAGATATTTTAAATGCATTTAACTTATTAAACAATAAAAATACCCCAGATTTATGGGGAATATCTGTAAAAGTCACTAAGCTCATAGTTGATGTAATTGCACCCCATCTAGCAACAATTTTTAATAAATGTATTGATAGTGGCGTTTTTCCTGACTTAATGAAACATAGTCGAGTCTTGCCTCTTTTTAAATCTGGCAGTACATCAGATGTTACAAATTTTCGACCAATATCAATACTCCCCTCATTTAGTAAAATTTTTGAAAAAATTATGTTAAATCAGTTACTATATTACTTTGAAACCAATATGTTACTGCACAAAAAACAATTCGGATTTAGAAAGGGTCTCTCCACAACAGACGCTGGCGTTAACTTAATTGACCACATTTATGAGGCCTGGGAGGAGTCACGTGATGCTTTGGGAGTTTTCTGCGACTTATCCAAGGCGTTTGATTGTGTACAGCATGAGACCTTGATCAGGAAATTACGCCACTATGGGATAGACGGTACGGCACTGGATCTTTTGAATTCCTATCTTAAAAACAGGACTCAAAAGGTCGAGATAAATGGTAAAAGATCATCCGGGACTAAAATAGAGATGGGGGTCCCACAGGGGTCCATTCTAGGTCCATTTCTTTTTCTAATTTATGTAAACGATTTACCTTACCTAGTTAAAGACAGTCAAGAGGTAGTGTTGTTTGCTGATGATACTTCACTTATTTTTAAAATCAAACGACAAGAAACTAATTATGACGAGGTAAACAACACACTTTTGAGAATGGTACATTGGTTTAGCGTTAATAACTTGCATTTAAATAGTAAAAAAACTAAATGCATAAAATTTTCCTTGCCAAATGTTAAGCAACTGCAAACAAATGTACTCTTAGACAGTGAAAACTTGGAATTGGTGGACTCCACAGTTTTCCTAGGAATAACTCTAGATCTTAAGCTGCAGTGGGGTCCCCACATAGCTAAATTGGCGAATAGACTCAGTTCAGCAGCATATGCAGTGAGAAAAATAAGACAGTTTACTGATGTAGATACAGCGCGAATAGTATATTTTAGCTACTTTCATAGCATTATGTCTTATGGCATACTTTTATGGGGAAATGCAGCCGACATAAACAACATTTTTGTGCTGCAGAAGCGGGCTATTCGTGCAATTTACAAGTTGCCTCCCTATTCATCTTTGAGAGAAAAATTTAAAGAAATAGGAATTCTGACTGTCACCTCTCAATACATCTTAGAAAATTTACTGTATGTCCGTAAAAACATAAATGAATTTTGTAAGAAAAGTGATATTCATAGTAGGAATACACGTAATAGACACAGGTTACATGCACCAATGATTAGACTTTCGAAAGTAAGCAATTCTTTTAAAGGCAACTGTATACGCTTTTACAATAGGATCCCAGAAAACGTTCAAAAGCTCTCCATAAAAAAATTCAAAAAAGTTGTTAAAGAACGTTTGTGTGGTAAAGCATATTATAAAGTAAAAGATTTCATGGAAGATACCACACCCTGGGAATAAGGCGTTCCTCCCGGGCATTTCAAGATAAGATGTTAAAATTGTTATTAATATATATTATTTGAAAAGATTAGTTCCACTGAGTTTGTTTCGCCGGTTCTTCTCAGTGGGCTTACCTTGGAACCGGTGGTAGATTCAATTGACGTTCAAAAAGATACTGTATTAGTACTATTTTGAATAAAAAAATTTGATTGATTGATTGATTGATTGCTTATTACCATCAATTCCTTTTGCATTAATCATCATCATCATCAGCCTTTATCCGTTAGTTTTTTATTACCTGAATAAAATATTTAATATTAACTTAATTAATTTTATTAAATCTTATTGGCGCATTGATATCATCTGAAGAGGTTAATAAATATATACAAGACCATAATATTATGTACATTTGCCTATAGAAATATGTAATAATGCAGATTAATACTACAGACAAATATACTGTCTGACATAATCCTTTAAGGCTTATGTTTCTACCCTTTTAGTACTTTTTACATTTCACATGAAAGTCAGCAAAACCAGTCCAACGCGGAACATCTCTAGCAAACTCATTAAGAATATGGATTAGTAGCCCAACATAATTAACTGGATTTGTTTGCGGTCGGTACTTGAGGGCTTGACCTGAGGAATGAGGAAGCCCATTGGTACTATATTTCATCCAATTAGGCACAAGCAATCATCACGATTCATAAGCCAACGGCGAAATAATGACTGAAAATCAATTTCATAGAACTAGTTAGGAATTACTGGTGTTACTAGCTAAAAACGATTTTCCCAAAATTTTCTATTATTTAAAACCGACTTCAAAAAGGAGGAGGTTCTCAAATCGTTTCTCAATTTTTTTTAATTTTTTTTTATTGTATGTTCCCGATTACTCGATGGCTGGACCGATTTGAAATTTAAAATTATTTTTTTGTTTGAAAGCTGGTGTTTCCAATTTGGTCCCATATTAATTATATTAAGATCAGACAAGTCGTTTTTTAGTTATTCCCAATAATGCTTATTTGGTTGGTTTTCTTTACCTCTATGATATACCTTTTATTACTTGTCGATGTAACGGTGTCGTATTTGTTGCTTTACCCTACCTACCTACCTTTTTTTTTCTTTAACGCCGGGAAATGCTCTGAGGCATCCCGCCTGAGGAGAGGGTCTCTCCAGGCGGGTATGTGGGACTCGCTGCGCCCGAAAGATGGTAAGTGAACGCAGTTCTACCCACTAAAACCCGGCGAGTACCACCAGTGCCACCTTGGTGAGGTGCCCCGGATCTGTTAAGCTAACAGGGCACCTCGACGGCTAGCCAGTCCCGCAAGGGGCCGACGCTACCTCCACAGAGGGGTTGTCCCGCACCACAGAACAACCCCTCCCAACGTCAGGACAGTACCATGGGGTGAGGTTCCCATCCTCGCCCCTTTCCCCCTGCTCTTTTGTCCCCTTTTCAACAGGGGTACAAAGAGCCCCCTCGGCTCAATTAGCTTCGCCCAAGGTGCCGAGCTCACCCTAGGCTACTGAGCCCCACCACAACGTCAAGGCCTGAACTATGGTGGGGACCCTACCTACCTACCTACCTTGGCTGACACTGACTCAAAAACAAAAGACTGAAAGAAACAATAATGACGTGGTAAACGCAAAGTTTGTACATTAGTAGAAAATTAAGTTGACTATAAATTGTAAGCACAAAAATTAAAGAAACACAGTTATTTTATTACTTTTTAGTATTGTATTTTTGAAGTCGGTTTTAATTTTTTGTAAAAAAAATTTTTCTTTGACTTATCATTTTTCATATAGGTACAGAAGGCAAGTCCAAGGTTTTAAAATTGATATTCACGGCACATGGGTGAAGTTGGCACCTACAGATCATTTATAAATAAATTTTAAAACATCCTTTGTATTCGTATCTCTTACAATACCGTGTCTGAGAACTTTTTTTATTATGGTATACTTTAAAATAGCAATATTTCTTGATCTAATTTTGCTCTGTTACCGCGCTCAGTAGGTAGGTCCTGTATATTATATGAAATGGGCAATATATTTTCCTGACGATGACAATAATAAAAATTGTTATGGGTTATATCCAGCTTACTTAGTGATTATCTGACAAATCATTGGCACTCACAAATAATGAGGTTTTCTATTGATAAAATAACTTTCAAAATCACTTCAGTGGACTACAACCTCACACACTCACAATCTTTACCACTTTATAATATTAGGATAGATTATAGAATTCCTCATATCATTGGAAAATTTACCTACTTATGCTAGCAACGCCGGCTCATTCCCTATGAATATTTTAGTAATGATGTTCCATATGTTGCATTTGGAGTCACGAGAAAGTTTAAATTAGTTATTGAACGAGAAGTTAATTAAGGGTCCGAGGTCTCGTAAATGGACGCGTCAAAATATTTTTTATTGACGTGTGTTGATGTGGTGAAATTTGAGTTGAGAGATAGATTGAGTAATATTCCCTTTTGGAGAAAGTCAGTAAGGAGTTTTAGTGGATTTTAGAATAGGCTTCAGATCCCTACTTCATTGCCTTATTTATTTATTTAAATAGGACATCAGCACAGCAGTACACACTTGATAACATTGCCTTAGCTGTTTATAAAGATTTAAGAGTACCTATACCCGTAAAACTGCTAAAGGAACTACCAATTTCATATTTTCTTTATAATATATCTCGTAATTGATTTGGAGTACATAAATGATACGAAGATTGTAAGCGAATATTCCGCTATGAATATTAATTAATTGTTGAGATTTAATAGAATTAAAATTAATTGTTGAGAGTTAAGTTAGATTAAATTATAATTTAATCTTATATAATGGATTTCCGCAAAGTAACGCCTGATTCTATTAACTATCTTAGAGAGTTAAGTTGCTGTTTCGTATTTAAATTTAGTTTGATAGGCAAACTGGCCAAAGTGCCACTTGATGGTAAGTCGTTTTCCGTGAACATACATGAATTAGCTTACGACTAGTCCAAGCAATTGATTAATGTCTGTCCTTTTTTTTGATATCGCAGAGAAATCCCTATGGATACAGCCAGGATCTTCGGGTAGATCCTAATCCAATGTGGGAATCTCACCTGGGAGTGCCCAGCCTAGCTAAAATCACTGCGAGCGCCTTCAGCCGCTTTTTTGAGGGTCCCTGTGATATTCAGGCAATAGGATCACCTCAGCGACAATTTATTTCTATCCTGAGTCGTAGGATGGTAAGCCTCAAAGCCAGTAATTACCCTGCCTGTCCTGCCCATCTTCGTCCACCTGAACTCATCCAAGTAGGTACGTACAGCAACAAATACGACACCGACTTCAAAAGTAACTATAATGACGTGGTAAACGCAAAGTTTGGACATTAGTAGAAGAACAAGTTGATTATAAGTTGTAGGCACAAAAATTAAAGAAATGCGATTATTTTATGATTATTTTTTAAGTCGGTCTTACTGGCTAGCGTTTCTTAAAATTAGGAATTCAGAGCAAGTCGGAAGAAAATTGGAGGCTTCGTCAGCACGACTTGGCTGGCTGCCAACAATCACCATTTAAGTCCTCTACAGCCTGTGTAGAGTAAGTGGTGGCCTACTAAATACTATTTCATACTTTTCGCACTTTTTGTACTTGAAGACATTACTTGAATTTTTCAGTTTTTCTTCAAGTACAAAAAAATATTATAATCAAAGTATTTTTCAAATTTTTATGGCATGATCTTATTAATTATGTATATAAAAAAGGCTCTACGAAGCGAAAAAATTTTGCGAGAATTATTAAAACATTTTTTTTCATTATAATGAAACAATTTTTACGGATTTTATCGCGGTTTATTTAGATTTTTACAAGCCCGACGTTTCGGGACCATGGTCACGGGAGGACTGAGGTGACAGATGTCCTAACGTTACAAAGTTATTCGAACTACCCTATGATACATCATTATTTTGTTAAGTCCTCTCTACGCAGAAAGAAAAAAATTGTTTCATTATAATGAGTGAAATTCGCGCAAACATTAGAAAACATTTTTTTTTTCATTTACAAATTACAATTGAGACGGAAGTTCGAGAAAATTTTGTTAGTTAACAATCGTTTAACTTGTTGAAAAATTAACTTTAAGTAAAATTTCTAACGGGAATAAATTATTTATAGTGTTCAGAACACACCATAATTTTTTCAAATAAAAAAAAAAATCAATACCTTAAATAGATTAATTAATGTGCCGTACTCGCTTTTTACGCCACGCGTGCAACCTAAAAATGTCGTGCGCAGACCTATTTTCAGCGTTAAATTAAAATTATAAATAACGGAGATAGAGTTCCGGGAGTGAGAAGTTTTTTATTGGATATTTCCTCCCATTTTAGAATCTTTTTTTGAAATTTCTTAAATATTAATAATTTATGAAATATTGGCAGAAAACGAAATGCCATTTTTTTCATCTTCAATTGTTTATAAATTTTGCAATTTTTTATGTGCTAATACACGCTTTTAGCACATTTTTCTAGGCTTCATTCCGGATCCAATGAGCTATCGCACATAATTTTTAGAGCAGTATCTCTGTTTTAGACCATTTTCAACTTGTTGACTAGACTAAATACAAACAAACTAAACTGATAGACTGCTAAACTCATAACCTCTCCTTGCGGCTTTGCTGTAGTCGGGTAAGAAATGTACAAAAATACATTGTGAGTTTAAGTCCAAACAGGGAGTATTAAAATCTGCCTTTATGTTGCGTTATAAACACTTCTTTTATTTGTAACTTTGTGTATATTTTATGTGTTTGAATAGAACCTTTTCATTGTTATAGTTCGTAACCTTTGAAAAGTTGTGGAACGCTTTTATGCGTACATTTTGAAATGTTAGGTTACGACCATTATTTGTTACTGCACATTTTATATTTTATTTATATACTAGCAATTCCTCGCGGATTCAGTCGCCTCGAACCTTCGGTTGAGAAAAACTTTATTCATTTCGTTCTTCGTCGGATTTTGGGGTTCAGTATCTAACCAAAAAGTTTGATTATAATAATATGAAACTTAGGCAATTTATAATGCTTTTTGCTTGAAACCTTTCACTTATATGTTAAGGATATCAATATCGGAAATAAATTATAATTTTAAAATATTATAAAAATATTGACTGGCTCAGCACAGGGCTTCCTAGTGAGTCAACCAAAGAACAAAAAATTTACTTAATTCAACTTTAAGATAATTATTATCATGCATAAATTGATGTTAAAGATCGGTTTTTGTAAATTGTTAGATAAAGAAACTGTAAAATTTAATGTTTTTATTTTAATCAAAAAAATATATACCTACCCTCGCCATATTGCGGAAAACGGTACTAATTTCTGTATGGACTGTGTTTAGGTACTGTATTAAAAGTTACAGTGGCGATACCAATGCAGGATTTAGATATTTATGTCAGGCTATAAATATATGTATTGTACATATATTATGTATACATACGCATCCATGACCTGGAGGGCTAGCATGCGCGCACGACAAAATTTTGTCTACTCCTTTTCTCGTATTAGCTGTATGAAATAATACGAGAAAAGGGGTAGACAACTTTTTTCGTGCGCGCATGCTAAGCCCTCTGGTCCAGGTTATATAGGGTATTCATAAATTATAATACAAATTTTCTGCTGGCGGGCTTGAAACCGCGACCGCTGCGTGTTAACCCAGTCAACGACTCCCACCATTATACTTAAGACTTAATATAATAGTTATAGGCCAGTAATTATTTCGTACTTTCGCATTTCTAAGTGATATGACTAAGATCGTATCCCTACAGTAGCTAAACGAGTACGCACCGCAGGAGGCACACGCTCATGTACTGTACTGTATCTATTAAGTTGTCCACTGACCAGTGACCACTACAATATATTACATGCCTACCCAGACTCCCGCTGACAACGTTCAGACGGGTCCCACACTGCTCCGCGAAACGCGACGGTACGAGAGCGTGCATTTTTTAAACATCTGTCGGCACGATTTAGCAGATAAATCGACTTAATAAAAAGTGGTAATAATTTTTTTAATAAAAAGTGGTAGATTCAATTGACGTTCAAAAAGATACTGTATGGTACTTTTTTTTTTAATTTTTATTTTGATTTGATTTAAATTGCCGTGACGGCGAACGACTTCAAGTGATATCATGCGTTGACTTTATTACAAATAAAAAAAAAACATTAGCATAGATGTTTCACGTCTGGCGGGCGTACCGTGATGGCCAACTTGCATGCATTGACTATCCTCAGGTACCACTGAATATATGAATGTCAGTATGCTGCTCCTGTAGTAATTTCTGTCTAAACTCTAAAGCATATCAATTTTTTCTCAGAATATATAAGCCGGATGTTAGGATCCATACACACTAGCTCGTCGTACAACGATTTTTGTGATGCACATCCACAGAAAACTAAATAATAATTATTTAGATTTCTGTGTGCACATCGTTGCGGTGCGCGGTGCAGTGTGATAAACATCTAAAGTTATTCTACTATTTCAACAATACGTGATTTCTGTTGCCGTATAGTCACAATGCATATTTCTTTCATACATTCATTAATTTTCAAATTTTCTAAATTCTACAAGTATGGGGAATCGGCCGTCTTAGCATTCATAGGAATAGTCCTAGTCGTAGAGGAGGCCTTGTCCAGCAGTATGAATAGAAACTGGTTACGGTGATGATGATGATGTAGTAGACTGTTAATGTGTAGACGTGGTGTAGACTATAGCATAACATTATAGTTACCTGTATATTTTTATACTAGCTGTTGGACGCAGCTTCGCCCGCATTAACTCACTTAACTCCTATTAGTTTCAGTCACAGCGTAATTTTATATAGCCTTTCTCGATAAATGGGCTGTCTAACACTGAAAGAATTTTTCATATCAGACCAGTAGTTCCTAAGATTAGCGCGTTCAAACAAACAAACAAACTCTTCAGCTTTATAATATTATAGTATAGATTTTTTTTATGATAAACTACAAAAGAAAAGTGGTAGGTATACTATTACCTGCTTATTTCTTGATCCAAGCATTGCTATGTTTTCCATAAAATAAAAGGACTGTCTGGGAATCGCCTAGGTCTATGGTCTATTAAAGATGTAACTAGAAATAAAACAACCTATATCTGTCTCACTTACAAGCTATCATGTCCGCGTGTGGTATGCGTCGCCCGGAAATCGAACCTGTCACCGTCCATCCGGCTGTTGTAAGTTCCACTGCCCTTAATTGCTTCAAGACTGCGAATTACAAAAAGCTTATTTATATCTAATTCCTTTTAGAGAATTATTAGATTGTTTTTGGTCTTCGCGGAATTTACTGTGTTAGAAAATTTAAAAAAAACACTCATATTTGAAAAGCCGGCAACGCACCTGCTATTCTTCTGGAGTAGCGTCTATGGATGTCACTTATCACTTAGCATCAGGTGGAGCGCCAAATATCCGCCATTTTGCTTTTTTATATTTTGATATACCCAGTGTCACTCTCCCAGTAAATACGAATCTACGACACCTCTCAAGCTAAAATCCATCGAGCCGTTCAGCAGTCCCGCACCACAGAACAACCCCTCCCAACGTCGGGACAGTACAATGGGGTGAGGTTCCCATCCTCACCCCTTGCCCCCTGCTCTTTTGTCCCCTCTTCTTATAAGAGGGGTACAAAGAGCCCCCTCGGCCAAATTCGCTTCGATCCCTAGACATGGTTACTTTACCAACATATTTATTATATTATAATAAGTTTGTCATACGTTACATCAACCGCAGTGGAGTTTATGCTGTAACAATTATAGGGCCGAAGGTCCAACTTGGCTTAAACCGACGGGTTGAGGCCGGGGACTTGCCAGGGAGCACCTAGCTAATGTCAGAGTCTCAGGGCGCGCGTATGGTGTATCGCAATTCGCATCATACATTTTTGACTGTTATTGCGGACGGACGTGTCGAACGGGGAGTGTTCCTTCATAATATTTTTTTTATAAATTGTATGCCTGTTGCTTGCAACCGTGCTTTTCAGCGCGCACTTTTGCATTTCCTTTATTTTTTATTAAGTACAGTTTAGAGTAGTTTCTTATTAAATTTATAAGGTGTAGGAATAGATTTTGAAGTTAACAAAATAAAGTATAGGTTATTAAAGACTGTTTAGCTGAAGTGGGCGCAGACCTGTCGCTTTCTGCGGTCATCCGAGCAATAACTGAGAGTGAGAGCGCATGCCTACCTTGCAGAAGGAGAGTACCGCCTACTCTCCTTATGCAAGGTAGTGATGTCGCAGAAGGGAGAGGTAGAGCGGGAGAGAGAGCGCACTTGCGCCTCTTCCCGCAAGAGAGCATGGCGGCGACAGGCGGTTGAACCGCCGTGAGGGACCGGTGCGTGGCCTATCGGGGGATCCGCCGGGTCCGGGCTATAAGGCACCCATATATGTTCAGGGTGCCTTAAGCAGTGTAGGAGGAGGGGATGTCATCCCCCTGCCTCCAGAGGAGAGTACTAGATGGCACAGCGATATGGCCCGGTGCGGACGTCCACAGCTCTCGCGCCGGATCACCCAGACTATGAGGAGAACACCGCTGCGGTTTAGTGGGTAGAGTCTGCGTCCACCTTACTCGGGCGCAGAGAGTCCCACATAATTTAGATATAAATTTTCAGTCTCTAGATTAGGCGCTAGGTGATTCTTTTTCTATAAGGGTAGTTTTAAAGATTTCTATATTTTTAACACGATGCCTTCTGTTTTCTGCTACATCTAAATACGCTAAGCGAAAAAGATTAGTTAGATCACAAGAATCTGCTGAGGAGCGGAGGAGTCCCGGTTAAACCGCATGCGAGAACAAGAGCACGCAAAAGCAGCGCCGATCGAGAATATAAAACAAAACGTAAATAATATAAAAACAAAAAATATAATATGAAACAAAGTCCTTCCTCGCGTCTGTCTATCTGTACAACTAGGTACAAACTAACTAAATGGAGTTTCATGCTGTTGTCAACATGAGATAGAGTAATTCCTGCGGCAGGTTATCGTATATAATTTTCCAAGACTGTATAAATTGATAAATAGTTGGATAATTTTTGTGAGAAAGTTTAGGCCGCTTGGGAGCTTACATTAAAACACAGCCTTATTCCCTTTAGAGATATAGCAAAAAAGTAGAAAAATGATCATCGATCATCATCGGTCCGGTTACGTCCGTAAATATAAAATAACGCGGGCGAAGCTGCGGGCAACAGCTAGTAGACAATATAAATATTATAAAGCTGAAGGGTTTGTTTGTTTGTTTGAACGCGCTAATCTCAGGAACTACTGGTCCGATTTGAAAAATTATTTCAGTGTTAGACTGCCCATTTATCAAGGAAGGCTATAGGCTATATAACATCACGCTGTGACATATATGAGTTGAGTAACGCGGGCGAAGCTGCAGGCAACAGCAAGTAGACAATATATTGAATTTTTTTCTTTGTACTTTGTACTTTGTACAGTTGCTACTGTAGCGCTCTGGGCAGTTTTTCATACACTGATTTTTTGTTAGTTTAATAAGAAAACCAGCAGACGTGCCGTGTAATGGTAAGTGGTCGACGTCACCCGCGAACATAAACTAGTTTACCTGGAACTACCCTAACTAATTTTATGTGTTGCCTATCCTTTGATATGAGATGTTAAGTCTCTGTGCCAGTAATTACACTGCCTGTCTTGCCCTTCTCTCCGTAACACAGCAAAGCTGTTTGACGGGAATAAAAAAGCAAGATGGTGGTACCCATGCAGCCGGGAGCGCGGCACAGCGCATCCCTCCCACCGTATACCTCCTCCCACAGATACTCCTGATACTCATTACTTCTAACCTTATCTAGTATTAGCACAGTATAACCAAATATGTATTTACACTGTGGTATTAGTATTACATCTTTCATCTATTCCATGTATTAATCGAGTCCCTTTCGTGATGTCGGTTACTTTAAACGATTTGAGAATTTTGTTAATGAACAATTACATCACTAAAAATGGTAGTAAAAGCAACAGAATCGGTAATCAACATCGATTAGTTGCGCATACATACATGGTATTTAAATGAAAAAAATATTTTAGAACTAATTTGATATGTATATGTAAGAGTGATGTGATTGTTTGTTTTAAATATATTATGTTTAAGATTATTGTTGAATCATCCTATGGAAAATGGAATAATTTTGACAGCGGGCCACAATGTTGGCAACACTGTGCCCTCCGCCACTCATAAAAATGGAATACTTTTCATAGAAAATTAATAAAAATATATTTACAACTTTTCCTATTAAAAATTCTGTTCATGTAGGCAGCTGATCTTTTTTCCGTAGTCAACATCAATATCATTAATTTGTCTCTGGTTGATTTATCGTGCTCGTAAAAAAATGAAAGCATTATAAATTCTTTTTTTTTCTCTAACGCCGGGTCTCCCCACGCGGGTATGTAGGACTCGCTGCGCCCGAAAGCTGGTAAGTTGACGCAGCTCTATCCACTAAAACCCGACGAGTGCCACCAATGCCGCCTTTAGTGAGGTGCCCCGGATCTAATGAGCAAACAGGGCACCTCGACGGCTAGCCAGTCCCCCAAGGGACCGACGTCGGGTGAGGTTTCCGTCCTCGCCCCTTGTCCCCTGCTCTTTTGTCCCCTCTTCTTATAAGAGGGGTACAAAGAGCCCCCTTGGCTTAATTAGCTTCGCCCAAGGTGCAGCGGCTCACCCTGGGCTACTGAGCCCCACCTCCGCGTCAAGGCCTGAACCATGGTGGGGAAATTCTTAATAAGTAAGTAGGTAATAGGTACGTAAGCCATATACGAGTAGAACACGATATTTGATTCAGAAGCTAGTGGTTTAAAAGGAACAAGAATTTAAAAAATCGTATAGGTAAAGCCGCAGTAGTTGGTTACTATTTTACCAGATTATCGTTTCGCGTAACAGCTACATGCGTGTCAATGACCTCGATATTGATTTTTTTCTTAATTTATAATTTACACAGTAATCGCGATTTTATGCTGGATGAGACCTTGACAAATTTTGAATATACTTCTATGGATTAACAGACTACAACATCGTATTTGTGAGTCAGTATTGTGAGTAGAGTTAGAGTAGAGTCATTGCTGACCCTTTGGGGTAAACAACGCCCCCCGCATCTCCAGCCTTGCTTTTAAAAAGGGGTATTTGAGACTGCGTCGCCTGAGTCCTTAGTTCAATATGCTGCTACCATCGAGCATATAATTGAAATAAAGCCGTCAGCGGTAATGTCATGTGTTTTGTATGAAAACAAATTCCGATTCCGAACAAAAAGCGCCGGTTCTGCGTTCTGATTGGCCGATTAGTGGCCATTGATGGGTGATTGGCCGATGGGACCTACATACCGATCACTGGTTGGTTGAATTGCTATTACGTCAGTGACAAATCGCTGACCGGTTTCGGTTACAACTCTATCCGGTTGTACTCGACGGCTGCTACAAAGGTTTTGTCTGCTAAAACCTAGGTCTTACTGAGTCTCGCTACTACAAGGCTTAGACCACATGATGTTGTTTCAATTTATTTCCTCTCTGTGGTTCGTGGTGACGGTAAATAAGAAGTCCACGGGGATAAGCACCGGCTCATTATGATCATACAATATGATAAACAATTACAATGCCACACGGAGGATAGAAAGTAAGGAGAACCATCTAGTTTATGCGACTAGTTGAAAAAGTGTCCATCTGTAAACTCAAATTATATAGTTCAAAAACCGGCCAAGTGCTAGTTGTACTTGCGCACGAAGGGTTCCGTATCATTACATAATTTACAACATAAGACACTTAAACAAAAAATATGGTTTATTTTGAAAAAATGTTTTTTTTTATATATTTGAGTTGATTGAATGAAAGGTAAATTGCGATTTATGATGTATTAAAAAAAACTATTAACTAGATCTTGTTCAAACCAATTTTCGGTGGAAGTTTACGTGGTAATAATGTACATCATATATTTTTTTAGTTTATCATTCTCTTATTTTAGAAGTTACAGGGGTGGGGGACACACACACATTTTACCACTTTGGAAGTGTCTCTCACGGAAACTATTTAGTATAGAAAAAAATGATATTAAAAACCTCAATATCATTTTTGAAGACCTATCCATAGATATCCCACACTTATGGGTTTGATGAAAAAAAAATTGAGTTTCGGTTCCAAGTATGGGGACCGCCAAAATTTATTGTTTTTTTTCTACTTTTGTGTAAAAATATTAATGCGGTTCACAGAATATATCTACTTACCATGTTTCAACAGTAAAGATCATATAGTTTCGGAAAAAAGTGGCTGTGACTTACGGACGGACGGACAGACAGACAGACAGACAGACAGACATGACGAATCTATAAGGGTTCCGTTTTTTCCATTTGGCTACGGAACCTTAAAAACCGCTCACAATGGCGCTGGTGTAGCATGTTGAAGCGTCCCCACATGCCTTTTCGAGGCGTTGGGACTCAATAGCCTAAGGTAAACCCAACATTGGGCGAAGCAAATTGAGTCGAGGGAGCTGTTCTTTGTACCCCTCTTATAATAAAACAATAACGAGATAACATATTATTATTTATGACAGCCCTACAGGTTGTGTGGAGACCACTTCTTGGCAGGATTCGAACCCGCTATCCAATTGATGTGGCATGTCTCTTCACCAATGACAGATGGTATGGCTGATGATATAGAAACGTGTAAAAGAAAGCGCATAAACGTAATGATACAGAAAAACAAAGCAAACAGCTTTCTAAGCGTTGTATGCCATATTATAGGAAATCATTTTAATACTAGAATTAAATATCTTGTAGAGAGATTTTCATAACACGGTTTTCTTTAGTAATTAATTCAACGAATAAATGATCATTTCTAATTAACATGTAAAAGCTAACCACTCAATTAGTAATAGAGAAATATACATCATGTACAGTTTCTTATATAAAGAATTAATTATTATATTCTCTACGTAGTACATATATGTCTGTGTTCTTATTAATCCTTAAATATATCAACTACGTACATTGAAATATTGTCACCATGTTAGTTCGCGATTAATTTTAAGTTCCGGGCCTAATCTTCTACAATATACATATTCTTCTGTACACGTGTGCGTCACAACTCCTCCTAAACCGGACCGATTTTGATGGAATTTTCATGTGTGTGATCAACTGGATTCAAGAATGGTTCAAATTCACAATTCAGTCCATTATAAAAAGTTTTTTACAGAACGTCTGTCGGGCCAGCTAGTATATATATAAATGTTTTGTTTGTTTGTTACGTTCATCTGTTGAATTTTAAGTCGGTATACGGGTATCTTTTTAGGATTGATGAGTAAAGTACCTATCTATACACGGAAACCTTTTTTTCCTACTAAAATGACAGTAAAAATGGAAATATGCTAGGGTATTAATGGTCTTATAACTTACTAGCTGTTGCCTGCAGCTTCGGCCTTCGCCCGCGTTACTCAACTCCTATAAGTCACAGCGTGATGTTATATAGCCTATAGCCTTCCTCGATAAATGGGCTATCTAACACTGAAAGAATTTTTCAAATCGGACCAGTAGTTCCTGAGATTAGCGCGTTCAAACAAACAAACAAACTCTTCAGCTTTATAATATTAGTATAGATTATTTATAGCTGTTTTCCTTGGTTTTACAAAATTCTAAAATCTAAAATAGTAGTTAGTCTCAAAAAACTCCTCAAAAATTGGTCCATCAATTTTTTTTAATACCGCGAGAAATAAGAGAAAAAAGAACAAGCTCTTCAACTTTATTATTTTATTTAATATAAAAAAAGTAAAGTGTACGTCGTACGTAGAGTCTGTCTAAAGTAAATGCGCGCGAAGCCTGGAGAAAAGCATTTGCTTTTAGGTATTCTTCATTATTACAACCTCAGATGAAGTAAAAAAAGGTAGATAGCGCACTTGGAACAAGAAAGTGAAGCCACTTTTTTAAGTATGTGTGAGTGAATGAAGGGTTGCCATTTTTTTAAATATCCCTTAAAATTGTATATTAATAAAAATAGGTAATAAGTGAATGCGACAGTGAATATTTTTATAAAATACAATAATATTACGAATATGTAGGAGGCGTGTAGGATCACTTTATAAACTGTCTCAATAGATATCTTATTGACACAATTGTTTTATTTATTTATTTATTCCCATGAATGTAGTAAATACATAGGTGATATTAAAAAAAAAAATAAACAAATTCTATACATTCTACCATAACATGGTGTGTGAAAATAAAACTTTACATAAATAAACAATTAATATAAATTAACAGGAATAAATAGTTACAATTAAATAAACTTGATAAATACAACATGTCCTTAAAATCATTGTCAGAGTTGATTATAATAGTAATTAGAAAGTCACATTTTATCAATACACAATTTAAATTAAATACATAATATGTCGTTTTCCATAAAAAAAAACATTTAAATTATAAAAACATTTCTCTGCAAGCCACACTGTTACATTTTTTTTAATTTATTAAATGGTAAATCTTTGAATTTATAAATAATTAAATAGATAGTCCCGTTGTGGGTGGGTGCGTGAGTCCCATAAAAATACAACATAGGTTATACGAAGTCATTTCGATTCAGTCATATAGCGATCAAATAATAAAATAATAATTATGTCACCTCTGTACTTAATTATTTTGCTATGGCTTTGCCTGCAATTGACTTACCCACTATTGGGCTATTAGAAATACTAACTTCTGGCAACACTCTTCCGATACGTCATTTCGGGGCAATAATATTATTTATGTTGATTAACCTCAAAATAGTGTTAAAATATCTTAAAAGAATATAGTCTTGTGTTTATTTATGTGTGAAACGATATTTCTTTAGACTCTTTGGTCACTTTTGTATTGTTTTTACACCATTTAATTACACAGAACGGTATTTTTTTGGCAAACTTACTGCACGACGACTCGTAAGATACTAACAAAAATGAGCTTAGTTTTGGTGTATCTGTGTGCGTGAGCGCGTGTATTTACACGAAGGAGCTTAGTTTTGTGGCTTCAGTATTAGCAAAGGCCGTGCGTCATCTACCTTTTTTTACTTCATCTGAGATTACAACGAAGAACTTCAAAAATTTGAATTGTGTGTGTCATTAAACTTTCACTCTGCTAAACAATGTTAATGTTTAAATAATAAGACCTTTTTACTTTCAGTAAATCGTGATTCACAGATCTCTTATTCCTGTTCTTGTCTCAAGAATAAAGCGTGTTTAGTTATGTGTTACCTAAAAATAAAACTACACGTATATAAAATTACAACTCTTCAGATAAGTTTTTAGACTCGTTTTCTTTATCATAATATAACCACAGCGATATATCCATCATTAATTTTTTTCTAATTTGAACACCGCCCCTAGCGGTTGAGAAGCGAAACTCCAATTCGAACGCAAACTGTTTATAGATAATAATATTATACTTTTTTGTTTATTGCGTGTTATTACTATTATTCATATCATAAAATGATAGACTAATTTTCCTTGAGAAAATATAAAGAAACATATTTTTAATTTATCGCTGGTTTCCAAAAAACAATAATTTAATTATAATAGATCCAACTACGCACAACACTTCACAGTTCTGAAGGCTTAATTTGAAAAGAAAAAAAAAAAAACTTTGTGCGTATGTGCAATGAAGCAGAAGGTTTTAGTGAGTCACCCGTTTAAGGGCATTTACCGTGAATAATGTAGCACACTCCGCATCAGCAAATCGCTTACAACAACAGCTAAGTTGAAACACTATGCTTAGCAAACCTTTTTTTCAACTTAGTGATAAAATCGCTCACAGATTTTATCGAGATTTTTAACATAATGTTATAGGTAGACCCTCTGATTATACACCTATCTATAATCTAGACCCACATTATTTTATTCCTAATTTTTTTTCAGTCTGATAGACTATCAGTGATAGTATGTGGTATAGAGACCACAAACAAAATGTAGCATAATATGGAGTCGGTGTCGTATTTGATGCTGTACCCTACCTACCTAAGGTACCTTGGCTGACACCGACTCCAAAAGTAACTATAATGACGTAGTAAACGCAAAGTTTGTACATTAGTAGAAGATTAAGTTGATTATACGTTGTAAGCACAAAAATTCAAGAAACACAGTTATTTTATTACTTTTTATTAGTTTAGTATTTTTGAAGTCGGTTTTAATTTTTTGTAAAATGTTTTTATTCTTATATAAAACCCATATCCCGTTTCCCCCCTTCATCTGATTGTATACGAGAAATCCCATGACCCATCTCACAAGAAAATTTGAAAAATGAAAGGATATTATGAGTAATTTATTCTTTACTCCGTGTTCATTGTAGCTCAAGATATACCCGCGAATGCATGGCAGTAATAAAAATATAAGTACCAATCATTTATTACTTATTCATTAATTTACCAGATAGTATACCTATGTACATAATGTGTAAAAGTATTTGTACATATCTTATATCTTTAAATGAGCAATTCTTGTGTATATATATATATATATATATATATATATATATATATATATATATATATATATATAATTGGAATCTCGGAATCGGCTCCAACGATTTTCATGAAATTTAGTATATAGGGGGTTTCGGGGGCGATAAATCGATCTAGCTAGGAATCATTTTTAGAAAATGTTTTGTTTAAAAAAAAAAATACCGAGCAAAGCTCGGTCATCCAGGTACTATATATAAATAGATAATAACTATGTAAAAAGAAGTTATTAGCTTCAAGAAAGGTATTTATTTAATGTTAGATAAACAGATGTAGCCACTATTAACCTAAGTCATAACGATCTAAATTTAGCACTACTCTACGTTTCCGTAAAATATAATTTTCTCGGCTACTTTATTTAATTAACTAAAACTATGCTGTACCAACTTAACATAATCATTTCTTATAATTTCATTTAATGCTTGCTAATGTTCTAGAAATATTAAGTTTAATAATAGAAAATTCGTAGCCTACACCATCCTGCGGTGAGATTATGTAAAGGATGTATAGACTACGGAACAAGAAAAATAAAACCGCAGCCAGTGTTGCCATACTTATTATTTAACTTCCTCAAATTAATAATACAGTCGAATATCCATCACACGAATGTTAAGGGAAATGCTAAAAACATCGAGTTGAATATATTTAATAAGTGCCATGCTGCTTTGCAGCCGAATTGGGCCCGTAGGACCGGGGTGGTCCCTCTTACTCACACCTCACTGACATAACACTGGTCAAGTTTCGTGCGGTTTGTGAGTTTCCGGTTATAGGGAAAGATAGGACAACGCATCTGCGTAATCTCTGGCTGTGCGGATGTGTATGGAAGTCGATAGTCGCCGAAACTTCTACTGCTCGTTTGCCCGCCTAAGAATTTTGAGATACATGAATGTAACTAGAAATTTAAAGTGGAATTTCTAAGTAGTATATTTTTCGACTTGGAGAGTCAAATTTAACAATAATTCCAGTTAAGTTTTTTTTTTTATTTTTTTTTATTTATTTAAGGTCGTTTTTTAACAACTAGGGTCATTAACGACCACAATTTATGACCAACAATATCATATTATACTAATGTATAAACATTAATCATTTTTAGGAATTTTAACGTTTGGTTACAACCATTTTCGTTTAAGCAATCTTTAAGACAATTGGGTAAGTTACATTCTTGTTTTTCAATATTATATGCTGTACATTCTATTAAAAGAAGAGATACACTGATATCTAGCCCACACTTGCATTTATTTTTTGGAGTTTTAGTCATCAAATGTACGTGTGTTAAATTAGTGTGTCCAATGCGTAGTCTCGTTATTATAACTTAATCTTTTCTGTTGCTGAATGAAATTGGGGATTTATCGAAAATAGAATTTCTTACATTAATTAATTTACTTGCATTGCCTGTTTTCCAATGTCGAGCCCAAAAACTTTTAATTTTATGTTTGCAATATTTTTGAATTTCTGAAGGAGGTGATTTTATTGTTTTACAAATAACATTTTCATAAGTTGCATTTCTAGCTTCTATATCAGCTTTTTCATTTCCGGGTATCCCTTGATGGCTTGGGATCTATATTAATTGAAAGTTATAGTTATTACTTAGAAGGTTTAACATTTTTGGTTTGATTTCAATAATTAAGGGATTTGTATTATTTATATTTTGTAAGGCTGAAAGACATGATTTTGAGTCCGTATAAATTAAATACATTATCGTATTAGGTTCTTTACATAAAATTTCTAATGTTTTAAGTATAGCTAATGATTCACAACTAAAAATAGAGTGGTAGTCGCCAATTCTGTATCGATAACTACTATTACTTGAAACAACTGAGAATCCTGATCTTTCATTCATAACTGACCCATCAGTAAAGAAAAGCTTACAATTATTATACCTACTATTTATTTCATGATATAAGTTTATATAAACTTCTCGAGGGGTGTCATCTTTTAAGTTAGTAGCTAGTTCTAAATTTATAGGAAATTCATGGTTTTCCCAAGGACCACATGACAACAATTTCTTATTTAAGATAGATGGTATGCTAAGGTTAATTTCTTCGAGATATTTAGCAGCTCTTATTCGTAAAGGTTGAGGAAGACTAGGTCTGAGATCATACTCTGCGTCTAAGGATGTTTTTTTAGTAAAATAGTTAAAAATAGGATTTTGAGGTTGAGATAGTATGTTAACAATATATACGATTACTAGTTGCTTCCGTCTAATTCTAATGGCATTTCTCCCGCTTCAGCTAAAATACTTTTTGTAGGGCTAGTCTTAAAAGCACGTATACTAAGACGAAGTGCAGTATTTTGAATACTTTCTAGGGAATTTAAAGTTCTCTTTTTTGCAGAATCATATATAATAGAGCCGTAATCTAGTTTTTGTCGAATTAACGCACGATATATATTAATGAGACATTTTCGGTCAGACCCCCAAGAAATTGATGATAAAACCTTAATTATGTTCAGTCTCTTATAACATTCAGATTTTAGTTGATTTATATGAGTTATCCATGTCATTTTTCTATCGAATGTTAAACCTAATATTTTTAAGTTATTGACTTCTTTGATTTTCGTATTATGTAAAGTTAATTGTAAATTTCTTGTTTCATTTCTCTTTTTAGTTAAAATTAAGAATTCGGATTTAGTTTTTGAAAATTTAAAACCAGATTTGTCAGCCCATTGTTGAAGGCTATCTAACGTTTTTTGGATTAATTTAAATATGGGTTTCAATGTTCTACCACTACATGTTATTGACAAGTCATCAGCAAATAAGAATCCTTTTACTGGCTTGTCAATACAAGAGAAAACATCATTAATAACTAATAAAAATAATACTACACTGAGCACTGAGCCTTGCGGGAGACCGTTTTCTATAGAAACAGAGTTTGATAATGTGTCATTGATTCTTACTTTTATTGATCTTGCTGTCAAAAAGTTTTTAACAAATGCTAAGGCATTTCCTTTAATATTAATACTTTGTAGAGAATTTAGAACTTTATGCTTACAGACCATTTCATAAGCCTTCTCAATATCAAGAGCTACTATTACTATGAAATGATCTTTAGCAAAACTGTCAAGTACTTCACTGTCAATATTCATTAAATGATCTGTAGTTGATCGAAATTGACTAAATCCATATTGAAATGGAGATAAATAGTTATTTTTTTCAATGTACCATCTAATTCTTTTACTTATAATTTTTTCCAATATTTTACACATATTACATGTAAGGGATATTGGTCTATAACTAGTTTGTAAATTTGGGATTTTTCCAGGTTTTAATATTGGCACTACTAACGCTTCTTTCCAGCTATCTGGGAAAACCTGCTTTTGCCAAATAAAATTATATAAATGAAGTAAAAAATCAAGGGCACTCATTGGCAAGTGTTTTATTATAATATTTGAAATATTGTCTGGCCCTGGGCTTGAATTCCCTATTTGAGATAAAACCGTTGTTGTAATTCAAAATTTTGTTTAGTTTCCTCAGTATTTTTGTAGTGAATAAAATTATCTTCATAGTTATTAGAGCTAGAGTTATTAGCGAATGTCTTTGCTAATATATAGGATGTTTCTTTTGGGTCAGATGCAAATGAACCATCAGTTTTTTCAAGTACAATTTTGTCAAGTCTAATGTTCCGGTGATTAAGATGATGTATTTTTTTCCATAGGTCCCCAATAAGAGTTTGGTTGTTAATAGTGGATACCCAATTCTCCCAATATCTTTTCCTATTTTCTTTTACAAGTCTTCTATAATAAGCTCTCTTTTTTTATAGTCAATTTTATACATCGTGTTGGGATCATTTCTCGCATATTTTTTAAAAAGTTTAAAGGCCTTTTTTGTTGCCCTATTTGCAACTTTACAGTCATCATTCCACCATGGTAGATTATTTTCCTTAATACGATCTTTAGTTTTTGGTATGGATAAATTTGCTGCTTGTAAAATTATTCCAGTAAATTTTTCAATAATATCATTTATAGGATAATCGGGTATAGAAAGTGGAGATGGTAATTCAAAAATATTTTGATTAACCAATTCAGAAAACATTAACCAATCAGCTTGGTCATACTTCCATTTTTTTGGTACACATATATTATTATTATTTTGTAAATTTTGACTAATTAATGTTTTGATAATAATTGGGAAATGATCACTATCATATAAATCGTGTAAGGCGTTCCATTCGAAATATGATGATATATTTTGAGAAGCCAAAGTCAAATCTATATTGCTCGTGCTACACGTATTACTATTAAAATGTGTAGGTTGTCCGTTATTTAATAATAATATATCACTATGGTCATCGAGCCATTCAGCAATTGATTTACCTCTGGTGTCGCATTTAGCAGAACCCCAGTAAAAATGGTGGCTATTAAAATCACCCATAATTATAAAAGGTGATGGCAGTTGACATATCAAATTATTTAAATCACTAATATTTAGTGCACTACTATTTGGAAGGTAAATATTGCATATAGTAACAGTAAAAGGATATTTAATTTTAATTACTATTGTTTCTAAATTAGTGTTTACATTTATAATTTCTGGAATAGTATGTGGTTTGATAAAGATTGCTACGCCTCCACTAGCTCTATTACATTGTAAACGGTTTTTAAAAAAGTGTACATACCCCTTAATTGAAGCACAGTAATTTGAAGTGAAATTCGTTTCCTGTAAACAAATGCAAGTTGGACCAAGTCGACTAATCAACAATTTTATGTTTTCTAATCTTTTAAAATACCCATTAACATTCCACTGTAACACATCCATGAAATAATTTGTTAATATATTATAATAATATCTAAATCCTTATAATAATTAAGTATAAAGAAGTTACATAAGTACTATTAATTCTCTTTGCACGTAGGTACGATTGCGTCAGTAATTACTATTTCATTTAATTTTTTTGACAAACGTGAACATCTGTTTTTTAAGCTCTTATTTAACTTACTATGTATTTTACTACACATTACAATTAAACCGCTAATATTATCTGTATAATTATATGTTAATTCTTTCACATTTTGTTTTCCTTTTGCATTATCCAATAAGCTAATAAATTGATCTAAATTAATAGGGAATAAATTGTCACCGTTTATTTCTGCCATGTTATGTTCAATATCTTTCCAAACTTCTTCTTCAGTTCTCATGTCATCTTTCTTAAATTTCTTTTTTGTTTTTGGTTTAACGACGACGTCTTCCATAGAAACATTACTTTCTGTTCCATCTGTTTCCGATTCAATTATGTCAGATTCATGTCCTTTTACATATTGTCTTAACTGTATATCTGGTACTGATAATTCGCTAGTTGTTGGGGAATGAATACGTTTCTTTCCTTTCAAATTTAATGGATTCGGTTGTGAAGGTGGTTCTTGCATAGTCTGCGGAGTGCCGGGTGGGTCCAATATACGATCATCGTTTCTTTCAAAGATTTGCTTAATTTCTTCTTCCAAATGATTGTCGGACTCCTTGGTATCAGAAACAGCTGCTTGGGATACTATTTTAATCTGTGGACAATTTTTCGCTAAATGCCCCATTGTGTTGCAGGAAAAACATTTTAAGGCATCATTTGAAATGTATATCCAATAGTTTGTCCCTTCATAGGTTAGTTGAATTGATTCTGGGAGGCGCGATTCATCATCAGGGCTTACGTATAACTGCCTTCTAAAGCTTAAAATATGAGAGAAACCTGGATCGCTCACCCCAATTTTCATAAAATATATAGGAGACATTATTTTGACTTTCATCTCTTCAAATTTTTGTTCAATAACCGTATTTGGTATAACTGGGCAAACATTTGAAAGAACTATTCTTCTATTTCTAGAAATTAATGATTTAATTTCAAGTAAATTCTTATTTATACTTATGTTTTTCTTTTCTTCAATAAGGTAATCAGCTGTTTTCTTGCTATCCAAATACACATATTCGAGCATTTGATATGCGGGATATAAACCGTATAGTTGAAGCTGGAGTTATAGATGACAGTGCGATAAGGTACTCCCTGAGAGTTATTCCTTCCATTGATTCCAAAATGATGGCTTGATCCTTTTTGGGGAAACATGTTGTGGATGTCACGTTGGCGTAACTTGTTACATTTGGAACTTGCGACACTTGAGACTGAGTAGGTAATTGCGACATTGGGGGATTTTGATACGTTTGGGTGGGAAACATTTTAAAATAAAGGGCCTCCTGTTGCCAGGAGATACCCCGTTCTTGTTATTTTAATCTTTTAGTATCACGTAAATGATCACGCGTAAACAAAACACGACGGTTCGATCGACCTAAGCACGGCACGCGTGTCCGCTGTGAGTGCTCGCGCAATACTGTTAAGTTTTATTGTATGCATTTATTTATTTAAAAAAATTATGTAGATATTTATTAACTGTACAAAATATTTAAAAAATCTGATTTCGGGAAAGTCCAAGTGAGACGTAATTTTATTAACTACGAATTACGTCTTTTTTTAAATCGTGTTATAGAGTATAAATTATGTACTTACCATTGATACCTCGCAGGGAAACATTTTGTTCGAGTAAGAAAAACTAAATAATTCAAGATACTGCGTATTTAGAGGTTCTGCGTAAAGGTCCAGCATTTTTTTCGAAAGGGCAAAGACATTGTAGAGTGCGCTAAAGGACCAAGTCAAAGCGACGATATGACGAAAAAGACACAGCGAGAGTGCAGATACTGGAGTCACATACTATCTGCACCTCGTCATGCAGGAGGACTTCTGGCCACAGGACGTGGTATTTCGCCGCTTCCGCGCACAACCCTCAAGGACTTGAATGCGAGTGTAATGTTACTAACATAGGTTTAAGTTTTATTTACTAACAACATTATTTATACTAATAATTAGTTAGAAAATAGAATAGATAATCGTTAGTTTAAGGTTATTAATATTTGCCAATGGGCCTGAAAATAAAGGTTAATTATTGTTACTTTTGATACACTGAAAAGTTAGACTTAACAAGGTTTGAGTTATATATACTTAACAATTATCTTTTCTATTTCCCTAGAATTAAGGACACCTATTGGGGCAACACTGACCGCAATCACGGATAGTTTATTCTACTTCTATTAAAGTAATAAAAAGATGTACGTTCTCGTGGTCAATTTATTATCCTGAGCACTCTTAGATACCAGTTTAATAACTTGAAAGAGTTTGCAAATGAATAATAGAGAGATTTATATAAATAGGTTAAAAAAAAATCTTAATACTCCAGCTTAGATTTTTCTATATTAGTTGATTAGGCAAACTTGACTTAAAATAAAACTAATAATAACAAGACAAATGCGTGCCTGACTCCAGCGGTGAGGATATACTTTTTTTACATTTTTTCAAATCAAAAATCAAAATCATTGCACAGACAATGAAAGATCAAATCAAAAATCAAAATCAAAGTTCACACAATGAAGGGATCCTTTCTGGTTCCCAAAAAGGAGAGAAAGAAAAATATATCTATGTATTTAAAAGCTTATTTTCCATCCATAACAAGGTTCAAAAATACACTTATTGCTACTCCAAGGTTTTTCTTCTTTTTCAGCATAAGGAATGTTGGCAGTTTATGATCGTATTCACAAGTTTTAGGGCAGTTCCTGATAGTCTTCACAAGTCTTAAAATTTAACGATTGTTTCAACAAAATTCCTTCCAATATTTAATTAACATCTTAAAATATTTTACGTCTAACTTTTAAGCTATAAAATTTTACGACAGTGTTACCATGACGTTTACAGTCTATAGTAAACAGGGTATTAATATACTTGTATCCAGACCCTAATAAATTAAAAAAAAGATATTGACCGTGTTTTTCATATTTATTTCGACTAGCACGATGATCAATATCATCAGCCCTATCCGTCCAATGCTGAACATAGGCATCTCTCAAAGAACGCCAGTCCCTCGCCACTCACTTTCAACACGGACCAGCCACTCCACGAAGATCGTCTTCCCACCTGGTTATTGGCCGACCAACACTTCGTCTACGTAAACGCGGCCCTTAAAGCTCGATACTTCGACATTATCTGCGCCTGCCTTGTTCACGAGACTTAGCATTGTTTTGTGGACGACGACAGTAAAGATGGTATAGGCTTCGAAGTCTGGATTGAAGTCTGAGTGGTGAAATAGGTTTTTCTTAAATTTCCTGGTCAGTCGCTTAGGTTAAGGTGAAGAAAAATATCGAAGATTTACCATACTAGTCACTATGGGTTAAAAGGCGCAGTATGATAATACTTATTTAGATCAGGTTTGAGTATTTTTAATCCCAACACATAGTAAAATGTGGACCATGTACCAGGAATAGTATGTTTATTTGTCCTATCATGTTTTAAGGAACAAAATTTTAAAAGCAGTGATAAAGTCGAAGGATTTTTCAATATCAAAGTGTTTCATAAAGAACTTTTAGGCAGGATTTTAAATTGTACACTACGTTTTACCGGTTGCAGCAAATAATAAGTATAAGTTTAGCCAAGAGGGCTTCTGCTTCTGCGCAATACTGGAAAGATGCAATAGTCGATCGTCAAATATGAAATGAAATGAGCGACTTCAGTTTGAGTTGCATTCATTAGTATCGTTAGTCCGTGTCAACTCATCAATGTTAATTGACGGCCGCTGGTCGAGAGGTCCGGCTTCAGGCTATACGATACGCGCAGCTGTTGCAGGTTCGATTCCCGCCCCACCATGGTTCAGGCCTTGTCGTGGCGGTGGGGCTCAGTAACCTAGGGTGAGCGGTGCACCTTGGGCGAAGCTAATTGGGCCGAGGGGGCTCTTTGTACCCCACTTATAAGAAGAGGGGACAGAAGAGCAGGGGGCAAGGGGTGAGGATGGGAACCTCACCCCATTGTACTGTCCCGATGTTGGGAGGGGTTGTTCTGTGGTGCGGGACAACCCCTCTTCTGTGGAGGTGGCGTCCGTGCTTTACGGGACTGACTAGCCGTCGAGGTGCCCTGTTTGTTTTCTAGATCCGGGGCACCTCACGAAAGGCGGCATTGGGGGCACTCGCCGGGTTTTAGTGGGTAGAGCTGCGTCAATTTACCAGCTTCGGGCGCAGCGAGTCCCACATACCCGCGTGGGGAGACCCACTCCCCCGCGGGATGCCTCAGAGCATTTCCCGGCGTTAAAGAAAAAAAAAAAAAAAAGGTTCGATTCCCGCCAAGTGTAGATTTGTATGATAAATATAGATGTCTGTACCGGGTCAGATATCATAGAAATTGATATAAGTACATTTATATGGTCATCATCTCATATATTATGTACTTAGGTATATAAAATATCCGTTCCTAGTACCTGTAACTCAAGTTCTTATAAACTTGCCATGGGGATTTTTGATTAGATAATATTACAAACGTCATTCATGCATGAAACCTGGATCGGATACTTATTCTAGAGACTTCTAGTATGCTTGAAACTCTCTCAAGAAACAAAAATTTTAACTTTCACCAGGCGACAAAGAGCAAATATTATGTATGTGATTTTAATAAATAAATGTATAAAAAATGTAGACAGATTTTTGAAACACTGTCATCATGAATATGTTTTATATCCACAAACAATTTTACACCGTCTTACAGAAAACAAGGTTTTTGCTAATTCTAAAATGCCCATGACCCATCCGCTTTTCGGTTTTCCCCAACAAAAGGAGTGTTCTTCGCCGTGGTTCATCGAGGTGCCACTTTTTAATACAAGTGTCGAAAATGCAACGGTGTGCAAGCTATGCAGCCTGTCAAGTTCAAGAACATGGAACGAGCTGTGAGCATCAGAAACATTACAGCTTTCGCGTGGAACGCACGCGTGCTGAGACCGCGGAGTGAATTCGTATTTAATTTTTTTTTCAGTGTTTTTATCTGTCATTCAGTTTTTGCCGCCAACTTGCGCGTCAACGATGCAGAACCTAATAAGGTATGTGATTTTCTTAATTGTTGCATAATGATGTGTTTAGGGATTTTATGTTTTAAGCCGTGGAGGTATTTATTGTCGCATATAAATGTTCCTGGCCGTTTCCGCTGGCGGTCATCTACTCTAAAACAATACTGGACGTTGCGCATTCCTCATATTAATTAATGGCCTAGGTGTGGGAAAAGTTGCGGCCATAAAAACGAATAGTATTTTTGCACTTATATATTTGCAATTAAATATTGCGTCTGTTTGCGTGCATTAAGTTATTGAGCATCTGTTTCTATAACTCGTTAATCGTTATTTAAAATTCATTAGTTACTAATTAAACGGTTACTTAATATTTTCATTTAATTTTTTTCAATATTATCGTTGGTTGGTTTGTTTTAAAAATCTACATTTGAAAACAAAAGATTGTTGTAAATTTTTAAGACCATTTTTGTGCTCGAAAGTACTTAATGTGACACAATCATTATTATCGACCCTTTTCCCTTTTTTATTCTGTGCACCATTAGACATAGAATTTCAAAGACTGTGAAAAATATTTTCTTCAGCAACGTAAAGATTTATTTTGATTAAAAATAAAATACCTAACTAATTGTGTTTTTATTAATGCCTTTAGAAAAAAAATGTAATAGAGTTTATCATTCGCTAAAACGTCTAACCGTAAAATGTTAAGACTTTAATAGCAGATATCCTCATTAACATCATAATTACACAATATAATGTTTATAAGGCGATATATTTATAACGAAAACTTGTATCGTAATATGGAACGTAATACCAGTAATACTGTTATTCGTCTAAATCTAACACAATATCGCGTCATTTGACTAAAGAATTAGCGTTATGATTTTTTGGTAACAAATTTGTTTGATAGGTCCACTTCAGTAACAGTGGTTATTGATTTTTATATTGGAATAGAATTATGTAAAAAAATCTTGTCAGAGATTTCTTTTAGTTTTAGTTTACTTATTTTTTATTTTTGGCAAAAATTGTTACTCCTTTATGGAATCATAATAAATAATAACTAGCTGTTGCCCGCAGCTTCGCCCGCGTTAACTTTCAAAATTTGAGGGGTGGACCACCCTTGACAAAAAAATTGATGTTGACCGATTCTCAGACCTAGCCGATATGCACACAAAATTTCATGAGAATCGGTCGAACTGTTTCGGAGGAGTAAGGTAACTAACATTGTGACACGAGAATTTTATATATTAGAAGCTCAGATGAAGTAAAAAAAGGTAGATGACGCACGGCCTTTGCTAAAACTGAAGCCACAAAACTAAGCTCCTTCATGTAAATACACGCGCTCACGCACACAGATACACCAAAACTAAGCTCATTTTTGTTAGTATCTTACGAGTCGCCGTGCAGTAAGTTTGCCAAAAAAATACCGTTCTGTGTAATTAAATGGAGTAAAAACAATACAAAAGTGACCAAAGAGTCTAAAGAAATATCGTTTCACACATAAATAAACACAAGACTATATTCTTTTAAGATATTTTAACACTATTTTGAGGTTAATCAACATAAATAATATTATTGCCCCGAAATGACGTATCGGAAGAGTGTTGCCAGAAGTTAGTATTTCTAATAGCCCAATAGTGGGTAAGTCAATTGCAGGCAAAGCCATAGCAAAATAATTAAGTACAGAGGTGACATAATTATTATTTTATTATTTGATCGCTATATGACTGAATCGAAATGACCTCGTATAACCTATGTTGTATTTTTTTGGGACTCACGTACCCACAGCAGGACTATGTATTTAATTATTTATAAATTCAAAGATTTACCATTTAATAAATTTAAAAAAAATGTAACAGCGTGGCTTGCAGAGAAATGTTTTTTTTAAATGGAAAACGACATATTATGTATTTAATTTAAATTGTGTATTGATAAAATGTGACTTTCTAATTACCATTATAATCAATTATTTTGAAACTGTTATTCTCTGACAATGATTTTAAGGACATGTTGTATTTATCAAGTTTATTTAATTGTAACAATTTTTTCCTGTTAATTTATATTAATTGTTTATTTATGTAAAGTTTTATTTTCACACACCATGTTATGGTAGAATGTATAGAACTTGTTTTTTTTTTTTAATATCACCTATGTATTTACTACATTCATGGGAATAAATAAATAAATAAAACAATTGTGTCAATAAGATATCTATTGAGACAGTTTATAAAGTGATCCTACACGCCTCCTACATATTCGTAATATTATTATATTTTATAAAAATATTCACTGTCGCATTCACTTATTACCTATTTTTATTAATATACAATTTTAAGGGATATTTTAAAAAATGGCAACCCTTCATTCACTCACACATACTTAAAAAAGTGGCTTCACTTTCTTGTTCCAAGTGCGCTATCTACCTTTTTTTACTTCATCTGAGATTAGAAGATAGACAAGACGAATTTAAGCTAAACTAAGTTCATTTTCTTTATTCTTAATTAGATAGATTCTTGGTTTTTTGATTCACATAAGTTTCTGAGCATTCGCGTCGAGTAACTGTAAAATTAAGTTTTTGCAACTTTTTGACTAAATAAATTGGATTTTCGTTTCGGATACTTTACAGCAACCATGGTCACGGGAGGACTGAGGTGTCATACGTCCTATTATTACAAAGTTATTCGAAACTACCCTATGATACATCAATATTTTGGTCAGTCCTATCTACGCAGAAAGTGCTAACTGTATCTTTAATCTGTGACATATTATGCTTGGATTTTGATTCGATAATTTTAATAATGGGATCCCAAGCAGGTGGTAGAAGCCAGCCATCTTCTCTATTGAAATTAGGATGTTTTTTAATTTCACCTTTCATTCACATTTCAGCCTTTCACGCGTGAAACTCGCGTGAAAGAACATATAGCTGATTTAAAACACCGTCGCTACACTAAGTCTGCCATCTGTGAACATAGTCTTGACAAAGCTCGCCATTATATCAGATTTGATAAACCACAAGTCCTCGCAAAAGAACACAGATTCCAACCAAGGATGATCCGTGAGGCTATTGAAATTAAAAAACATCCTAATTTCAATAGAGAAGATGGCTGGCTTCTACCACCTGCTTGGGATCCCATTATTAAAATTATCAAATCAAAATCCAAGCATAATATGTCACAGATTAAAGATACAGTTAGCACTTTCTGCGTAGATAGGACTGACCAAAATATTGATGTATCATAGGGTAGTTTCGAATAACTTTGTAATAATAGGACGTATGACACCTCAGTCCTCCCGTGACCATGGTTGCTGTAAAGTATCCGAAACGTCGGGCTTGTAAAAATCTTAATAAACCGCGATAAAATCCGTAAAAAATTGTTTTATTATAATGAGTGAAATTCGCGTAAACATTAGAAAACAATAAATTGGATTATTTTAAAAATAATAAAATCAGAATGGAATTATTTAACCAAAATATTATATAAATGACGAGTTTTCTTATACAGAATATTTCGTATAATTTAAACTCAAAGAGGCAACATGCGAAATAAAGATTTTAATTATCTTTTTCAAGGTTGGCTTTTATGTAATTTTGACTACGTATTTGCATAATGTGTTTACGTGTTGGTTGTTAACCAGGTGGGAAGACGATCTCAGTGCGGGCAGGTCCGTATTGGATGCGAGTGGCAATTGGCAAAGGCCGTCTTGGCGTTCATTGAGGAAGTCTTTCTGTTCAGCGGTGGACGGATAGAGAGTGATGATGATGATGATTTGTATATAAATGTACTAAATGTTTATTTCGTATTTTGAAATTTGGATGAGACGAAGAATCCTTGTGAAAGAGTAGGGACAGTGTAGTTACTGACATCGATACTCACCATTTTGTATCCTAATGGATAGCCCACCTAGTAAAATACCGTAACTTGAACCAGAATAGACTTGGATAATTCACCAGACGGCAGACCGTCTCGTGTTAGTACCGGAAACTCATTTTTTTGTTATTTTTGTTTCTTTAAAAACCGCCTACGACCAGAGGCCATGCTGCCAAGTCTCTCGTGTTAACAATATTTTGTCTGTAATAAATATGTATAGTGAAGAAACGGCGTGAAACTCTAGTACCCATTAGTAAACTATCACTTCCCATTCCATCCACCAATCACAATATAATATAGATTAAGTTTTTAAAACAAACACTATAGAAAACCTCTCTGAAGGAACAAAACACAAAATAACAGTTCATTAATGGGTAACAAAAAAAAAATACAACCGCACGTCATCATACTTCCTGCTTTCCTCCTTCCGGAAACTCATTTATGATCGACGTTGACAGGTGGCTTGCCGCCTATTTACTTCTTCATCTTTTATTTTTGGCAAATTCCCATTCGCTTAAACAACATAAATGACAATCAAAATAAAGACTAATTATAATTTTGACATGTCAGAAGCAGCATATCATCTTGATTTATTAACGACCATGATGGTGGATATTGTTTTACCGACGTAGGTGGTAATTACAAACGCATTATAGACATTTCACACGGTCGGGTCACGCGATAACAAACTGGTCTTAGAAATAACTAGCTGTGGCCCACGGCTTCGTACGCGTTTAGATTTATAGGCGTATGGATAGATGACGTTATATTATTTGAATATACATATTATTGATGCCGATATAATCTATCTCCTTGTTGAATTAATTGATGGGTTTGAATGTTTTTTTTTTCCTATTTGAAAACTTTTGAATCCGATTTTGTTTACAATTTCTTTCTTTAAATAAGACTAGCCCCAAAGGTAGCCCAGAAAAATTTTTTTAAAAGAATCGTATAATGTACTTTCATATGCATTTATTAAAAAGCTCTTATTTTGACTCTTCAATTTTATTTGTTTGTAGAGTTAACTACAAGAGCAATTGTGACGGCTATAATGATTATGAATACAAAAAAGTTGTAAAGAAACACAAACTAAACTGGCAAATAAGAAAATAGAGTAAAAATTTATTTAAAAGTATCTTTATGTACCTTAAACAGCTTTATAAAGAAAAATATCCCTATAAAATGCTTTTTTTATTCAATCGTTCCAGAAATTTCGACATCACGTAGACTCAAGTAAGCAAAATCTTTCACTTCGAATTAAACGTTTTACGTGTAGACGCCGAAGCTTTATAAGTTGCTAACTTCGTACATTTAGTATCAATTTACCTTGGTCTATTAATACAGCTAGATATATTTTGGACTAAGTCTAGACTCTACACAACTGGATTTTGATGTTACAGAGAATTATTATTGCCAATACTAATATTATTGCGAAAGTTGGAGTTAGATTATGTGCTTTATCTGATAATATAATAGAAATAAATACAATTGAAGTGTCTGTTTGTGCCAGCTTTTCACTAAATGCATAAAAAAAACAATTTTAAATTTTTTTCTCTGTCTGTCTGTCTTTCCGTCTGTCTGTGTGTTTGTTCCGGCTAATCTCTGAAACGGCTGTACTGATTTTGACGGGACTTACACTGGCAGATATCTTATATAGTAAAGAGTAATTTAGGCTACAGAAATTATAATAATCATCAATATAGATACGGCTTTAAATCGTATTTTACGCAGGCGAAGCTGCGGGCAACAGCTTCGTTTCCTTTTTAGTAAACATCAATTTTTCCTGGGTTGTTTTGAGATACAATATTTTGTAAGATACTTTACAGCCAAATTGGGCCGGCTCGACCTCTGGCTCACTTAACACCGGCGTCAAGTGACAGCTATACTGTCGCGTTTTGTGCGGTTTGTGAGTTTCCGGAATCCGGTGGCCCATTGGGGGGATAGGAAAAAGGAGGGTAACGCATCTGCATAACCTTTAGTTGTGCGGATGTCTATTTCTTATTGTCTCCAGCTCTTTAAATTCCACCAAATAATAGGATTTCTTATAGATAGGATGGACTACAAGCACTGCTTACGTTCTCATATCCACAGTGCTGAAGCAGGCTGTAAATGATCTTGTTAAAGAATATTCTATCATTCTAGACTAACCATGTATGTAATCTATGCTCAGTAATATCAGGAAAACATTAAATATCATCACAAACAATTTTCGACCTTTTCCCATCAAAATACAGTTGTGTTAGTGTATGGTTTTTATTAAATTACCCTTGGGTATAAGACGAGTATGGCAACCCTTTCAGGGTATTAAATTTCATTTTGATATAGAATTGACACGTTACAGTGTGATGTTAATTTAAGTAAAGTATAGCTTTGTAATTTGTATAGTGTAGGGTGTCATTGATTTAGATTAGATATGGACAATATACTTTGATGTATTCTAATACGATGCACATGTAATTTTGCTATTAAGTTTATATTGTTATACTGCAAATACATTAATACAAATTGTTAATATTAACACACACAAAAATATTGTATATCAATAAATTATAGTAAATCTTTATGAACAACACGCTAACCTAGTCCCGTGATAAACTTGCAAAAATTTATTTCATCATACAAAATCTGATTGAAATTAAAAATACTTTGCTTAAAAATTTACAATATTTTATAATAATCATTGAAAGGTTATAGCCTGACCAGAAATATATAAACCCTCGCCATATTGCTGAAAATTTCGGAATTAATTTCTTTATGGACTATAGTCTATACTATGTGTTACTAGGTGTTAACGTATCCCCACCATGGTACAAGCCTTGTTGTGGCGGTGGGGCTCAGTAGCTTAAGATGAGCCCAGCACCTTGGGCAAAGCAAATTGAACCGAGGGAACTGTTCTTTGTACCCCTCTTATAAGAAGAGGGGACAAAAGAGCAGGTCCCCCTGCTCTTTTGTTTCAAGGGGCGGCGATGGAAATCTCACCCCATTGCACTGTCCCGACGTTGGGAGGGGTTGTTCTGTGGTGCGGGATGACCTATGGTGGAGGTCGTGTCGGTCCCTTGAGGGACTGACTAGCCGTCGAGGTGCCCTGTTTGCCTCACCTCACCCAAGGTGGCATTGGTGGCACTCGCCGAGTTTTAGTGGGTAGAGCTGCGTCCACCTTACCATCTTTCGGGCGCAGCGAGTCCCACATACCCGCCTGCGGAGTCTGCCCCTCCCCAGCGGGATACCTCGATTAGCATTTCTTGGTGTTAAAGAAAAAAAAGGTGTGATATGTGTATATCCTTTATACGGTACGGTGGTATGCAGGGTTTATTATATTTCTGGTCAGGATATAATTTGCCATTTGTCACACTAAAAGTATGTTAGAAAAATAATTCCTGTCCTGGGGACAGTGGATGAAGTTACAATATTATTTATTAAGTAGTGAAATTTTGTGGGTTTGTGGAAGATATTCATGAAATTGTAAGCACTTCTTTAATATTATTGCGAAGTATAAAATGTGAACTAAACACCAATGTTAGTTCAGTATTTCTGTCGGCTCCGTTAGTAATTTGCAAATATTATGTTTACTTTTATGTGTAAAAGCCGCTTCTAGTAATTGCTTTGAACTTTATTTATTTTGACAAGACAATAAGCAGTAAAGGTAAAGGTAAAAAGGAATAACGAACAAACAGTATATGTCTAGTAACAACAACTAGTACATAACTGTGATATCTAAATATTGTTTATTAAGCTGGATTTAAATTTAAATAAATACAATAGCGAGTTAGGAAATTAGTCAGTTAAGTAAGAAGTAGTAAGTTGTAAGTAGCGTCCAAACGTAGGCGAGTAAGTAGTCACAAGTTGCCGCTCCGAGAAGAAGACTTACTCACTTACTTACTCCGCTAGCTCAACGAAGTGGATCTTGGCCTCCGATACGAGATGGCGCCGAGAAGAAGACTACTCGCGTCGATTGTTTTGTACCTCCGAAACACTTGTTTTAATCTAGAAAATGGTCGTTGAATTACTTAATACCAATATAACATTGAAAATGAATTATTAATAGAAATGTAGCGACAATGGTCTAGTGGCTATGGGCTCGGCGTCTTGAGTGAAAGGTCCGGGTTTGATCTTGACCAATGCCCGTGGTGAAATGGGTTTTTCTAAATTTCTTCATTCGCCTGAACATGGGACCATGGCTTGCTCTCCGGTGAAGTAAAACATCGTGCGGAAAACTATTTTAAAGGTGTGTGAAGTTTAGCAACCCGCATTGGGTAACCAGCGCATCAGCTAACTATGGCCCAACACCCTCCTTGCTTGATTTCGACGAGGAGACCCACGTCCAACAGTAGGACATAACCCTTATAGGGTTGATGTAATTATAATTATTATTATGTCTTAGAAATGAATACACCCCAACGCCGCATTTTATTTAAATTTAAATAAAAAATATTTAAGAAACCCAAGATGCCTGTTTTGCAAGGTCTAGTAATAGACCTACATATACGAAGTAGCAGTATTTGTACATCGACACATACATCTTTTCAAAAAAAAGAAAGATATCATTAACTTTCATAGCAGATACCTAGAAAAATTATGGATACCACCAAGTAAAACGGCTCTGAGATCAAGATCAACATATCATATGTCTGTAAAAAATTATAATAATCTTCCCAAGGATCTCAAAAAATTACCACATCTCAAATTTAAACGCCATTTACATGAATGGCTCGTACAAAAATGTTACTATTCTGTGAAATCCCATATCAAATAAAAAAAGAAAAAAAAACAGTTATTAATGAAAATTTAATAATTCTCTCTATTCGACGAATATAACAAAACATGTAAATATATTAAGTTATTAATTTAATCGGAATATTATTATGAACATTTGACATGCATGGCTAAAATAATAATTCATTTTATTAAAATTAATTAATGATCTGTAAATTATTTATACTTATAATTAACTATTGTATAAGGTATTAATTATCATTTTTAATTTCATTAATTTCATTGTTTAAATTCTAAATTGTAATAGGTACTCTATATAAATTTGCACACCATGACAATGGTAAATTGTGAGGTATGATTATTTAAATGTAACATCTCTGTAACCACAATTTGGGCAAATAAATGAATTACTATACTATACAGTGGTATTTAAATAACAATTTCTCGAATCTTTGTCCATAACTGTACTTGTAATATGGTCACACGAAATGGTTATACATTTTCTTAAGCAATTCGCACTCCTAATTGTCTAGAAGACGAGCGAGGCTGTCTACTAATATTTTATGAGATTGGAGACCGGCCAGACCCGCTAGACACAAATGTTCAATGTCCTGAATAACAGATGATTGCTCTTTTTGGCTAGGACCTCCTGACTCGTTAAGAGAAATGAACTGCCAAGCCTATTTCGCGCGGGAAATGCTATTTTTAGAATTTGAAAATGGAATATATTTTCTGAGAATGAATCGGGTTTTAAAACTAGGCTGAAACAATGGCTGAAAAGGTTTTTATAAAATATATTCCTATAATGTGATAGTATATAATGGCCGGTTGCATCAGCATACAAATTATAGCAAAAATCCAAATTAATTATTGAATTAGTGTTAGGAAAAATCTTGGACTCTTAAAAAAATACTTTTTCTGGTATTATTTTCTAATGTTTACGTGAATTTCACTCATTATAATAAAACAATTTTTACGGATTTCATCGCGGTTTATTAAGATTGACGGGAGGACTGGACCGTGACGTGACCATGGTTGCTGGTTGCTGTAAAATATCCGAAACGTCGGGCGTGTAAACATCTTAATAAACCGCGAATAAAATCCGTAAAAAATGTTTCATTTGATGTCCCTTTACATCCTTAAATAAAAGTTTTATATCATTCATAGGGTTTGTCTCCTCTGAACATCATGTTCATGACTTGACCGATATATACGATAACGATACGACGATACGAGTACAAAGAACACCCATCACAAGATTGAAGTGGCCTTGATCACATGTTGTGTGTATTTACGTGATATGCATGCTTTGATCATCATGATTATTGATAGCCCATGACTAGAAGGCGCTGGCCGTTGACCTCACCAAGATTGTCGGTAATTTACCGGCGCGTTTGATTCATATTTCTGCGTGAGGTCCAAATACTCCGAAGTGTCGCATCACTCGGATGAAACATGTGCAAATAATTAGTCACACGCGAGACAGAGGCCTATAAATAACTTTTTGTTCCGTGCTAATAACTACGAGATACAAGTATTTAAGGGCGTGTGAAGTCTCCACCATGATTCAAGCCAATGTCGTGGCGGTTGGGCTCAGTAGCCTAAGGTGAATACAGCACCTTGGGCTAAGCCAATTGAATCGAGGGAGCTGCTCTTTGTACCTCTCTTACAACGTACAAGGGGCGAGGATGAGAACCTCAACCCATTGCACTGTCCCGGCGTTGGGAGGGTTGCTCTGTGGCGGTAGCATCGGTTTCCTTGGGGACTGACTAGCCGTCGAGGTGCCCTGTTGCTCAACAGATCCGGCGCACCACGCAATGGCGGCATTCGTGGCCCTCGCTGGTTTTTAGTGGGTAAAGCTGTGTCTATCTTACCATCTTTCGGATGTAGCGAGTCCCACATACCCACCCGGGGAGTCCCCCCTCCCCCGCGGGATGCCTTAAAGCATTTCCCGGTGCAAAAAAAAAGGTGCGTGAACTGTGAAGTTCCTATTGGGTCAAGGCATAGCCGAACTGTGGTACCCTTCGCCTGATTACTAGGAGACACGTGCCCCGCAGGGGGTATATAGGGGTGCTCATGATGTTGGTGACCTATTAGGATTGTAATATTGAATAAACGATTCAAAGATTTTCCGAATCTGCTTTATCGACAATTGCTCAAAGCTTTTCCACGATTACGTTGAATTTTTTACTTTTTAACGTTGGGAAATGCGTCATGCATACCACGTATGGTGGTTATGTGGGACTCGCACCCAAAACTCAACGATTTTCCTCCTTTCTGCTTTTGGACAGGATCGTGGGAACGCCAAGCACACAGCCATGACTATTTAGTAGGTATACCTACTTAAACTATCTTGTCCTGTTCCTTCCATTCATTGAAAGTTTTGACCTGCACTTATACCATAGTCGTCTTTGTCGTTACACTCTTGACAGAGCGGTCGTGTTCGTTACTTCAGCAGCATCGGTGTTGGTGGCCCGCCTCACAATTCCACGCCATTCCTCTCTTGAAGCTGCTTTTTTTGAGCACACATGTAGAGGTTCTTTTGTGATGGTTTTTAATAGGTCGGTCCATCTTGTCGCTGCCCCGACTCTACCCTCAACAATCAGGCGCTCGATGGAGGTTTCACTTCGGCGATAAACGTGTCCGAAGAAAGTGAGTATATGAGCTTGCATGAAGGAACGCCGAGTTCGTGAAGTATTTTAAGAACTTTTAAGAATTTTGTTCGGTATTCAGTCCATGATACTCCAAGCATTTTTCTCCAGAACCACATTTCGAGTGCATCTATCCTTCGTCTCTCAACTTACCATAGTACAATACCTTTATTGATTAAAACAAGAGATCGGTCTTAAATAAATTACAGCACTTAAACCAGACATCGAATGCCAGCTGTTTCAATGGCTCTGGTCAGCTTAAAACTACAATGAAAAACCATATACAATCTTGGCACGCCAGTAGGATAACGCCAGAGCCCATTTCCGCATTCATAGTATGCGACTCGCATTAAAATGTTCAAATAGCGGGTGAACGGCCATTTTTGTAAATTTTCAAGCTACATTTATCTGTGGGTCTCAATTGTGTTATCCCTTTTTATTTCTGCTGAACTGAAGAGCTTGCTTGTTCGACACCAATTCAAATTAACATATAAATATTAATAATATAAAAACTAGTGCTCTATAGTAGTGGCCCAACAGACATAATTGGCAGTATTGGCACATACATAATTCATCAGTTCGTTTAAACTTGTTAAAACAAAAATCATTGAATCTTATTAAAACAAAATTTAATAATTTTAACATAAAAATGAGAACAATGATTGCTTTTATACACATTTTTGTTTATTTGTAACACATTTTAAATATTATTTTTATGCACTACTTCCCACAAAAATGGCAAGTCTCTCAATTTTCCGTGCACGCAATAAGCTTAAAATGGGGAACAAAGATTTCTCTCCGCTTTTTATTTATATATTTAATATAGAATAGCAAAAAACTAACAAGTTTTTTTATTTTTTAATTTTTATTGCGCGCTTTGGCAGTAAAATAGACTCGAATTCCGTGACAACAACCAACATGAGAGTTTGCCTATTTATATTAATATAAAAAGGCAGGGGCAAAATAGCTGTAGCAATCTACAAAATATCATAATTAAAAAGGTAGCTTAAAGCGATGATTTGAATTAATAATTCTTGCTGTTCCGATCTTATCTAAGCAATAACGCATTAAATTTGCTTATCTGTAGTATAGATAGGGCTGTCAATTTTGTTTGATTTTGTGTTATTGACATAGTTTATACTTTATTGCAATTGGATCTACGAAAGTTAACTTTTCCTTGCCTAAGTTGAGTGAGTGAATTTGTTATTGTTATTCTATATTACTTTATTTTCTAAGCGTTCAGCAATTAATCCTCAACCTAACATTTATAATGTAACCCTTACTGTATCTAAATTTAAGATCAGTCTCTGAATTAATAATTTATTACTTAATTGCCTTAAAACTAGTCGGTAATTGGGCACCGAGAAAGCCGTGCACCATACATAGAAGGTTATAAATTATATTATCTTATCTCTAGAAAATAAATCTCTAGACTTCGACTTGTATGCGCTTTTATGGTACTCATGTATGGTCCGCCATCTTGATTGCATTGTATGTTCGCCATCTTGGTCTGCATTGTAGGTCCTCCATCTTGATCTGCATTGTAGGTCCGCCATCTTAATTGCAATGCAGGCACGCTATTTTTGTTATTACCAAACAATATTTGTATTATGGATAGGCGACCAATAAAGGCAGTATACATATAGTTTTTATGATGAAGATAGTCTACATGTACTGAAGTCTGAAAAGAACAAACACAAATATAAAAACGCCAGTCTTAAAAGAACTAGTTACTGTAAGAGGTCAATTATGGTTTCGAGTAGCCTAAGTAGTATTTTCACGGGCACTAACATTCAAGCGATGCTACTGTCCTGAGAGCGTAAAATGGTGGGTCTCGATATCAGTAATTACTGTAACAGATCTGTTTCTCTTTACGAAGGTAGCATAATTGTTTTACGAAATAAATAGGTAGGATGGTATGAAGAAAATGCGGTATTCCATGTCTACAATAACACAACTGAGTCTCCTTGATCGCAATGTAATCCGGCAGAGTAACGTCCTTCTCAAAGTATGCTAGTAGAATGCCCCGCAACACCGCCATCGGCGTCCTTTTATACCAAACTGACAATAGACAAACCTACAACTACCAACACCCACAAAATCGATATTAATATAAATAATGCAAAAGAGCTTGCTCCCAAGCACCGGTACTTCTTTTGTCTCAAGAAAGGTACATTCAGGTTGCACATAAGCGGGATAGTCGAACGGATTATTGAGTCAATCTCGGGAAATCTACACTGGGACCAATCTCCCTTACATGCGCAAAGCAACTAAGTTGTACTCCACAAAGGGCGGGGTAGTGGAACAATTACTGGCACAGTAAAGTATCTTACGTCTGAGGATTGTTCAAGGTGAACCCAGTACTAGGTCGTCTGCTACTTTGTTCAGCTTAAAAAGATGCACTATAATGCTAGAAGAAATCATCGAGCATATAACCGCATAGAGTAGTAATGTGAGCCATAATTTCGAAACTGCTCAGTGATTTGTCACTGAAGTAATAGCAATTCAACCAACTAGTGATATGTGTGTACGTCCCATCGGTAAATCGATGGATCCATCAATTAATGATATCAATGGATATCAGCCAATCAGAGGTCCGACGCAGCGTCGCAGCACAAATTTGGCGGAATTTGTTTTCATACAAAACACATAACGTTACCGCTCTATTCCGGTTATATACTTAATACTCCATGTTAGAAATGTATCCTTTCTATAAACGCATTGGCTCTGCGTCTATTCGAAGCATATGAATTATACAAACCGGATAGTCTAGGAATTCTAATTGATCTAGCTCTGGAGAGGCTATTGCTATGTGTTTATTATTCTTTACTACCATCGGCGACTTTCCTTGCTTAGACTCATAGAAATAAAAATACCACTTACCATGGAGTTTTTTAATTCTTAGTGTATATAAGTGTGAATAGTTTGTCGATAGGATTCGGTACTGCATTCATGGAGATAAGAATTAAAGAACAGACTAACAGACAAAAATTTGATTGTGTTTCTTCAGGGTTTGCAATGTATTTTTTTTTATTATACGAACTTTATTTAATTATTTATTTACTTTATTTCGGGTAGACGAAGTGTTGGTCGGACTTTAACTAGATGGGAAGACGATCTCCGTACAGTGGGCGGTCCGTGTTGGATGCGAGTGCCGAAGGATCGGCGTTCTTTGAGGGAGGCCTATGTTCAGCAGTGGACGGATAGGGGCTGATGATGATGATGATGATGATACGTACTTTATTGATTACATAATTAGCACATTTTAAAAAGCGATTAATTTAATTACAAACGCGACGTATCCATTTAGTTTATATGTAGTACATAGATACTACATATTATAATGATTACAGTATAGTTCACTGATTATTAATTTTAACTCAGTTATCTTTAAATTTGTGGATTTTTACAATTAGCAAAACAGTTGCTATTATAGACTATAAAATCGCGAAATGTATAATTAATGTAATTACATTTATAGCTTCAAATTGGACATTTATAGGAGTTGTAAAACATAAATATTGTAATTAAAACATATATGTATCGGTATTAAGACTATTATGTTAACGGTTACGTTCATAAAACTACCGCAGGGATTACAAATGTTTAGAGTTCAAAGTCGGAAGCCTCACAGGTCATCATCATCATCATCAACATCATCATCAGCTGCTGAGCATAGGCCGTGTTGGCCGTGGTCCGTGTTGGATGCGAGTGGGAAGGGATCGGCCATCTTGGCGTTCATTGAGAGAGGCCTATGTTCAACAGTGGAGAACTATTTACAACGAGATATTTACCATGCTTTTCACTTTTATTTCGTGGAGATCGATATGTACGCCCATACACATCCGCACAACCAAATATTATGCAGATGCGTTGCCTTACTTTTCCTTGTCCATAATGGTTCATCGGAAACTCACAAACCGCACGAAACGCAACAACATAACTGTCACTTGACGCCGGTGTTATGTGAGTGAGAGGTACCACCCCGGTCGTTTCGGCCAAATTCGGTTGCAAAGCAGCATGTCACTACATCTTATAAAGATAGAGTAGAGCCCAATTGCTTATTTATTCTAATATTAGCGCTACCTACAGCATTTTCCTGTTACAAAGATAATGCAGGTTCATTTGTAATTACTATTTAGACGTGTGACTTAGCTCGCTAATTCTTTGTAAATGCTCACGCGTGACCACAAATGAATACAATTTACACGGAACTATAGTTATAGTAGATAGTCCCTGGGGTTCTAGAGATAATTTATAAATCTTTATAATAATAATCGATGATCATTCCTGGTAAGACGGGGAATTGATATGGTCAATGTGTATGTTTAACTCTTGCGTGTGCACTGGGTTTATAATCAGAATATATTAGACACACAGAACACTATTAGGTACTATTTCTGTGCATAGATATTACAATATTTTAGAATTTTGCCACTTAGTTTATTCTATATTATACGTTATTTTTATAATATTAAGCTTTTTTTAATTTGGAGCGGAGAATCGTTCGGCCGACAATGAGGTAAGGCGAACGCTGTGGCGATATGGCGCCGTTCAGCCGTCTTTGCGTTGAACGAAAGGCTTCAGCTGTCAAAAGAGGCTGATGATTATGAGGCTCTAACAGTCCAGACTGCAACTAACTTAAATAACCTATAAGAAATAATTTTTAAAATAAATAAAACAATAATGGTTTTTAATAATACACGTTTAACATTTTGACATTTCTTTTTTATTTCTTAATTTTACATTTATTTTGGTTTAACGATGTTATTTTATTACACATTTATGGAATTTTTGCACAAATTTATCATTCATTACCTCAATATTTTACATGAAAAACCAATAAAATGTGATTGATTGAACACTAGAACTCGTAAATAGAAGTGGGAGCGCCACTAAGAGCGTGGATAATACTCTGTGGCACAAGAGATAATATTTTTCTTTCTTTATTTCTTTCTAATAACTTTGGGTTAATGAGTTAATCTTCGAAACCACTCACTCGGTTTAAAAAACATGTTACTTGTATAACGCTTTTTTCTGTAACGCCGGGAAATGCTCTGAGGCATCCCGCTGGGGGACTCCCCCGCCGGGTATGTGGGAGCCCGACGTGGACGCAGCTCTACCCACTAAAACCCGGCGAGTGCCACCAATGCCGCCTTTGGTGAGGTGCCCCGGATCAATGAGTCTTTAAAAAGTAAGCGCGGGCGAAGCAATGAACAACGGCTAGTATGTTATAAACTACTAAGTACTAACTGAAGCCCGCGACTTCGTCTGCATTGAATTCTCAATTTGACAATTTACACAATATCTTTATAAATATATTTATTATAGCCCTATATGTTATTCTGATGTATGAGCTCTATTATTGTAAAGTTTCAATAAAATCCGTTCAGTAGTTTTTGTGTAATAGTAACAAACATACATACAAAATTTCAAGTTTATAATATTGGTAGGATAAGGATAATGAAATTTCGTCTGTGTAACGAATATTGGCTTTCTAGGGTTAATTTGAAGTAATATTTTTTGACTGAATTATAGCAATAGCTAAGTAGTTCATTAGTAATCAAGTTCAAAGTATTGAAACTTTGATCTTAAGCTAATCACCTCTTTGGTTAACCTCAAGATATTTAAGATAAACGAATTATTTATAGTGCTACCATAAAAGTATTTTGGAATAATTAATTTTATCACGTACTAAATATTTATGACATCACTAATGACCGTTATCGAAATCGATACATTATTATTTTATAAAATATTAATTAATACGAATTATCGATTTAAGCCGGACATGTGCGTGTTGGAGTCGAGGCTGTGTGGGGTTCCGTATTTAATGATTTTCTTTACCATAAGTTATATAGGCTGATCATTTTTCTAATGAGTATATTTTTTCTTCTAGTTTTCTTAAGAAATAAAAATCGCAATTTTGCTATAAGTCAAGATATATTTAGATATATTTAGATTTATTTTCTATCTTTCAAGCTGGATTGCTTCGTGAGCATTGAATTTTATTAGAACGTTAATATAAACGTAGTGTAGATTATTGTGTTATAAAAATAGATACATTACTAAAGATTGTGTTATAATAATAATAAATATATATTAATAAATAACATATAATAATAAATAACAAACAATCGCACCACGTTCACCGATCCCGTGGTAAGCTTGTAGAACACTAGAAACAAACATTTTAAGAAAGTCGCATTACATGTGCAGTGTGCTTGGCGTCCGGCGACCACAGCCATCCTTGTGAATGGAGTGGAGACCAAACCGAATATAGCGTTAAAAGCGTTAAAATTTATTGCCAGTCAGCCATGAATGTAGGTCTCCACAGATGAGCATACGAAGCAATATACGGTGACCCACTCCTAGATACGCTAACGGTGACGAAGGTTCGCAGTCACCCATCAATTATTATTCAAATATGGTAAACACTACTTTGGTGATTGTATGTTGATTGTAGACGTGCTTGTTCCTACAAATGTCCCTATACAATTAAATTTATTGTTGGTCGTTAAAAGGTAAATCTTATCGAATGCAAACTCTCCGGCGTAGTGTCTATGGTTGTTGGGTAAACGGACTGTCCGTTTGCCCCTTCTGCAGTTATATCCCTGAAGGAGGCCTCACCCCGCCAGCGAACCTGGGCCCAGTGTAGTGTACCTCTTTTACTGTTCTGTGAGTGTACCGGTTGCCTGCAGATCCGGGACCCTCAAAAAGCAGATAAAAGCGCTCGCAGTGGTTTTAGTTTGGGTATGCACTGCCCAAGTTTAAGTCCTACATAGTCAGGACTATGTAGGACAGCCTACCCCTGGTCCTTTCTGCACAAAGATTTCCCTGCATAAAAAAGACTGTGGTCCCCCCCTCCCTTATGTTAAAAACATCATAAAACTGTCAATATAACAAATCCAATTATAGTTTACAAATAACTGGATTGCAAAATAAGAAGCTGAAGTCTAAGATAAAAATAGCAAATTACAAAATATTGCTCTTTTATCTCAATCGCAAAGCAGTTAGAGCGGCAAATTTTATACCGACCCCTGAAAACTATTTATGGTCTTGTCTCTTGAGGTGGCCTTTCTCACATAACGTATCATACGAAGGTGCTGTTTTATCCACAATCGCATAATTTGGTCGATAAAACAGCATCAGGCGCAGCTAATTATTATATTATCTAATTATTACATCTGTCATGATTTTCGCTATATTTTACTTCTGTTTCAAAAGCTATAATAGGCAGAAATTTATTACATTAATGTACATCATCATCATCAGCCTTTATGCGTCCTCTGCTAAACATAGGCCTCCCTCAATGAACGCCAAGAAGACCTTTCACTTGCCAATCGCATCCAACACGGACCGGCCTACATTATTATTATCGCTGTGTTGTTATTAAATAGTGACAAACAGTAGCCACAAGTTTGAATTCCACCATTTTTATAAGTTTCCTAAATTTGGAATAAAAAGAAACGTATACGTTACACATACATATTTCTAGTACCTGCAAAAGAACGTGACAGAATTGGTTTCCTGGAAAAACCTCGTCGGCTAGTCAGTCCCCCAGGGACCGACGCCACCTCCACAGGGAGTTGTCCCGCGCCACAGAACAACCTTAGGCTACTGAGCGCTACCGCCTCGACGAGGCTTGAACCATCGTGGGGATTATTTTTATAACCTATGTCAATCGATAATCAGTGAAAACATGATATATTGTATTGGTTACTGGTATAAGATTTCTTTTAAATCGGATCTATAGTTTCGGAGATATACCTCACCATATATACATACGTCTAAACTAACAATTTGACAAAGTTTAAATGCTATCAACATATACTCTTGAACATGCAACTTTAGTCAGTTCTGGTGCAATCTTCTCAGTGAAAATCAATCAACACATATAAAGATATTTTAAATATCCACAAACCGGTTGCCTTGTCGGCTGTCCTTCACGTATACACCTGCGCCCAGGCAGAAAATAGACTCGTCCTAGCCCGGTCTGAGCCTAAGCACATATTATGTAATACTTTTCCCGTGGTTTTGCGTGGATTAAAAGTCGAATAAGTCCTATTAAAAAAACAAAGATATATTCTTTATTGTAAACTGAAATGTTTCATGGTTTTCAAATTTAAAAAATGGCGGTATTTGATACGTTATTCAAAAGCTGCTCATATACGTAAAATAGGCAATTATTCCCTAAGAAGAAGTTTTTAACGCAATGTAATAGTAGTCACTGTAACAGTCAAATTTATAATTTCAAGATTTCGCAATGATAAATAAATAAATCATAACTAGTCTAAGATATATTTTAAAAAGACACTCCAATGTCATATCCACATAGAAGTAAAATTTAATAATCAGACTAAGTTGCAGAGCATTCCAAACAATAACAGACACACAGTCGATTACATCATGCCCTTTTTGTAGGGCAGTCGGTTAATATTATAAGCATCATATTTTGTGCCATATTTCCACTTCCAATCGGGTACCGAAATCTGTAATTATCAAAAAACTATAACAGACACAATCCCACGGCACTTTTATGTTATGAATGAGCAGTAATCTTGGTGAAATTATTTAATTACCGCTTGTGTTGTACTTTAGTGAGTAGGTAAGGAAGTAAGGAACCATCAATGATATTCAGCTAAGAACCTTTTACAAGCTGGTTAATGGTATTAGTGCTGGTAGAGAGTTTCGTGCGGTTTGTGAGTTTCCCGTGGCCCATTGGGGGGATAGGGAAAAGGAGGGCAACACATCTGCATAATCTCTGGTTGTCCGGATGTGTATGGTTAATAGTCGCCAAAAGGCTTCGACTGCTCGTTTGCCCTCCTATGATATAAAAAAAACTTTCGCTTTAATGATGATAATGATCTTTCCGACCGATTCCTCCTAGCCGGGAATTTGGCGCTGATGGGCTCGAATATGGCTAATGTAGCCTATCTTCGCGGCGAAACTCTGTGCACACTGAGGACACGTGAGGTTATACGTTATGCCCTTCAACTGGTCGCGTATCAAGGTCAGCTTTACGCTGAACTTCGCGGACTTGACTGGCCGCTGTGCTGCCAAACATTTCCAACGAAAGAACTCCATATTACATCTCTTCATGTATCGCTTTTAGACATTCTTGTACCGGAGGAGGGTTCCGCCATGATTGCTCTTGTTATCCTCCAGTTCAGTAGAAGATCTCTTCTACACCACTCTTTCATACGAGATACGTGACCGCACCACCGAAGCTTACGACTAGCGCCTAACTACATCTTTATGATGGTACGAAGGCATTTAAGGTGGAAGCGATCCGGGTGCGAATGTGACATTCTCGTTCATACTAATGTGCGACGCTGACCTCTTACCATTAAAACGCCGGTCCATCCGTTTGCCTATCTAACATAAAAATACACGGGCAGTTCCCCCTCATGAGGTCTGGCCTTCGCCGGGGCCAGCTTGTCGCTGAGGTGATCCTGTTGCCTGTAGATCCGGGACCCTCAAAAAGCGGCTGAATAAAAAAAGGCCGATTCCAGCTGAATGCGGGTGAATCGGTCATCTTGACGTTCATTATGCCTGCGTCAAGCAAAAACGGATAGAAGTTGATAGTGAATTTCCCAGTACCGAATTTACTAACTGCATATACGCATATCATTATGACTAACTAGTGTTTATAAATACATAGGTAATATTTTTTTGGAAATGACTTTTTAGTCATTAAAATTTTAAAATTTTACACATAATAAATAGAATTTATTGTAATATTATACAATAATGTGCTCTGTGGGCGTCAGGTGACCGCAAGGCCGGTTTGATATTTGGGCCAAAGGCCAATGTACCGGAAATTGATTTTTACTCAAAATGGTATATCTACAATCTAGGGTTAACACAATCTATACTAATATAATAAATAAAAAGTTTGTTAATTTAAACGCGCTAATCTCTGTAACTTTGAAAATTTCTTGGTAGTTTATTAATAATGTATATTAATTAATTAATTTATTTATTTAAAGTTTTTTTTTTAATTTTTGAGCATGTGAAACCGCAGGGGATAAGTTGGTTGTATTAATACTTTGACACCGTCGAAAAAATTAAGCTTATATTTATTGGAGTTAAATTATCATATTATACTATAAGCCTGGGGTATGAAAATGTATAGGAAATAAAATCTATAATAATAATAATAATGTAATTTTATAATGTCATTAGATTAAACTCCATTCGTGCGTCGGAGTTGACACACAGCTTGAGATAACATTTTTACGGATGAAACGTCACGAAAATTTGCAACGTTTTTGTCCAAGAAGAGGAAGAGAGTGATTGAGTCCGATTGAGAGAGAGTGAGAAAGGGCGAACGTAGCATGAAGCACATAGCCATGGAGTGAGAGTAGTGAGATAGAGTGAACGTTGCATCGCAAGTCTCGGAAATTTAAAGCTTTAGATTAGTATAAATTATAAACGAGATTTAAAAATTAGTTTCCCAAATAAGTTTCACTTCTGACATGACGTGTACTTTGTACGCACGCACTTTTTTCTTACAATATGATTGTGTGATTGTGATTCTTACAATGAACGTTTGGTTCAAAATATGTGAGATAGTATTTTGGCTATTCAGTAACATGAAGAGTACTGAAAAAAATTCTACTGAAAGACTGAACAACAAGCAATCAATACATTAGAGATAGCTATTTATTTTGACAGACACAAATATAATCAGCATAATACATATTTTAACGTGCTTTTATTTTATGTTAAAGTACATTTTTTAGCTAGAGATTAAAAAAAAATGGAATTTATGTAAAGCAATGACTAATATAAATATAGCGGTACTTACAAAGTTATAAATGCCATTTACAAAAATAAATATCTACTTATATTATATTTTTTAAATAAATTCGTTTGTGACAACCGTATTTAAATAATTTAAATGTCATTCATGAATGAGAAACAAAATTATGTTTTTGACTACTAGCTATTGACCGCAGCTTCGCCGCGTAGATTTGTAGTACATATCTGAACTGATAATAATTATTTTTATAGTCCGTCACTCAGTGATAACGTAACTCGTGAAAGATTTTTTTTAAAATGGAATAGTAATTTTGAAGACCTATATCCAAACTAAAAAACATTACTTGTGTTATGTTAGTATAGAATATAGATTGTCTCTGGAGTCTGGACGGCGATGGTCTCCTTCTGCGAGACAGTAATGTTCCAGAAGGAGGCCGACGAGCGGGTGAGAGAGGAGGCCACAATGGGTCTGTATGGCACCACGTCGTGGGAACTGCGTAGTAGCGGCCGGGCAGTCCCCCCTTACGAGGAGTAGTCTGGCCTTCGCCGGGGCCAGCCTGTCGCTAAGGTAATCCTGTGTTGCCTGCAGATCCGGGACCCTGAAAAACCGACCGAAGGCGCTCGCAGTGGTTTTAGTTAGGGTGTCCTCCCAGGTACGAGTCCCACTTTGGGTCAGGATCTACCCAAAGATCCTGGCTGAATCCATAAGGCCTGCGATAAAAAAATAATATAGATTGTCTTCTGCGTGCGGCTTGGCGCATTGTTATATATTTATTTCTATTAGCCCTTTATATTAATAATTATTTTTATAGCTTTTGTCCTTTCTCGAGACATAATCATTTCCCTTGCCAATTTTTTTTAAACATTAGTATAAGGCAGGCAATAAGTATCATAATAATAATTTGTAATATTTTGGGACAACTCACACACGGTCATCTGATCCCAAACTAGGCTGAGCCTGTTCTTATGGTAACCAGACAACTAGCAGCTGTCTGGACATACAGACAGAAATATATAACATACTTATATATTTCTAAATACATACATATTATAGATAAACTACACCCAGACACAGAACAAATGATCATGCTCATCACACAAACATTTGTACTGGGTGGGAATCGAACCCACGACCTTCTGGTTTAGCAGTCAGGGTCACTAACCACTAGACCAACAGGCCAGTCAATACATTATATTCCTGTTTTTATTAACTACAACAACAAATCTAAGAAGAGTCAACGTAATTATGGTGTTCGCAACCGGAGGTTCCAAAAAAAAACAATTTTAATTTATGATTTTTATTGAAATAAAATATCATTACAATTTAACTTAAGACCTGAAGTGAAGAAGCTTAACACTACATTGACGGTCCCACGGAGCTGGGGCCGCTGCGATGATCCAGGAACCCTGCGTTGGCATTTCTATTGTCTGATTTCTGTTAATTTGTGAAGGTGTCGTAATTTCGACAGAAAATGCTTGAGTTGTGCTTTCAATATAGTCCAGGAGTGTGACTTTAATAATTTAATGTTATCAATTGCGCACCGGTGGGAGGGAAGCGCTGTGCCGCGCTCCCGGCTGCATGGGTACCACCATCTTGCTTGTTTCTCCCGTGAAACAGCTTTGCTGTGTTTCGGAGAGAAGGGCAAGACAGGCAGTGTAATTACTGGCACCGAGACTTAACATCTTATGTCTCAGGATAGGCAACACATAAATGAGTTGCCTGGGCTCGTTCCAGGTAAACTAGTTTATGTTCATAGGCGACGTCAACCACTTACCATCAGGTGCACGTTTGCCAGTTTGTCTATCCAACTAACATAAAAAAAAAACATAAAATCAATATTTTATTTTAATTATAGTCCGAGGCCTTATTGAGATTTGCTTTAACTCACTGATACTAATGATTCTATACTCTATTTCCATTTGATATAGGTATAGGTTACAAACGCAACAACGTTGTCAATAATAAAACATAACAATCGACTCAAGCAACAATGTCTATAAATAGAGAACATAGTCGCTGGCCATTTTTCTCGGAAACCATCCAGTTCTCATTCACCACGCGTCCCTGTGTCAGTGGAGCGGTGAGCCTTCCAGTTCTCATGTATTTCTAGTTCCTTCTGCTTTTAATATCAAAGTTTATTTTTCTGTCGTGATAAATAATGCTAATGAAGATTTAAAATAAAATGTAACTTTAGACAATTAGAAAGAAAAAGTTTGCCTTAAAGTTTTAAATTCCTTCACAAATAGTAACAGTATCTATACTGAATTATTTTGCCAATATTAGAATATGATATAAAATGTAACTCTATAGCACGAATTTATATCGTAAACGTTTTTTTGTTTCATATTCTATACTCTATAGTACCTATGGGGTATGGACATGACATGCATGAGATAAAAGTCACTTATAAAAAAAGCTCTACTCAAATACAAGGCAGAATGCAATGGTGGCTATTGTCTATTAGTCTCTAAGTAGAAAAACAAAGTTGAATGACCACACATGACGTGGGTGACCCTACATTTTTCCTTGCCCGCGTTATAATTGTGTAAATATTTAATCATTCCGACTACAATGCTCATAATAGTTTTATTTTATATAAATAATGCCGTTACATTTGGCCACTGGAAGAACATGGTATTTTATTAGTTTTATGTGTTCCGTTTATAAATTTGAATTTCACAGGATTTTGAACACTCAATTCGATGTTTAAAAAAGTTCATTTTTGTTCAAATCTTATCCACTTTGGGATTACGTTAAATTTAAATCAGTCTACAACAAGAGATACCATATTTTAGATTTACTTTCAATTTAAACTAAAACTGAAACACGAATTAAATCTAATCTTTTCGTTGCGTCAGAGACATAAATTACAAAGAAAAAGAATAGTGTTTCAGGAATAGACATGAAATGGAGTAAAGAACATAAAGCTATTAGTCTAGAACCTTCCTCCTTAATGGAACTATCAAATGCAAAAATATTTCCATTTCGCCTTATAGTTTCGAAGATGGCCGGATTGAAACATAATCTCTTCAGATCTATCTTATTCTAGACAGCGTAGAGTAAGTTTCATGTACAAAGCCAACGGATACAACTTAATCTAGCCGGACACGACTTCCGGTTTCATCCGGACACAATATCGGTGACGTATATTCCGTTATTTGAGCACGATGCTCTTTAGAACCAACTTTCACTGGACACTTTTTGCACGCTGCATTTAGTCATCAAACAACCTCATTGCAATTTCAATTTCTAAATCATTTCGCTATCTAAGCTAATTGAATATAGTATAATACTTGGTTAGGGTGTCCATTTGAGTTTCTGTTAATATATAACCATTGAATTTTGAAGAAAATTTAAATTATGTCTATTATGACACCTACGGTGTTTCCGAACCGATACGACTTAGGGACTTTCAAGAAAAGAGCATACTTATAAATGAAAGGCCGGCAACGCACCTGCTAATCCTCTGGTATAGCGGATGTCTGTGGATGTCGCTTTTCACTTAACATCAGGTGAACCGAATGTTCGTTTGCTCCCTCTTCTATTAAAAAAACCCCTACCAGTCACAGGGACTGCCGATATAAGTGAAAACAAAACAATTAAATTCAAATACCTATAATACAGGCTGTAACAGATTATGACAACCTATACAATTTAAACGGCGCACAAAATGGCCGGATGACATTGACATTTCAGTGTGTTTGACAATTGGTTATGTCAACAAATATTGCATAGTCTTATGTATAAATAAATCAAACGCCATATAAACATCAAATAGCGTCTCTTAACTTAGAGATTTTATCTCATCTAAAAATTACCGTGCTTAAAAAAGTTTTCACTTCAAAACTTGAAATTATTGATCAAAATATAAGCAACTTTTATTTTATTTTGTTATGATGGAAATAAGTCAAGCCAAATATTATATGTATTTTTTTAAATAATGACGTTTACGTAAAACGCAAGACCTAGGTGCTTCAGGTGGGTAGTGTTTCCTTAAAATCAGACAAGGACAATATAAGGCGTCTTTACCCTCGTATTGACAAACTCACAGTCCAGTCTTACTTCGAGCCAGCCAACTAGACATCGATTGTCACATTGCTCTCATAGTCAACATTTACGGATATAACCTTTCTGGTCACTACATGAAATATTTTTATTAATATTTCTTTTTATTTCCAGGTAAGACGTGCAGTCATTTATAAAAGAAGTACTTTTATGTAATGGTAAGTATTTGTTAGTTATTCCTTATTTTATGACGCAGGGGAATGCATTTCGCAGGTTACCCTGTCAGGCTCCTAACTCTATGTGGGATTCGCACTTGGGATTGCACTACCCTAAACGCCTTCAGCCGCATTTTAAGGGTCCTGGATCTGCAGGCAACAGGAACACCTCAGTGACATTTGTTAGTTATTCCTAGACTTCTTGGTGTAACAGATAGTGTAGTTACTGCAATTCCTATTTCCTAGTATATAGGTATGTGTTAGAGTTAGTGTGAAACATACTTTCATATATTGTATTCAGAAATAAAAATCATGCAATATTAAATTGCATGATTTTTAACAGATAAAATTAAAAACACTCATAACATATGTTATATATTAATAAAACGCAGTATACAAATACACTAGGCAACCATAGTGTTTAAAAGAACCAAAAAAAAACTAAACTAACATTAGTGAAATGATAAGTGCATAGCCATTTTTCGTGCTAGTGTATGCATAATTTGAAGGATGGAAAGGAGGTTTTTTATGTTAGTTGGATAGGCAAACTGGCAAACGTGCCACCTGATGGTAAGTGGTTGATGTCGCCCATGAACATAAAATAGTTTACCTGGAACGAGCAAAGACCTAATACGCGCAAAAAATGCAGCAAAGCGTACATACTCTCGCTACCGGACGGACGAGTATCCACGAGCTCTCCGTGACCTCGAACGACAGGTCAAAGTCCGGGTCATAGAAAATAGAGCAGAAAGGTGGGATCGCCTCCTGAGTGAAATTTCACCTTCGCACGTGGCCTACTGGCCACTCGCCCGTTCAATGAAAAAAAAGACGGAGGCACCACTATGCCTCCGTTAAAAAGATTAAATCGCGCGCCTGCACTAGAGGACGCCGACAAAGCGGAATGTTTAGCCGATACACTCGAGAGTCAGTGCACTCCGAGCCAAATAGTCGCAACTCCCCCCGTAGGCCCCCACGTAGAGGAGGTAACTAGGGAGGTGGCGAGAAGGGCCTCTGCGCCGCTGGAGGGAGATCCAATCCTTCCGACGGACGCAGAAGAGGTCCAAGACATTATAAAATGCCTTCACGCCAAGAAGGCCCCCGGGCCGCACGGGATTTCCAACAAGGTATTAAAAATACTACCGCCCGCCCTAGTTATCCTCCTGGTTAACATTATAAACGCCCTCCTCAAGGGTTGTAGGTTTCCTGATATATGGAAAGAAGCTACGGTCATAGGAATACCGAAGCCCGGAAAACCGCGCTCGGAACCGTCTAGCTATCGTCCCATAAGCCTGATAAGCTCGTTAGAAAAAATCTACGAAAGAATTCTGCTTAGGCGGTTGAAAACCGTCATTAGCGAAAATAATCTTTTCATAGATGAGCAATTCGCCTTCCGCGAAAACCACTGCTGCCCGAGGCAAGTCCACCGTATGACGGAGGATATACGCAGAGGTTTCCATAAGAAAAACAAACACGATACGTGCGCTGTATTCTTTGATGTAGCAAAAGCCTTTGATAAAATCTGGCACGAAGGCCTCATATTCAAACTATTCAAGTTAGGAATACCGGACAGATTAGTCATCATCATCCGCGACTACCTTTCGGGCCGGCATTTTAGATATAGAGTAGAGGGCACTCTGTCCTCTCGGAGACCTCTGAGGGCCGGAGTCCCACAGGGCTCCGTGCTGTCTCCGACCTTGTACAACTTGTATACCTCCGACATCCCCGAACACCCGGCGGTTAAACGGGCTCTCTTTGCAGACGATACCGCTCTGTATATCACCCACCCCTCAGCCGCAAGGGCTTTCACCATCCTCCAGCGTGCCGTCACCGAGCTGGGTGAATGGTTCGCAAAATGGAGGATTGATATAAACCCAGAAAAAAGTGCCTCCATAAAATTCTCACGTAGGAGGGTCACAAACAGACGACCTTATCGTACCATGAAACCGATAAGGTTAAACAATATAGAAATACCCAGAGTAGATCAGGTAAAATACCTGGGGATCACCCTTGACAGGTCGATGTCATTTAGACCACACATAGAGTCAGTCACCAAAAAGGCCAAATTCGTCTTGAGCCGTTTATATTTCTTAATTAACAAAAACAGCTAAATGCCCCTCAGGCATAAGCTTACCCTGTATAAAACTTGTATCCGACCCATTATGTCATACTCTTGTGTCGCATTCGCGCATGTGCCACAAAGTCGACTTAATGCACTACAAATAGTCCAAAATAATTTTTTTTGCCCGTGGTACGTAAGAAACATCGACCTGCACAGGGACTTCAGATTAGAGTCCATTAGGGGCCACTTCAAAATGACGTCAGAACGTCACTTTGAAAAGGCACTCCTTCACCCAAACCCGCTCATCGTGAGCGCGGCAAACTATTCCCCAGATAGCTCAGTTCCAATTAGACATAGGTTACCTAAGCATGTTTTAACAGATCCAGCTGACGAAATCTCTCAGCTACTAATGCGCGACGCATAAGCGCGACGCGAACGTCACAGCATACACAGACATACACACGGTGCTAGGTACACCTGCCAACCGCTTGGGCCTCGGGGTCGTAAGCGACGTCGAACCCTACACATGGAAACCACATCGATCCGGATCGATCGCGGAAGCTTAGGTTCGAATCCGATACGAGTAGACACAAACCCAGACCGCGCAAACAGCGCTAGCACTACGCTACCGCTAGATTGCTTGGGCACCGCGCATGACCCGCCTCTCTCTCCAGAGGGAGGGATGAGGGCCGGCCCTCATGATGATAGGTTAAATTCAACCGTAAAAGATTCGTCGACCGTATCGGATTTGACTAGTCCAAATGATGCTCTCCCGAGCAGCGCGCGCGATGAACCGCGCCCCCTGCGGGGCGCGGAGGGGGGCGTCCCCCTTTCGAATATTTCTTAAGTGAGCCATCTGCTCACTTACTGTACCGATTGAGCTTAAAGGCCATCAGGCCGAAAAGTCTATCCCTTCCGAAAAAAAAAAAAAAACGAGCCCAGGCAACTCATTTATGTGTTGCCTATCCTGAGACATAAGATGTTAAGTCTCGGTGCCAGTAATTACACTGCCTGTCTTGCCCTTCTCTCCGAAACACAGCAAAGCTGTTTCACGGGATAAACAAGCAAGATGGTGGTACCCATGCAACCGGGAGCGCGGCACATCGCTTCCCTCCCACCGGTTATAATATCTGAGTCATTCTCATCTAGACTAGGAGGATACCTGCATATGCAGGAATGACGGTACAGAGTTTAGTGCGCATAATACATTTTGATGTGTGTAAAAAATAATTATTCCTAAAAAAATTACCGAATGCTACTTTGAAAGGACAATCGATTTTAATAAAATATCTTAGAACCACCTCCAGAAAACCTGCTTTCAGTCCACCCGTAATCATGGTTGCTGTAAAATATCCGAAACGTCGGCATCCTAATAAATCGCAATAAAATCCGTAAAAATAGTTTCATTCTTTCTGTCCGAGCTTTAAAATGGCGTACACTATAAATTTAAATATTACTAAAAATATTTAACATTTTGCATGTTTTCCTCTAGTAACGTAACGCTAATTCACAAAATTTAAAGGCTGGCAACCCTATCTATATAAATATCTTATTATAGCCTGACCAAAAAAATTAAAACCCTCGTCATATTATACATACATACCCTCGGAAAATTTCGGAACTAATTTCTGTATGAATGATACTATATGCGTTGACGTAAAAAAGACACAGTGGCGACACCACGCAGGGTATATATTATATTTCTGGTCAGGCTATACAATATATTATAGCATTTCACGGTTCGTTCTGCCAATTTTTTATTGGTTGTCACTTTTTGTACTTCGTGCAGAATTCAATGTTGATATGAACTTTTCCTGACAATAGTTGTAACGTTAAATAGAATAAGTTTTTAATGAGTTGCCATTATTAGCTTTCACTTTTTCATTATTGACAACTCTTTGACAATAATAGGATAAAAAAAATTACAAAATTAGACAGATACTTCCGAAGTTTTTGAACACTTGGGGCAAACTTTAACGTTTTCTAAACTTGATTCTTATGGACAGACACGGTTGAAGTTTTAGACTTTAGAGCATTTGGGTAAACCTGACCTGTTTCAAATTTGATTCTTTCTTCCTGGGGTCAGTCAGGTCACAAAATAGATAATTTTCGATGTCAAAATCGTATGTATAGTGAAGTCGGAATTGATTTTTAATACTTACCCTTTTTTGTGGATCGCCATTGGCGAACACGGCTATTTCTAAGACAAGCGTACTTCTCATGGTAATTTTATCAGTACAACTTATGTTTATAAGATTTTCACCCTCTAGAGCACAAATTATGACGCGAGAAAAAGTTTAATATTTCATTTGATAAAAGTGCACTTTTACTTCATTTCACGTTACCATTTTCGGTTTGCTGTCTCACCTAGATATACGAACTTGGGTCTAGAAATTTCTATCCCGTATCGCCATATCTGTATCGATTGTGCTGTACAGCTAGTAACATACATTTATATGGCAACACAAGATCTGCTTGTGTTGCCAGTATTTTTTCACACAATAACGGAGTTATTGAAAGATAGATAGTTTGAAAAATTACAGCGTCATGCCGTATGTTGTCACGACATCAGCGTTGATTTAACATCCGGGGCGCGTCTATTGATGTTTCACATCCAAAAATAATAACATAGTTTCTTTACAATGAGACACAGACGATTGTTTAATTGAGATCCGGTAAATGAATTAGATGTTAAGTGATCAAAAGAGGTCATAATAAACACATAAGAGGACATAAATGAGCTTACTCCGGTGCCGGGGACTAGCTTTTTATGTGGCAGGACCAAGTGACTGTGCCATGTTAGTTCATGCCTTTCCTTCTAATCAGAGTACATGCCAGACGCCATATAATCGTTCTTGGTGTCAGTCATCAAACCTCATTAACGAAGTAAGCCGATGGAATTGCTTGAAACAAAACTGTAGCACACATTTATATGGGCGCCTCTTACCAGTGATTGAGAAACGCTAAACAAAGTGGAAAAAGTGATATTATATAATTAATATACTAGGATATCGAAAATATACTATTTGATTATTTCGAGAAAAAGTGACAGTTCCATGATAAAATAAAAAGGATTCCTAAAGTCTAAATTTAAACACACTGAGGTTAATACAGAGCTAAATTAGAATTTAAAAATCGAATTTCCATATTCGTGACATAGACAATAGACACGTTTGTGTTGCAAGCATAAAAAACGTGCACCAAATTTTCATAAACGTGAAGATATTTCTGATACATGTGAAAAAACTACCACGGAGAGATCCAATAAAAATTCTCAGACATAAATTCATGTTCAATAAAAAAAAACTAAATGTTGTTGACATGCGATATTTGCAAACATGTAAACGATTATTGTGAGATAAGAAATCATTGAGTGTGATATAAGTGTATGCGCCACGCAAATTCTTCCTCACAACCGACGCCAGGAGGCCGTGTGGTCGCAGACTGCACGGTAGGCGGGGGGCAACCCCCCAATCAAAAGTGAGCCGAATGGGCTCACACTAATCCGTTGAAGCATTAGGGCCTTCGGGCCATTAGCATAGATCCATCGAAAAAAAAAAAAAAAAAAAAATCTTCCTTTTTTATGATAGTTGGATAGGCAAACTGACAGACGTCCCACAAAATGCACAAACGTAGCGTCTCACAATCGAATCTAGTAGACGTGATTTGTCAGTTTAGGCTGTATGACGTCATTTGCGATATTCTATAATATTTCATACGCTTTTAGTCACTTCAAACGGAGATAGGATAATCAATTCTATTCTAGCCAATATTGCAGTACCTTTCCGTACTTTGTCTTTACTAATCGCTCAAGCTACGTTTGCCTTTAGTAATTACTAATTAGCATAAAGTTTCATATGAGTGTATGAGTTGGATAAGAAATTGTTTTTTTTTTTTTCGATATATTGACAATGGCACGCCTCATAAGCAAAGCATTGAGAGTGCTCTACTCTCGACATGTCAAAGAAGCAGTTTTCTCGAAACTGAATTTGATTTTTGTTATTCGCATATCACACTTATGGGTTACTAGCTGTAGCCTGCAGCTTCGCCCGCGTTACTCAACTCCTATTAGTCACAGCGTGGTAATATGTTATATTATAGCCTATAGCCTTCCTCGATAAATGGGCTATCTAACGCTGAAAGAATGTTTCGAATCGGACCAGTAGTTTCTGAGATTAGCGCGTTCAAAGAAACAAACTCTTCAGATTTATAATATTAGTATAGACCATGAGAGCACTTATATTAAGTAAATAATTTGTCCGGCTCATAAAAAATATTTCAATTACAATTATTATGTTTAACATAGTCAATAATAGCATTAAAAATAATCTTTTATGAACGTCCGTGTTCCGTCCTGTGACTGTATGTGACAGGGAAATTGGTCGAAAAAATTATAACACCGGAGTATTTTTTATTATCTAAAGTAGCAATACGCAGAGTTCACTGTCTATGTATTAATAAAAGCTAAGGTACGACCAAAAAATGTGCATTTATATCTGACTGTTTATTCGTTGCTAAGCAACTGACTTTTACAAAGAATCAATATATATATATAATTGGAAAATGAGATTATAAGGCGTGTACTTTTGTATTTTCCAAACCTTTTGATTCTTAAATGATAAATAAATAAATAAATCTTTAAGAACAGCACAAGTATAGCAGTAAAAACTTATAATTGCATATTATATGATACTGTCAACCAATAAATACAATATTTATAAAGTAAAAGTATGAATAAACAAATTATATACTTTTCCTTAAAAAGAAATTCTGTGCATGCACGTTATAGCCCCTGCTATATATCTGAATAATTTATGAGCTTACAAATGCGAACCTTCGTAAACAATAGGTACATCCAGACTGGAACAACGCTAGACATTATAAAACAAGTTTATCTAATAGCAAGACATCCAGTACATAACATTTTGCGTTATCTTGAGACTTGTTTTTCGATGTTAATAGTGGTGTGTAGTATATGTGGGTCTATTTTTAGGGTGTCATGGCCGGAAAATAGTCCTGGCCGTCTATTTTACCTTTTGAACGGCTTAGTTTTAGACATTATAAAGTATAAAATTGTTTTACCTATATGTATTGTCACCACCTTAGAGTATACATAATATATAGAGTGCTAAGGTCACGTCGCTTCATTGTGCTGATCGTAAGCAGATGCGTTACATATATAGATATTTATCTATAGTAAAGCGCTGTGAGAGTGACGTTCCTTGCGTAATGCATTAAAAATATAATATCTATATTTTAAATTAGGACATTCATCATCATCATCATCACCATCAGCCTCTATTCATCCACTGCTAAACATAAGCACCCCACAATACACGCCAAGACAGAAATGTTATTGCTTTATTTTATTTTGCTACCAGGAATCATTCTTACAAATTATTTTAACATAGAAACAAATATGATGAAAAGCGTTGTTTTGACACTGATTAGTGATTGAACGTTTCAAAGACAATGGTTTTGTCTATGTTCATACCTATGCTTACAGTTCATACTTAATGAGGCGCGCTCTATTATGACGTATACTCTAAGGTCACCACAGACAATATGGCTAGAAATAACGTTTGTTTAGATATACTTCAAAAATGGAAAGATTTGGCTTTTTAATTACCTTATACATATAATGACAGCTTATAAGTTTCATACCAATTATTGGCTTAGCTCTATTTGAAAAATGGTAGCAGTGGGTGAATATATCTACTGATTATAGCGATACTTTGCTTGTTGAATAATAGATGTCCTCAAAATTCAAATAGTCTCACGGTCAACATTAACATAAGTACCAAAAAGTATTAGTCTTTACAAAAATACACGTGAATCGAATTTGTGATGATTCGATTGTTTCGATAAGAAATTCAGTTTTTAGATTTTAGAACCTTCTGGAACCGTTGCCATTTTCTGAGCTTGAAAAGATTTAAGTAATGTTGGACAATGATTTTTTTTATTATATTTTATGTGGACAATGACTGACTATAAATTATTTCTTTTTCGGTATACAGAACTTTTTGTTGAATAATAAAGACTGATAATCCATAGGCAAATATGCCCTGCCAAGTAATTTCGTTTATAATTAATATGGAATGGACATTTTGGTCGTATTTATAAAATTTAGATACGATAATCCATAATAATGAGACTAATCAAATAATAAAAAAAGCTTTTTTCGTTTTTAGATTTGCTTTAAAATAGGCCCTCTACACGTAGACAGTTACATTGGCAGAGGTCATTAGCAGACGCGTCCGCTGACGTGTAGATGGGGAGATTTGCTCGTCTGTCGTAGGTATTCAACGTCGGCAGATGCATCCGCCACAAATCCATTTGCGATTGCGAGTCCGACAGATGTGAGGACACACGTCGACAGATGCATTGGCAGACGTCGGCAGAAGCATTTGTCGATGTCTATCGACGTGACAGAGGGGCCGTAAGAATTGCATTTAAAAGTGCAAGACCATTATGGTGACTACAACAATCCCAAATGGAATGACAAGTACTTTTCTGAGGCCATCTTGAATGTCTCCTTTTTATTGAAGTTGAAAATTTGATGTAAAGATTCCCGGGTATTCAGCTTCCGTACAATTTGTACGAAACATATTACATAAGAATTTTGGTTATTTTTAACATAAAAAAAAGGAGGTTCTCAATTCGTCTGTATGTTTTTTTTTCTTTTTTTGTATGTACCTATGTGACACGATATCTCCGTCGTTTGTGAATGGATTTCGATGGTTATTTTTTTGTTTGAAAGCTGGTGTTTCCAATTTGGTCCCATATTAATTTTATTAAGATCTGACAAGCCGTTTTATAGTTACTCCCAATAATGCCTATTTGGTTGGTTTTGTTTACCTTGATGATATGATCATTTTATTACGTGTCGATGTAACAATTGTATAGGATGCTTTAGCACACCATAGTATGTCGCGGTCATCGTAGTCATCATCATCATCACCGTCACCATCATCATCATCATCATCATCCTTTATCCATCCACTGCTGAACATGCCTCCTTCAATGAACGCCAAGACGTCGAATTTCGGAATCACTAAAAATTAAGAAATAAAAACATTTTACAAAAAATTAAAACCGACTTCAAAAATACTAAACTAAAAAGTAATAAAATAACAGTTTCTTTAATGTTTGTGCTTACAACATATAATCAACTTAATCTTCTACTAATGTACAAACTTTGCATTTACCACGTCATTATAGTTATTTTTGGAGTCGGTGTCATATTTGTTGCTGTACATTACCTACCTACCTACCTTGGCTGACACCGACTCCAAAAGTAACTATAATGACGTGGTAAACGCAAAGTTTGTACAATAGTAGAAGATTAAGTTCATTATAAATGTTGTAAGCACAAACATTAAAGAAACTGTTATTTTATTACTTTTTAGTTTAGTATTTTTGAAGTCGGTTTTAATTTTTTGTAAAATGTTTTTATCTTGCTTGTATTGCTGTCTTCTCGCTTGAAGGAGTATAATTTTTGACACCGAGATAATGTTTAATTTCTGTAAAGGCAAAGCAAGTTGTCTGAGCCTACTACAAAAATGGCTAGTTACTGGCAAAATTATTGTTGTTGTAGGCGAGCGTGTTGACAACTCATAATTTCCTGTAACTGTCCGTTTGTCTACCCCTGCTAATAAAAAAAATCATGTCCTCCTTCCCTTATATGTGTACCTGTATGCCTGTGTGCCTGTATGCCTGTGTAGTTACCAAGAAGAAAAAACTCAAAAACACTGGATATTCTGTAAAGAAAATTTGTACGGAATGTTTCTTATTCTCACCGCGCAATAAATGCTTTTACATGATGAAACCAAATGTATGGGCGTGTATGTCTGTTTAGAATACGCATGGCAAAACATTGTACACGCGCTAAATGAGCATAGGATAAGTGTCCCGCTAGGGTCAAAGACCCTTCTGTTTGTCACCATGTATTGTGTACTTCGGAAACCGTTACTCCTGAAATCTCCAGGAATTTGTCGATAAAGAATTTGTTATAAGTCGATAGTCGATACGGATGCATAATGTTAGATCTTTGGCTAGATTATATAAGAACATTGATGAAGAAAACTTTGCCGCCATTTTCAATTTTGCCGCCATCTCCATACTACTCCATAAGTCCATAGAAGCCGCGATTATTAGAATTATAAATGTCACATTCGTTAAAAGTGAAAATATCTGTTTGAATAATTTTATTATCATTGTCCTTATAAGGCTAGGTACATCTAATAGCCAAAATCAGGAACCAGTTTCTCAAATGATAGATAACGTACAATAGAGACCAAGTAGATATCGACTAGAGAAGATCGAAGGCAGTATAAGTAAGTAAGATAGAAAGCAGTAACTAACTTATCTATACATCTACACAGATAAATAAAATTGAAGTGTCTGTGCCGCGCTCCCGTCTGCTTGAGTACATATACTTCCAACCTGTGTGTTAATTTCGTGAAACAGCTTTTGCTATGTTTCGGAGAGAAGCGCAGGAAAGGCAGTGTAATTACTGGCATAGGCAACACGTGAATGAGTTCCCTTTTTTTTCTTTTTTTCTTTAGCGCCTGGAAATGCTCTGCGGCATCCCGCTGGGGAGTGGTTCTCCCCAGGCGGGTATATGGGACTCGCTGAGCCCGAGAGCTGGTAAGTGGACGCAGCTCTACCCACTAAAACCCGGCGAGTGCCACCAATGCCACCTTTGGTGAGGTGCCCCGGATCTAATAAGCAAACAGGGCACCTCGACGGCTAGTCAGCCCCTCAGGGGACCGACGCCACCTCCACAGAGGGGTTGTCCCGCACCACAGAACAACCCCTCACAACGTCGGGACAGTACAATGGGGTGAGGTTCCCGTCCTCGCCCCTTGCCCTCTTCTTATAGGAGGGGTACAAAGAGCCCCCTCGGCTCAATTAGCTTCGCCCAAGGTGCTGGGCACACGTTAGGCTACTGAGCCCCACCGCTACGTCAAGGCCTGGACCAAGGTAGGGTGAATGAGTTCCCTGGGCTAGTCTCAGGTGAACTTGTTTATGTTCATAGGCGACGTCGACCACTTCCATCATGATCGTGTGCCTGTTTGCCTATCCAATTATCGTAAGAAAATTACTTCTTTTAATGAACGTAATAACGATGACCATCTGATGATCATAGTATTTTAAGATGACGATCACCTAGTATTTCTGTGGTCTGTGCGATCACCTATAATAAAAGAAATAATTCTCAAAGAAAAAAGATGCCAATCGTACATCCGCGATAAAAATAAATAAAATGAAAAAGATATTATGTATCAAGAATGGACTCTACCTAGGGTTCCGACGTACACAATACTTTTAAATTAATAAATAATAATTATCAATTATCATTAAATACTGATTCATTTAAAATATCGTTATACAGTACTATCACAGTAGCGACTATTATATATTCTGTGGTTATACTAATTGATTTTCCCTTTTACAAAAGCGAAAAAAAACTCTTGGGTTATATTCTAATTTCTTGCCATATTAAAACAGGCAAGCTAAATAAAATAATACAAATTACCTTGTATTTGGGTTCAAAAAGTATAGACAGGACGCGCATTTTTTTTTTCTTTTTTTATGGAAAACATACGATGGCTGAATGGTACACGGAACCATATTAACAAATTTGCCACTTTCTACCGCCTTCTATGATTGTCTATAACATGTAGACGTCCGGGAAATAACGGTACAGAAGTTGTTTTATTATCCGTGGCCTACTGGTTCGCTAAACTCCCTCGTAAATAAGATGACCTGTCGTAGTGTGAAAATGTGATAAAAATGCTAATTGATCCTAATTAAAGGCCAAATTATATGGTATTTTAGCATGTTGCTGATTCTTATTGGTCTCAGTATAATTATTATAGTCGTTCGTTCTTATAGTACCTACTGGTGATTTAGGCTCTAATGCTAAAAGAAGTAAATTTTTCCGTCTCGGGATTTGTAGCTTTTCACTTCTTATCTTATTTTATAATTAATATTTTAGTAGACATTTTGTTTTTAACTTTAAACCTACTGGCATTTATATTTACTTCGTGCGCTAATTAGTATTACATTTTTAGTTGAATATAATTAGCATTTGGTTAGAGTTGTGTTGAAGGAATTATTATTATAATATTAGATAAATGTACACACCCTAACCGAATATTATATACAAATAATAAAATACGTAATATATGTAATGTTATATTTATTAATATTCATGCCGTATTACTATATTTATTTTATATTTTATTAAGAAATCTCAAGATAGAATTGCAAATAGATGAGCTTCGGAATTCCAGAAGAGTATTTATATCTCAGTGGACTCTCTAAGTACTGGTCGAGTACAGGGCTTCAATTACTAAAAATAAAATACAAGGACCTGTTGAGTCTAGAAATGATAATTAAGTCTTAAGAAGATTCATAATCTTTTGATATTAGTCTAGTATTCTCTGTTGGAAACTCTTTACCACAACGAAGGGCCTCCTCAAACATCACATATTTGGTCTACTCCTGAGAAAAAAAGAGCTTTGCATTAAGTTCGGCTAAATACAGTAGTAACAGATAAAAAGCAGTTTTAGATCCTTCCGGAATTACTTCAAAACTTAGGCATGTGACATCATCATTATCCGCCTTTTTCCTTCTACTGCTGGACTACCTCAGGGTGCGTTTCCACTGACGCGAGGCTAAGTGATGGCCAGTAAAACTGTTTCCAATGCTGCGGAGTGGAGATTTCTAGCACTGTGATTGGTTAATTCACCGTTCGCTTCTCTCCACTCCATGCAGCTCCGTGTCAGTGGAAACGCACCCTAAGACGGTCGTTCGCTCGTATCCAACTAGGAGCAGCCAGCGCATCTCCATCCATCTAGTGACTAGATTCTAGTCGGAGGTCCACCGACCGCAACATTAAAAACTCGTTGGCTGGACACGCAACAGTTTAATACTTAAAAGTGATATGTATAACATGGAACGAGTTTGACATCCGGACGGAAATCCCGTTTTATCGGTGACACTCCTATTCCTTTTCCATTCAGGCTAAAAATAAGAATTATGTATGACATTACTAAATCCCGGAGATGAGTGTCAAAATGGATTCAACTTTCTTATATGCTCCCTTAGGTTAAACTGTGACTACACAACCCAGGATATGGAGAAGCAAAAGCTATAGAAACAAAGATTAGATAGATTTGACCTTTGGATTTGACCCTAGAGATTATATTCGGTTGGCAGTTCTGCAAATGTAATAATATAAATACTTTTATATAAGTAATGCAATAATAATTGAAAGCCGTGTCTTTTTTATTGCCAACTCTATGGTACCCATCGATTATTGACTTTAAAACAAACGACATACCTACTTATTGATGACATTCTTGAGTCAGAGACAGTGCGATAAAAGCAATGCCGATATCCATCTGATAATCTAAGTAGTTGCAGAAATAAATGCCCATTTATAAAGAAATAATGACTGTTTATGGAAATCGAATGTAATTTTAAATATAAAAGAAGTTTTGTTTCTTTTTTTTGCAGCTTAAAGACTGTCCGGTATGTCTTTTACCACATTAACATTCAAAAAATAAGTTCCATTTTTCAAATTCGCGTATAATTTGTATACTCTATGTATCTCAGTTTATTATAAAGAGAATATTCAAGGAATGTAAAAAATTATAACGTTGAACAAACAAGCGCATATTTCACCGCACTCAATTATCGTTGTTAAGTCTGTCAGACTCAGGCGTCTCCGGGCGCTATTACATGTCTCGGCCTTGTATAATGATAGCAATTTACATTCGAGATTAAAAAGTAAGAATACAGCATTGTGGAGTGCAGGTTATTTAATGAGTCATTTGATAGAGTAGCCCTTTATAAAAACATGCTTTTGCCCGCGACTTCTGTTTTCTAGAGTAGATTATATTTAGAGTCAGCTAAAAACAGCAAAGTTGCACACGAATAAAGCTTTGCAGCAAAATAAAATAACTTGAACTTGATGAAAAAACAGTATTACCTAGCCGGAACACAGTCAAACAAGCAGACGGACAAATATTGTAAAAAAAAAAATGTTGGTGTTTGCACCGTGTATACCTCCATATGTATTTAATAAAAAGCAGTTATTTTAATATTACAAACAGACAGTGCAATTTTATTTATCTGTATAAGGAGCTTTAAGGTGTTTCGTGTACGAAATTTAGAGATTTGTTACACAAAATTTCCTCTTTAATCTCAGTTAAAATGTAGTCTAAAAATTATCATAACCATGTATTTGGGCTTTGCCACAGGTCCACAGTTGAGTAAAAAGGACTGATAGATTAATAAAACCTTAAAGTGTTGTTAACTATCAGAGTAATTATACTTCACGAACTAGACTAAAATGTAGGCTTTGCAGTGAAATGGCATCATCAGTCCACGGCGGAATATTACCATTTAATATTCCTTCCAAAAACCTTAAGCCGCAGTCATCTAAAAAGACGACTCCACCAAATACAAGTCGTTTGTCATACTTAACTTCCCTGACCTCAAAAAGTCTTACGTCGATCTTAATAAGGTAATACTTAACATGCTCGTTTCTATAAAGTATACCTTTACTGCTTTTTAAAAATACTCTTAAAATTACCTCATCGACTGTGAAATACAACAGAACACAACACGTACTTTGTACAAAATTCCATCTCTAGCTGGTCTTTCTTACAATATGGAATTCGGTTTGAGATGCTTCAATCTCAGAGCTCACCATAAAATATCAAAAGTTGTAATATTATAATAAGAGATAACACGTTATCGCGCGCCATTTTCATCGATTGTCTATGGTTAAAATTTAAAAAGAGAACAAATTATTTAAGTGGCGTGGATTTACCCACGTTCTAAGTGTGTTATTTTGTGGTGGGACATGTCACACCCGTTACTGTCATCGTTTCAATGCTCCAAATCACAAAATAATATCATACCTAATTATAAATGTCGCCGCCTTATTTCCCCGCCAATGTGTGAAATTATGGTTTGACATGGTTTATAATATTTAATTAATTTTATATCCTTATCGAGGTTATCTTTTCTTTTCCCGAATTCCGATTACTTAAAGTAACTGTAAAGTTTAAAATTTCATACAAAATAAGTCACTCATATTGTTTTCTAATCATTTCGAACTTCATTAAAAATAATTTGTCTATGTTTTCGTGAGTGTCACAACTTTGTGCCAATATGTATGCGTGTCTGTTATTTCGCGTGCCGCCGAAATATAAAATTCACATAAATCACAAATGTTTGCGTTTTCGTGGAGAGACTCGATCGCTCTCGAAGAAATTTTACATCACGCTTACGTCAAACATTTCTAAATACACTTTGGAGCCACTTGAATATGCGAATTTTCCATATTCAAATTTACTTATCGACGATTCATAGACAAACCGTTCTAATTTGGAACGCGCGAACTCTTCCGTGTTAAAGTAAAGCCAGTATGGTCCAGAATTGGCATAATGTTATGCTAAATACCTTTTGGTCTATTTTCCGCAGTGGACGGATAAAGGCGAACGATGAAGATGTTGATGAAATGCCCTTCTTTTTTTAAATATAACCAAAGAAATAGGCATTAGGTATTAGGAAAAATATCTTAGAAAATATTTATACATTATATCGCTTTGAAAATGTATAATGAGGGACGGATGGGTGTATAGTCAATAGCTATACTTAGAAGGATGATTAAGGTTTTGGAGTAAAAAAATAAGGAACCTAAGAGATGACGATTCTGCTATTTGATTCAAACTAAATGTATAATCATCAGTCCAGTGATGCACATGGGCTGATAAGCCTCAAGATGATTAGTAATCGCTAATAACCAATCAATTGAGTGATCTCAATTCCCACATACCTCACGTGCAGTGATTATAATTGATTACTGGAGTGATATTTTTAATTACAATCATTATTGTAATTGTATGTATCACGGATTAGTAATAGTATTATTATTGGTTCCGCGTAATCAGATGTTTTACTTTTTCTGTGAGATTCTTATGAGACTATGACATATCAATCATTGTGGAACCTAATGGGTGATAAACTGTTATAGGTGTCTATTGCGAGTGTTGTCACAAAATAAATACTAAGTTGTATAGTACTTACTATTAATTATTATTAGTTCCGTGTAATCAGATATCTAATTTTTTCTGGAAATTTCTACCTTTTCACACTATGACATCGGATATTGTGGAATCTGGGTAATCAGACTTCAGGAGATCAGCGATACTTTAAGTACCTTTTTTGTTCCCTTAAGAGACAGCTATCATATTGACTTGGGAGACTCACTTCCTCGGTTACTGCGTTCTGGTAACGAACCACTTGTTTAAGACACGGACGTAGCCTCTTACGAAGGAGGAATTCTTGAGAAAATGCGTGACGTATAACTGCTAGGACGTGGACAGAATGGAGCTGGAGCTACCTAGTACGAGTACGTAAAAGGTTACGCGGGTCCAGGGTTCAATTCCAAGGGTATTTACGATGAATATAAATAAGACAGAATCGAGATGTGTATTATATATGTGCATATAATATGTATGTTTTATATCTGGTAAATGTAAAACGAGTTTCTACGCTCACCAGTCTTACAGCAGGACTAAGTTAACGTCCCCTCTTTTAAAAAAAGGGGGCTCTTTGTGGGGTACAATGAGCCCCCTTTTTAAAAACTTATAAGAAGAGGGGAAAAAAGAGCAGGGGGCAAGGGGCGAGGACGGAAACCTCACCCCATTGTCCCGACGTTGGGAGGGGTTGTTCTGTGGTGCGGGACAACCCCTTTGTGGAGGTGGCGTCGGTCCCCTGAGGGACTGACTAACCATGCAGGTGCCCTGTTTCTCAATAGATCCGGGGCACCTCACCAAAGGCGGCATTAGTGGCACTCTCCGGGTTTTAATGGGTAGCGTGGCGTCCACTTTCGGGCGCAGCGAGTCCCACATACCCGCCTGGGGAGACCAACTGCTCAGACGGGATGCCTCAGAGCATTTCCCGGCGTATAAAGAGAAAAAAAGGACTAAGATACTGTGCAACATGTTACCATAGTCTGTAATAATAGATAATGAAGATTTAAAAACATAAATTAATAGTGTTTCCAAGTGTATCGTAATTGACATAGTATCGTAAGTGACAAGTAGATTTATCTTCTAATATATAAAATTTCCATGTCACAATGTTAGTTACCGTACTCCTCCGAAACGGCTTTACCGATTTATACCAAATTTTATATGCGTATTCAGTAGGTCTGAGAATCGGCTACTATCTATTTTTCATACCCCTAAGTGATAAGGGTGGTCAACCCCTCAAATTTTAAAAGTTAACGCGGGCGAAGCTGCGGGCAACAGCTAGTTATGATATATATTTAATATTACGTTGTTGCTATGATTTAAGTCTAATAATAATTACAATTTAAAGTTAGGAAAATACTTAACATTTAAAAGTAGTATTACAAAATAATTGTTAAATAATGTTAAAAGTGCAAAAACATATAATTATACACTATAATTTAAAACAGCTATAAAACAGAAGTTTATCGTTTCCCACAGTCTCGGTAATAAAAGCGTTTTATCCTATCTGTTATTTATACCGTCATTTCAACGGTAGAGATCATCCTTATTTCTTCCAAACAGCTTTGCTGTTTTGGAGAGACAGGACTTACCATATGTCTCAGGATAGGCAGCACCATGGCAGCACTATTGTTTGGGTTACTCCCAGGTAAACACGTTCATGTTCATAGGCGAGGCTGTGATAAGAAAATCTCGCACTTTTAGGTCTAATTTTCTTTTTATAAAAAAAGAAGATACAAAAAATATATTTATAAAAAAATATACAAATAAATGAGAAATGCAATGAACTATAATTTAGCCTTTTGTAAAGACAAGGGCTAAATGATGCGGTTACAAGTGTTGGCTACAAAAAATGTGATTATTCACAAAAAAGTGTAATGAAAAACATAATTTGACCGCAGTCTTGATGGTAAAACAGAAGAAAGTGTTACAAATTACCACTAACCATCAAAGTCATTAAGATCATGTTCATTGTTTTTTTATTTCAAACCACTGGTTAGACTAATTTAATTTAACCACTACGTTAGATTGCTGGAAAAAATATGCAAGAGTCACCATCGTAAATCCAATTAATGCCATTCAATTCTAACAAATATCTTTGGACGCTATTTACACCACGTCAATCTGGTCTCGTGGTAAGTTCTCGAAGAACTTGTGTTACGTGTACCAGACAACGGAAATATATTTAATACTTTTATACTATACATATATTTAAGATTTTTATTATATAATACACATATTTAATACACATCCATGACCCAGGAACACAGAAAACTTTTTGATCCATGGTTGGATTCAAACCCGCTACCTCCAGCTTGAGCGCCAACGCGCTAACCACTGAGCTACAGAGGTCGTCGTGATAAACAAAGAATGTAGGTCATTATAGTGTCATGGATGTGTTTAAATAAGCATACTAAACTAAAATTAGATTTTCTATCTCTCGTAACAGTTCTCAGAATTTTACCACAGTTAACTCGCTGTGATTGTTCATTAAATTCATAAAAATTTCTTTTAAAACACGCAAAGACAAAAAAACCCTTGGCTGTATAATACCATGACATTGGCCTTTCGAGCAAATAGAAGAAAAAGTTAAAATGGCGGCCAAGCGTAGCCTCACAAAAGTGCATGCGACATTGCATATGGTGCGTTGACCGCGCTTCTGGTGACCCGCGACTTGAGGTCATGCGGTCAGCGCTGAGTCCCGCCCACACACTAGCTTCTTAAGGTGACATTAGGTTAAGGAGCGGACCGTTAATTGTTTAAAACAAACAGCCAAGTATCACACCACACAACTTGAGGTGAAATTTTAAAATAATCACACTTGACTTACTTGATAAAAGAAAACGATTCGAAGATAATGATTAAACTTGCAAAGTATTTTTCTCCGTAATCTTATCGCACCATGTGCTTTTCGTTTATGTCAGTAAAAGCTATTTACACCAAGTGTCAAATTTTCGTTCCATAAACTATATTCTATTATTTTAAATGATTATATGATCAGGGCATAGACATAATATAGAAGGACTGGGCATACCTACGAAAAAAAGGTGTAACCTACAACTCAAATCGGCACTTAACATGGCTACAATTGCTAGGGTTTTAACAGCAAAACCACAAACAATATAGAGAATACTACTATGAATACTATGAAAAGGGCACTCAAGATGGCGGATCAGGCACTCACTTACAGCTGTAAGTTTAAAGAAAGGGACATCTCTTCTTATTTCCTAACTTCATGCTCTTTCTTCGCGGGAACGCGGGAAAAAGTTCTTCTGCACGCTCAGTCTCTCAGATCTTCACGAGACTTGATCTGAGTCTGCACGTAGTATTACTATATAGTTTGTGTTCTGCATTTTGAAGGGTTTTTCGTTAAATTCAGCATATTTTTATCATTTTCTTAAATAACCGTCATTTTTATCAGCCCATTTCCACTTATGGACACAGGGGAGTACCAATTAATGCCATGACATTTGATCATATTAGCAGGTTGGACAAAAATAATTATTTTTCTATTGTTTACTAGAAAAGCCCAGCTACGCTTCAATGGCTCTCGTTCCCGTGGGAACTTCGGGATAAAAAATATATGAGACACCCTCTTATAGAAACGCAAAGTTGTTTAAAAATAGTAAGGAATGAATTTTCGAAGAAGACGGTTTTCTTTGGAGTTCTGCGGACACTCAATTTTGAAAGCTGAACTTTTATAATTATGATGCAAATACATTACAAAACATGTACCAATGTCCGTAGATCCTAATTTATATACGTCGAGGACGCCGTCTTAGCGTTCATAGAGAGATGCCTATGTCTAGCTTTGGACGGAAAAGATGATAATAATTCGTTTATATAAAATACTAGTGGCACCGACAGACGTTGTCCTGTACAAAATATTTTTTTTGTGAATCTAAACCATCCTCGAATCACCTTGAACTCACACAAAAAATTTCATCAAAATCGGTCCAGCCGTCTAGGAGGAGTTCAGTGACATACACACGCACACAAGAAATATATATATATATAAAGACATACGAAGCAAATATTTTGTTTGTACCGAGTAAATCCACCGATCCATACGATAGTTTATGCAAGCGAAGTCACAAGTTATTATTAGCTTATTACCATAATATATTAATTATAACGACGGACGGACACGCAAGTTCTCCTCACACTGATAACAGCAGGTTACATGATACATAACATCAGGTTTTTTCACTTAACATCGGGAATGTTGATAATCTTGCAATAATATAACATAATTGTTGTCTTGGTGCATTTCCTATTTATCGTCAGTTTTATAATTTTCGCTATCATCGTTGCCATCATCACTATAAGTTTCATTACCGTCATCATCATTATTATCATCATGATGACGAATGACCACGAATGACAACGAATGTTGGCGCTTGTTGTAACTTTTCTTATTACATGAATTACGTTTTTATACTTCATCATCAACCCTTATAAGTCCTACTGCTAAGCCTAAGTCTCATGCTGACTCAAAGAGGGGTAATAAACATCACAATCTTTAAAAGACTTTTAATCGGCCTGTAGACAAAGTGACATCGCTTTGTAGCCGAAATTCGTTATCGTCTTTGAGATAACGATAATAATTTTCTATCGATATTATTTATAATGATCAATCAAAGATCGTGACAGTGCAACGACAACAACTGTCAAGTGTCAACAAAGTTCGACAAGAAGTATCAAATCGGAGCAAAAAATTTAAATTAATATCTATGTGAATAGACCTCATACACACTATAACTCATAAAAATTTTGAAAATGTTGCCCTCCATGGCCCACGCCCACGGATAACGAATCAATATCAATAATAAAATAACATAAGTTTGACATAAGTGTTCGATAACCAATTGACAGTTTATGATTTTGTTGCGAATTTTAACATTGTCTACCAATTTGCGATAACGATAACGAGTGACATAATTGACGACGGCTTATGTCAATCCCATACATTTTATTCTTTTCGAACTTCGTTATCGTTTTTTTAATGTTACTTTGTCTAAGGCCTCAGGCATGTCACTTTCATTACATTTCCCTTTAGCGGTGAGTAAGCGATGTTCTCATATCGCTTGCTTGCAGGTGCACGGGGTAGAAGAATCCACTTTAACACAGACCTCTCACTTTGTGGCCGAAGACCATTGTCGCCCACGTTTTTATACTTCACTTTGTCACTCGCAATTAGACTGCGCTGAGATAAACTCAGCGGGCGGATCCACAGGTAACAGCTAGTATAATACAAACATAAATAAACATCAGCTGTCCACACTGTCACGAGCGAGTTAGAATCGATTCGACTTGACTTCACGGTTTTTATCGAGTGGAATCGAAATCGATTTTTTATGATAAAGATGAAAGTAGGAATATGCCCTTTAAATGTGAGTACTTTCGTTATTATTGTACTTTCATAACATTTAAAGATTTTAATTCGAAACACTTTTAACGCTTTTAATGTTTATAATCACAGAACAGTAAAAGAGGTCTGTTCTGTGTTTATATATGTTCTTTTGGAAGCTTTGATTGCGAGATTTTTTTTTTCTCAATAAAGAAAACGTATTCACTAACTTGAGAACAATAACAGCGTATGACAATGATATAGACAGGCTAGTCGTTTCACTCAATGTCTGTATTAATGTGGGTAAGTACAAATCTAATGTATTCTTTTGCTCGATGATCAGCTTACTAGACTGAAGTACATATTGGGCTAATTGAGTTTTAAATACATTAAATGAGTTTACATTTTTAACGTGGTATGATGTTAATTTGGTATACAGTCCCTTCGTTGTCAGCATCTTTTTACCATAATTAGTTCTCGGTTTTGGCAATATTAAAAACTAGCTCGACGGGTACTACGTTGGGTTACACGTAACCCAACGTATTACCCGTCGAGCTAGTTTTTAATAACTGTGGGTGAATCAACTATTTTACCCACATTAAGGACAGGTCAGAAATATAGATTTTGAAAAAAAATACATTAATTTTCCTTTATTTTAACTTGATATGGGCATTAGAAATATCATCTCAATAAATAACCCAGAAGGACAGCGACGTTAAATCATATTATTAACAGTTTTTTTAGAAATCAACTACGCAAACTGTCAAAAACTGTCACCTGAGTTACATGCATTCAATATTACATAAATGGTAAATGAAACACCTAAACATTATTATTTTTTGTTTATTTTCTCTTACATGCATAATCAAATGTTTTGGCAAAATCAGTCTTCGTAATATTCTTAAATTTAAGTACAAAACTAACAGACATTGGTCTCTTGCGTTACCTTTAAACAAAAAATTACAGATATTTCTTAATAAAACTTAATACAATAAAATTACAAATGAAAATTAATTATTTATTAAAGCTCGCTAATTGTTAGATTAATGTACTGATACTATAAAAATGTAATGAAAAAAATAAGCATATTTTGATCGAAAATAAAATGTTTATATTGGGGACAATAAGTAACTCCAGAGACAAATTTGGGTAACGCCTAAGACATTATAATATTAAACTATTGGTACAACTACACATAATGAAGATATTTAACTCAATAATGTGGGACTAAATTTAAAAAATAAACATAACGAATAAATAATAACAATAATTTCAGATATAATCTCACATTTCGAAAACATCAATTGGGGTTTCAAATTTGTATTGCCCTTTTCCTAAAAAGGCTGGAGTTGGTAAGATTTTTATAATGTCTTCATAACCGACATGGCTTACATCATTCGGTTCAATTTTGAACGTCTTTGCATCGTCACTTAAAACCCGTAGGAACATGACTTTCAGTTCGCAGTCTTCTTCAATAGATGTCAAGGCTTGACACACGTAAGAATACATTTTCTTTTCCATTCCGGACTCAAAAACATGCAGAAAATCACCAGCTGACAGCAGTAGTGTAGCTTCATGGTTACTCGTCATAGCCAGCGGTCCAGCTGAATTGTCCTCTCCTAACGATCTATTTTTACTATTTTCTTTGTCATCCTCTTGCTCTGGCTGTTCACAATCGCTGTTAGATGGATATCCATAAGCTGCTCGATAAATACTTGGATGAGGTGGTATATTTTGAATATCTTTCAGTACAGCAAGTGGCACATCATCGTCAGATGTATCGGAAGAATAATGACCAGAAGGTTCAAAGTTCATTTCTTTCGAGATTTTCACGTTTTCTGCTTCACCAGTCACTTCCATCGCGGAACTCACGGACTCGATATTCACTTATAGTCAATAGCTTATACTTTTGTTTCTCTTTCTGATCCTTAGATTCCCTTTACTTTGTTTCTATTCAGTCTTTTCTTGTACTTCTCACAGTTATTTTTCAACTTTTTGTTTTCTTCTAGTATTTTTTTGTTCTCTCTGTACACTTTACTTCTATCCTTTCTTACTTTCTTTCGTCCGCGTACTTGGGATGCTATTGATGCCGGAGATACTGGTGGTGGCTCATTGTAGACATTGAGTTCACATACCGGGGAACTAGGTGGTGTTGCATCCAAGGCCGATTGTAAATTATATCTCTTCTTTCTGTATTCTCTTTGTCTCAATTTCCAGATGACGTTTGCTTGCTTCTTTTCTTTAGGTGTTAAGTCTTTTACGAGCCTTTTAACTTTTTGGTAATGCTTATGGTGCTTTCTTTTAGATTCTTCGTATATTTCAGGGTTCTTTTTGAGTTTTTCCTTGTATCTCCTTTGTTTTTCTGCCGCCGTTAGTCGCGCCATTTTAGGTCTATCAAATTTTCTGAAAATATTATATACGTGTTATATTTATACATAATATGTTACTATTTACTATAATTAGTTTAAAATTAAGTCAATATACAATAAAAATTAAATCGAGGAATAAAAAATAGAAAAGTAAAAAATAATATGATCCTTTTTCGTTGTCAACGTGTTGTGAACGTTGTCAAAGTTACTCAATTAATGTAAGTAAGTACAGCCTGAACAGAAGAATAAAAACCCTCGGCATGTTGCGGAAAATTTCAGAACTAAGTTCTGTATGGATTATACCTACTATGTGTTACCGTATAAAAGATAGAGTGGCAACACCAATGCAGGGTTTATATATTTCTGGTCAGGCTATAATTTTAACTAATTTTAGGTAAGTTAGTATCAAACAAATGAATAATATCATAATAAAATCAATACCTAAATATCAAACATATCATTATTCATAAAAATAATCACGATAAGTTTAAAAAGTTAATAAAATAGAGTTAATTTTACTTTATGTTGCTACAAGCCAGTCTCACTAAGTATGTGAATGTCTTAGGAGTTACCGCCAATGTAACTCAGTATACAAGTAACTCCGCAGACAATCGGGGTATTTTTATCTAAAGAGCGCAATATAATTTGATTGTGGTATTAAACGTTAACTTTAATCAAAAACATTGAATGATACTGCAAAACCATCTGATTATATTAAATAAATAATAAACTTACATCGAGAAATCGCGGTCACTCAGCAGACGACACAAAAATGTACGCACTCCTTGTGAACGTTCTCCGCGGACACACGGCTCAACAGCGCTATCAAAGGACACCGCCGCACCATGCGAGCAAAAGCAAACACAAATGAAGCTACCTACGGCAAATAGCGTCATCTATGTATTCCCGGGTGAAATTTATAAGTGTAACTCAGCATACAAAGGTAAAATCATTCTAGTAAGGGACACAGTTTACAGATTTTTTTATGAAAAAGTGATTAGGTCCATCCCTATTTTATAATGCACACGATAAACTATTACTTATTATCTTATTGTGCACTAAGCATTAACCGAAAGCAATAAGCGTAAGTTCATTTAAAATGAAAGCCCACATAGTGACTGTGGTCTTGGGACAGGAATATTTTGTATCGTACGAATTTTTCGTGTACTGAGTTACCAAAAATTTTCAGGGAAATTATACATTTTCGATTACGCTATCAAGCTTCCCGTTGTGCCTAATAATATTAGATATAGTATCTGTGCTCATTAAGTTTTTAAATATAATCATATAGCGTATTTCAATAACAAATGGTCGGGGACAGCAAAGTGTGGGTAAAATAGTTGATTCACCTTTGTATGTCTTGCTTTGGTTAATTTAATGCTACATTGTATATTTTTATTTAGAATATTTCTGATTAGAATGCATGTGTCTCGTATATAAATAATTGTTTTACGTTCACGATTTTAGTTTATTTGTAATTTTTTTGTGTATGTAAGAGACGTGGATAATTAAAAATCAATTTAACGAGTTGGTTTTGCATAATTTGTAGCTTCATATAATTTAGTCTTGTTTGTATTTCCCCAAATTTCTATAACATACAGTATGTGTGGTTTAACTAAGGTATTATATTATTTGACGACCTCTGTGGCTCAGTGGTAAGCGCGTTGGCGCTCAAGCCCGGAGGTTGCGGGTTCGAATCCCGCCAGGGAACAAAAATATTTTCTGTGTTCCTGGGTCATGGATGTGTAATAAATATGTGTATTATATATTAAAAATCTTAAATATATGTATAGTATAAAAGTATTAAATATATTTCCGTTGCGTGGTACCCGTAACACAAGTTCCTCGAGAACTTACCACGGGACCAGATTGACGTGGTGTGAAAGCGTCCATAGATTATTATTATTATTATTATAATATATTATTATTATATTATATACTAGCTGTTGCCCGCAGCTTCACCCGCGTTAACTTAGATTTACAGCCGTACGCGAAATTGATGATGATTATTTTATAGCCTAAGTTACTCCTCATATCATCAGCTATCTGCCAGTGAAAGTCCCATCAAAATCGGCCCAGCAGTTTCAGAGATTAGCTGGAGCAAATAGACAGACAGACAGATAGACAAAAATTGTAAAAAGGGCTATTTTAATACTAAAATAGCCCTTACATATACATGCACCGTGTATACATCTATATGTATTTAATAAAAAGCGGTTATTTTAATATTACAAATAGACACTCCAATTTTATTTATCTGTATAGATTGTAGCGAAATTTGTTTGGGATGCATTTGACTAAAGTCGTATTTTGAATTAGACGAAGTCAACTGACGTTTACATAACGTTTGTTGTCAGTTTTTGATGAAATAAATATAGTGTTGTGACAAAGTCAATGATTGAAAAAACTTCTGAATGAATGAAATTGCCTCGAGTGTCTAGTGAATAGCGTAATGCAAACTAATAATCATCTTATACTAATGCACAATTTTTGCGTTTACCACGTTATTATTGCTACTTTTGGAGTAGGCGTTAGCCAAGTTACCTACAGCAACAAATACGACACCGGTGACGGACGACGGTAACACATTTGTTGCTGTACCTATTTAATTTAGCTGACACCGACTCCAATAGTAACAATAATAAAGCAAAAATTGTACATTAGTAGAAGTATAAGATGATTATTAGTTACATAAAATATTAGCTGTACCGATGAAATTGTCGTTTTAAATGAAAAAATGTAAACGAATTTTTTTCATGTATTTTTTATTTGTATTAATCGAAGTAATCACCCATGCAATCAATGTATCTTTGCCAACGCAGTGGTAGTTTATTGATGCCCTTCTTAAAAAAATCAGCTTGTACTGTCAAGAAGTTATTCAAATTCTGGAAAAAGTTGTGTCTGTAGGCGCAAGGTCTGATGACTGGTGAGTAGGGCGGATGACGGAGAGCTTCCAACCCCAGTTCTTGCAACTTGGGGACCGTCTGCTGTGCAGTATGAAGTCGCGCGTTGTCGTGCAGGAGCAGCGGAGACGAGTGATTGACCAATACTGGTTGGAGTTGTGCCAGTTTCTCCATCATTGTGTTCAGTTCTTCACAATACACATTTGCAGTAATGCTCACCCCGTTTGGTAAGAAGCTGTGATGAATCACACTGGCGCTAGACCACCAAACAGTGACCATCACTTTTCTAGGGGTAAGTTTTTGTTTAGGGCATTGTTTAGGTGCTCAACCAGGATCCAACCAACTTGCTGAGCGCTTGCGGTTATCAAACAGAATCCATTTTTCATGTAAAATGCAGGTAACAATGCGGTTCAAAATTCGTTCATTTGTGTGTCTGTTAAGCAGTGCAAGGCACGTCTCGAAGCGTACTTCGCGCTGGCGATCATTGAGTTCGTGGGGCACCCATTTGACAAGCTTTTTTACCTTGCCAATTTGACGCAAATGGACCAATATTGTTTTGACGCTAACGTCGAAAGCTGCTGCTAATTCTGCCGTAGATTGTGTATCATCAGCTTCCACAATCGCCTTTAATTCGTTATTGTCGACTAAAGTCTTCGGACGACCGCGAGGTTCATTCTTTCAGGTCGAAAATTCCAGAACGGAAGCGAGCAAACCAATAACAGCGTTGATTTGTAGTGTTAGCTCCGTAAACGTCGTTGATGTTGCGTGCCGCTTGTGCCGCGTTGCTGCCACGACGGTACTCATATTCCATAATTACTCGAATTTTTTACGTATCCATGATGACGATAAAGATTGAAATGCGATGAAAATGTAACACTAATCAATAAACAAATGACTACTTTTGGAAAAAGAATTCCATGTTTTTAAAATAAAATTAATTTGAAATTAGAATTCTTAGCCAAACAAAAATTATTTTGATTTGAAATGGCCAGTACTGCAGAACGGCAATTTCATAGGTAAAGACCTATTATGTTGTCCGTTGTATGTTGTATGTTGTCTGTTATTTGTTCCGGCCAATATCTGAAACGGCCCACCGATTTCAGAGATTTTTTTAACGTGATGTTGTGCTATAAAAATAACCATAATCAATCTGAACGAGCGAACGGGCGAAGCAGCGTCTTGTGTATTTATGTAAATTTCTCGAATTTATTTCCGTTTCTAGTACCCGTAACACAAGTTCTTACGAGCTAAGTACGGGGCTAGGTTAACGCACCTGAACATAATTGACGACCATCGACCATCGCCGCTCACCGGTGAAGGAAAAGATCGTGAGGAGACCTGCCAGCCCGCATTGGGCCAGCGCATCGATGAATTATGGCCCAACACCCTCCTCGCCTGATTTCGAGGAGGAGACCCATGCCCAGCAGGTCTGTGGGACATGTAAGGGTTGATATTATTATTATATTACACTGGTGATTGTTTTAATAACGATGAGCAGTTTCGAAGATCGCTTTCTACATTCACACCCACAAACGTATTATTTTAGTATACTTAAATATTTTCAACAAACTATAAACCAGTGGCATTTTATTAAAATAAATTATTACTATTTTGAATCTCCTCTCTCGCTCTCTCTCTCTCTCTCTCTCTCTCTCTCTATCTTTTTAAGAGACTTGCTCTTGTCGGTGGAGCAGTACGATACAATACGACTGTACTTTCGGCTTTATCTGTTCCATATAAGTTCTCGGTCCTACCTCTTTTTTTATTTTTATTATCATGTTATATAATATATTATCATGTTAGATCACTATCGACATCGATTTAGTCCAACCCTAAAATCCTAATGTATCTAACACCTGTTATAATGCAAAGTTACAACACCAGTTAATCCACTGGCTTGTAATTATAGTCATGGGAAGTTTTGAAAATTAACCGTTATTTTATATTTAATAAGTTTAATGAGTTGAAAAAGTAATTGTGTCAGAATAAAACGTTACTTAATGCGTTTAAGCCTGAGGTGTGAGCAGCCGGTGATTACGAGCGTTTTACTACGATATTTGAATTGAGTTCCAAGTAGAGATGTATTACTAATAGGCAATAGGTACCGGACGGGCTATTTTATCATGTCGATGATTTATCGATATTTTAGTTTTTTACTGTGAACTAACTAAACCTTAATGAAGTAAAGTATAGGCGAATAATGTAATGGAAATCCTTAGCATGACAAGTAGTTTTAGTCTTATAATTTAGTTTAATATTAAAAGTATTTAATACTGGAAATTAACTGCATTTAATCATGCAGTATTGGATTGAAATCAAAAAATATCCGTATTTCGTAGGTTGATTTGAAACACGTCAAATAATTTTGCATGTTCATTATAATATTATAGACAATATAGAGTCAAGTTCAATTTAAGTTGTGAAACTTACATTAAATTAGTACCTAAATCATACAAATGGCACTAAAAACATACATAATCTGAACTTTTGTAGTCGATAAAAATCAATTTATCGACTATTCGATTCTACATCCCTAGTACAAATGCTCCTATTAGTAATTTGATTACAACAGACTCGTATGTTTAATGGATATTTAAAGCAAAAAATGGTTGTTGATACCCCACTTATACTCAAATTGAGCAATTACTAAGAATTTCTAAAAATATGAATCATCCACACATAAAAAATATAGGGTTTTACTCATATTCATGCCTAGTGGTTTCACTCGTCTCTACATTGAATAAGTACGTTTTTACGAAACAAATAGCCTCCTTCAAAATCTGATACCTTTTTTTTTCTTTAATGCCGGGAAATGCTCTGAGGCATCCCGCGGGGGAGTGGGTCTCCCCAGGCGGGTATGTGGGACTCGCTGAAAAACTCGCTCGCAAAATTCGTCGTCTTGGCGTTCATTGATGGAGGCCTATGTTCAGCAGTGGACGGAAAAAGGACGATGATGATGATGATTACGATGACCGCGACATACTATGGTGTACTGCCAAAGCATCCTATACAATTGTTACATCGACAAGTAATAAAAGGTGCACAATATCATCGAGGTAAAGAAAACCAACCAAATAGACATTATTGGGAATAACTAAAAAACGACTTGTCAGATGTTAATAAAATTAATATGGGACCAAATTGGAAACACCAGCTTTCAAACAAAAAAAGATTTTTTCAAATCGGTCTAGAGTCTAGACTCTAGACTCTAGCCGACTCTAGCCATCTTCGAGTAATCGGTGAACATACTTAAAAAATCCGACGAATTGAGAACCTCCTCCTTTTTGAAGTCGGTTAAAAATATAAGACAGCTATATCTGAAACCGATCTCTCTTAAAATGGTAATATTTTAATTCATCTTTATATTATATTCATATCATCTTCTAATACAAGTAGTATTAATTATTTATACATAGTATTTATGGTCATCTCGTGGTAAGTTCTCGAAGAACTTGTGTTAGGTACGGGTACCAGACAACGGGAATATATTTCATACTTTATTTTATACTATACATATATTTAAGGTTTTTATTATATAATACACATAAATTACCCAGGAACACAGTAATTTTTGTTCCCTGGCAGGATTCGAACAGGCTACCTCCGGCTTGAGCGCCAACACGCTAACTGTTGAGCCACAGAGGTCGTCAATATAAATAAATAGCTGTTCTTATAAACGGCTCCTAATCTATACAGATAAATAAAATTGGAGTGTCTGTTTGTAATATTAATGTAACTGTTTTTTATTCAATGGATAGTGATGTATACACGGTACATATTATACCAAAATTTCCTTTCTTACCATTTTTATCTGTATTTTTTTCTGTCTGTCTGTCTGTTTGTTTGTTTCGGCTAATCTCTGAAACAGGTGGGCCGATTTTGATGGGACTTTCACTCGCAGATAGCTGATGTTATAAGGAGTAACTTAGGCTATAAATATAATCATTATCAATCCGCGTACAGCAATAAACCTAAGTTCTAACGCGGGCGAAGCTGCGGGCAACAGGCAGTAAAATAAACCTTTGACATACGATTTTCGAACGTTCTTTAATTTCTATTCTTTTGCCTTGAAGGTATCAGATCATATCATACAGATCTATTTTTGTGGGCACTACAAAAATAGATTTTGTGTATTCAAATATTGTCATAATACATTCAAGATGATAACAAATTATGATGTTATTTTTTTTTTCTTTTTTTTTTGTGAATAAAATTTGAGTATAATAAGAACTTAGGGACATCGAATTCTAACTTGTATAAAACTTACAGTTTACCCCTGTGATCTGTCATCCCCGGATCAAATCCGAGTACTGTTTGTTTAGACTGTAGACGTGGACCCTACGATAAAAAATGCAATTACCCTCAGGGTGCATGCTTTTCTTTTCTGCCCCTATGACGGTAGAAATGTCTAGAAAGTTCAAGTCAATATTTCAATGACTAGTCAGACGTTAAGTTTTTGAACGAAAGTTGAAAGGTTAACAAAGTATCTAGGTACTGCAGAGTCCCCACCATGGTTCAGGCCTTGTCGTGGCGGTGGGGCTCAGTAGCCTAGGGTGAGCCCAGCACCTTGGGCGAAGCTAATTGGGCCGAGGGGGCTCTTTGTACCCCTCTTATAAGAAGAGGGGACAAAAGGGGTGAGGATGGGAACCTCACCCCATTGTACTGTCCCGACGTTGGGAGGGATGGTTCTGTGGTGCGGGACAACCCCTCTGTGGAGGCGGCGTCGGTCCCTTGCGGGACTGACTAGCCGTCGAGGTGCCCTGTTTGTTTACTAGATCCGGGGCACCTCACCAAAGGCGGCATTGGTGGCACTCGCCGGGTTTTAGTGGGTAGAGCTGCGTCCACTTACCAGCTGTCGGGCGCAGCGAGTCCCACATACCCGCGTGGGGAGACCCACTTCCCATTGAGGGGATAGGGAAAAGGAGGGGGCAACGCATCTGCATAGTCTCTTGCTCTCGCCAAAAGCCTTCGACTGCTCGTTTGCCCTCCTATACTATAAAAAGGGCATATTGCACTTTTTCACAGTGGACGTCTCCTTTGCACATAATATAAAATAATCATCAGCTTCATAGTGTATTTAAAATATATATATAGGCTAAGATACGGGATATAAAACGACCTTTACCGAGATGTTTATTTGATGAAACGTATTTTATATTTAATTTAATACGTCAATAAATATATTGCATATGGGTTGCCTAACAAATTTTAGTCCAGGGTATGTTTTAATTAATAATTAAAAAAAAATTAAACATTTTACAGGTATTATTTATATATATAAATTCTATACCAATCATTTTTTTTTGTCGGAGGGATCTATGCTAATGGCCCGAAGGCCATTAGCATAATGCTTCATCGGATTACTGTGAGCCCATTCGGCTCACTTTTGATTTATAAAGTGGGGGGTTGCCCCCCCACCTACCGTGCAGTCTGCGACCACACGGCCTCCTGGCGTCAGTTGTGTGTCAGTGGCGGGACTGTGCCGCGTCACCGTCGGGTGGAGTGGAGCCCCAGGCGGTCTACCCCTACCGGGTGGGCTCATTGGCGTGAGGACCCGGCAGATGGCGATACTGGGGCCCACTCCGCCGGTCGGAGTTGCAGCGTCCGTCACAGGAGGTCTTGATGAGGGTTGTTGGGCGGAGCCCCCCCTCGACACCCCGCGGTGGGCATCGCCTATCTGACGCGTTAATGTTGATTAACGTTTTATTAGAACTAAACTAACCCAATACGGTCGACGAGTTAAACTCGGTTCTATTAATGTGAGGGCCGGCCCTCTCCTCTCCCTCAAGTGGCTGTGAAAAGAATAGGCAAACTAACGTTTGCATATTCTTTGGGCTTTATACTTTCGATTGATATAGAATTTATCTAATAATACCGGTAAATTGTTTTATTTTTTATTATTAATTAAACATACCCGGGACTTAAATTTGTTAGGCAACCCATATGCAATATATTTATTGACGTATTATATTAAATATAAAATACGTTTCATCAAATAAACATCTCGGTGAAGGTCGTTTTATATGCGTATCCTATACTAATACCAAATCTTATAAATAAACTTTGAAAATATAGGCTTATCACATACGATCGATTGGACATTACAATTTTTTGAATTAGTCTACATTTCATGTCACTTGAATAGGCAAATTATATACGACGAGTTACGAATCTGATGGTACTAGTGGTAAACGGCGCCCATCAGGGGACTACACATCAATGAGAGACAATGCTTTTATTTGTTGTGCCTAAGAGAATAGCAAACAGCTAATGTCAAGTGTTTTAGGTCCCACAAATATGAACCTTACTATACAAACTATAGAGGTTAATATGATAAGAATATGAAAGCTGTGTTTGAACATTTTCCGTAAAGTTATTAGTGTTTGTTGATCGTCTGGATAACGAACGAGCTGATAGTCGGTTTTAGTGTACCTAACTGTGGTTTGGCTTTGGGAAATGTGTTTTCCCGTAAAACAAATACAGGCACATCTAGGTTATGTGAGTTGGAAGCCGCCATTTGTTTTTCATATTTGCTGTTTTAACTGTTTCAAGCAAAAATATATTATAGTTTGTTTAAGAAACTTTGTCTCCAAATCCCGTGGTTTTCAGGCCCTAAATAAAAAAACCCATATATTTATCAATATGGTTGTATCAGATGCAAAAGATATAATATTTATTTTTCAAATCAAATTGATAGTTTGGGAGATTAACGAATTCAAAATTTAACAAAATTCTTCAAAACGATTTTTTCTCCCTTTTTCAAAAGTACCATCGCGTGTCTTTGCAGCAGCATGGATCATGAGATAGTTTTAATATATATATTCAAAGAGGCTGAATATAAGCCTCTTTGAATGAATATAGTAGACAATTAATAGTGACCGATGAGAAATTTGATGATATCCTTATAATTTTTTTATTCCCTTTTTAATATTTCTTTTTTAATTTTCCAGATTGACGAGTCTACTACTGGTAGTAGTCACGTGCGTCTCCGCTGCATCATCACCAAATGACAACAACCTCACATTGGACGGCAAAGAACCCACCACTCACGAGCTTCTCAGTTCACTTGGCCTTAAGAAACTGAGGGTGCCAGCTGCCCACCACAGGAAACGATTGGCAGAACAAGGAAGACGGCATGCGACTGGCGATTCTAGAATGTACGTCATAAAACTGCCACCCAATCAAAATTACTACAGCCTAGTGGACCCTGCTCCTGCTGTTGCGAGAACGCTACCTCTGCAGATGACGAGCAACGGCAAACCAGCGAGGGTATACCATTGGAACCTTCCAGTGCTTAGTAAATTAGCGAAGAATAGACCACAAGCTCGACTGGACGATGACGTCATCAACGTAGAAAGCACACCCACATGGCCGAAAGGACATCCAAACTCTTTGGAGGCGTTGGCGTACTATGTTCCCTCCAAAAAGTCATCGTTCAGGAAGTATTACTCTGGAAACGGCAAACCAAAGTCATTTTACGTACTCGAGAAGAATAAAAACTCCGCTGAGTACCATAGGCTACTGCCATAATTTAGTTATTTTAGAACTAAGACGCAGCAGATAATATAACATAACGGCAATAGCAAAAAATTGCTTCCATTCCAAATTCAAAATTATTCCACCAGTATATTATATATTGTCAAAGTGACGTTGCTAATGAAAATCTTGTTTGGAGTTTTCAAATGATCTCTCGATATTTCTAGGCGACAAAGGAAAAATGGACGCATAAAACATTTTAAAAAATCCATGGCCATTTGCAAAATAGAATTTTGGACGTAAAAAAAGTAGATTTTTCCCCGAAATGTTAACAAATTGAGAAGATTTTTACGAACATAAAATTATTTTAAACACACGAAACTATGTAATTAATTTTAGATTCTTTTTTTGAGGATATTGAAGGTATAAAATTATATTTAATTTATATTCATTCAATTTATGTCAACGCATTTAAAAATATAATCTTTAGCGACGTTTCATGGCCGAAAATTATTTCTATTTATATATATTATTTTAATGTGTAATACTTGCATGATTATCCCAAGTATTTCTACAGAAAATAGAGTCAAATTAAACTATATGAAACTTCCACAGTTCATTCAAAACTTCTTGCGTTGTCTTTGCTCACACCTAGATTAGTTTTGTAAATATACTATAATACTTACGTGTAAGTCATCAATAGGTGCTTGAATATAATATTAAGACTGTATAACGAATTTAAAATGTAACCTAGATTAAGATTGAGTATACTGAAGATCAAATAGACATGTAACATTAATGGAAACTTCTTTAAGTATTAAAACGTGTATTAAAATATCACATTTGTTGTAATCCCTTATATTTTAATGCTAAATCCTTAAATGCATTTAATAAGCTGGTCATAATAGTTTGTAGTTTCTAATTGCTTGTTTTCATTGGCATAAAAGAGAACAAGGACTGAAAATTATATCTTAATAAAATTATATCTTAATAAAATTATAAAGGCGAAAGTTTGTAAGTTTGGATGTTCGTTAATATTTCACGGCAAAACGGCTGAACTGACTTGGCTGAAAGATGAAATGATCATACCTAGGATTTGGACATAGACTATAAAAATAAACATCATCAATCCAGACACGGTTGAACATCTAAGTTAACGCAGGCGAAGCTGTGGGCGCCAGCTAATAATATAATGGTGACGATCAAAATATAATTTACTATCTTTACCGTAAATATATATACTAACATTACGTTATATTGTCAATGCGAAAAATAGATTTCTGATGAAATAAAATTAATGGCGATTTCTTATGATTTATTACTAGGTACCTACATACTTAGGTACATACATTTCAGATTGAGGAAAAAAATCAATTATCTTATTATTCTAAGGATTACATTTTTCGGTCCTTGTATTATTGTTGGTCCTGTTAATGCATTTATAAAGTATCCCGCAAAAATATAATATTTCAAGGTTAGACGTGTATCTAAGTGTATATGGTTAATTTATTATTATAAAGTTGACAGATGCTTGTTTTATCGATAGATTTAAGTTTATTTGTACAACACTTCGATGAAATAAATAATTTACATGTATTATTAATTTTATTTGCCTACAAATCAAACTTACGTCCCTGAAATGAAACGACCCACGAAAACTGTATATAAATAGGTACCTACTATATTTCAACGTGAATAATTAAATACAAAACATACATTTCACTACTAACTAGACATCATCATCATCATCTACCGGTGGGAGGGAAGCGCTGCGCCGCGCTCCCGGCTGCATGGGTACCACCATCTTGCTTGTTTCTCCCGTGAAACAGCTTTGCTGTGTTTTGGAGAGAAGGGCAAGACAGGCAGTGTAAAGACTGGCACCGAGACTTAACATCTTATGTCTCAGAATAGGCAACACTTAAAAGTGTTGCCTGGGCTCGTTCCAGGTAAACTGGTTTATGGGCGACGTCGACGACTTACCATCAGGTGGCACGTTTGCCAGTATGCCTATCCAACTAACATAAAAAAAATCATCAGCCCCTATCCGTCCACTACTGAACAGGGCTCCCTCAAAGAACACCATGACGACCGATCCCTCGCCACTCGCATCCAACATGGACATCCCACTGTACGGAGATCGTCTTCCCACCCGGTTATTGGCCGACCAACTCTAACTAACCAGAGATATTTTGATAATATTTCGGTGCCACGAAATAAATAAATACCGGAATATCATTTATAAAGTACATACATATCAGTGAACGAAAAAAGGCAATACATATACATAATGTGGCTATTTATTTTTGAGCTCAAAATGGGACACAGACATAAATTCATAAAATGGGTTTTCAAAATCTGATGACTTTTTATTAGTTTTTTTTTTTTTACAATAATAGTTCCTATACTCATACGTGACTTCAATACAATACTCAAATATTTTACAATTATCTTTTTTGACTATTTTTTAGTTAATTTTCTTGTCTCGTGTTGACTTGAAATATTTGAAAATCGGGACAATTTTGCGTCCCTAAGCTTCCTCTCAGAACAACGGAAGAGCTTATCCAAAAACGGGACAATTTCACGTCCCGAAGCTGTCTTTTGGGACGACAGGACAGGCTACCCAATTAGCCGCTTTATCCACATTCATCTTTGATGCAATATTATTTATTCATTTTAAAAAGAATTTTTTTTTCTACTGAGTACGTAGGTACGACCAAAGGAACACCATGGTTCAGGCCTTGTCGTGGCGGTGGGACTCAGTAGCCTAGGGTGAGCCGCTGCACCTTGGGCGAAGCAAATTGAGCCGTGGGGGCTCTTTGTACCACTCTATAAGAGGGGACAAAAGAGCAGGGGGCAAGGGGCGGTGACGAGAACCTCACCCCATTGTACTGTCCCGACGTTGGGAGGGGTTGTTCTGTGGTGCGGGACAACCCCTCTGTGGAGGTGGCGTCGGTCCCCTGAGGGACTGACTAGTCGTCGAGGTGCCCTGTTTGCTCAACAGATCCGAGGCACCTCACCAAAGGCGGCATTGGTGGCACTTGCCGGGTTTTAGTGGGTAGAGCTGCGTCCACCTTACCAGCTTTTGGGCGCAGCGAGTCCCACATACCCGCGTGGGGAGACCCACTCCCCTGCGGGATGCTCAGAGCATTTCCCGGTGATAAAGAAAAAAAAAAGGTACGACCAAAGAGTATAATAATATAATACACGACACTATTGTACAGCTTGGCAAAAAAGAGTATGGAAAAAATGAGGGCGCCACTTTCACTTAGGTCTCATCATAATATGCAAAATCGGTAAGATAATTTAATCAAATCGTTAAAAATAAATGTGAAACACTAAGCTTTACTCAAAATCTAGTATTAGTAGTATTAGTCGGCCAAGTATTGTCAACATCATAGGTTTCCATTTAGCAAAATATTTAGTTCCACCTGTCACCACGTCATACTCTTTTTTGCCAAGCTGTAGTTATTATCCTAGATGATGATATCACAAAATTCTGAATAATGATTACAAAGTAATATTTATACGAATACATACAATAATAATTACAAAGTAACAAGTATTATCTTGTTTATTTTTCTTATTATAAACTGAAAGTGATCGATTACAAAATATATTTTCTTGAAAAAATTAAAGGATACTGAACAGTGAACTCTACCGACTCTACATACTACTCATTCATTGATTATGAAAATATTATCTTTAAGCGCCATCTATGTAATATACTACTAACCACAATATTTAAAACACAACCTCAAATAAAAAAGTTCAAGTAGCTACACATAGATGTCGCTTTTAGATTATCTCGTACTGCTTTACCGACAAATCTCCAAAGATATGCGCGGCAGGCTGCGCGATTTATAAAATTCATAGCGAATGTTAGCCGACATAAATCTATAATCGGATCCTATCAGCGATGTCCGAAAAAAGTGTAAAAACTGTGATAATAAATACAGAAATAGTAAAAGACATGATTAATAAGAAAGTGCACGGTGATAAAAGTAATACCTTAAGTGATGAAAATAAAAGAAAAGTGTTAAACGGAACAGCCGAAACACATATTAAAGTTAAGAGTATTATTCCTAGGAAAAGGTATGTTATCAGTAGATACAATAAATGACTCTCCTTATTATTAGAATTATTAATATTAGTAATATTATTATTATTGCAACACGCAAATGCACGACGAAAATAATAGGCAATAGGCATAGTTTAACATAATAATTCTAAGCTCTATTCGTCGAGTCTGACCTACTCTAGTTGTCTGGATATAATTAACCATGCGTCCATCTAAAAATATTAAGTGTTTACAATACATTGGTATACACGGGGAATATTATTAGGATGAAACAAATAATTTAGCGCTGTCCATGACACGTTAAAATGTTGATCGAATTAATTAAAAGTTGTAACTGATACGAAGACAAAGTTTCCGCTGAATTTTTTAAACGAGGATTATATTCTTTTCCGTATCATAGAACCTTCATGAACCTTTGTGTTCCAGTGTCTTGCCTAATATACAAATAATTAGAAGGACACGGATATCTTTGGCCTTGGAACAATTGATAGACCACGCGCAATGTAGAGACTCCAATGTAGAGAACTACACTTTTCATATCATTATGCTTTGGTAACTGGTAATTTTGGTTACTACACGGAGATCGTCTTCCCACCTGGTTAATGGTCGACCAACACTCCGTCTTCCTAAACGTAGTCTCTCCTGAACCTTATTGGCCCATCGGCCATACTTTCTCCTGAGTGTGTGACCCGCCCACTGCCACTTTAACGAGCTTATTCTTTGCGTGATATCGGTAACTTTATTTCTCTGGCGGATGTCTTCGTTTCGGATCCTATCTGCTGAAGAAACACCCAGCATAGCACGCTCCATTGCACGTTGAGCTACGACGAACTTTCAGACCATGCGTAAACGTAGAGTCCACGTTTCAGCCCCGTAGGTCATCACGGGGAGAACGCATTGGTTGAAGACTTTCGTCTTCAAACTCTATCATATAGATGACGTGAGAATAATACTAAGCTTCCTGAATGCTGCCCCATTGAATCCTCCGATCGGCTTCCCTCTCGAAGTTATGACGACCTAGCTGCAAAGTATGCCCAAGATAGACATACTCTCGCACGACTTCAAGATTTATGCCATCAACGTTAACTGGCCTAGGGAGAACGTGTTCGTTGAAAATTAATTTCGTCTTGTCCAAGTTCATCCTAAGACCCACCCGTCGGGAGGATTCATTTAGAGTTTAGGCTGTGCAGCATCTCCTGCAAACCCTCCAGCGACTCAGCCAATATAACGATACTCGGGACGCGCTTTTTCATCCTTATGCCAAGTTCTGTCAGGCCAGTTTGTATATAATAATAGTCTTAAAGTTTAGACGTTCTCTAAAGCATTTGTGTACAGTTTCAGGGGAAATAAGTGCGACAAGGGGCTGTTACTTCATCTGTTTATATTAAGAAACCGCCACAAGAACAATCAACTAGTAGGTCAACGTTGTCCATAAGCATTAGAGTCTCGGGGCCTATCCCTTTTTTATGCTCTGAGGTATTCCGCAGGGGAGTGGGTTTCCCCACGCGGGTATGTGGGACTCGCTGCCCCCGAAAGCTGGTACGTAGACGCACCTCTACCCACTTAAACCGGGCGAGTGCAGCCAATACCGCCTTTGGCGAGGTGCCCTGGATCTAATGAGCAAACAGGGCACCTCGACCCGGGGCTTATCCCTAACATCCTGCTGACTAACAAAAATGATTTTGCTAGCTTCAGCAGCAGTTCCGTTTCCAGCATAAGCAGCAACAGCATAACAGCGGTGTGTGATAGACACACCTGACAAGTAACCAACGTCTCCCACGAACATAAACAAATTCACCCAAAAATACCGGTTGTCTGTAAAGTCGGTTTACTGACAATAGTTGAACGTGAAAACTTCATAAGAAAATGGAACGCCTCAGAGCGAGGTAATGTCGCATGCGTCATGTTTTTTCGTTCGTGCAGCCGGCTCCATCGAATTATAAGACGTTGTCACGTCAAAAACGCTCCAGGCGGGTATGTCTGACGCGCTGCGCCCGAAAGATGGTAATGTGGACGCAGCTCTACCCACTAAAACCCGGCGTGTGCCACCAATGTCGCCTTCGGTGAGGTGCCCCGGATATGTTGAGCAACACCTCGACGGCTATTCAGTCTTCCAAGGGACCAATGCCACCTCCACAGAGGTGTTTCCCGCACCACAGAACAACCTCTCCCAACGTTAGGACAGTGCAATGTGGTGAAATTCTCATCCTCACCCCTTGTCCCACCTGCTCCTTTGTCCCTTCTTTTTATAAGAGCTGCTCTTTGTACCCCACAAAGAGCAGCTCCCTCTGTTCAATTAACTTCGCCTAAGGTACTGGGTTCACCTTTTGCTACTTAGCCCCACCGCCACGACAGGGCTGAATCATCGTGGGATTCATGCATCGCTCCTCCTTTACCAAAGATAGTCTCGGTGCCAGTGATTACCTAGCCTGCCCTGGCCACAGCATGGTGATGAAAGACGAGCCACAAATCGACACTAGTGCATTTAAGTTCCTAATCATGTTTGGTTCTCTCCTCTCAAGCGACCCTTATATGCCCCTATGCAGGGCACTGGTATCCTCGAACCCAGTTGAGGGGCCTCAAGGCTATCCCAATGCGGTGGTTCAATCACTCTAAGTATTTTAATCTTATCAGAGATACTTCCTCACGGTGTTTTCCTTTACCTGTGAGGTTAAAGGAGGAGGGCGAGCTTATATCCACTAGACAATTATGGCTTAAGTTCTGTTAATCAAGTTAATTGTCCTTGAGTGCAAGCTATCTTATCAATGCAACACATATTCTTCAGTTTTTTGATTATGACAAAAGCCACCATGTTCTAAATACGATCTTGACTCCACTATTGAAAACATCCGAATTAAGAACTTCCTCTTTTCTTAGAAATCGGTGAAAAATGATTTTATCTCACGCTCTTGACCACCCTAATATCGCTGTGAAGAAAACAGCGGGAGACTGTACTACCATTGGAACAAAATGTGAATTATGATCTCATACTCGCCTGATTTCGGGGTGGGTCGGATTCGAAATACTATTCGTCAGCATGAGGATAAAAATACAAAGTAGGCTTGTGATAACGTTATCTTTTAGAAAAGTTGGTCATAATAACGCTAGCAATCTGATGACTCACACTCATCGAGCATATAACCGGATAAAGTAGTAATATAAGCCATAAAATTCCGAAACTGGTCAGTGATTTATCACTGACGTAATTACAATTCAACCAATCGTTGATCTGTATCTACGCCCCATCCACCAGTCCATCAATGGCCACCAGTCGGCCAATCAGAGCGCAGAGCCGGCGCAGCGTCGCAGCACAAATTTGGCGGAATTTGTTTGAATACAAAACATAACATTACCGCTCTATTCATGCTTCTTCTTCTATGCTCAGACTTTGGTCATCAATCAACCATCAATACCGGTGGGAGGGATGCGCTGTGCCGCGCTCTCGTCTGCATGGGTACCACCATCCTGTTGTTTCTACCGTCGCACAGATTTTCTGTGTTTCGGACTTCGGAGTGAAGGGCTGGACAGGCAGTGTCAGGATAGAGTATAGACAACCAGTACCGTCTTTACCATAAGGGCACATGGGGCCTGTGCCCGGGGCCCCATCCTCACGGGTGCCCCGAAATACGAAGACGTGTACTGTTGTTCCAGTCGTATATTCAATATTACGAGGCATGCACACTGGTGGGAGGGAAGCGCTGTGTCGCGCTCCCGGCTGCATGGATATACCCAGATTGTAGATTGTTGTTTGGAATCAGGATCGTAGGCATAGATCCAAGATTCGTCACCACTGATGATGTTGTAGACGTGATTGGACTCTGCTCGGTTGAACCTTTGCAGAGTTTTCTTACACCATCTGACTCGGGCCGCCTTGTGATCGTCGGAAAGCAGACGCGGTATCCAACGGCAAACTAGCTTTCTCACACCAAGCACTTCATGCAAGATCTTCTGAATGGTTATCCCTGAGATGCCTAATAGAGCCTCTAACTCTCGATACTTCACATGACGATCTTCGAGAATTAGTATTCTCACAGCAATGATGTTATCTTCAGTGAAGGCGGATTTTGGGCGTCCTTCGCGAAATTTGTCACTAACACTAGTATGTCCACGCTGGAATTCTAAATACCAGCGTTCGACAGTCCGCAGACAAGGGGCTTCATCACTGAACACAGATGTGAGCTCGTAAAACACTGAAGCCGTGTCAGGCCTCTTCTAAAGTTGTAGAAAATTATCACACGAACATTTTTCTTAAAAAGATTCATTTTTATACGTGACCTAAGCGACAGAACTTAAAAGGCATGCCTAGTACTACCTAGGTCAAGTAGTTACCAGTCCCCACCATGGTTCAGGCCTTGACGTGGCGGTGGGGCTCAGTAGCGTAGGGTGAGCCCAACAACTTGGGCGAAGCTAATTGAGCCCAGGGGGCTCTTTGTACCCCTCTTATAAGAAGAGGGGACAAAAGAGCAGGGGGCAAGGGTTGAAGATGGGAACCTCACCCCATTGTACTGTCCCGACGTTGGGACGTTGGGTTGTTCTGTGGTGCGGGACAACTCCTCTGTGGCGTCGGTCCCTTGCAGGACTGACTAGCCGTCGAGGCGCCCTGTTAGTTAAACAGATCCGGGGCACCTTATCAAGGCGGCACTGGTGGCACTCGCCGGGTTTTAGTGGGTAGAGCTGCGTCCACCATACCCACCTGGGGAGACCCACTCCCCAGGCGGGATGCCTCAGAGCATTTCCCGGCGTTAAAGAAAAAAAAAAAAAAAAAGTAGTTACCAGTAGTATACTTATATGTATGTTTGAACTCATTTGAACTGTAACGATAATAGTTCATACATTATTTTTCTTATCTTTCCAAAGGGGCCCCAAATTTTTGTGTGCCCAGGGGCCTAAGCATGGCCTAAGACGGCCCTGTAGACAACACATGAATGAGTTGCCTGGGCTAGTTCCAGGTAAACTAAATTATGTTCGTGGGCGACGTCGACCACTTGACATTAGGTGACACGTGTTCCAGTACCGATCAAGTCATGAATATGTATCTAAATTCCTGTAATTATTTTCACACAATATTTTTTTATTCATTTATTTGTGACTTAGATATAATGATGGAATGATATAAGTATAAAATATTACGAGTTTTATTTACGAGACTCGGTTATGAAACTATACTAGGTGGATTTTAATCATAAAACGCTATCAAAATATGTTCATCACATACGTATTAGTTTTAATACAGCTATACATTTTTTTTTATAAAAATTATAAACTCGATCGACATTTATATAAAGGGGTTACTTTGTTGAAATAATTTCATACTTCAAATGTTTAAAAAGTTGAAATAATTTCATATTTCAAATGTTGAAAAAGTTTAAATAATTTCAAAATGAAAACGTTGATATTAACAAGGCTTACAATCTTTCATATGAAGATAAGTAGTCTATTCAATAATAATAATAATAAAGATTCTGTCGAATTGAGAACCTCCTCCCTTTTGAAGTCTGTTAAAAAAACAAGAGTGAAGTAGAAGAAATAAAATATCTTCGAGTTTGATAACTCTATTATTAAGGAAGTTCATTGCTTTACTTTGTAACAAAGTATTTTAGCACCAGGAGATAACTCGGGAAAGTTATAACTGCTATTAGTAAATAAAACGCACACACTCGAATTGGGTTAAAATACAGATAAATGATAAGATACTGATAATAACTGATAACTATTATCGTAGCGTCTTGAATACAAGTATGTTATAAAAATGCGAGTGGCAAGGGATCGGCCGTCTTGGCGTTAATTCAGGGAGGCCTATGTTCAGCAGAGGACGGATAGAGGCTGATGATGATGATGATGATAAAAACGATTTACATCAGTATAGACCGTTTCGGACACAGGCCTCTAGCCCCTTTCAAAGAACACCAGTGGGCTACTCGCATCCCGTTAGGACTGGCTACTGCACCAATGTCACCCTATTTATTTATTTTTATAGCAATAGCAATCATCATCATCATCATCAGCCCCTATCCGTCCACTGTTGAACATAGGCCTACCTCAATGAATCCCTTGCCACTCGCATCCAACACACACCGTCCACCGCACGGAGATCGTCTTCCCACTTGGCCGACCAACACAATTCTACCCGAACGCGGCCTCTACTCTTGAATCTTATTGGCCCATCGGCCGTCTCCTGAATAGCAATGAATTTTTAAGAGGTAGTGCTATGCTGCTTTGCAGCCCAATTGGGCCGGCACGACCCGGGTGGTACCTCCGCTCACATAACACCGGCGTCAAGTGATGGCTATGCTGTCGTGTTTCATGCGGTTTCCGATGGCCCATTAGGGAGGATAGGGAGATAGAAGGAGATAGGGATATGCATCTGCATAAATTTTGGCTGTGCGGATGTCTATGGGCGTCGGTATTCACTATAAGTCTCCGACTGCTCAGTTGCCTCCTTATGGCATAAAAAAAATTTTGCTTTCACGTCTCTACAGTTAGATACACTCGAGAACAATGAATCCGGGAATTGTGTTGTTTTATTTTCTTTTACCCGGAGCGGGTATATGGGACTCGCTGCGCCCGAAAGATAGTAAGGTGAACGCAGCTCTACCCACTAAACCCGGCGAATGCCACCAATGCCGCCTTTGATGAGGTACGCCGGATTTGTTGAACAACAGGGCACCTCGACGGCTAGTCAGTCCCCAAGGGACCGACGCCACCTCCACAGAGGGGTTGTCCCGCACCATAGAACAACCCCCCCCCCAACGTTGGGACAGTACAATGGGGTGAGGTACCCCACCTTGTTTTCAACTAGCAATAATCGCACCTCGGATTAACCTCACCCGACCTTGCTCCCTGCTCTTTTGTCCCTTCTTATAAGAGGGGTATAAAGAGCCCCCTCGACTCAATTAGCTTCGGCCAAGGTGCTGGGCTACTGAGCCCCACCGCCACGACAAGGCCTAAAACATGGTGGGGTCCTGTTAGATGTCCTAGTTCAAACAATAATAGGATGCAAAAAAATAATTTTCTCGTAAGTGTGATTACACTTATCGGCCAGCTGGTGGAGTGGTCAGACTACCTGGACACTTTACGAAGCGATCGCTGATTCGAATCCCACCAAATATACCGGTATACACCGGGTCATGGACGTGTATTATATATACATCCTTACTAATATTATAAATGCGAAAGTAACTCTGTCTGTCTGTCTGTCTGTTCTTCACGCCTAAACCACTGAACAGATTTGGATGAAATTTGGCACAAACATAGTTTGGGACCCGAGAAAGGACATATGATAGTTTTAATCCCGTATATCCCACGGGAACGGGATTTATGCTGGTAAAACCCCGGGACTGTCTATCTTCTAAACCACGAAACAGATTTGGGTAAAATTTTATATAAAGATACTTTGGAATTTAACTTAGGACAAAATAATTTTTCTCCTGAAAAACCCACGGGAACGGGACCTATGCCACGGAATAGATTTGGGTGAAATTTGATTTGAAGATACTTTGAAACTTAATGTAGGACTTAAAATAGTTCTTATCCTGAAAATCCCACGGGATCGGGAACTATGCGGGAAAAGTCCAGGACTGTCTATCTTCTAAGCAACGGAACAGATTTGGGTGAAATTTTAAATGAAGATGCTTTGAAACCTAACGTAGGACATAAAATAGTTGTTATCCTGAAATTCTCACGGGAACGGGAACTATGCGGGTAAAACCACAGGACTGTCTATCTTATAAACCACGGAACAGATTTGGTTGAAATTTGATATAAAGATACTTGGAAACTTAACGTAGGACTTAAGATAGTTTTTATCCTGAAAATCCGACGGGAACGGGAACTATGTGGGTAAAACCCCAGAGGACTGTCTATCTTCAAAACCACGGAACAGATTTGGGTGAAATTTGATATGAAGATGCTTTGAAACCTAACCTAGGACATAAAAGAGTTGTTATTCTGAAAATCCTACGGGAACGGGACCTATGCGGGTAAAACCCTGGGACTGTCTATCTTCTAAACCACGGGACAGTTTTAGGTGAAATTTGATATGAAGATACTTTGGAACTTAACGTAGGGCATAAAGTTCTTATCCCACGGGCTTTGCAGGTAAAACAAAGCAGATAAAAAAATTACGAGCTGTGCAGGTAAAACACCGAGACTGTGTATCTATCTATCTATATATTAAACCACCGAACCGATTTGAATGTTGGGTATAGAGATAGCTTGAGACCCAAAGTAAGATATAAGATGTAGGTATAAGTGTAACTAGAAGATTTTTAAATGTGTCAATAGATGGCGTCAACTCAAAACGTAGATCACGCTATCGATTACAAGATGCGAATCCTTATGAGGATCACACTTTTGTATTACACGTGTTTTTAATGTTGCTCCCGTGGAATATCCGGGATAAAAATTATCCAATGTCCTTTCTCGGGTCCCAAACTATCTTTGTGCCAATTTTCATCCAAATCTGTTCAGAGGTTTAGGCGTGAAGAACAGACAGACAGACAGACAGATTTACTTTAGCATTTATAATATTAGTTAGAATTTATCCAAAATGATTTATGCAATATTCGACTGTAATTTTTTTTGTCTTATTTTTAGGTTTGTGCAATCAAAATGTTTTTCTGTGTATCTCTTTCTGTCTCTGTGTGTCTCCTGTTTGTGTCGAATAAATTTTTCTTTCATTCTTTCACCATACATTGATAGCTATACAGCTGTACAGATAAATAAAATTGGAGTGTTTGTTTGTAATATTAAAATAACCACTTTTTACTAAATACATAGGGATGTATACACGGTACATATACCAAAATAGCCTATTTATTATTTTTGTCTGTCGGTCCGTCTGTCTGTCTGTCTGTTTGTTCCGGCTAATCTCTGAAACGGCTGGGCCGATTTTGACGGGACTTTCACTGACAGATAGCTGATGTTTTAAGGAGTAACTTAAGCTATAAAAATAATCATCGTCAATCCGTCTACGACTGTAAATCTGAGTTAACGCGGGCGAAGCTGCGGGCAACAGCTAGTATTACATAATATTAAAATAACTTTCTTTTTATTTCCCTTCCTAGTCCTCGCAGCACATCTAACGAGCTTACCATGGGGCTAGGTTAACGTGGTGTGATTGTTCGCCAATATTTATTATTATTATTGATATGGAATATGGATACGCACTTGACCATTTCGAAAATGTATTCACTGTATTCAGCGTCTCATCAAAACCCTGTTAGTGATAAAATATACCGCAGAGAATTCCATCTATTGAATTTAAGTTTTAAAAAACCGAAAGTTGACACGTGTCACAACTGTGACGTTTTTAAAATGAAGCTCAACATTGCCACTGAAGAAGCAGCTAAATTAAAAATTCAAACAGAACGCGACTCACATCTCCTGGCTGCTGATATGGCGTATAAAGAGAAACAAGTCGATAAACAAAATGCATCTGCAAACGATAGAGTTAAGTGTCTGTCTTTTGACCTACAACAATGTTTGCCAACCCCGGCATTACAATCGTCTGTAGCTTTTTACAAAAGACAGCTATGGACATTTAATTTAACTGTACACGACAATGCAACTGGGAACTCAACGCACCACATGTGGCATGAGGCCATTTCAGGTCGTGGTGCTAATCAAATCGCATCTTGTTTATTTGCATATTTACAAAATCTACCTGAGCACATTACCGATATTACTTTGTACTCGGATACTTGTGGCGGACAGAATAAGAACTCCCACGTGGCTGCAATGTTTACTTACTTATTGAAATTAAAGCCTTCAATAAAATGTATACATCACAAGTTTATGGTACCAGGTCATACACACATGGAGGTAGATTTAGACCATGCTATTATAGAAAAAAAGAAGAAAAAGACAGAATTACAAATTTATCACCCACATGATTGGCTGCAATTAGTACGCTCAAGCAGCAAAAAATTTACTCTAAAAGAAATGGGTCAGACTGATTTTTTTGATTTTGCGAGTCTCTTGAAAGGCCCACTGATTTCTCGAAAAAAAGATACTGAGGGCAATAATTTTAAATGGCATGATGTGAAGTGGCTTTTTTATGACGCCGACTACGGTGTTATAAAATACAAAACATCGCTTTCGAAAAATGATGATTTTAAAACGATAAACTTTAAACGAGTTACGAGGCAAGAAATAAGCTTCACCTTATTACCTATTACCACAATGCCTGTACCGATAAGTGTCGAAAAAAAACGCGACATATTATCGCTATTACCTTTAATACCGGAATGTTTTCACAATTTTTACCAAAATTTGATCACTACAGCTGATACATTAGACATTGATCCAGATTTACAAGATTCCGAAGAGAGTGAGTGAGTGTTAAATAAGTAACTATCTAAGATTAGGTTTCATCTACATAATTTGTGTTTTTATTTTATAATTATAAAAATAAATGTAAGCTACATTAGGTTAGGGCTACAAAAGGCATGTACAAATTACACGGTAAAAACCACTTATGTAGCATTTTCATTGTGTTCGATATAACTTAAGTCCGATAATTATAGTAATAATAATAATAGGCTAAAAATAATTATTGTAATATCTGTGCACTTCCTAATTATACACTAAATAATAATAAAAACAAAATCCCTGGTATATTTTTTTTACACCAAACAGTTAAAACCTTGCCGTGTAAAATTTTTATTTGTATAAACATTTGACTTAAGTGCTTTATATTTCCGTGTCTAGAATTATCACTATTAGCATTACTTCAATGCCATTGCAGCATAAATATGTTTGTTCTATCAATGCTGTTCCACAGATCTAAGTACCTATATTCCGACTCTAGAAATCTATTCAGATAAATAAAATTGGAGTATCCAATTTTATATATCTGAAGCCAATACTTAGTCTATAAAAATAATCGTCATCAATCCGGGTACGGCTGTAAATCTAAGTTAACGCGGGCGAAGTAGTAGCGGGTGAGTAGCTGTTGCCCGCACAACAGCTACTCAAAATGTCCATGTTTCTGACCAATCAGGGATTAAATAATTTATACTTAGGAGGCTGATCATGCTAGTAATAATAAAGAATATGTATAAATCATTCATCATTTTTATCGTTTTTTTACTTGTTTTATGTAAAAAACCGGCCGAGTACAAGACGGACTCGCACACTAAGGGTTCCGTACTACATTAGACACTTTCACAAAAATTACGTTTTTTGTAATGGGAACCCCATTTAATATTTATTTTATTTTAAAGAGAACATAAAACTAAATATTCTGTGAATAGTTTAAGCGTCTACCTGTCCCCGTTATTAGTATCGAGCAAGAAATGGTAAAAAAATACGTTTGTAGTATGAGAGCCCCCCTTGAATATTTGTTTTATTTTATATTTAGTACCTATTTGTTGTTATAGCGGCAATAGAAATACTATCACCGTTCTTGAGATACACCCTGGTGACAGGCGGACGGACGGACAGCGAAATCTCGGTAATAGGGTCCCGTTTATACCTGGGGGACACCCTGGACAGGTCGATGTCGTTTAGACCACACATAGAGATAGTCACTAAAAAGGTCAAATTCGTCTTGAGCCGTTTATATTTCTTAATCAACAAAAACAGCAAATGCCCCTCAGGCATAAGGTAACCCTGAATAAAACTTGTATCCGACTCATATACGTCATACTCTTGTGTCGCATTCGCGCATGTGCCACAAAGTCGACTTAACGCACTACAAATAATCCAAAATATTTTTTTACGCATGGCAACCGGTTGCCCGTGGTACGTAAGAAACATCGACCTGCACAAGGACCTCAGAGTCCATTAGGGGCCACTTCAAAGAGATGTCAGAACGTCACTTTGAAAAAGCATTGCTTCATCCCAACCCGCTCATCGTGAGTGCGGCTAATTACACCCCAGATAGGTTCGCTCCAGTTAGACTTAGGCTACCTAAAAACATTCTATTAGATCCAGCTGACGAGATTTCTTAGCTATTAAAGCGCGACGCAAAACCGCGACGCAAAAGCGCGACGCAAAAGCGCGACGCAAAAGCGCGACGCGAATTACAAGACGCACTTCGGCAAAGAACATCCGGGGTTAGGAACACACGTACACCGCCTGAGCCCCGGGGCCTCAAGCGACGTCGACCCCTACACTCCGATATTACGTCGAGCCGGATCGACCGCGACAGCTTAGGCTCGAATTCGTTACGAGTCGGCATTAATACAGTCCGCGAATCCAACGGTAGCACCTCGCTACCGGTTGGTTGCTCGGGTACCGCGAGCGACCCGCCTCCCCCGCTAGAGGGCGAGGAGAGAGCCGGCCCTCAAGATAGATTAAAATCCGTACCTAACCCGTCGACCGTAACGGTTTCGATTAGTCAAAACCATATTATATCACCGAGTATCGTGTCAGATAGGGAACGCCCATCGCGGGGCGGGTAGAGGGCCACCCAACAACAGCAATATTCAAGACCTCACGTGGCGGTTGCCACTGCTCACGCCGCCGGAGTGGGCCCCAGTATCGTTGGCGCCATCTGCCGGGTCCTCAACTCAATGAGTCCACCCGGTAGGAGCAGTCCGCCTGGGATACCACTCCAAGCGACAGTGACGCGGCACAGACCCACCACTGAAACAAACCCGACGCCAGGAGGTCGTGTGGTCGAAGACTCCACGGTTGGCGGGGAGCGATCCCCCTTCATATAAAAATCAATAGGTGAGCCAGCTGGTTCACCACCAAACCGATGTAGCATTAGGTCCAATAGGCCATTAGCTTAGACAATTCGAAAAAAAGGGTCCCGTTTTTACCCTTTGCTTACGGAACCCTAAAAAGTATTATTTAAAAGATTCGAGAAGAATAATTAACTTTTGTCTTACTAAATTTTTTCTTGTACCTATCGATTAATTGTATCGCGGCAATACTGAAGTGAGTTTGTTTTTTTTACAGTAAATATAAAACATGTACACGTGTTTATTGACACTCGAAGTGCATTTGTATAGTTGAATAAACTAAACATCTCTTGACATAGGAAAATGGTATTGATAAATGCTATTATCATTGTGATTTTAAAGGATTAAATCCTAGAGGTACCTTTTTGACGTGACAACGTCTTATAATTCGATGGAGCCGGCTGCACGAACGAAAAAAGATGACTCATGCGGCGTTACCTCGCTCTGAGGCGTTCCATTTTCTTATGACGTTGTCACGTTCAACTATCGTCAGTAAACCGACTTTACAGACAAACGATTTTTTTTGTTTTCGCGCGGAAAATGTATTTCGCGCATATCACCAGTATTTGGAAGGAAACTGGATGTCTCGTGGGACTCAGCTCGTACTCGTGCAGTCAGAAAGCCCTACCCACTAGCCGCTTGCACCTTCCACCTTACTTGCGGTTCTCAGTAGGGCTAGCATGCGCGTAATTTTGTCAACCCCTTCTCGTATCACTTATATGAAATAATACGAGAAAAGGGGTAGACAAAATTTTGTCGTGCGCGCATGCTAGCCCTACTGGTATAGGTACACAAAATAAATACTTGTTAGTATTTGTTTTGAAAAGTGGTACCTTTCAATCACATAACACCACAGATATTTGCTGGTCTTAATATTTCTATACATAACACCGTCGTCAAGTGATAGCTATGCTGCCCCACTGCTCGGTTGTCTCCTTATGACATAAAAAAGTATATAACCCACGATCATAATATAATATAACCCGTGATCATAGCCAAGTTCGTCCTTAGTGTGATAGGCCCAGGAGATTCGTCTTTTATACTATAACCCATAAGGTCACATTAATTACTCTGTCCGTCCTATTTTTTCGCAAAACGGCACAGCTGCTTCAATGAAACAAGGGATGAATGGGATGTAAGAACACTTACGAGGCGCTGTATAAAAAGGGCGTTTTTCCACTCACCGGCACGGAAACGGCATGGCCACGGCAACGGTGATGGCGGCGTGGCCGTGGCCGTGCCGGTGAGTGGAAAAACGCCCAAAGTGTCCATACATCCGGGTACATACCCGTTGAAGACAAAGCTTTATACTCCAAGATCATTGAGAGTTTGGATTAAATCACTACACTAAAAAACTACACTACGTCTTCCATTTTCCAGGAAAATCGATATGTTTCTGAATATTTTCCTTTCGTAATATACGCTAAACAACTTAAATAACTTAGTTAGCGTTCCGTACCTCAAAAAGGAAAAAAGGAACCCTTACAAGATCATATAATAATATATGGGCAAATTTAGATTTTCGCGAAAATTTGTAAAGTGAAAAGTGAAGGAAAACGTGAAAGGCGTCTAATTTTGTATAAATAATGGTACGGAACCATTTGCACTAATATTTTATCAAATAGAAAGATAATATTTAGGTCAATTGACATTTTTTGTTGCGTTTCAACAATAAGGTGGCCCTGCCTAATTTTTTAAGTCTTACCGTACTTCGCTTTATTAATATTCACTCATGTTTTGTTGAGGAACCTCAGATAGAAACGTTTTTATCGACATTAAAGAAACTCTACTTCTTAAAAGTATCAAAGTAAACTGTAGACAATAAGACACACATTATAAAGGCTTTTTTATTTTTTTCTTTAACGCCGGGAAATGCTCTGAGGCATCCCGCGGGGAAGTGGGTCTCCCCACGCGGGTATGTGGGACTCGCTGCGCCCGACAGCTGGTAAGTGGACGCAGCTCTACCCACTAAAACCCGGCGAGTGCCACCAATGCCGCCTTTGGTGAGGTGCCCCGGATCTAGTAAACAAACAGGTCACCTGGACGGCCAGTCAGTCCCGCAAGGGAATCACGCCACCTCCACAGAGGTTGTCCCGCACCACAGAACAATCCCTCCCAACGTCGGGACAGTACAATGGGGTGAGGTTTCCCATCCTCACCCCTTGCCCCCTGCTCTTATGTCCCCTCTTCTTATAAGAGGGGTACAAAGAGCCCCCTTGGCCCAATTAGCTTCGCCCAAGGTGCAGCGGCTCACCCTAGGTTACTGAACCCCACCGCCACGACAAGGCCTGAACCATGGTGGGGACATTATAAAGGCTGTTCAAAATATAACCAATCACCATGACAGTTGCACATGCATGGTCTCTTTCATGGAGAAGTTCCTCGTGGTATCCATTTTAGAACTCATCTCTAGATGGCGCTACATTTTTTCTGTGAATATACATTTGTTACAGACAAGAGTTGGTGAAATGGTACGGCTGGGGGTACAACGATTCGCAGTTCAAACTAGACGAGAACAAGAACACAATCACCTTCACTGGAGACAGGTGAGTTGAAATATGGTTGATTTAGTAAGAGGTAGTGCCATGCTGCTATGTAGCCGAATTGGGCCGGCCGGTACCTCTCGCTCACATAACACCGGCGTCAAGTGACAGCTATGCTGTCGCGTTTCGTGTGGTTTGTGAGTTTCCGGTGGCCCATTGAGGTATAGGGAAAAGGAGGGCAACACATCAGCATAATCTCATTTTTTTTTCGGATGGATCTATGCTAACGGCCCGAAGGCCCTAATGCTACATCGGATTAGTGTGAGCCCATTTGGCTCACTTTTTGTTTATAAAAGTAGGGGGTTGCCCCCCGCCAACCGTGCAGTCTGCGACCACACGGCCTCTTGGCATCGGGTTGGACATAATCTCTGGTTGTGCAGATGTGTATGGGCGTCGGTAGTCTAAAGCTTCGACTGCTCGTTTGCCTTCCTATACTATAAAAAAATCATCATTGTTAACCATACTGATCACAGAAATATGTGCCGTGTGGTACTAATAGACCGGCGGAAGGAGGGAGGGTCAAGATTTAAAAGTTAATGTGATGACTTTCCGTCCACTACTGAAAACTGGTCGTAGGCCTCCTTCAGTGAACGCCCAGACTACTAACGCACTACTACTACGATCGAGATCAACGTCTCATTTAAATCACCCGCCATCATCGAGCATATACCCGGAATAGAGCGGTAATGGTGTGTTTTGTATTCAAACAAATTCCGCCAATTGTGTGCTGCGACGCTGCGCCGGTTCTGCGCTCTTGATTGGCCGACTGATGGCCATAGATGGATGATTGGCCGATGGGACGTACATAAAAATCACTGGTTGGTTGAATTTCTATTACATCAGTGACAAATCTCTAACCAGTTTCGGAATTTTATGGTTAACATCTATCCGGTTATATGCTCGATGCCCGCCATCTATTGAAATGAAGTTACTGCTATTTATAGGCAGTCTATCACCATAACTAACTAATTTCATCGCAGTTATCGCCTTAGGAAATTATTTCCCTGCTGGTTACTGTAAAATATACAAAACATCAAGAATGATAAAAACCATCATTTCTTCTGGTCGCATTTTGTTGTGTACCTCCAGCGCCGGGCCCCACAATGTTGCATCATTAGCTCCAACCTTTAGGTCATCTAGTGTCAAGTCAACTAGATAAGACTGGTTTGGAGTAAGACGTGGGCGGATTAAATTGGCGCTTCCGTTGCGTCTGTCGGCTTTGACTAAACATTAACATCGACCATATTAGGCTGAATTAGTATCCATGTTTGCTGATCACATCATCAGCATCGATAAGAAGATCCTTATTGTGGCCTACTGGGTATTTCACACCGTCTGCTACTTCATCTATGACATTCATCATGAATCACGATATGACGTCATGCCGTGATGCCCCCGGGCCCCGACTGCTGTAGTGCACGTGTAGGCTGGGAGTGCGGGAGGGTCCGTGTGCAAGCGACGGAGAACAGACCTGCGCCGACATTCACCTTTTTTTTCTTCTTTAACGCCGGGAAATGCTCTGAGACATCCCGCGGGGAGTGGGTCTCCCCAGGCGGGTATGTGGGACTCGCTGCGCCCGAAAGCTGGTAAGTGGACGCAGCTCTACCCACTAAAACTCGGCGAGTGCCACCAATGCCGCCTTTGGTGAGGTGCCCCTGATCTAATGAGCAAACAACAAAACTCGACGGCTAGTCAGCTCCTCAGGGGACCGACGCCACCTCCACAGAGGGGCTATCCCGCACCACAGAACAACCCCTCCCAACGTCGGGACAGTACAATGGGGTAACATTCCCATCCTCGCCCCTTGCCCCCTGCTCTTTTGTCCCCTCTTCTTATAAGATATTCATTCACATGTGCCCGGCGTCACGTGATGGTCAAGTATTTATTTTTAAAAGTTTTATTTTCATATTAAAAAGTTGCTCTATTCCTTCTTGTTCCAGATACTTGATCGGGGGTAAAACGTTACCCCACTTCATATCATGGGTGAAGGAGAAATTTGATGTCGACGTCACGCAGCAGCCCCCAATCCCACCCGTCCCCACCTACTTCCCGGAGAGCCGGTTACCGGAGGACGTGCGCAAGGAGTTGGAGAGGATAGCCGCCACCAGCGTGGACGGAATGGACCGGTTCATCCGCGCCCACGGACAGACCCTCAGGGAGGTGGCCAATACACGGTCGAACAGCTTCCAGCGGATACCCGATGCGGTTATCTGGCCGGAGACTCATGATCAGGTACTTTGACCGTATCAACATGTTCTTACCTGACTCCGGCAGGGCTGACAAGAGAGGTTATGATTTACGCAGTCTATGCATGTGTGAGTGGTGCAGGTAAGTGGACGCAGCTCTACTCACTAAAACCCGGAGAGTGATACCAATTCCGCCTTTCCGCCGTCTTTACACTTTTTTTTTCCTTTTACGCCGGGAAATGCTCTGAGGCATCCCGCCTGGGCAGTGGGTCTCCCCAGGCGGGTATGTGGGACACGCTGCGCCCGAAAGATGGTAAATGGACGCAGCTCTACCCACTAAAACCCGGCGAGTGCCACCAGTGCCGACTTGGTGAGGTGCCACGGATCTGTTAAGCTAACAGGGCACCTCGACGGCTAGTCAGTCCCGCAAGGGACCGACGCCACCTCCACAGAGGGGTAGTCCCGCACCACAGAACAACCCCTCCCAACGTCGGGACAGTACAATGGGGTGGGGTTCCCGTCCTCACCCCTTGCCCCCTGCTCTTTGGTCCCCTCTTCTTATAAGAGGGGTACAAAGAGCCCCCTCGGCTGAATTAGCTTCGCCCAAGGTGCTGGGCTCACCCTAAGATACTGCCCCCCCGCCTGGCCTGAACCATGCTGGGGACTGCCAAAGCGCTAGTAAAGTTCACATCAATAATAGTTAAACAGTACGTTTTTGTCAGGTGGTGGAGATAGTGAAGGTCGCCAGCCGTCACCGCCTGGTGGTGGCGCCGTTCGGGGGAGGAACGTCGGTGTCGTGCGCAGTACTGTGCCCGCCGCGCGAGCCCCGCCCCATCCTCGTGCTCGACACCAGCGGGATGAACTCCATCCTGTGGCTGGACAAGGAGACGCTGCTGGCGAGGGTGCAGGTGGCTGGTAGACGATTTCTGAGGTGGAGGACTGAGAGGAAAGATCATGAGATTGATTACAATCAGTAACGGACGCGATGAGAAATTTGTAAACCCGTTCCGTACCTTTAGATATTAAAGAAGAAATGACCTAGGCCCTAGGGTAATGGGGTATTCTCTAGCAGATAATATAATATAAATATAGATGATCTAAAGCTATATAATTTCGTCGTAAATACAAAGACGCTATTCTACAACCTCTTGACCTGCACGGAGGTTACATTTCTACTTGTCTTTCTCTCCTTAAGATTATTCTGTTACCTGCTGTCTCCCGCGGTTTCACTCGCTTTAAAAAAAGGCTAAAATATTTACAACCCCACTGGTTATTCCGCAGATTGATGAGTTTAAACAAAGATACAAATTCTTCAGCTTTATTATATTAATAATAATATAGATTATTATTTATTATATTAATAATAACATAGACCGTAGCTTACCTATAATACTCCAATATTTACCTATTAATATGTCTGACAACTTTAAGACCCTTGGATCATATGAGTCCATCTTCAGGCAGGTATAGTCGGTCAGGACCTGGAGCGGGAGATGCGCGCGCGAGGGTTTACCGTGGGCCACGAGCCCGACTCGTACGAGTTCTCCACTCTAGGCGGCTGGGTGGCCACGCGCGCCAGCGGCATGAAGAAGAACACCTACGGCAACATTGAGGATCTCGTCGTGCAGACCAGGGTATGTGGAGGGGACACGGGTTGGAAAGACGAAATACCCTGTGGAGTGAATCGGGGTCAAAGGGGGAAAATATGCTACGAGCCCGTCACGTACGAGTCAAAAGGGGGGGATGTCCTGTGGTGAGAAACATGCTACGAGCCCGCTGAGCTGCCAGTGGCATGAAGAAGAACACGTCTTGTGGTGCAGACCAGGGCAACAGGGGATCGGGGTCAAAAAGGGTCAATTTTGTGTGTTGGGGGAAATAGAGACTACATTTCGACGACCTCTGTGGCTCAGTGGTAAGCGCGTTGGCGCTCAAGCCTGGAGGTTGCGGGTTCGAATCCCGCCAGGGAACAAAAATATTTTCTGTGTTCCTGGGTCATGGATGTGTATTAAATATGTGTATTATATAATAAAAAATCTTAAATATATGTATAGTATAAAAGTATTAAATATATTTCCGTTGTCTGGTACCCGTAACACAAGTTCTTCGAGAACTTACCACGGGACCAGATTGACGTGGTGTGAAAGCGTCCATAGATATTATTATATTATTATTATATTTATAATAATATATGTAGTTGCAGCTGTTCAAAAACTTGTTAACTTCGAAATGGACTAGCTTATTTCATTTTTATTTAAAGCGCCTTAACGTATTATACATGCAATTTGACTGGATATGGCAAAATAAAGTATAATTATTGCTTTGAATTAGTGCTTTTGAACTATCAAAATGGGTATTTAGAGTACATATAAAAATTTCCTTGGTAAATGGTAGTATTTTAGAAGTATGTCCTGCACGTATTTAAAATGTACATTTCGGAGTTTGTCGTTCAGCCCCTCTAGATTTTTTTTTGAATTGTCTAAGCTAATGGCCTATTGGCCCTAATGCTACATCGGTTTGGTGGTGAACCAGCTGGCTCAACTATTGATTTGATATGAGGGGAGTCGCCCCCCGCCAACCATGAAGTCTTCGACCACAATCGCCCCTCTACAGGCTTTTCCGTGTATGGAATAGAATGGAAACATCAATGTATAAAATAATATGAAAGCCACTTACTTAGAGGGGCTGAATTCTTGGCTTTCGATGACGATTATCATATTATGTATGTGTCAGATGGTGACTCCCCGCGGGGTGATCGAGAAGAACTGCCGCGTGCCGAGGATCTCGTGCGGGCCGGAGTGGGAGCACGTGGTGCTGGGCTCTGAGGGTTGTCTGGGAGTTGTCACTGAGGTAAGGGGGAGACGAAGGGTGAGAGGGCTGTATGGGGCTTTACAAAGACGTAGGGGGGGGTCCAAAAGTTGTATGTTCAAATCAAATCAAATTAAATAAAAAAATTGCACCAACAAAGTATCTTTTTGAACGTCAATTGAGTCTACCACCGGTTCCAAGGCAAGCCCACTGAAAAGAACCGGCGAAATAAACTCAGTGGACCTAATAAAAAAATCAATCGAATGGTGCTTCAAAACGGGCGCACGGACTTGATTTCTATAGTGTTATTCTAAGTGCTGACGTGACGCAGACAATTTATAATTTGCCGCCAAAACGTAAAAGAAATGACAAACGAATGAAATACAATACACAATAAAAATATGCCTATAGGCATAAAAGTTCTAAGTTTTAAACTTACTTTTTTATTATATCTTTTACAAGTGGTCAGTTCTTAGAACTATCAGTGTCGCCCTCGTATCCTTACTATGAATTTCACTTTTCATACAAAATTAATTTAATGGACATGCAATAAATTTTGTGAGTGAATTCCTATTTGTTTAAATTTGTCTGTAAAAGATGAATACGGAGCACAAAATTCTGCAGCACAAAAACTGTTGACATCGTTCACCTCCATGATTTCAGGTGACGCTAAAAATCCGTCCGGTGCCGCCGACGGTGCGGTACGGCTCGCTCGTGTTCCCGGACTTCGAGAGCGGATTCCACTTCGAGCGGGAGGTGGCCCGGCAGCGCCTGCAGCCGGCCAGCATACGGCTTATTGATAACGAGCAGGTGAGCTGGTTGTGGGTGAGCAAGCTATGGAGTGGAAGGACTCGAACTATCGTAATTGCGGCATAAGGGGAAAAGGTGAATGTATATGAGAAATGTCTTGAGAATTTTAGGAAAAGATGGCTAAAAAATTTGGAATACAGCGCCTACTTTTTACTATGGGGGATTTAAGGGAAGAAAATCTTCATTCCACTCTCTCATTGAACAAGAATTAGATAGGATGAGTAATAATCCTGCTTACGTGCCAAAACACAGCGTAAGTTATTTCAAGGCATAAAGTAAATGGGGGAAATAGATCTTACGTGATCAAACCACGTTCACCGTTTCAAGGCAGTCAAGTGGAAAATAGACCGAGGCGGTTGTAGACGCCCAGATCTGCTCTGGAATATTGCTCTATCTAAAATTATATACATATTTCAAATTTTAACTTTTTAGTTCCTCTTCGGTCACGCCCTCAAAACCGAAGCGTCATGGGCGTCGAACCTTCTAGACGGCTTAAAGAAGATGTACATTACCAAAATCAAAGGTTTCGACCCCAAGAAGCTGTGTGTGGTGACCCTTTTAATGGAGGGTACCCTGGAGGAGGTGACAGACCGGGAAAAGAGGCTGAACAGCATCGCGGCGCAGTACGGGGGAGTTCCTGGTGGTGCAAGAAACGGGGAGATCGGGTACACGCTCACCTTCGTCATCGCGTATCTCCGGGTATGATTATATTTAACCACTTTGAATCATTCATATTACATTCGGTGTGGCTAAAAGTGCTGTAAAAGAATTTTCCTGAGGAACTATATGTAATGTTTCTAATGGGTGCAATGCCCTACGTCCCATAATTATTTCTTCTTTTTATGAACATTTGGCATTTTGTGGCTTCCCCTAAAACACGTCCGAGATAATCATGAAGTTATACCATTTGATTTTTCTTACATCGATTCAATAAAGTACAGAAAATTAAAGAAACCCTGACCCATGAAGTTAGGAAATAAGAGGAGATGCCCCTTTCTTTAAACTTACTGTAAGTGTAAGCTGTAAGTGAGTGCCTGATCCGCCATCTTGAGTGCCCTTTTCATAGTACTATTCTCTATGGTTTTGCTGTCAAAACCCTAGCAATGGTAGCCATGTTAAGTGCCGATTAGAGTTGTAGGTTACACCTTTTTTTCGTAGGTATGCCCAGTCCTTCTATATTATATCTATGCCCTGATCATATAACATCTAAGACATTGACAACTAGATGTCACAGAATTCGTAAAAGCAATGTTCTTAATAGGATAGCATAGTCTCTTTGGGCCGTTAAAAATATCAGCTCATTTTGTCAGGACATGGCGATAGACTTCGGCATCGTGGGCGAGTCGTTCGAGACGTCCGTGCCGTGGGACCGCGCGCTGACGCTGTGCCGCAACACCAAGAGGCGGATCCGCGACGAGTGTCAACGCCGCCGCTTGCCCACCTACCTCATCTCACACCGGCTGACACAGAGGTAACACGCCGGCCAACCTACCTCATCTCACAACAGCTAACAGCGGTAACCCTACCTCATCTCACACCAGCTGACACAGAGGTAACCGCCGCTTATCTCATTTCACATGGCTGATACAAATTCTCATAATTCAAATCTAAGAAATCGAAAAATCCAAAAAAAAAAAAAGACTATTCAAATAGAACACAGCGAAACTCTATATAAGCGCTGGATGTTTGTATTTGATAAAGATGTCATCTACCATCTCGACCTTATCAATAATTTAATTAGTCGCCCTATCTATTTGCTTAATTAACTAACACTCCAAACTGCCTGCAGCTATGACGCCGGCTGCTGCATATACTTCTACTTCGCGATGAAGTGCGACGCGGCAGACGCGGTCACCATATACGAGCAGATAGAAGAGGCTGCCCGGGACGAGATCATTGCCTCGGGAGGTAAGTTCTGTCATATTTACACTATTTCTACAACGAAAGACTCTTTGTCCTCTTAAATGTAAACTACTCAAAAGAAATTAGCCACTCAATATAAATAAATGGCTGTCTAAATTAAAGATAAACCATAAAAGATCTGAAATTTTTCCTTTAGTTCTCACAAACAGCGCGTTAATAACGAACTTGTCAACAAACTACATGATCTAGTTGAACATAACACACCCATATAATGTCATTTTTTTCTTTCAGGCTCGATATCTCACCATCACGGCGTGGGCAAGCACCGCAAGAAGTGGTACGCCGAGACGGTGAGCGAGCCTGGGAGGCTGCTGCTGCTGGCCGCCAAGCGCGCGCTCGACCCTGACAACGTGTTCGCGTTAGGTAACATGGCCTTCGACGAGTACCATGTCACGAGCAAGCTATAATGGAGATCGGAGAGAGTGGTAAAGTACCAGTATGTCACGAACAAGATATAGTGGAGAACGGAGATAGTATTGACCAAAGAGCATATGATAACATAGAGCAAGAATTTAACCTCGACAGGCTGAAGTTGATAAGTGACACCGCAGCATTATTACATACAAAATGCTTTATTTAGGTATGTACAACTGCAATGGAGTCTAGATAAATACTGGAACGCATTTGAATTCTGGAGTATAGAGACAAGGAGTATTGAAAAGTGTCCATAAAAATTAAAAACCACTCTAGTCATTACAACAACTATGCTCATATCGTAGTATTTCCGTTATTCCGACGCCAACGCTCTGTGCTACTGTGGTAGGTATTAGAAACTTTATTGTCAGTATATAGTGATAATGTTTAAATCACCACAATAACATCACTAATAATAATTATTTAAAAAAAATACGCTTTATTTCTGCAGTATTTTGTTTATATTTACCAAAACATTTTAGACCATGTTTTAGTCATTACACTATGTTCATATCGCTATTGTGGCATACTGGAAACTATTTCCCGTATCAAGCAGCGAGACACTTTTTCAACTTTCGGCTTTCGCCCCTTAAGAGATGGTTCCCTTGTCTCTACCCTCCATAAATTGAATGAAAATATTGCAATTTAACGAGATGTCCAGAGCCAGATATTACCAAATGTCAATGAATTCAAATGGTCAATAAAAATACTAAAATTAATTTGACTATTTAGCTATAAATAAATGTGAGAAATGAATAATTTGACATTTAATGGCGCCTGATGTGCGGCCATACAACGTTCCCAGTTACAAAGTAAATTATATGTAAAGTTTTTTGCATTAATTTCATACATATTTGTTATAAGTTATATATGACATGTATTCATATACATATATTGTGTCTTGAAGCCTGAAATAATTTTAGAGTGGGTGGCAGTCGGTAAGACGATGGCTCGAGACAGAAGGCCTGCATCTGTCTTGAGCAATCGTCCTACCCATGGCCATTGCAATTGATTTCTAGCAAACAGTTTAAAGCATATTATAAGTAATAGGACTTCAGTCTATCTTTGGACGCTGGTGCTGATACAAACAATGTAATCTTTTACATTCCACATATAAACTGATTAATATTACAAGTGAGTGATATTAGAATTAATTAAATGCTTGGAGATATTGTGTTTGTGTGTATGATAGTCAAAAGTTTTGGTGTTTGTCTTTTTAAATAAAAAATTACCTTAGTTTACTACATGTCGAGTTTTATTTTGCTGTTCCGTTTTATTTTTATTAATAAATACTTACTATGAGATAACCATTTAAATTAGAAGTGCATGCATAAAAGTACTCTGTGGTAGGTCGGTAGGTGTGCATCACAGAGTACTTTTTTAAATGCTACCTAATTTAAAAAATTCCTTGAAGGAGGACCAACAACAAAAAAAATGGTTGTCTGTAAAGTCGGTTTACGGACGATAGCTTTACGTGATAACTTCATAAAGAAACATTGATGAAAAATTGATTACCTTTTTGCCGCTGTTTTGAGAACAGTTAATTGAAGTGAACAAAATGAAATTAGACTGAAAATTATGGAGGTTATCAATAAATAATGGTTTCCAAGTAAACGTTTGACAGCGGAACTGGATGCTTTTACGTGCGCGCTGCCAGTGTTTTTAAATTTATAAGACATTATCACGTCAAAAAGAAAATAGGCCTTTTTAATATGTTCCCCCATTAAAGCGTGATTTTTAGTTTTTTTTTTAACTTATATTTCTAATTTTAGACTGCATTATTGCAATGTAATCCATAAATGTGCAAATTTCAAATTAAAACGACCAATGTGTACTTAAACATTACGATATGATGTAGGTATGAGGATTGAGGATGTCACCTCAATCCTCATACACCTCATAGGTACCTACATTATATGCGAATTGCGAATAATAGTGATTAGCACTAGGGAACGAGTATTAATACTTATAGTACCCCTGTGCCACAGTATTACAATATTATAATACTGTGCCTGTGCTATGCAATGGCTAGCGTGATTCGTAATACGTAGTATTCTCTTTATAGTTTGTGTATTAAAGTATAGTCCAGTGTTGCCAACTCTTATAAATTCAAGTCTAAATATCAAAAGTCGCCAGAAAGTTGTTATAACTGATTCTATCTGGAGCGGACTCAGGATGTTGTTATGGGGGCATATAGAGTCTGACAAGCGAGTCGTGGCACAAGCCGCTGGCGGCAAATTTAAAAATCTTTTAGGTGTTAACCCAGCATATATAGTCTAAAAACAATTTTGATACTTTTGCTTAACTTGATTATTTGTTTATTTGGATAAGGTTGGAATCTTCAAAGAATTTGGTTTAAAAATAATCAAAACGAAAACATTAACTACATTAAAATCAACACCAACTTTTCCACTCCATCGAAAATAAGGATAATAAAGATGCACAACAAAAACTTAAAAACATTTATTCATTCTGAACAATAATCAAAATCTGATTCGAGAAATTCGATGCCTTCAAAATATTATTCATCACTATCACTTTCATCTTCACGAACATTGATGAGAAATGGTTCAAGTTCCTCTTCTGTTATTTTATCTTTTATTTTGTATGTATTTTCAACATTAATCACATGATCAGTGCATGATTTCCAGTCATCAGCAGTTACACTGGCAAAACATTTCCTTATTAAATTTTCCATTTCGGCAGCTGGCACGCCTAGATTCATACTCGCCACTTTCCTTTTTGCCAAGCTCCAAATTAATTCTATGGCATTGAGATCACAATGATATGGCGGCAATTTGATGACCTCATGTCCATGCTGCTTTAGAAGTTCTTCCGCTTCGTACAAGGGAGTTGGTTTGTTTTCTTTGACAAGACACAAAAGCTCGGCCTTTGTAAGAAAATTGTCAAAAGAAATGTGATTTTCGGTGAGCCACTTCTGAATATCAGCCTTTAAAGTGCTCATCGTAGGCGGCTTGTTAATTTGAGTTACATGATAACTCGCATTATCCATTATAATCACACTAGGTTCATTTAAATTGGGTATTAATTTTTCTTCCAGCCATTTTATGAAGTTATTACGGTTCATATCATCATGATAATCAGCCATTTTAGATTTTGTGCTGAACACCAATAATGCATTGGGCACAAACCTTTCTCAGAGCCAGCATGGACTATTATGTATCTTTTACCTATAAAACAAAGGAAAGTAATAATTAAAATAACAAATATTCTTACAGACATTCCAAAAAAGGCAAAATTAATTTGATAGAAACCTTTAGAAAGTTTTTGGGCTAGTGGCGGTAATTTAATTGTAAATTAAACAAATAATATTGTGTGTCAGCGTTATGTGCTACGCCGACGACACCATCGTTACCGCGCATGGAGGCACCTTTTCGGAAGACCGCATACTTGCGGTAGCCGGAGTCGCCCAGGTCGTGGCTAGGATCCAACATATCGGGCTCGAAGTAGCCCTGGAGAAGCTCCACCCGGATCCAGCCTAATGGTGGGAGGAACTTCCATCTCTGTTAAGGCGAACATGAGGTACTTGGGCCTCATTCTCGACAGTAGATGGAATTTCTGGGAGCATTTCCGGCGTCTAGTGCCGAAGTTGCTCGGAGCCGCGCGGGCGATAAGTCGTCTCCTCCTCAACGTGGGTGGACCGAGCGCTGGCTGCCGCCGCCTATATGTGGGCGTCTTGCAGTCCATGGGGCTGTATGGCGCACCGCTATTGGCGGCTGCTTTAACGCAAGACAACGTGGCTCTTCTGCGGCGTCCACAGAAAGCAATAGCCATTAGGGCCGTCTGTGCGTACAGTACCTCGTACGAGGCTGGGTGCGTACTGGCGGGCTCTGCGCCGTGGGACCTGGTTACAGGTGCCCTGGCTTGTTCTTGGCGAAGGACGCGTGGAGACGACGAACAAGTCTCCAATGAAGAGGAGCCCTGGTGGAGTCGTCTACGGAGGCAAGTGCTCCTCCAGTGGAAGGATAGGCTAGATGAGCCGACTGTGGATCACCGCACTGTGGCGACCGTCAGTCCAATCTTGGAGCAGTGGGTTGACCGGCGTCACGGCGTTATAACCTTCCTCCTTGCACAGATCCTGACGGGGCACGGCTGCTTCGGGAGGTATATGTGTAGGGTGGCAGGCTCGGAGAACTCACCAGGGTGTCACCACTCGAGCAGTGAGGACGACTCAGCAGTGTCCTCCAGATTATTTTAAGCAATAACAGTTTAAACACCCACCACTAGTTCTAATGTGATATACAGAAGGTATTTAACTTGAAAGTGTCGCACCGTGCCGGGTCGTGCCGCTACCGTGTAGTGCCTCTAAGTGCGGTCTAACTTTTAAACGAATTACGAAAGTCGTCACTTCTTGCGACAAAGTCACTAAATTGGCAACACAGAAGCACACACAAACCTAGACACACGAGTTAAAAATCAATTATGCAACTATGTACGAAACCACTGTCCAAACTTGGAAATTGGAATTCCAAGCATAGTTTCGAGCTGATGATGTTAATTAGAAACTTTGAAACAATTTACAAGAACAAAATAATTCACCTCTGGATAGTTTCTGAATAGCTATTATCTTAAAAGCTTTCAGTAGGACCGGATAGAACTCCAAAAAAACCTGATTATGGCTGATGATGATTGATGCTGCATATTTGAATATTTAACCTTTCGTTCCTCCTTATTCTACTTAAATTAAAACAAAAAAATCAAGCATTATAATTTATAAATATATGTTATTTATAAATTATAATGGGTACTTGATTTACTTTTGAAATTATATTGCGGCTTACATTTGAAATTATATTTTAGTATACATAATATTATTATGTACCTAGTTCGGGAAAAGTATAATTTAAGTCAAAATATATGTTTAATGTTCACTTTCATTTTTAGAATCTATATTTTATAATAAAAGTAAACTACAAATAAAATATTAATTATTTATTGTAAACATTTAACAATGAGATAAAACGAAAGATACTAAAGAAATGCAATAGTCAACTATTGACTAAGGCATTCAATAATTTTGTTTTTGACTATGTAGGCATAAATTTACAACTTCCGGTCTTTATTTGATAGCTAATGTAACGCCAAAAGGCAAAAACTTAAAATATCTTAGATCTTAATTCTTAAACGCTTAGGTTTTGCTGTAAGTTTTTAATTATACTATATATGGGGAGAGAATATTATTACAGTCTATAAAAGCAAATATAGGAGGGTACCTAGTTAAAATTTTTTTGATGAGGTCAGTTAGCAAACAGTCCTTATAAAAGTTACTTTCAAACAAACTTTTGAAGAACTGAATTCTCCAAAATGATTGAACTATTTATGCCATTTCGATCCTTTTTTAAATTTGAAAACGTTTGTACCGACAACGGTATATTTCGGCTGCATTATAAGCTAACAGTGATATTATTGCTGGTGTTCACGTTACTGGTTACTTCAAAGCAGTTTTTCGGAGAGCCCATACACTGCATGGGCGAAAATGATAAAGACAAAGATGCGATTAACAGCTACTGTTGGATATATGGAACTTATACCTTAAAGAGTCAACTAGTCGGTAAGCTTGTAAACCGCATTTTATTTGCATACATTACCATTAGCTTTATTTTACTAGTTACTGTTGTCCCTCGGTCTCAAGTCTCAACTCTCACTACTCACACGATAGTGTTTGTGACTTGTGTATCATAACTTGGTACTCTTGATCAACATTATATCACATCTTAGAATTTGCTTAATGAAATAAATAGTAATTTTCATATAAAAAGATACTCAAGGGATTGAAAAATATCATTAATAATGTGTATACTGTATTGACTTTTAATAATGCTAACTTGAGAAGAAATCTTTTTATTTCAGGTGTTGAAGGAAAGCATATGGCCTATTTAGGCATAGGGCCTGCAAAGAGTGCAAATGATGAGCAAATCAAGCATACTTACTATCAGTGGGTGTGCTTTGTATTGTTGGGCCAGTCTGTTATGTTTTATACACCCCGGTACTTATGGAAGGTGTGGGAAGGTGGCAGACTGAAAGCGTTAGCATCCGATTTAGGTTTGTCTTATTTTTTTTTTCAATTTATTACTTGATAGATTAATAAAAATAATAGACAAAATAATTCTGTTTATGAAAACTTTAATTTAATTACATAGTGTGTACTATAACTATTTTATTTTGTATCATTCATATAGTCAACTAAACTTGGAAATTAATGATAATTTTTTGACAACCTCTGTGGGATAATGATTAGCGCGTTAGCGCTCAAGCCAGAGGTTGCGGGTTCGAATCCCGCCAGGGAATAAAACGTTTTCCGTGTTCTTTGGTCATGGATGTGTATTAAATATGTGTATAATATAATAAAAATCTAAAATATATGTATAGTATAAAAGTATTAAATATATTTCTGTTGTCTGGTACCCGTAACACAAGTTCCTCGAGAACTTACCATGGGACCAGATAGCGTGGGGTAAAAGTGTCCATAGATATTATTATTTTAAAAACAGGAATGGATCAGCAATGGATGCTTTGTAACTAACATAAAATTAAATTTTCTATTGTTGCTTATCTTTTAGCATTAAACCAACTAAACTAATTGGTTTAATGCTCTAAGTTGCGTATCTTTCATGTAACATAAAATTCTAGATTTTATTAATTGTAACTGATCTTATAAAATTGGTTTTGTATCTAAGCATATGTAAATATCTAATATTTTCAGCTAGCCCACTTATAGCCAAAGATTGGTCAGAGTATCGTCGTGGAGAGCTAGTATCATACCTAAGCTACACCAACATTTATACACACAATATGTATGCTTTAAAATATGCATTTTGTGAAATACTGAATCTCATAAATGTGGTAAGATTATCATTGAATTTTTGTAATGTAAAAAGCTGAGTTTGTACTAATTTCTATAGCATTTAGGAAGACTGAATGGGAATGAAAAGGGTTAAACCTTTGTAGTCTTTTAAGCTAATGTTGCATCTTAACATCTTCTCTCAATGAACAAACATGTGGAATTAATTCATGTACAATGTAACAAACTTAGTTGAACCTGTAAAGTTTTCAAAAAATATATTATCTTGCCCTATTTATCTCAAATAGCAAACTGTTAGTAAGCTACATATTTTTTCAAGAAAAAAGCCCATAAAGTATTTATATTAACCTTCCTTGATAATAAGGCTAACAAATGTAAAAAGTATTTTTATATCTGACCGATAGTTTTGGAGAGTAGTATAATTACATAAACTTTTTAATTCTACTTGATTAGAATTGATAAAACTTATACTTCTAATTTAACATTTGTTTTAGGTTGGACAAATATTTATTTTGGATTTATTTCTGGATGGATCCTTCCGGAACTATGGTGCGGCTGTGGCAGCCTTCACTCATGTTCCTCGTGTGCCCTCAGATTTTATTAATTACACATCAGTCAACCCTATGGATCAATATTTTCCTAAACTGACAAAATGTTGGTTTAGAAACTATGGACCATCAGGAACAATCCAACTCCAAGATAAGCTGTGTGTTTTGCCATTGAATATTGTAAATGAAAAGATTTTTATTGTTCTGTGGTTTTGGTTAATATTCCTTGGTTTAGTATCAACTGCAGCGGTGCTATTTCGTCTTTTTGTATTTGCATCATCGGCATTACGCACTTTAATGATAATGGGCCAAGTTAGATATATGAAAAGGCGTATAGTGTCGAAAATTGTTAAGCATTTTGGATTTGGTGATTGGTTCATACTTTATTTGTTAGGCAAAAATATGAATCCGTTGATTTATAAAGATTTAATTACAGAACTTGCGAAAGAAGTTGATAAGAAGCCAATTATGGTTTAACTTTAAAATTTTTCAAGAGCTATAACACTTCCATTCTTGATTCTTAAGAAAGATACATTTAAGTTTTTAATTTGATCTTTTATTTCTACAGTAAAGTTTAGAGATGATTAAGACTGATGATTATAAATAAGTTACATTATAAAGTCAAAAATATTATTTTCTAAGAATAAATTTTCAAAAAAGTGCAATTGAATTGTGTACAACCTAGTACAACCTATAGCTAGTGAGAATAAGACTTAATAAAATTATTGTCATTTCTTTGATAGCTAGATTAAGAAACAATTATTTTTTTAGTTGGTTACATTTGTTAGAAAATTTGTTGTTATTACATGTTCATGAAACAGATGAATTTGTTTTGTTTTAATACATGTTACAATCCTTTCTTTTTTTTAAATAAAAAACAAATTTGAAACGTTTACTTATTCTCTTTCTCTACATATTCTTAGTAATCCGGTGTTGCTAATGGGGAAGATATTAACTTTATTTCTTCTGTATATGTTTATATTGAAAGCTACTTTGATTTTTGTGGTTAGCACATATTGATAAAGCTCAGCTTGGAGCAATTAAAATTGAATAAATGGAAAAAAGTCGTCACAAATCCCAGAGTGGGCAGTAATAAAGTAATGATAAAGGAAATCAGAATTATTAATTCAAGAGTGTATTGAACCATTGATATTCTCCTCGTTTACAAAATTAAAAATCACTAGTTATTAAATGTCCGTTTAGCCAGAGCAGCCTCTACATCCACAGTGCACACACTCCACAATTCTACCTTCCTCCAGTTTGCTTTTTGGGACTCTGCATATGCAATTTGTTGCAAAATTTGTGTCCCTCGTTTGAATACATCTTAAACAGCATAAATTTTCATAACCTATTTTCTTCCACTTAGCTATGAGGTTAGCATCTGCTATTTTCTCATTTAAACAGTATTGATATAATTCTCTGCTGATAGCTTTCCGACGATAGAACAAATCGTAAATGTAGCGAGATTTCTGGTGATGAATTTTGAAGATTGGCCACAGGGATTCTTGTTTCCTTTTGCCTTCGTGTGGTTCTGTTTCAGCTGTAAACACCAAATGCAACAATTTTATTGTAATGATAATATTTCTTATGTTAATGCAATGGAGATTGTCAGCAATAACTTAAGTAGAACATGAACAATTGTATAAAATGAATTGACTAGATATAATGACATACTACTTGTATCTACTTAATAAAGACTGCATGGTGTCATATATGTAGCTAAATCACAAAGAAATAGGATGTGTAATTATTGTGATTATAATGTATTATTTCAACAAAATCAAAATGACAGAAATAAAAAAATTGTTCTCTAATTCTGGGCTGAAAAATAAAAAGCAGTGCAAAAAAGAGTAACAATTTTTGCATCTTTCCTGCACTTATAATGTCAGACCTAGATTCTTGCCAAATTTCTGTCTGGTAATGGGAAGTACCCTTTTATATCTAAAGCTTTTAGTTAGACAGACAACAGAGTGAACACAAGGATTCTGTTCTATCATGTCAAGAAACTGAAGCTCAAAAATGTTAAATTTTTAACTGTTGTACTTAGATATCTTAAATAATGTATCTGCAGCATAAACCTGCAGTATAGCAAGGGCACAGGTGTACACTTCAAAACCATACAAGGCTGGCAGACAAAAGTGCTGGGTGTACTTTTGTTAATGTGTTAAGCCTAGAGAACCAATAAATACTTACAGCACTATTTAATAATACACTTACCTAAAGCTAGACTATGTTGGTTAATATTAAATTCTTCAAACTAATATGCCATCATAATAAATATCATTTTTTTGTAGGCTTTTTTAAGTCAAAATATATATTTATTCAATTGTAAAACACTAAACCAAAATCTACAGCTTGTTAATAAGGACCCAATTCCTTTAATAAAACTAGTACTAGTAAATATTTTTGGTAAATGATACTTTTAGGTTACCTTCTCTCATCTTTTGCTCCAACTCTTCAAGTGTTGGCTCTATTAATTCCCAGCCTTCTGGCGGTGCTTTTCGGCTTCGACGTACTTTAGGCATTTTGCAATTATAATATCAACTTTAAACTTCAAATGCCAATATCTTTAGTTTTTGGAATAATATTTTTGTTTATTGCATTTAATATTCAACAAGAAAAATTTTAACACGCTTATTAATTATGAAAAAATTTAAGAAATGAATAAAACTCGTTACATAGAAATAATATGTATTGAAGTTAGAAGTATGTACTAAACAAGATAATACCTATTTAATATTTTCTCGAATTTATTGTTAAACCAACAAATTTGTTTGGAATCAGTAAATTGCTTAGGTAAATTGACACATGTCAGTTGTTTTTTTTTTTTTTTTTTTTAATAATATTTTATGGCCTGGTTACGAGACCTTTAAGCCAATGTCAGTTGTTTCATGTCTAATGTCTTTTTCTAAAGGACTGCACTTAGTATATTGCCAATGTCGAGCTAATATTTAGTCTGTAATATGGAGAAACGGTGGGAAAAACTAGATTCCATTATTCAACTATCAATCCACCCACCCAGAACAGTCCACCAAAATATTCGCCAATCAATCGCGATATATTATACACATTAAGTTTTTAAAATAAATACTATAGAAAACCCCCCTGAACGTATAAAATACAAAATAACATTTAATAAACGGGAAACAAAAAAAAAACATAACCGCAGGCCCCGAACCTTCCCGCCGTTCCTGAGTGTCATTTTAGATTGTATATCTTTTTTTTTCTTTTACACCAGGAAATGCTCTGAGACATCCTGACATCTGAGACTCCCCCGCGGGGGAGTGGGAACTCTCCAGGCGGGTATGTGGAACTCGCTTCGCCCAAAGAATGGTAAAGTGGACGCAGCTCTACTCACTAAAACCCAGCGTGTGCCACCAATGCCGCCTTTGGTGAGATGCCCCGGATCTGTTGAGCAACAGAGCACTTCGACGGCTAGTTAGTCCCCAAGGGACCGATGCCACCTCCACAGCCAGGTTGTCCCACACCACAAAATACCCCACGTCGGGACAGAACAATGGGGTGAGGTTAACATTCTCGCCCCTTGTCATCCCTGCTCTTTTGTCCCCTTTTCTTATAAGAGGAGTACAAAGAACAGCTCCCTCGGCTCAATTTGTTTCACCTTAGGCTACTGAGCCCCACCGCTATGACATTTTCATTGGAAGAAAGCTGATGTTATAAGGAGTACCTTGGGCTACCAAAATAATAATCATCACTCCGAATACGGCTGTAAATATTAATTAACGGTGGTTAACGCGGGCGAACTTGCAGACAACAGCTGGTAACTCATAAATGTGCACCTATAGAACAGGTATATAAAATTCTTTTTTTAAATATGATATTTCCTAGTTAAAGTCAAACAATGTCAAGGGCAATTTTGTTCAAAATCCTTATTATTAATAACGTATTTATTTGGATAACGGTTCATATCATATTTATATAAACTGCTTCGCAAATCATATATTATTTTAGAACTGGAAACCATAAAAAAGACAATAGTTTATAATTTATACTAATATTGTTACGGGTGCTTACCGCGTAGACAGTTTTATTGAGGTAAATGTTTCAATCGCCATGATCACAGGGAGACTGTCATTAATATAAATATGAATAGTGATCGCCTTAGTATAAGATTTTGTAATAGGTAGTGCCATGCTGGTTTGCATCCGAATTGGGCCGGCATAACCGGGGTGGTACCTCTCGCTCATAATACCGGTCTCAAGTGACACCTATGCTGTCGCGTTTTGTGCGGTTTGTGAGTTTCGGGTGGCCCATTGGGGGAGATAGGGAAAAGGAGGGCAACGCATCTGCATACCTTTTGTTTGTGCGAATGTCTATGGGAGTCGGTAGTCACCATAAGGCTCCGACTGCTCGGTTGCGTCCAGTGTTGCGTCCTTATGACATTAAAAAAAATAGCACAATATTCTGTGATAGTTTTTTAGATTTTAGTAGTAGTACGTAAAACGACAAAGTAAGTAACTTTGTTTACGCAGCGCACGCAACGAAAGGTCTCAAATGACTTTTTTCCGATTTGGCTACACGTTTCTCAATGATACTCCGCTCCTATTGGTTGTAGCAGGATGTTATATTATCTCCACCTAGGGTGAGCCCAGCACCTTGGGTGAAGCTAATTGAGCCGAGGGGGCTCTTTGTACCCCTCCTATAAGAAGAGGGGACAAAAGAGCAGGGGGGGGGGGCAAGGAGTGAGGATGGTAACCTCACCCCATTGTTCTGTCCCGACGTTGGGAGGGGTTGTTCTGTGGTACGGGACAACCCCTCTGTGGAGGTGGCGTCGGTCCCTTGTGGGACTGACTAGCCGTCGAGATGCCCTTTTAGCTTAACAGATCCGGGGCACCTCACCAAGGGCGGCACTGGTGGCACTCGCCGGGTTTTAGTGGGTAGAGCTGCGTCCACTTACCATCTTTCGGGCGCAGAGAGTCCCACATTCCCGCCTGGGAAGTGGGCCTCAGAGCATTAACCCGGTGTTAATGAAAAAAAAAAGGATGTTATATTATAGCAATATAACAACTTTTTTTGTTGTAACTTTTCTCGATAAGTGGTCTATTCAACACAAAAAGATTTTTTTAATTCGAACCAGTAGTTCCAGCGATTAGAACGTTCAACCAAACAAACAAACTCTTTAGTAGTTGAACATCTTAAATCAGGTGGTACGTTTGCCAGTTTGCCTATCCAACTAACATTAAAAAAAACATAAAAAAGTTATATGGTGGTTCAAATTCTTATCGCATTAATATGCATTATAAGCGTTATTTAACTTTTCTGGAAGAGTTCTTACTTAGATAAATGTTTTTTTCAAAAGACAGCTGGATCAAATCGAAGAGCAATCATTTTAAGATTACTATGTTTGTCTGATCGCAGGCCCGTCTTTCCCATTGGGCACTCTGGGTACATGCCCAGGGCCCCACGGTCCATGGGGCCCTATTCTTACTATCAGAATGTGATTGAGTGATAATTTAGATTTAATAAAACAATGGTTAGAATACCTAGTAGTGCCCTAAATACTAGGTTTACTCTTCTGTTACAAGCCACTGGAAGCACGCCGTTTAGAGGCTAACCATAAATTATGTCACACGAATTTCATAATTTTTTGACCCATCTCCCGTCCTGTCACTGATAGTCACATTTCTGGGACTCCTCCCTCCATAGTGTGACGTCACATATTTTACAATTTTTCACATATGTATAGGAATTAGCAAATAAAAACATCGGTTCCGCAATTAGTTCTGTTTTCTCGAAATATGTTTTTCGTTGTTTATTAGTAAGTACAAAATTCGTGTTTTAATAAAACTTAAAGTTACATAATATTATATTCAATGTTGAAATGTGACGTCACAAAATTTTAGACCACATCATATCACTCTATTTTTATTATGTTACTAGCTGTTGCCCGCAGCTTCGCCCGCGTTAACTTACTCAAATTAATTACTGTTATTCACAGCGTGATGTTATATAGCTTATAGCCTTCCTCGATAAATGGGCTATCTAACACTGAAAGAATTTAAACAAACAAACAAACTCTTCAGCTTTATAATACGTGGGTAACACTGAAAATGTTTAGAACTGGCCAGTTAGAAACATTGAAAATGAAAACTTTTTTTGAATTTCAATTTTAGAACTCTTTGGTAACCTAATGTAGTATATTGCATTCATTTGTCATTTGTTTTTGTGAATTGGCGGCAAATCTAAAACTCTTGTTACACGTGAAAATGAACATAACGCGAGAAAATGATTTATTATGACTGAAGATTATTATGAGAGAATGATTTATTATGACTTTCGTTGTGGGCTTACTCAACAACAAAGCTATGATAGGCTGCGATTAGCATTTTTTAATGAAGCCCCATCTCGTGCCACTATTTACAATTGGTTTAACGAGTTTAAGCGTGGACGTAGCAATCTCAGTGATGATCCGCGTGAGGGACGTCCTTTAACAGCGACTACTGAAGATAACATCAGTGCTGTGCGACGCATGATAGAGGAAGATAAGAGAGTGACCTATCAGCAGATTTGGGCAAGCCTAGGCATTGGTATGAGTCAAGTTAAAAAAATATTACACGAACATTTAGGCGTCAGGAAGCTTTGTACCAGATGGATTCCCCATACTTTATCCGACGACCTGAAACGCCTCCGCATGGACTGGTGTCGCCAAATGTTAGATAAGTTCAACGGCGGTAACTCAAATGCTGTATTTGACATCATCACAGGTGATGAAAGCTGGATATATTGCTACGAACCCGAAACCAAAAGACAATCAGCTCAGTGGGTGTTTCCTTTCGATGATCGGCCAACTAAGGTAAAGAAAGGAAGAAGTCAAGGAAAAAAGATGATTGCCTCATTCTTTGGTCGGAAAGGTCAGTTCGTGACAGTTGTGCTAGAAGATAGAAGGACAGTTACTGCAGACTGGTATGTCAATCGCTGTTTGTCTGTTGTCTTGGAAAAAATTCGACAGCGCCCTCGAAGCAGGATCCTCCTTCACCACGACAATGCTTCAGCGCACTCCGCAAAACGGACTGTTGAATATTTGACTATGGCAGGTGTTATCTCGACATGAGTCATCCGCCTTACAGTCCTGACCTGGCGCCCTGAGACTTTCATTTATTCCCAAGAACTAAAGATAAAATTCGAGGTATTCGCATTACGAGCCCTGAGGATGCGGTGAAAGCGTACGAAAATGCCATAGAAGAGACTCCTAAGCAGGGCCGGATTTAAAGGTGTGGAGGCCTCGGGGCAACAAAGGAGTGGAGGCCCCTTGGCCCCAAATTATATTCCAAATAAAATGAACAATTTTTTTCAATCTAGTTTTCCAATAAATAATTTATTGTGAAACCAAGTATAGATTATTTTATTTTTTAACGAACATATAAATATAATCGGAAACAAGAATTATCTAAAATTAAATTTTAGCGTTAACGAACGGAAATATCATGTTTGTACAAAGTACTGTAGGTAAAGGTACAACGCGAAAAAAAATATGAAAGGAAAAGTTGTTTACTAGTGTTGACTAGTCTGAATTTGAATTTTTTTTCCGAAGTCTCTATTGTGGGGGCCCCTCTTTTGTGGAGGCCCCGGAGCTGTTGCCCTGATTGCCCTCCCCTAAATCCGGCCCTGCTCCTAAGGAAGAATGGGCCAACTGCTTTTCTCAGTGGTTCCATCGAATGCGACGATGTGTAGAAAGAAACGGAGATTACTTCGAAAAACAAAAGTATTGGCAACTTTCTACATTACAGCCGTTTTTCATTTTCTAAACATTTTCAGTGTTGCCTAGGTATTAGTACCTATAGATAATACACATATTAAATACACATCTTTTTGTTCCCTGGCGGGATTCGAACCCGCTACCTCCCGGCTTGAGCGCCAACGCATTAACCATTGAGCCACAGAGGTCGTCAATTATTATTGAAGTAAGCAAAATAATAATAAATCTAAATATACGTGATTAATAATCATCATCATGAGGTGCCATCTTCATATTGAAGTTTAGAGGTCAGCTCGGTATTCCGTCCGATCATGGGATATTATTTCCATCTGGTGGTATCTTAGTCCAGTCCAATCCTTGATGTCGTCAAACCACTCTCGCCTTGGTCTTCCTGTTGGTTTTCTATCCGGTATCTTGCCCTCGAGGATTGTCCGTAGAGATTAGAAGACGGGGCCTCTCTTTGCAAGTGTCCGCTTCGGCGGTTCAGTCCCAATTTGGGTTCCGGGCATGCCTGTCGACCGTTGACGCCCTCAAACGCCTTCGGGAAGTGACGAATAAGGCGGAACACAGAGGGGAGGAGGTGGTCGCGGTGTCCTTATGGACATCGTAAACGCCTTCAACAGTCTCCCTCACAATGTTGATACACAGAGGCGCTGAACTTTTTCGGAGTGCCCCTGTATCTGAAGAGGCTTTTAGAGGCATATCTTTCTGAGAAGAGGGTAGCCTGCGAGAACCGGTTAAGGCCCGCAGAATGGTGGCAAGTCGAATGCGGTGGCCCACAGGGATTGGTTCTGGGGCCGATCCTGTGGGAAATCGGATACGACTGGGTGCTGCGAGGCCGCCTCCTCTCACGTTCATCGTTCACGGTTCACGGATTGTCACGATCTGAGATGCGTAGGAGGCGCTACTTAATGCGCCTCCAGTAACCCCGCTAGGGTAATATTGTTCTGTGCCAGTATAACGCCCTGTGTTCGTGTGGGTCAAGATCGGAACCTGGCCCAGTTAGGCAGGAGATCCCGGGGACTGCTTAGTGGCGGGCGTGCATTCCCCCTCTTATGAGGAGTAGTCTGGACTTGGTCGGAGTTGCCTACAGATCCATGCCATTTACGGTGTTTCCGAACCGATACGACTTAGACCTTCGAGAAAAGAGCATATTTGAAAGGCCGACAACGCACCTACTAATCCTCTCTTGTAGCAGGTGTCTGTGGATATCGCTTCTCACTTACCATCAGGTGAAGCGACTCGCCCCCTCTTCTATAAAAGGGAGAAAAGATCCTGGACTTTGAAAAAGCCGCTGAAGGCGCTCGCAGGTGTTATAAGTAGTTCGGGTAGTGCACTCCCAAGTATGGTCCCACATATGGTCAAGGAAGGAACCTTACCCGAGGGAACCTGGATTCAAGTGAAATGCATTTCTCTGCGTTATTAAAAAAAACGGTCGTGAACTTTTATTAATTTTTGCGCCAAATCATTTAAATTTTCAATCATTTAAATGTTCAAGCCTTGTCGTGGCGGTGGGGCTCAGTAGTCTAAGGTGAGCCAAGTACCTTTGGCGAAGCAAATTGAGCCGAGGGGGCTCTTTGTTAGAAGTTTTATAAGAAGAGTGGACAAAAGAGCAGGGGTCAAGGGGCGAGGATGGGAACCTCACCCTATTGTACTGTCCCGAGGTTGGGAGGGGTTGTTCTGTGGTGCGGGTCAACTCCTCTGTGGAGGTGGCGTCGGTCCCTTGAGGGACTGACTAGCTGTCGAGGTCCCCTGTTTGCTCATTCGATCCGGGGCACCTCACCAAAGTCGGCATTGGCGGCACTCGCCGGGTTTTAGTGGGTAGAGCTGCGTTCATCTTACCACGTTTTTCGGGCGCAGCGAGTCCCACACAGGCCTGGGGAGACCCACTCCCCTGCGGGATGCCTCAGAACATTTCCCGGCGTTAAAGAAAAAAAGACTAGGTAATCAATACTATGACTGCTATAGACTATGGCTAAGTATCTACTAAGCACCAGCCTATTGAGGCTAAGGTCTTATCCAATCTTGAGCAATAAATGATTATTTTTAAATAGTGATAAAAACGTAACATTATCACAAATAAATCCTCCGTATACAACCTCCTTACAAGCTTTTATATTAGAATCAAATTGGCGAATTATGTCTCATAACATTTTACCTGTTATAACGGGGCTAGCTATACATTCAACGTCTTGCGTCCTTTTCCCACCAAAAGCGCGCGGGCTGGCGCGAACGAGAAAGCTGCTCTTTGCCGCGATGGAATGCGGTGCGTACTGCCGACTGCGTTAGCGCAACACCACTACAACCAGTCTTTCTTTTGACAGTGCTCGTACTGCAACGCACTGCGGATTACGAAAATATGTGTGATTTATGTTACAACAGTGTTTGATAAGTTTTACTGTGACAACTGTGTATAAAATCTGTGTTATGAAGTGTAGTTGACGGCGCCAGGAATCGGATCTATTAAAGTAAGTAACAGCTTACGTGTCGGTGACGTCGGTAGTTTTGCCTCCTGGAAATCCTTGTCTAAAGAATATGTAAAGAAAACACCTTTCTCAATATGTTACAAAAGTTGTTATCGATTTAAAATTATGTATTTTGTAATATAGTAACTTAAGTTTTTGTAGTTTTTCTATACAAAAGCATTTTAATATCAAGGAGTGTTAAGTAAGTTACACTCAAGTTGACATTAAGTTACATTATTAAATAATAAATAGTAAATACATACTATGATTTTGATCACGTAGATAAAAACCTCAAGCTAAGACGTATGTATGCTTTGACCTCTTCTCGTTTGCTGTTATAATATGAAAATTAAAAAGTTAAGTGAACTTCAAGGTTGGCGAAAATAAAAACTACGCAATAATTTATATGAAATACATACACACCATATTTTAATTATCACCATCAGACAACAGACCGTATCCATCCACTGCTACATAGGCCACTTTTAATAAACGCCGAGACGGCTAAACGTAATTAACCAGTATTCAGAACATATCACCAACTTGAAATATACAGATAGGTAATACAATGAACGTCAAAACGGCCGATCTATCGTGACAACTGAGCCTCTATAGTGGTAGTTATCACTTATCACATTATTTGGCGATCGGCCAACTGTACACCCAAAACACCTTTCAAGAATAAGGTAGGTACCTGGTCTACCTGCATAATATGTTTTTTTTACTTTAACGCCGGGAAATGCTCTGAGGCATCCCCCCGGGGAGTGGGTCTCCCAAGGCGGGTATGTGGGACTCGCTGCGCCCGAAAGCTGGAAAGGTGGACGCAGCTCTACCCATTAAACCCCGGCGAGTGCCACCAATGCCGCCTTTGGTGAGGTGCCCCGGATTTGTTGAGCAAACTGGGCACCTCGACGGCTAGTCAGTCCCTCGGGGGACCGTCGCCACCTCCACAGAGGGGTTGTCCCGCCCCACATTTGGATTTCGTCGGTCTGGTAGAGGTCGTTCACCTCTACCAATGTCAAGACAGTACCAGGTTCCAATCCTCGCCCTTTCACCCCTGCTCTTTTGTCTCCTCTTCTTATAAGAGGGGTACAAAGAGCAGCTGTTTCGGCTCAATTTGCTTCGCCCAAGGTGCTGGGCTCACTTTAGACTACTAAGCCCTACCGCCACGACAAGGCTTGAACCATGGTGGGGAAAGTATATACCTAAATTCAGTCCAGAACTAATAAGAAATCCACCCGTAAGATTAACAGACTTCCTTCCAACTTACTCCAAAGGCTAGTATATTTCAAGACCAGCAAGTCCAAAGGCCAGTAAGCCCAAAGGTCAGTAAGCCCAAAGGCCTGAAATACACTTCTGTTAACTACTATTTTTATTAGTGGTATGTGTGGTAACCGTAACATGCAAAAAATCCAAATACTTCTATACTATTCTATACTTCTACTTCAAGCGTGACTATAATTAAAATAAATTTACTAAAATACCTTTCGAATGAATGTCCTTTCAAATTCCTGCTAGTTCCTGGCAAACGGGTTTTAAAGGAATTAATAATTAATATGTGATTGGTCACTGAAGATACCTACTACCAATTGGCAACTAGATAATAATTTTCGTATTTACCGAAATAAATTCTGATTGTCTATGATTTCCATGGATAAAAATATGTACATCTTCTTTATAATATAAAATAATCATCACGCTAGTTATTCTCGTAATTTCTATTATTTTGCTAGAACCATATTTAATACTTTATTAGGAAACCTGACTATATCATAATAACGATTGTCCTTAAAACTAAATACAATTTCAATATTAAAACTATTTAAAACAAGCTATTAGTAATTACCAGTTCACCCCGAAATCGAGCTCTGTAAAATAATAATAAAAGATATGGTAAATATTAGACACACATACACACTCATACACACACACACACACACACACACACACACACACACACACACACACACACACACACACACACACACACATTTACAACATTAGACACTAAAAAAATAATCACGTTTCTTGTATGGAGCCCCCTTAATATTTATTTTAAAGTTGATATGTACCTAACTAAATATTCCGTGAATATTTCAAGCGTCTACCTGTTGCCGTTATTATATCGAGCAACAAACAGAAAAAGACGCCCCCGTAAATATTTATTTAAATCTGTTTTTAGTATTTGTTGTCATAGCGGCTATCGAAGTACATCATGTGTGGAAATTTCAACCGTCTAGCTATCACGGTTCATGAGACACAGCCTGGTGACAGACGAACAGACGTTTGGCTCTCTTTGGATACGGAACCCTAAAAAAGGGGAGAAGGTCCGGTAGATAAATGAATGATCTTAAAAAAACAAGTAAATAAAAAAAAACATGTTTTCGAGGGTAGTAAAAGATTTTCAGAGTAAAGACGTATAAATGTGTCACCACTAAAACCAGTTTCCGTTCGACAATCGACTTCTTGACCTATAGGAGCGGCGTAAGAGGAGTGGTCAGAACCTTGCCACATGTCAACGTCCGGACAGACATTCTTGAAGATTCAATTGTAAGATTTTGTCAACGCAATAAATACATATAAATCCCATTGTTATTAAGCTACTTTTTATGGATTTAATTTCCGTATATACTTATATGTCTATGATTCCGACGTTTTGGATTTTTTTTACATCGTGAACGGTTGTTTATGTACGAGAATTGCCAGGAAAAAGGAAAAAAAATTAAAGTGCTACTTTGGTACTAGGAAAGTATTATCTTCTAATCTCAGATGAAGTAAAAAAAGGTAGATAGCGCACTTGGAACAAGAAAGTGAAGCCACTTTTTTAAGTATGTGTGAGTGAATGAAGGGTTGCCATTTTTTAAAATATCCCTTAAAATTGTATATTAATAAAAATAGGTAATAAGTGAATGCGACAGTGAATATTTTTATAAAATACAATAATATTACGAATATGTAGGAGGCGTGTAGGATCACTTTATAAACTGTCTCAATAGATATCTTATTGACACAATTGTTTTATTTATTTATTTATTCCCATGAATGTAGTAAATACATAGGTGATATTAAAAAAAAAATAAACAAGTTCTATACATTCTACCATAACATGGTGTGTGAAAATAAAACTTTACATAAATAAACAATTAATATAAATTAACAGGAATAAATAGTTACAATTAAATAAACTTGATAAAAACAACATGTCCTTAAAATCATTGTCAGAGAATAACAGTTTCAAAATAATTGATTATAATAGTAATTAGAAAGTCACATTTTATCAATACACAATTTAAATTAAATACATAATATGTCGTTTTCCATTAAAAAAAACATTTAAATTATAAAAACATTTCTCTGCAAGCCACACTGTTACATTTTTTTAAATTTATTAAATGGTAAATCTTTGAATTTATAAATAATTAAATACATATACCTGCTGTGGGTACGTGAGTCCCAAAAAAGATACAACATAGGTTATACGAGGTCATTTCGATTCAGTCATTTAGCGATCAAATAATAAAATAATAATTATGTCACCTCTGTACTTAATTATTTTGCTATGGCTTTGCCTGCAATTGACTTACCCACTATTGGGCTATTAGAAATACTAACTTCTGGCAACACTCTTCCGATACGTCATTTCGGGGCAATAATATTATTTATGTTGATTAACCTCAAAATAGTGTTAAAATATCTTAAAAGAATATAGTCTTGTGTTTATTTATGTGTGAAACGATATTTCTTTAGACTCTTTGGTCACTTTTGTATTGTTTTTACACCATTTAATTACACAGAACGGTATTTTTTTGGCAAACTTACTGCACGACGACTCGTAAGATACTAACAAAAATGAGCTTAGTTTTGGTGTAGGTATCTGTGTGCGTGAGCGCGTGTATTTACATGAAGGAGCTTAGTTTTGTGGCTTCAGTATTAGCAAAGGCCGTGCGTCATCTACCTTTTTTTACTTCATCTGAGCTTCTAATATATAAAATTTCCATGTCACAATGTTAGTTACCGTACTCCTCCGAAACGGCTTTACCGATTTTTACCAAATTTTATATGCGTATTCAGTAGGTCTGAGAATCGGCTACTATCTATTTTTCATACCCCTAAGTGATAAGGGTGGTCAACCCCTCAAATTTTAAAAGTTAACGCGGACGAAGCTTCGGGCAACAGCTAGTAATTTATATATATTCCATTAAAATCGTCTAAATTAGTCTAAAAAATAGGAGCTAAAAACATATCAAACATATTATTGTTAAAAGCATGTGCAAAATATCTTGACCACAAGTCGGTTTTTAAAAACGCATTTCGCAAAGTCAAATCTGAAATCACTGGAACACCATCTCGTAGCTAACTTCGCTTAGCTAAGTTCGTTCGTTGCTCGTACCTAACTTCATATTGCTCCTTACCTTGATTATGTCATAATGATAGCAATAACAATTTTATAAACCTCATACAACAGAAAAGGCGATGTGTTTTCATCATTCAACTTTCACATTCAATCGAACCGCCATACTCCATAGGTAGTCAATTTGTAACCATATTTAGCGGTATACGTTTCCTCAATGTGACGGCCGGCTGGTTGAGTGGTCAGGCTACTGGACATTTTACGCGGCAGTCGCGGGTTCGAATTCCGCCAATTGCAGATAATTGGTGTGATGGATATAGTCAGCACCGGGTCATGGACATTTTTTATTTTATTTGGATAGGCAAACCGGCAGACGTGCCACCAGATAGTAAGTGGTCGACGTCACCCATGAAAATAACTAGTTTACCTGGAACGAGCCCAGGCAACTCGTATATGTGTTGCCTATCCTGAGACATAAGATGTTCAGTATCGGTGCCAGTTATTACATTACCTGTCTTGCCCTTCCTTCCGAAACACAGCAAAGCTGTTTGATGGGAGAAATATGCAAGATGATGATACCCCTGCATATAGTAATAAAATACCATCGGGGGCATCGGGCTTACCTACTAACCGATGAAGCATTAGGGGCCAATAGGCCATTAGCATAGCTCAAACGAAAAAAAATCTGGTCTAACGACATCTTTGATGATTAGAAACAGATGTATTAACATTTAGATTGATTTTTTAGAGATATAAGATGTTATACTGATTTGCATTTTTTTGTATAATATCTATGGACGCTTTTACACCACGCCAATCTGGTCCCGTGGTAAGTTCTCGAAGAACTTGTGTTACGGGTACCAGACAACGGAAATATATTTAATACTTTTATATTATACATATATTTAAGATTTTTATTATATAATACACATATTTAATACACATCCATGACCCAGGAACACAGAAAACTTTTTTGTTCCCGGGCGGGATTCCAACCCGCAGTCTCCGGCCTGAGCGCCAACGCGCTAATCACTGAGCTACAGAGGTCGTATTTTACTATTACTATCAACATCATTATCATACACTGAACGTCGAAACAGTCGACCCTCACCACTCGCCACAATACGGCTGGCATCGCCGTCGTCCATTATGGTTGGAGGTTCACCGACTTTGCGTCTTCCCAAATGTGTAAAAAGTAGTTACAACAAAACTTTTTTAAATTCTGATAATTATGATAAGCTTGATGATAAGGTACAAACCAGCAGTTTGCCGCTATTGTAACCACTCCGAAATTGAAATAAAAAACTCAATCTCCAAAAAATTGCCTATAACCTTTCTCAATAACCACTATAGATTTTTTTATAGCATAGGAGGGAAAACGAGCAATCGAAGCATTTTGGCGACTATCGACGCCCATACACATCCGCACAACCAGAGACTATGCAGATACGTTGCCCTCCTTTTTCCTATCCCCCCCAATGGGCCACCGGAATCTCGAAAAACCTGGAAACCGTGCGAAACGCGACAGCATTATAGAATTAAAGAATTATAAATCTAACTCGTATCACATATTAAAAAAATTAAACAAATTTACACATAAAAAAACATAATATTTTGATTATGTTTTCAAATAAAAAATATGTAGTCGGTTTACATCAATTTATTCATATTATGTAAGTATTTACCTAAAATACCGCTAGCGAAAATCGAACAGGCTGGAGTTCGGAAACCCAGTTTGATGAAATAGTTCGCAATTCGAATTCGATTCTTCATTTTTCGCGGGACATTGGCTCTGCATTTTTTCTATAATAAACCCCAGCCTAACAACCCAACGGATCATCAGCGGAACATATCAACGGATTACGGATACACTTCGACCCTGACTAGTGCAACACTAAATGTTTTTTTTTAACGTGCACTTGACAACCATCAAGTATGAAGTTCGTCCGTTCTCACGCCTAATGGTATGAAGGCTGGTGACGGCTCCACCATGATGCAATATCCGATTATCTTTTCTTAGTCATAAAGGTCAGGGTCTGACGTTGCATTAGTAAAATAGTTTATAGATATTGACTTGACATGAAGTTTCTATTACGACATTACTATAACTATGACGTACTTATTCCAATAGTTGATTAGCTAGATTTAATCTAGACTAAAGTGTAATTAGACTCAAAAAATAAAGTTAGGAGAAAACTTGATTAGCTCCATTGAGTAGTATATAATACATAGCAATTGAAGAACTTACAACAGTACACTCATTACACGCACTCAACACCGCCTCCGCCGTAGGTGGCGACGACCTCGTTTCCGACCGTTGGTCCCGTGATCGACAGGAAGGAAATTAGAAGCCCCGCGTTCACATCGATGCCCCGTCTCTTAGATGACGGGACGGGGGCCCCATAAGGGCCTCCAAACACACTAAAACTTAGAAAGGTTTGAGCCTCGTTGCCTCACCTATTAGACAGATGAAGTTAGAACAGACCTCAGTCTACTAGCTTAGATCATTTCAAAAAAAAAAAAAAAAAAAAAAAAAAAATGAAGAACTTAATACATGAAATGCGCTATGATTTAAGTTTGAATGACATTCCAGTTAGATCTCGGTTATTTTACCGAAACCGTTAATGAACTGGCATTCTTTCACATTTATGTTTAGTCTAACGCTTAGGTCTTAGTTATTCTAACGTTTATAAGAATACTAGCAGCGCCCCGCAGTTTTACGTGCGCACTTCCTTTTCCCGTGGAGTACAGGGATAAATTATACACTGTATGTTATTCTGATGTGTACGCTATGTTATTGTAAAGTTACATTATCATTTATCATAAATCCATTTAGTAGTTGTTGCGTGAAAGAGTAACAAACATAATACATAGTCCATTTTTTAGAACTGTCCAATTTAGTAAACAAATCCTGTTAATACGTATTTCACGATTTTTCGGCTTTTATCACTCACTTTCACGACATATTAGCTTACAGACATTTGTAAAACTACATTTACTATTTATTTCACTGAAAACAAATATCAATTTATCATTTGAACACTTAAAAACTTAGAAAATACGATTATCGAAAGCACAGATAACTAATATTTTTCAATGTGACATTTCATCATCTTTTTTTTATAAGGCCAATAGGGATGTGGTCAATATATTTTTAGAGGTGAAGTGAATAAGCAATTGAACAAAATGAACTATAAAAATAGACAGTGTTCTTTACCTATATTTTAAAATTTCATAAATTACAATTTGTTAATAGATTATAAAACACTGTTACCGTAATGCGATTTGTTATTAAGTTGTTACATATTGTTTTTTTTTATATTGAGCGCAAAAAATGCTTACATAATATTGCAAATGTCAATCTTTTACCATACTAAAGTATTTATCGTAAGGATTTTATTTTTAGTATGAATATTTCTGAATATCAATTTCATCCTGAACATTTAACACTATCCCATATTATATAAAAGCATATACCACTGGCATAAAACTCAACTGAAGTTTACAGAAATATTTTGTGGGACTTTAAAATGAGAGTAAGGATTACTCAATGAGAACTTCATGAAAAATAATTGTATTAGTCTTTTTGTTTACATGTTAGTTACGTATCTCCGTCCCGTGTAAACCTCCCACACAGCATCTCGTTCCCGAGAAACCAACCACACAGCAAGCGGCCGTCATCAGCACCTACATCGTGAGAAGCACCGTGTCAGCGCATTGCAGACCCCCACGTTTGTCCCCTCGTCTCGACATGCTCCCCGATCATCTCTCACTCTTGATTCACACTTCGAATCCATCAGTCTTGAATTATATTTTATATTAAATTAATTAATAAGTATATTAATTGTAATAATTAAATAATAAGAAAGTGAATAAAATCATTCAGTTGAATTTTAGTTTTTTTCGATCCTTCGGCTGTAGCTTTCATAATTGGCGCAGTCGGGTCGGATATAAAGATACCCGGGTCGGTCCGGATAAATATAATTTCTACTGGAAATACCTCCGTGGCTTGAGGGCTTCGATAGCCTCGCCGGGTATCACAAAGAACGAGAACTACTGCCGGAGGAGTATCCAGCCATCGATACGCCGAGAGAACTAGAATTGTCACATCAATGTTACTGTAAGTACACTGCCGAATTATCTGTATGTGTTGCTTCCCGTAGTTTAGATTAGGGCTATATTACTATTCCTTATTTTAAGATTTTAAATATTATTTTAAATATTATTTTTGTTAATTAAAACTAGCAAAATTTTTCATCCTAAGAGTAATAGGTATAACACTGTTTCCCCTCGATCGCTGATGAGAAGCAGTGCATTAGATTTACGTAGGGATTTAAATAATAGTACTATGGATCAACAAATAGAGAGAATCCATAGGGCCTTACGGGTGGTCCCAGACTTTGATGGGAACCCCCACATTTTGACTAGGTTTATTAAATTATGTGATAAGATAGCATTAGAATATTTAAATGAGGGTGATGAGCATGAACTCGCTAACCTCACATTAATGAATGGGACCTTAGGGAATACTACAATATAATAAAATCAGGTTCTTACTTCTCTTAGAATAGAATAGTTATTGTTTTCAAATTTCCTATCGTTTCCCAAGATATGTATGATTTATACAAATTAGCAATAGTGCCAGATAAGCATAGTCAGATTATCATACCTCCTTCTCCTTTCATAGCAACATACAGTAATTCTTACGTGTACATAGAGGCAGAATGCCCGAAGGCAAATAGCGAATACTTATGTGACGAAAACCACAATCAACGTATTAAAACATCTTCTAACTGCATACAAGAAATTATTAAAAATAAATCACTGAATCCATTCTGCGAACAAACCCTTGTCTCATTTTCAACTGAAGTTATGGAAGAATTGGACAATCAGCATTATACATTGCATTTTCCTATCCCAACAAAAGTTCATACTAATTGCGGCCAAGATAACTTCAACATACTTAACGGAAGCTACTTAGCCATTATACCACAAAATTGCTATATCAAGACGCCTGAATTAACCATAAGGAATATTAATAATAAAGTTAAGGGCCAACCCATGAAAATTATGACATTGGACGCTCGTCTAGGAAATTACTCGAAACTAGAATCACATTTTAAATTAAATTTTAAATCAATCCAGCTTCAAGAATTACATCAGATACATGGGAGAATTATGCAGCAAACCCCTGTCATAGTTAAGGGCACAATAGAACAACCCTCACTATATCATACCACAATCCCCTTTTATGGTATACTATTATGTACAGGAGCACTACTAGCTGTTATATTCCTACGAAAGAAATTTAAGAAACACCAGAGAGAAGATCAAAAGGAAGTAGAAGACCATCGTCCTCCTCTTGAAGAAAAAACAATAGAACCAGAAAACTTTCCAGCAACTTTTTCATTGAAAGTCCTGAAATAGTTGCTTCTCTTAGGGAGGGAGGAGTTACGTATCTCCGTCCCGTGTAAACCTCCCACACAGCATCTCGTTCCCGAGAAACCAACCACACAGCAAGCGGCCGTCATCAGCACCTACATCGTGAGAAGCACCGTGTCAGCGCATTGCAGACCCCCACGTTTGTCCCCTCGTCTCGACATGCTCCCCGATCATCTCTCACTCTTGATTCACACTTCGAATCCATCAGTCTTGAATTATATTTTATATTAAATTAATTAATAAGTATATTAATTGTAATAATTAAATAATAAGAAAGTGAATAAAATCATTCAGTTGAATTTTAGTTTTTTTCGATCCTTCGGCTGTAGCTTTCATAATTTGTTCGAGACAGGGCGCCGCCCGCGCAAGGATTTTTAATCATAGTAAATACAAATAAGGTGACAATAACACTAAGATCGACTGTTGTTCTAGGCACTGGCTGCTCTATTATGTTAAATTTTTATTTGTGACGTCTTTTTATCGACTATTTTACAATTAAGACTAAAATGAACAAAAATACCTCTAAGGTCTCTTTTTTTCCTTATCTTACAGAAATTGCGAAAGACTTAAAAGAGGAACTAATTTCTAACAGGTATTTTGTATTTACGAAATATAAATTTTTTAAATTTGTTTTTTCTAAAAATGCTCGACTAATATTTTCTTTTTGTTCTTCTTTTTTAATAGATATATTCAATATATTATCAGTTTTGTAAATATTTCCAGCAACGTGGTATCGTTAAATATTTTAATAATAATGAATTTTACTTATGTCTATGGCTTATTAATAATGTTCATTCCTTTGCTCTTTGTGTCACTTCACTAAACTACACTATGACTCTATTTGTCTGTGGCCGGAAGTACGCCATATTTGTTTACCATTTTGGACACTTCTAAAAAATGGATTATACCTACATACATTCTTACAAAATTTTGCGTTTATAATATTAGAAGTATAATAAACGTTATATACACACGTGAAATTTAGCATGTTTTATAAGTTTTATTTCGACGATTTCGATATTTCGAGCATGAAAATCCATCTTGTAGTTTTTGAGTTTATCGCGTACAGACAGACGCGGCGGCGGAGGACTTTGTTTTATATTATGTAATGTTGATAAGGAGCAAATAGCTTTTACATTACCGCTTTATAATTGGAAATTTTTAAAGCATTAAATGGAATATAAAATGGATGTAGGTAGTATGTTTTCTTTAGCAAATAGGCAGGTGTTCCCCAGGGCTGTGTACTATCTCCAACCCTGTTCCTTGTGCATATCAATGATATGCTGAAAACCAGCGGCATTCATTGCTATGCGGATGACAGCACTGGAGATGCCTTATACACTGGCTGCCCTAATATTTCTCGGGAACAAGTCGATGAGTGTCGGAACAAAGTTGTGTCTGAAATCGAGTCTCTGCTGGCCAGAGTCTCGGAATGGGGGCGACTTAACCTAGTCCAATTTACTCTGCATCTTCTACCGCATCTACCACGGGGAGTGCTCTGAGGAATTTTTCGGACTAATACCTGCAGCAGAATTCCACCACCGGACATCGCGGAAATACTCCAAATTTCACCCGCACCATCTCGATTTCCGGAAATCCACAACAACTAGATTTTTGAGGCATTTCCTGCCTCGCACGACTAATATATGGAATCAGCTGCCTACTACGGTGTTTCCGAACCGATACAACTTAGGGACCTTCAAGAAAAGAGCATACTCATATCTGAAAGGCCGGCAACGCACCTGCTAATCCACTAGTGTGGCGGGTGTCTGTGGATGTCGCTCTTCACTTACCATTAGGTGAACCGACTATCCGTTTGCCCCCTCTTCTATATAAAAAAAAAAAAAAAAAACGCAATCGCGGACTTTCCTGTAGACCTATTTAAGATACACAATTCCAGCATTAATAATTTGGTTATATATCTCAAAGGGCTTAGGCCGCATAGTTCCCTTTCCCGTGGGATTTCCGGGATAAAAATCTCAAATATATCCTATGTCCTTTGTAGGGTCTCAAACTATCTTTGTACCAAATTTCATCTAAATCATATTAGTGGTTTAGGCGTGAAGAACAGACAGACAGACAGACAGAGTTGCATTTATAATATTAGTAAGGATGAAGAAATGATGAAGCAGGTACGTCAGAGTTAATCTAATGGCCGTGAGTAGTTTGTGGGTAGTTATGAGTCGAAGGCGTAATAAACAATAAGCGAACATCTGAGTAATGCGAGTTATGAAACGTGAAGCGAATATGAAATTAGTTATAGATAATTACTAGCTTTGCCGTGTAGGTTTACAGTTTACACGTAGGGTTTTTACAAGCAAATACAGTTGCGCTGCGCTGTGCTGAGATATTAAATTACTTACGACTTAAAAAAATTACAACCATGATAGATATATATTATATACTTCGTGTTTATATATATATATATATATATATATATATATATATATATATATAAACACGAAGTTATCTATACTAATATTATAAAGCTGAAGAGTTTGTTTGTTTGTTTGAACGCGCTAATCTCAGAAACTACTGGTCCGATTTGAAAAATTCTTTCAGTGTTAGATAGCCCATTTATCGAGGAAGGCTATATGCTATATAACATCACGCTTACGTGACTTATAGGAGTTGAGTAACGCGGGCGAAGCTGCAGGCAACAGCTAGTTCATATTAAGTCAGTTCTGTAAGATTAATAAATTAATCTAATTATTATTGCAGATATTTGTAGACATAATATTTTCTCCTTGGTTGGCTGCAATGCGCAGCTGAACTTCCTCTGTCTGCTGTCTTTTTTTACTTTTTTAAGTCATTGCTATCTTGTAATGACTTATGGTTTGTTCCCATGAAATATTGAAAATCAAGACAATATTTTATTTTTTTATTCTTATTTTGCGACGTTCACTCATTGTAATTAGAAGCTCTCCTATGTCCTTTGTTGCTATTTAAAGAACCCGAAATGTCGGAAGTATGAACTCCGTCTTATTACATTATGTGCGAAAAAGGTCACAGTTAGGTACTTCAACAAGCGGAGAACCCCTTTAGAGAGTCACACACAATATTGAAAACACTACTTTAAATTAAGTATAGAACGTGGAACTAAAGTTTTGTGAATGTTTACGAGTAGAATTTATCGTCTATGAATATCTTTATAACATACAAATCTTATATTATAATCATTAAACTCTATGGTTTTACGCTCCATGAATATAATCTATGCATACCCAGTGACCGGTCCGTGTTGGATGCGAGTGGCAAGGGTTCGGCCATCTTGGCGTTCATTGAGGAGCAGTGGACGGATAGAGGCTGCTGATGATGATGATGATACCCAGTAAACAGTATAGTTAAAATATTCTCAATTCCTCGGCAGAACTTTTTGTTCTATGGACATCATGAGAACGTTGAAGTAGCACTCAGCGGATACTGAATGCGATGGACCAAGAAGATTCTTAATTTGTGGTTAAGTTCATAAAGATAAAATAAAAAAAAACTCTGGCATGATTATCTCTATCAAAGTAGAATTTTGATAATTACCATAGATATAGAAAATACTAGAATTCGGAACTTACAAATTATTTTTTATTTATTTATTTATTAGACAACAGAAATTATTAAAAGGCAATTTTGACATATAATCTAAGATGGCGGCGACATTTTTTTACGTTTAGAAACCGAAGTACAATTTTGACAGCAAGGCTAAGATGGCGGCGAAATTTTTTTCGTACACATCGCATGTCGGAGTCTTATGTTATTTGGTCTCGTAACATCAGTAGAAAGCTGAGATCCGCCGGCAATAGACAACGAGTGACGGATTTCACCTACGGTCGTTTGTGGACGTGTTTTGCCTGACAAGTGTAGATTACTTAGAAAAGGAAAATTTTGTAGACGGAGTGGGACCCGCTAATGTTATCAATGTGAAAGTTTATGTTAGTAAATAAGTAGGTAAATAATAAATACATCATGAATAACCACAAATCTACGTAGTCCAATGGCGAGTACGTAAGAAGTTGTGTTACGGGCACTAGATTATATTGTAGATTTAAGATGGTGAATAAATACATATATAGGTAATATGTACTACAAGCCTGTATGTGATCAGTCTTTGTCATTCCCCACTCACCAACATCATCCAACCGTCAAATATAACTTTGTCTGCCCGTATCAAGTGATAACTGATATTGATCTCTTACCAAGGGCTGGAAAATTTATTCTTATCAACAAATAATAAAATGAATTGTAAATCCCAAGAAACCAGCTAGCTACATGAATGCTAAAAACAACCACGTTAATTTATAATAAACTTTAGTTTTATTTGAAGAGTTCCTTATTGTGTTTCCCCAAGTCCAAACTTGGTTTAAACTTTTATTGTTGTCGAACGTTTACGAGAATGTCACCCAAACAAAAAAAAACAATTTTTACTGATTTTCTATGTCTTGATTTAGTATGCGTTGTTTCCAGTACGAAAAGTTTGAGTTAACAATTAGAATGTCTACATTGAAGACGAACAAGACGCGAGAAGTTATGAGAGTAAACACAGGTGTAAGGTACTTGCCAGATTACGAGACATAATAAACAGTTGCTGTCATGCTTTTAGGCTAAGAGCCGACCCTTTAAAAGTTTAAACATTCATATGAAAACAAGAAGTACCCAAGCGGTTTCACACCGTAGTTCCCGTTGTATCCCGTGATAACATGAGGATAAAATATAGCCTAAGTTAGTCGCTGATAATGTAGCTTTCCATTTAAAAAAATCAGTTCAGTAGTTTAAGCGTTAAAGAGTAACAAACAAACTTACATTCGCCTAAACACAGTCGCCTAAAGTCGTTTCTTATGGCGTGGCTTTATTTAGAATTAGGTACGAAAAGAAAACAAACAATGTAATTGGTAAAAAGTTAACTGTTAGGTAAAAAGCGTGAAATGCTTTTTATATTTTTTAAAAATCCGATCTTAAATAACTAGCGATAGAATTAAATAAATAACCGTAAAATAAAATCTTAAATATACAATAGTTTTCAAACAATAAAGACTAATTTGCGTATTTTTAGTCAGTTATTATTTTTACTCGGCGTTAATTATAGACAATCCAGCTATTTTTATAGAATATATTTTTATAGAATCGTGTTTATCCCTCCACTGCTGAACAAAGGCCTCCTTCAATGAACGCCAAGACGACCGATCCCTTGCCACTCGCATCCAACAAGGAATCGAGTTTTATCAAACTATATTTTTTATCTAAATAGCAATCTATAAAAGTTTTAAATTAATGTTGTTTTTGTTCCCTACAAAACATTCCTCGATGATATCATCGTTGGAGTATTGAGAGTTGGAGTGTGAATTAGGCTGAGCGTAGACTAGATATTTATTAAATATTTACTTATTATATTTAATAATATATAAAAAATATATCTTACCACAAATTACTATTACTCACTGTCTCTAACCGTTATTAACTATCATTTGACATTAGAAAATATTAAGCTTGTTGTTTTATAATTTCTAAACTTTTTATCAACGCTAATTTGTAAGCGAAATCCATAATACATCTAGACTAGTAAAATACATCTGAAGGAAAAAATACTTGAATAAATATTGTTAAAGTACAAATAATAATTATAGTAGAAAAGTACCTAGAATTTTTCTAAAAAAAAAACAATGGAAAAATCCTCTCCATGTTTTTCTCTATTCAATTTTCTAATCCCACCAAAAGTTGTCCAACTATAAATTAGGCTCGCTTGCTAATGAGTAATAATCGTAAAAAACCGGTTTCAATATCGAATTCCGAACAGTTATGTCTTAAAGTTCATTATAAGTATATAAAAACTTTACGCAATTTCATGTTATGAAAAAAAAAAATAACTTAAATACTTTCATTATTTTAGATTGTGTAGGTACTATATGTAATCTTATATCATATGATAGACGAACTTAAACGTTATACCTAAAAAAAGCAATAACAAAAGAGCTAACCTGCTGAACCGATTTTATAGTCTAAGAATCTGCGGGAAAACCTGCTTTTAAATAAAACAAACTGCATCCAAATCGGTTTACGTGTTTAAGAGCTACGGTGCCCCAGACAGACTCGCATAGGTCGGACTTATAACGCCCTTCTTTTATGTTTGGGAATAAAAACCGCCAAATGAGTTATTTGATTTGAAACCCCGCACTAGCCATTATTGTGTCCAAAAAACTAGTCCATGCGTTGCCTACTTTACAACGCAAGATGGACAAAAAATATATTGAGACCCGTTCTGCGATAAGATTTCAACGTGCGCAAATGTACTTTGAACGAAGGAATGGATGAGTGAATGAATTTATTCATTCGTTCCTTTGTTTATTTTTATATTATTATTTTTTAAACTTGATAGTTTTTTGTGCTATAAAAAAGTTAAATATGACAGTTGGAAATTGGTATCATCATCATATCAGCCTTTATCCGTCCACTGAACATAGGACTCCTTCAATGAACGCGAAGACGACCGATCTCGTGCCACACAATGTCAAGTATAAACACGAAGATCGTTTTTATGCTTCATCGTGATGATGAAGCTTTTCCATCCACTGTTAGGGCTTCTAATGACCGCCAAGACTTTACTGATACGATGCTGATGAATTTGAAATATGCCTACATGATATAAGACTTTAAAACATGGCTATTTATTTACCGGTAGGAGGGAACCGCTGTGTCGCGCTCCCGGCTGCATGGGTCTCCATCTTGCTTGTTAATAATTTCTAATCGTTAATTATTAAACATCTCAAATCTTGTCTATTATCTGTAAAGGAGGCGTGAATGAATTAATGAAATATGCTTTATTGTGGACACAACAAGTAAAGATACAAAATTACTAAAATTAACTTTAAATTTAACAAAATTATGTACACAACCGGTGGGAGGGACGCGCTGTGCCACGCTCCCGTCTGCATGGGTACCACCATCTTGCTTGTTTCTCCCGTGAAACAGCTTTGCTGTGTTTCGGAGAGAAGGGCAAGACAGGCAGTGTAATTACTGGCACCGAGACTTAACATCTTATGACTCAGGATAGGCAACACATAGATGAGTTGCCTGGGCTCGTTCCAGGTATACTGGTTTATGTTCATTGGCGACGTCGACCACTTACCATCAGATGGCACGTTTGCCAGTTTGCCTATCCAAATACCATAAAAAAACGGGATATTTTTACTTTTGTTTTGTGAATCGATATTTCGTCATTGTCTACGTCTGGAAGAAGAATTACTTTAAAGGTTATAGTAAAAAGTAATTGTCATCAAATAATCAATGCGTATGAAGGTCAGCCATTAGCATGCACGCCCATCGACGAAATGTCAACGAAAGCTGGACTTTCACGCAGCTTCCATTCACCATGTGGGAGTGGCTTGTGACTTTCCATGGACAACTTTTTTTCATGACGCATAGAACTTTGATGTTCATCCTGTTTTTAATATGACTTTATGCAACTTCGTCTTAGCTTAATAAGTTCGGATTAATGATAATATTTTGAACCGACTTCATAAAAAGAGGAAGAGTTTATCGATTCGACCTTATATAATATGTTTTTATAGCTTACGTCAATCAATAACAACGTAGCATTAAGTTTTTTTATAGCATTTATTTATTTATTTATTAAGGACAACCAGTTGCAGTTACAATAAAAACTTTCAAATATGAAAATATTACTGAAAGAATGACATAATTGCACTAGATATAGGTGCTATAGCATTCGCCAAATAAAAAAAAAACAATATTAACTATTGACTTATACAAGCTAGTTAACTATGGTAAATTAATATTACAATATTATAAAATCAGACTACTTTGCATTGCAGCATTGGAGGGCAAAAGAGCAGTCGAAGCCGTTTGGCGACTGTCCACACCTTACATCCGTATCCGCTTTAAAGTTTACAATATAATTGTTTTACAAACTACCAAAAAATCTTTACAATAACTGAATTGATTTGCAAATTAATTTTAGCTATTTTGACAACGAAGCACCAAACTGACTAGACAAACTTTTGTAGTATGTCCGTTAGCCATGTTCCCACGTCACGGTGGTCAGGCGGCACAGGTGAGTGCACGCAAGAAGGTTCTATCGCGAGTTTAACGATCTACTTACATACGCCCATTACAACTGGCACATTACAACTATTTATGTTTTTAAAAAATGTTATCTAACGGCAAAGGTGTATGAACTGGTGTATTGAATGAAAAACTTTTTGGATTTTATTTAAAAAAATATTGAGTTTATTTACGATTAATTGAAATAGAGGATTTAATTAATTGCTATTACCTATTCGGCTGTGTGAACGTTCTTTATGTATGTATTCACCCGTGAGTTATTGTGTCAGTCCCTAGTGACTCATCCTGACACGACTGATGAGCGATTTGATGGTTCCTGAGGGTGTCATTCAAAGCGTTGATAAAAAAAATCTTCTATTTTTATAAAAAGAGATTTTATATTATCTTATATTTATAAGATAATATAAGATGAAATGGAGACAATAATAAAAATACAAGTTTTGTAGACAAACTGTATGTAGCACGAGGTAGCGGGATCGAAACCTTCGACCTCCGCGTCCACTGCGTCAGCGAGGCCGGCCAACAGGTTATAATATTACCGTTATAATGCAAGTGTTGCTATGTATTCATTACAACTGTTTATTGGTGTGGCAACACATTATTTGGCCAAAAGTCTAGTATCCATGTCCTGATAATTAAAAAAAGTTAAGAATGTTGTATTCAACTAATTTATATGAAAACAAAAAATACTTTTGACCTCATATTTACGGTATTTGTCATGGTTAATAAATCTTTTTTTTCCTATTACGCCGGTCAATGCTCTGAGGCATCATGCGGGGGAGTGTGTCTCCCCAGGCGGGTATGTAGGACTCGCTGCGCCGGAAAGGTGGTAAGGTGAACGCAGCTCTACCCACTAAAACCCGGCGAGTGCCGTTGTTGAGCAAACAAACCTCGACGGCTAGTCAGTCCCTCAAGGGACCGACGCCACCTCCACAAAGGGGTCGTCCGGCACCACAGAACAACCCCTCCCAACGTCGGGACAGGACAATGGGGTGAAGTTTCCATCCTGCTCTTTTGCCCCTTCTTCTTATAAGAGGCTGAGTTCATGGCTAATCAATCTACTTACATCCACGATAATTTCGAATCGACGCGTTAGTAAACGTTACCATTACAACAGATTAATAATATTATTTTTAAAAAGGTATTGGAATACTCATATCAAAGAATTCCAAGACTAATGTCATATTTTGTTATAAAAACACTAAAACATTTTTAAATTATTGTAATAAACTATTGTAAATAGCGTCGGCACGTGTGATGTGTATAACGCAATAAATAAACGTTTAGCTAGCATTTTGTAAAACATGTTTCTTCATAATAAAAAAGTAACAATAATATAATATAAATAATATATATTATATTGTATACTCTTTTTCCACTTTGTTAATTGTAGAATAAAGACAGCCGATGATGCCATGAATATTATTATCTGATCATTAAGCGGTAAATTAAATTAGTTCTAGTTTTAATTTACTTGTAGATCTGTAATTATTGTACAAGTTAAAAAAAGGCTGTAGGCATTTGACGTTGATAAATTCTGCAGTTCCTTATACTTTTATCAGGATTGACCTTAGAAACATAATTAATATCTGAATAAAGTTACTGTTAACAATTATTTTCTTACTTCCTTCATTATCTACTATTTTTTAATTAGTCTATAAAAGTCCACTGGACAAAGGTCACTTTTAATGAACCCCATAATTGTATATTGTATATTAACTCTTGGAAAATGGAGTAAAGCTCTATGTGAAACATTTATTGGCTTGCCTTGGCCGTAAAATCGACTCTAACGCCGTGACAGCACGACGCTGTCATGGCATTCATGTCATTCCCCTGTCTCCTTTCGTAATAGATTTTATTACTAAAATTATTTAAAACGGGGTATTTACCATGTTTTTCACCTTTATTTCGCGGAGCTCGATATTTCGACATTATCTACGAATATTTTGTTCACGAGACTGAAGTATGAACTCTCGAACTCCGCAAAATATCGAGCTCCGCGAAATGAAAGTGAAAACCATGGTAATTATCCCTTCTTGAATAGTTGTTGTAATGAAAATAACCATGTCTACTTAAAATCCTATATAGATTTTAATTCCAATTTTTCTTATTAATATTACATCTGTCAGGCGGATCGATCGGTCAAACAGTCAACGTTTTAGAAATTGCCTATGAGTAAACAAAAAAGGCATGTTAGTCGTTACTTGCTTACCAGAGGGACCCCTATGATATTTTATGACGCTAATGACAGAACTTTTAAAACTTTAATAATACGTAATATAAGATGTTATACTTAATATCGTACCAAATAGCAGTTCATTTCGTAACGTACTTTAATTATGTTATTATAATTGTTTTAATTACATTCTTAACTGTTCCGGTCCGATTGTGTAACTGCATTTTACTACATCTCCAAAATAACTTATTCTTTATTGTATTTTTTACATATTTTATTGACGACTTCCCGTGACTGTTGCATGTAGCATCACAATTCACAGGAGTTTCATATCTAACATATGATAATTCGACTCAGAGATTGCAAAAACGTCAGATAGTCATCTAGGTATAAAATCCCTTTAAAAAATCCCGATTTTCGTCCATTGGCTGTCTATTTTTCGAAATATATATATATTACTTCGATGGTAATGGCATCTGCTGTCCTGACCTGTGTCCTACATGTAACATATGTACAATTCAGGACATGCACAACTATACGTATGCAAAATAAGTTACTACTAATTCACAAGCAGACAAACAGATTTGACCGTTGAAAACAACGTTTACATAGGTAAAACGTTTCCAATAGTTTCAATAGAAAACGCAGGAAGTAAAACTTGTATGTATTTGAAAAATCTAAAAGAAAGTGCCGCGAGACGCATCTCAGCGTTACTAAAGGACTGTTCACACGGACGAGCTATGAGCTAGCTATACATCAACAAAAGAGCGTGCTCATATTTGAAAGGCGGGCTAATCTTCCGGTGTAGTGGGTGTCAATGGATGTCGCTTATCACTTACCGACCCGACTGTCCGTTTTTTTTCAATTTTGTGTTGGTTGAAACAGCTAATAATAATAATAATATAGCCTTTTATTCAGATCTAGCAGCTTGACCTAATGACAAAATTCTAAAATACTTTAACTATTCTATTATTTGTTTTTTTTCTGTAGATCTGGTTGCCAATCGGCAAAGGCCTCGTCCAACCTTTTCCATTCTGATCGTTCCTAAGCTACTCTATTCCACGCTGTTCCTGCCACTTCTCTGATATCATCATCCTATCTTTTCTGAGGTCTGCCTCTTTTCCTTTTTCCATCCCGGGGATACCAACTTGTCACTCTTTTGCTCCTTGTTTGTTTGGTTGAAACAGCTAGTGTCTTTATATTTACATATGTATAAAAAGCTTCCGTGCGTTTTTATTCACATACTCAAGAAGTAGTCAAGGATTTGAAACTTTATAAGTGCATCCCATATTATCTTTATCCCGGACTTCCCACGGGAACGAGAGCATCAAAGCGTGACCAGGCTTAGCTAGTATTACTAACGCTTACTCTGCTGGCTGTATTTTTTACATTTAAACAGCTGATTAAATTTTTATAAAGTTAGTATCTTTATTTATTATATATAATTCTTCTGTGCGTGTGTATGTCACTGAACTCCTCCTCAGCGGCTGGACCGATCTTGATGATTTTTTTTGTGTATGTTCAAGTGGATTCGAGAATGGTTTAGATTCACAAAAAAAAAAATTGTACAGAACAACGTCTGTCGGGGCCACTAGTATTATATATTATTATAAAGTATATTATAGTAAAAATAGTATTAATTTGGTTTGTAATTTTAATGCGCCAAAAAAAATCTTGTTTGCGTATTGAACGCTGTGTCACCTATAAAGGTGCACACATCAGAATTAATCTGTGTTTTCTATAAGTAAAATATTATCATGTGTGTGCTGCTGGTGTCCTATTTAAATAAATAAAAAATAAAATAAGAAATAGAGGGAAAAATGGACTTTATACTGTAACGTGACCTATAAGATTACGCATTAGGCTTCAACTTCCAAAAATAACCATTAAAAAATGTTGCTTTAGCCAAACACCTGGCTTAATTTCAGAATCGGACTAGTTTACAATCTCACTATTATTTTAAACTAGTTTACATAGTTCTAGTTTTACTAGCTGGTGAAATTCACACAGTATCTTCATAACCATAGCTTCTTTCTTTTTTCTTTTACGGCGGGGTATCATCTCTTTCCCTCAGTTCAATTTGCTTCGCCCAAGGTGCTGGCTTCACCTTAAGTTCTCTCAGTTCTTTTTTTCTTTTCCGCCGGAAAATGCTCTGAGGCATCCCGCGGTGGAGGGGGGACTCTCCAGGCGGGTATGTGGGACTCGCTTCGCCCGAAAGATGGTAAGGTGGACGCAGCTCTACCCACTAAAAGCCGGTGAATGCCACCAATGCCGATTTGATGAGGTGCCCCGGATCTGTTGAGCAAACAGGGCACCTCGATTGTAAAGTTTCATTGAAATCCATTCAGTAGTTTTTGCGTGAAAAAGTAACAAACATCCATACATACAAGCTTTCGCATTTATATTAGTAGGATAGTTCGGTGTGGTTTGGTTCATTATATCAATCGCCTCGCATCACTGTGATAACAATCTCGCCCGTAATTGTCCGTCGCACGCACCGTACTGACGGACATTGTTATATGTCGATAAGAAAGTGCTATTAATCGAGAACCACGACGAAATCGCACCATATTGTTTTTGTTATTCACGGTGGATGCTTCTAGAAATTGAGATAGTCTTTCTAATGCGTAGGAAATTAACATATGTCTGACCCTCTCTAAAAGCCAAGAAGGGATTCTTTGGAAAACTTAGCAAATGTTTGATGTTGTCTATATCCATCTACATAGTAGTGGCAAAATTAACACATCTGGGTATGTTTAAATGGCTTACGTTATATTAAGTATTACATGAAGGCTAGGTCTTTAGGCTATCTGCTAGCACATAGGCGATATGATATGGCTTAAACAGTCCTCGCCTGATTTTGAGGGGAACCCTGCCTAGCGGGGCATAAAGAGTAGCTTATAACAATAATAATATAAAGCCTTATATTTTCCACTGATGGCATAGGTCTCCTTAAAATACTTAATCTCATCAGGCGTGCAGGTTTACTTCATCGGTGAGCAAGCGGTGGTCTCATATTTAGGTTCACGTAGAAATTTAGACATCTCAAGGCATCACAGGGGTCAGGATCGAACCCGGACCTCTCACTCAACAGTCCGAGCGAATACCCACTAGTGACTAGACCATCGTCGCTCACAGACCATCGTCTGGCTTATGCTTGTTCTAAAAGATTTTACTACCAGCTTACTATTTTTGAGCCCGTGATATGATGGCCTAATTTCGAGGAGACCATTGTCCAGTCGGACATATAAGACTTACCTATTCTTATGCTGGTTCCAAATCAAATCAAAATTGTTTATGCAAAATAGTACAAACAGAGTATCTTTTTGAACGCCAATTGAATCTACTACCTGTGGCTCCTGTCAGTCTTGGCCTTAATTAAACAGCTGTTTAATTAAGGCCAGAGTACGTTTCTACGAGTTCTGCGAACGGCTGGGAAAGTGGGCGCGGCGCATGTACACGTCTCTTATGAAACAACACGTATACAAGCAAAATATTATATATTCGCTGTAGCAACACTGAGATACGAATAAATAAAAAGGTTTGATATGCAACCCTAAAATATGGTTTTAAACTCACATTTTTTTTGATAGATGGATTGCCAAACGGGCAGACGAGCCATATGATGGTTAATGGTCAACGACCATGAACATAAACAAGTTAATCGGAGACAGCTCATTCATGTGTTACATTTATGTTGTATATATCTCATATTATGGTAACACTGATCATGAGTGATTTCAAATTTTGAAATTAGGAGATCATAATTCTATCTCTGTTCGAGATAGATGTTGACTTGTATTTTATCAACTTTATAATCTTACACCATCAATTATTCACTTGGACGTTACATGTAATTTATACTAGTCTATATATTTTAAATATTATACTAGCAGCGCCCCGCGGTTTCATCCGCGTACTTCCCATTCCCGTGGGAGTACAGGATAAATTATAGCCTAAATGTTATTCTGATCTATATATGATATAGCTATGTTATTGTAAAGTTTCATTAAAATCTATTTAGTAGTTTTTGCGTGAAAAAGCGACAAACGTACATCCATACATTACAAACTTTCGCGTTTATATTATTAGTGGGATAAATTAATATAATTTAAAATCAGTAAACTGGACATAGGCTCACAAACGCTCATCCAACTTCCAGCAGACCAATCGATCCATTTTCGAGGTTGATAAGGCGGTTTAAATCCACAACCTATCAATATATTTATTTCAACTTGATACCTTTGCTCGTACCAAAAAAAAAAGACAAACGAGCAACGTAAGTGTTCCATTACGGAACATTGTTGTACGGAGTTTTATAACATCTTAAATTCGACCCTTGGTAAAAACGTACACACACATAAAAATGTGTGTACTTTCTTTTACGGCATACATAACGATATTTACATTTTCTATTGCGGTCCTCAATATTAATGTCTTCTAATTACACCATTAAATGTTGGATTGTGCTTCAAATAATATGCTATGAAATTATACTGGCATAACTAATTTCCCGAGGCTTCGCTCGCTTTTACTTAGTCTACCTACCTACTGTGAATTACTCTCATCATCATCATCATCAGCCTCTATCGGTCCACTGCTGAACATGGCCTCCTTCAATAAACGCCAAGACGACCGATCCCTTCTACTTTCAACCGAACAATAATATGTTTGTTTGCTAGTTAAAGAAATATAATTATATACGTAAACAACCCCACTATCTAGATACCCTATAATCTAGAGTCTAGAATCTAGATTGACGTACGACGTCGATCTAGACTAGATTCTAGACCATTTTTAGGCACGTAAGAACTGGTGTCACAGATAGTACAAAAGGGAAATTAATTCTAGACTTATAGAGGTATATTCACAGCCTTGATTCATCAAAACACGGAAAAATGGAACTCGAACCCGCGGTCATATGTAATGTTTTAGTGAACAAACACTTATGGTCGCTAGTTCACGACAATAGGAAATTACAGGCCTGTTTTCAGCAATGGAAAAACATCCGACTAGAAATCCTCCTCCTTTTCTAGAAGTTGGTTAAAAACAAAAAAAAGCCTGGCATTTGATTCTAGGTCAGTCGGATACGCTCAGATCGGTTCCGGGATGCGTAAATTCAGAGAAATTACGCATTTATGAGGATCTAATTATTCTACTTCAATCATATCTAATGACCGCTTACATAATGTGTACTAATAAAAATGTGGTTCTGTATGCACATACTCTGCTTTTTATAAATAATAATAATTGAACGCTCATATTAATTGAGAAACTCGTCGCATTGTTACTTAGATGATAAAAAAAATCCGGTACGGTAATTTTTTCGATCAATTTCCCTGCCACAAGCAGACACAGACAGACAGACGTCCATAAAAGATGTTATTATTAACTAGGTATGTTAAACAAAATAATTGTTACTGGAATACCTTTTATTTGCCGGACAGATTTTTTTAATTAATTAATTATTTAACTTGATATAAATGCTCTGATACTTTTAAGTGCAACGTAAATAACAATAAATATGTATTTCAGTTTCGAGGAAACTGCTTTTTTGACATATCGAGAGTAGAGCATTCTCAATGCTTCGCTTATGAGGCGTGCTATAAAGATTAGGTTTCCACGACCACTATGCACTATGCGTTGATGATGATGTGTTAATTCTATAGTAGAGGTAAACACCTCTCAAAAGCCTTTCCGTGTTAAATCACAAACATGTGTCAACACTTTCTTTAACTTTCATAACAAACAATGTGAGAATGGAAATGTAATAGACAACCTTCCGGAATGTTCTACCAAAAACATCCTCGAATGTTTTATGATAATATAGACAACCTCCTGGAATGTTTTATGCAAAATAGACAACCTTGGTCAAGGAAGGATGCATAGATCAGGCATAAACGCTTTGACTATATAAGTTTGATACGCAGTCAGGCAGTCCGCAGTGTAATTACTGGCACAGAGACTTAACATCTTGTCTCAAGATAGACAACATATAAATGAGTTACCTGGGCTAGTCTCAGGTTAACTTGTTCATGGGCGACGTTGACCACTTACCGTCAGGTGGCTTGTCTGCCCGTTTGTTTAATGATATTCGCAGAGTCTAGATCTTGAGGATTCCTGGGTGTTGGGGTGAAATGTTTACATTTCTGCAATTATTGGAAGCTCGCTCGAAGCTTTTGTACCGCTTCCTCGGAATAACATGTTTTCCCATGCATAAAATGGTCCAAATCCCAAAAAAATCACAACCGACGCCAGGAGGCCGTGTGGTCGCAGACTGGACGGTAGGCGGGGGGCAACCCCCCACTTTATAAATCAAAAGTGAGCCGAATGGGTTCACACTAATCCGATGAAGCATTAGGGCCTTCGGGCCATTAGCATAGATCCCTGCGAAAAAAAAAAAACCCAAAAAAGAAGGTAATCGGTTAATTACATAAAATATCGTTTACGATTAGTTCAGCATACAAGGTTGTATTTTGAAAATGTGACCTTAAGGTCTCGTTCTCACACCGCCGGCCCTGACCCGTATTATACTAACCAAGCGTTAACTGGTCGAATGTGTGCTAGCCTTTATGTTGCATATTTCTTCATTCTTTCATGTACAGATGAAATGAACTATGTACAGATGAAATGAACTATGTACAGATGAAATGAACTATGTACAGATGAAATGAACTATGTAGCGATGGAATGAACTATGTACAGATGAAATGAACTATGTACAGATGAAATGAACTATGTACAGATGAAATGAACTATGTACATATGAAATGAACTATGTACAGATGAAATGAACTATGCTAGAAATTAAATTATGAGTGAACATAAAACACCAGATATTCGATAAAAATACACTAATGTTATGTTTATTTGTTAGTAAATGTTATGATTTTTGTGTAAATTTGGATGTCCCCCAAACCTAAACTCGTAATCATCGAATCTACACGGTCGGTAAAGTCGGACGATAATTTTAAGCGCTAACGTCAAAATGCTTCACAAGCGGCAAGCCGAACGCTTAGGCACTCTCGCTTGCACGCTCGGCTCAGGCGGAACGTGACACTTTTTCGTGCGTGCAGCCGGCGTTCGTGGATCTATAAGACGTTATGATGTCAAAAAAATCTTTTAACAGTATTCTACGTCATCAGTGAGTTAAGTCGGCTATAAAAATAAGTCAGTCCGAATCTATCCAAATAAGTAAAGTGCGGATTGCGGGTGAAGCTGCCGGCAATAATATTCAAAGTTTCTTTTGAATAAGATGTTATAAAAGTTAAAACTGTAATTATGTCAAACAATCATACAAAATACGTGCTAAATAGTGCATTCATTCGCGTGCAAATTCACCCATTATTTTTACCTTACAACAATATGGTTTATGTGAATACAAACAGCAATAACATTGTTTACTATTTAAAAATGGAAATTTTAAACTTGAATAGTCGAATTCTATAAACATAGCCAATAAATTATGAACTATAGAACCATTTGTATTGTAGTACATTATATGTGTGTCACGTAGGTACTTTTACAGTTAGATTATTATTTCACCATATTGAAAGCGGCCGAAATATTGTGATCTACGAACACACTTTATCTTTTACGCCGGGAAATGCTTTGAGGCATCCCGCTGGGGTATGGGTATGTGGGACTCGCTGCGCCCGAAAGGTGGTAAGGTGGACGCAGCTCTACTCACTAAAACCCGGCGAGTGACACCAATGCCGCCTTTGGTGTGGTGCCCCGGATCTGTTGAGCAAAGGAGGCACCTCGACGGCTAATCCCGCACCACAGAACAAGCCATCCCAACTTCGGGACAGTACAATGGGGCGAGTTTCCCATCCTCGCCCCATGTCCCCCTGCTCTTTTGTCCCCTCCCCCTGGGCTTATTTGCTTCGCCCAAGGTGCTGGGTTCACCTTAGGCTACTGAGCCCCACCGCCACCACAAGGCTTGAACCATGGTGGGGATCCGTATCACACTGTACTAACCTAACCCATTATTTTTAGAGAGATCTTTCTTTCTATCTAAGAAAAGCCGTCAAATTGTTTATTGCGTCTGATAGTATCCTCGCCCTCTGATTTGTTGAACCTTTAGTTGTCAGACATAATTGTTATTTGTTAATTAATTGAACCAGTACGTAATATAAAAATATATAACTTGAACCATGATTCATTTAAAACCTCGTCGATCACTTTCATATAAGTGATGTATCTCGATAAAGGTCGATTTGGTTAATTTATGTAAGTAATGGCCCATTGTGGTCGGATCGGGTGTGTTGTCCCACGTCCATTGTTCGTCGATACTTGCCCACACCGCCTATTTAAAGGTTTTTTAAAACTTTCTATTGTCAAGTTCCGGGTGTTCTCTGATATGAGCTATTCTAACAAAAAGTAGTTACGATTAAAGGTACGAACAGACGTGCTAAAAAATCATGTTCATAAGTTTGCTTAAAATTAGCATGCTCTAAAACTCTTCACATTTGTCAGCAATAAGCATGCTCTTTTAACGTTACACAAGTCGCTCATCTTTCCATACAAACGCAGAACAGTAATTACTACAATGTTTGACGTTGACCATGAAAAACTAAGTGTAATATAAATTGATTTTATCGTTGTGTCTTTGTTGTCTATGCTGTGTGTACCCAAAATCGTAAAAAAATATATACATTTGAAAAATACAAGCTTCTAAAATTTCGTATTTCAACACTGATTTTAGCCCAACTTTGGGCGAAAATAAATAGTATAAAGAGCACGAAACCTCAAAAATAATTCCCGTACGGACATAGTTTAGTTATTCAAAAGATGAAATAAATTTCTTTTTAAAAGATACACTTAATAGTTTTTCTATAATAACTGTTTTGTGAAAAGCACATTTTAGGAATGAATCATTGTGCAATTCATTCTAGCACACATGTTCTACAATGCACGCACTATGTCAGGTGAGATAGCAATCATTTTGTTGGAGTTCAGGCCGTCGACTAGTTCAACCTTAATAATATTTAATAGCATGCACCTAAGTAGTGTGTCCGTACTTTAAAGGTAACGCTCATCAACAAATGAGCACGTCTGTCCGCACCTTAAAGGTAGTTCTTCATCTGTGTTCTTAAAGGTACGGAGAGACGTGCTCATTACCAGCATAAAAGCATGATTTTATTGAGAAAGTGCTCATGAGTAGCATGTGTGTCGCAACTTTGCTAGTAGCACGTGTGTATGCTTATTTTGAGCATGTTACTTGAGGTGCGGGTATAATGGGGCGTGCTCCGAGCGTGTCTGTGCATGATTTCTTAGGAGCATGATATTAATTATTATTAAAGAAGCTAGCTTATTGCTGGTAGGAAGTAGTCAAGGCGGCATATGCAGTTGTCAAGACGACATATTACGAGGGCGGCACTGAAAATTTCGGGAATCAAGGAAATGACACAACATTACTATTTAAAAATGTATTTATTGCTTTTCGAAGTTTTCTCCGCGAAATTTGACACATTTTTCCATACGATGGAACCAATCATTGAAGCAACCATTCCATTCGGAAGTTGGGGTCTCCAAAATGGCCGTTTTGTAGGCGTCCACAGCTTCTTCAGGCGATGAAAATCTCTGAACACGCAATTTATTCTTTATTTTAGGGAAAGTATAGAAATCATTAGGGCTTAGGTCGGGGCTGTACGGCGGATGGTCTAATAATTCTATGTTTTCTTGCTCTAAAAACTCTTTTGTTCTGTGCGCGGTGTGAGAACTCGCATTGTCGTGATGGAGGATGATGCGGCGGTTGCAGTTCTCTTTACGGAGTTCAGAAACGACCTATGGAAAACAAATGCTAGCATACCATTCTGCATTAACCGTTCTTTGTCCCTCAAGAGGAGTAGTCGCAACATGGCCGGTTTTGGAGACAAACGTGGCCACCATTTTTTTTTGCAACACTCCGTGAACGAACAATTTTTGTTGGCTTTAACTCATTTTCGAACACCCAAACTCGTGACTGGTTTTTTGTTTCAGGTTCGTACGCGTATATCCAGGATTAGTCACCTGATACGATGTTGTATACAGCATTTGAGGATCCTGCGTGGAATTTTTCGAGAGTTCTGACGCACCAAGTAACGCGAGCCGCTTTTTGCTCTTCACAGAGCAAATGCGGTATGCATCGGGAAAACAACTTTTTTACACCTAATTGTTCATGCAAGATTATTTGTATTTGGCTCATGCCAATGTTTAAAGTTGCCTGAATTTCGCGGTATGTCACATGTCGATCTTCCTCAATCAGCTTTCGCACAGCATCAACGTTTTCCTGGGTGACTGCAGTTTTTGGACGACCTTGACGTGGATCATCACTGAGCTTGACACGTCCACGTTGAAATTCAGCAAACCAGCGATAAATTGTGGTTTTGGATGGGACTTCATCACCAAATGCAGAAATCATCCGGTCAACACACTGTTTTTGTGTTAAACCACTTCGAAAGTCATAATAAATCATCGCTCTAGAATTTTCTCGAGTCAATTCCATTTTCTCAACGACTAAACAAGTTTGACAAGACCTTGTGACAAGACCGAGAATCTTTTTTTAAATAAATAAATGGTATTCGATTTTTACAACCAAGGAGTTTTCAATTAAAAAGATTTTAATATGACAGAAACAGTGGAAATATTCCATTCCCGATACTTTTAGTGCAGCTTATGTATGAAGTAACAAACCAAAAAATGAAGTTGACAACTCGAAAAATTAAGATGTCAAGTCGAAAAAAAATTTGTGAAAACAAATTAAATTTGTCCACATAATAAGTTCCGATCTAGTTACAAACACACATAAATTATGTTCAAGTGTGAACTCCGTCATTTATAGTTCACGGAATCACTGTTCTATTGCATTTCATTTATTCCGTGGAATTTTTATTTTTGTAGATCATACGAGTATTGGACTAGCCTCATAACCTTATTGTGGCCTAGTCCTCACAGGCCAATGCAAGTCAACCAGTGACGCGAGCACGTCGTGACTTATCGTTTCACAACAATGTCAATACCGGCTCGACTTCTGTTACGACACGAATCTCGGACTGAGTGGTTGTGGAATGGATATTGTTTGGTTACCACGAGGTTAAACGTGGTGCATATACATGAACGCCAACACGATCCACTCCAAAATCCAAATGCATCAAACACGATCGTGACAAACGTGATGCGGCAGGAGTCACCAGCATGGAACTGACGCCATTGTGAGGCAGCAGCTCGTTTAACGCTCTTTACCCCGCATATCTAATTTGTTAATCTGACTGTGTTCGATCGATGTCATGCACGGATAAAAGAGCGATTTTTACAAAAAAATATTTTGAACCATTAATACAATAATCCTTTAAGTTTTTCCTTCCTTCAACAATCCTTCAACATTTTTTGTAACGATTTTTATTTTTTACCAAACATGTTTTAACGATTTTTACTAAAAAAACATTTTTTTACGATATTTATTAAAAAAAATACTATGTTTAAAAAAACGCTACATAAGATGGATATGGATAGTTAAGGTAGTGCATGGTACCGGCACGTACCGGTAAGAGTGATGTGCTTATTGCTTTCGTCAAACGACTTTGATTTTTATTATGCTATCCGTCCACTGCTAAACGTAGATATATATATAGGATAGAGGCTGATGATAATGATGATATTAGACTTATTACATTCAATGATAAAAATAATAATTTATAATTAAGAAATGTTACAACCCACTTCAAAAACTATTTTTAATATTGTAACAAAAAATAAGTATATTTCCTGTTATAATATATAATTAAGTTTTGATTGATGTGAGTATTGTGATTTCATTTATAATTAATATTTGTGGAACACTGATCTAGAATATAAATATAATAATTATAGCTGGCAACACCGGTGTCCCACGTGACAATGTTCCGCTGACACACTTGCCTGGCACCGATCCCACAGACTCTCTTATGCAACGCCGGGGTCATTGCACATTTTTTAATTATTACCACAATTAGATTAGAATGTGAGAATTCATATTCGATTTGCAACTCGTAATAGGTACAATCTCTTGCGACTTTAGCTTTCCAATCTTAAAACAGTAAATTATAAAGCGTATCATCATCATCAGCCTCTCTCCGTCCACTGCTGAACATGGGCCTCCCTCAATGGACGCCAAGACGGCCGATCCCTTGCCACTCATATCACATTATATTTTTGGATAGATTTTTGGTTAAATCAAATACAATAATTGCCACTTATTCTCGAAGTCGAAAATTCTCGAACGAATGTAAAAATATGTACATTACTATGTATTTATACATTAGTAACAAAATCTTAAAAATAATTGCTAGTTATGTAAGAGTTACACATTCGAAAGCAAAAAATGAATATGTTTCTCTACAATCACTTCGAGTTATCACAGTTAAGGTAGATTAGTAGTTAAGGTAGAGAAGTTTATAATATCGTGTATTACGGTCCCGACATCTACATAGCATTAGTGATGTCCATTGCGCATGGGTCTCCTTCTCGAAATTAGGCAAGGGTTATTAACCGTCTTAGCCTAATGCGGTGGTGCGCTACACACACTTTCAAATACTAAATCAGGCTAGCAAGTTTCTTCACCGATGTACTTCTTATACCTTATTGTCATTTGTGAAAGGGTTGTGTGTAGTGTGCCCATTTGCATATAATATAATGTATTCTAAAAAAGACAGGCCAGAGACGTCACTAGTTCAAAGATCTTCTAACGAGAACAACGCAAGAGTATTTCACCCTGATACAAAATAGGCCAATGCCCTGGTAGGGTTGTCAGTATCCATCTATAGTCTATACTAATATTATAAAGCTGAAGAGTTTGTTTGTTTGTTTGAACGCGCTAATCTCAGGAACTACTGGTCCGATTTGAAAAATTCTTTCAGCGTTAGACAGCCCATTTATCGAGGAAGGCTATATGCTATATAACATCACGGTGTGACATAAAGGAGTTGAGTAACGCGGGCGAAGCTGCAGGCAACAGCTAGTTTAACATAATATATATACATTTAACGCGTGTAATCGTAACAACCAGTTTCTGCCCTGAAAAAACGCTTCCATATTTCTCCGAAATCGTGAAGTATCAGATTTCGGCTGACATTTTGAGAAATATTAATGATAAACAAATTGTTTAAAAGTACTGTGTCGTAAGTATTACTTAATTATTCGTATATTGCGTCACCAATTCGTCATTCTTTGTTCAAATTTTTGTTCCAAATTAAAATATATTTTTTTATCAGTTACAATGTTGTTTTTGTAATTTTTAACATTATCTGTACTATCTGAGTAAATCATTTTTGGAACGTTATAAAGGAAGGTTAGGTAAACGTGGATGTGGTGTGTGATAGAGATAGAGAGTTAAGAAAGTAATGGTAAGATATAAAAAGAAGTAGCAATGAAGAGTAGAGAGACAGAAGTAGACGTAGCACACTGCTACCTGACTCCAAATAATGGGCTAGGGCGGGTGAAAGTATAAAGAAATTGTATTCTATACCCCAGTCTAACTCGATGTAGAATGTTTGTAAACAAACAACAACAGCTGACTTTGAGGGTTATCACTTCAGATTTTTTCATAATTTTACACTTTAAATAGTTTTACCCTAAAATCAATCAGATAGGAATTGTAAAGTCAAGTAATATACATAAAAATTGATCATTAGCCGTTTCAAACCACATGTAAGTGGCCATTTAATACATTTTTATTTATGGCTGTTTGTCTCAATTTCAATTGATGACATCCCTAATTCTTTATTTTTTTGAAGAAGTCAAGAACATTTTTACTTTTTTGTATATTATTATGATGTAAAAAATATCAGATGAATACTACGGTATTCTAAATAATAAGTGCATTCTATTTTGGTTATATTATGAAACTGGGCTTAACTGCCCTTGAAAACATGACCGGCGTCATGGTGTCGCTAAAACGACAAATTTCACATAATTTTTACGTGATTGAGGTGAGGGTTTGTACTTTGACAATGTAAATACGTTGTTAACTATCGCAGAATCATTTAATAAATTTCATTATATTTTCTATATTAGAAACATAATAGTTCTGTCTTGTAGTGAAACTCGATAAATGGAAATATAACTTTAAAAGCATTCAATAAAAGTTATTTTTTTTACAATATTGCAACTGTATGTTTCATAGTTATATATTCATAATCACTTACACTTTATTTAGTTGTTTAAAGGTAAACATTTGATAAAAATGTTTTTCCCCTACTGTCGGTCGGTTGCCTGGCAACGCTTTGTGATTAAAATTTCTAAATTCGAGTTTGACTGGAGTAAGTATAGACTGCATCATTATTATCAACTTTTATTCGTCCATCGTTGGACATAGAACTTTAACACCAAGGCGGTCGATTCTCGACTAAACTTTAAGTAGACCGCCGATCTAAATTTGTTTGAAATGTACTCGACGGGTCTTAAATAATTCCGTCAAGTGCAAACATACCATATATGTTTGCACTTACATATATGGTATGTTTGCACTTGACCATATATGTTAGTACATTTCAACACTTCAGCACTTGACGAAATATAACAATTGAAATCACTATAACAATTTGTTCCTAGCGTCACTGATGGTGACAACGCGTGAGACAAGAATAACAATAAGATCGAAAAAAACTTATAAAACATTAAAGACTATGTAGAGATAAAGTAAAACAGGAACTATAAACATAGTATATTCCCGCGATTATGTTCCATTTGAGGTTTTTTTTTTCTTTTGTACCGGGAAATGCTCTTAGGCATCCCGCGGGGCCTCCCAAGGCGAGTATGTGGGACTCGCAGCGCCCGAAAGATGGTAAGGGGGACGCAGCTCTACCCACTAAAACCCGGCGAGTGCCACCAATGCCTTTGGTGAAGTGCCCCGGATTGAGCAAACAGGGCACCTCGACGGCTAGTCAGTCCCTCAAGGGACCGGTGTCACCTCCACAGAGGGGTTGTCCCGCAACCAAAGAACAACCCCTCCCAACGTCGGGACAGTACAATGGGGTGAAGTTCCCACCCTCACCCCTTGTCCCCTGCTCTTTTGTCCCCTCTTCTTATAAGAGGTGTATAAAGAGCAGCTCCGTCGGTTCAATTAGCTCCGCCCAAGGTGCTGGGTTCACCTTAAGCTACTAAGCCCCACTGCCACGACAAGGCTTGAACTATGGTGGGGATAAATACTTAGTCTAGTATTAAACGTGTATACGTGCCCGTTGCCCATGGCTTCACCTGCGTTAACTTCGATTTACAGTCGTATGGTCACGGGAGGACCCGGTCAGTCCTCCCGTGACCATGGTTGCTGTAAAGTATCCGAAACGTCGGGCTTGTAAAAATCTTAATAAACCGCGATAAAATCCGTAAAAAATTGTTTTATTATAATGAGTGAAATTCGCGTAAACATTAGAAAACAATACTAAAAGCTCACTCAATAGATAAAATTATGCTAAAAAGTAAAATGCTTGTCATAATAATTGGTATCAAGATGTGAACGTAATGCTTATAATACATTCACGAACAAACCTATGCACAAATAGACGCCCACCATCGAGCATATAACCGGATAGAGCCAAATGTGAGCCATAAAATTCCGAAACTGGAAAACGTTATAGCAATTCAACCAACCGGTGATCTGTATGTACACGTCCCATCGACTAATAATCCATCAATAGCTATCGGTCGGCCAATCAGAGCGTAGAACCGGCGCAGCGTCGCAGCACAAGTTTGGCGGAATTTGTTTTCATACAAAACACATAACATTACGGTCTATTCCGGTTATATCCTCGATTACACCCACAAACAAACATGAAACAACATACAAGTCATGCAGTAACCTTGAACCTAATTACACTTAAAATGATTTATAGTGACCTCCTCAGTACTCTACCTTAGTGCCTCCTACCATATTAAATATCCACAAGTAATAAAACATCTTTTGCGAATTTCATCGCCGATTATAAATAAATAAAAAATCCACTATGACTACAGAGTCTAGGAATGTCATTCATATTTGCGGGGGGTGTATTAGTCAGATCCGGCACACTCCTCTTCAAGCGGCTGAAGGCAACTCGCAGTGGTTTTAGTGCGGTATACCGGCGCTGGGGGCGGGGAACGTCGGGAGTCCCACATATACCCGGGGACGACCCATTCCCGGGTGAATGTACAAACGATTTCCACTGGGTCAAACAAAATGTGTTGCCAGTCATGAGTAAGATGCTAACTCTTATTGCCATTACGCTGACTTTCCTTAGAAACAAAGCAAAGAAGTAGTGGTGTGGTACCCATGCAGACGGGAGCGCGGCACAGCGCATCACACCCGGTAAAACGGAATTAAAGGTTTTTTAAATTATTATTCAGTCCATATCCAGAAGCGTAACCTATCTATTAATATGTATAAATGCTTAGTCTTTTTTACGCCGGGAAATGCTCTAAAAAGATGGTAAGTCGACGCAGCTCTAACCACTAAAACCCGACGAGTGCCACCAATGCCGCCTTTGGTGAGGTGCCCCGGATCTATTGAGCAAACAGGGCATCTCGACGGCTAGTCAGTCCCTCAAGGGTCTATCACCTCCACAGAGGGGTTGTCATGCAACCACAGAACAAACCCTCCCAACGTCGGGACAGTACTATGGGGTGAAGTTCCCACCCTCACCCCTTGTCCCCCTGCTCTTTTGTTCTCTCTTCTTATAAGAGGGGTATAAAAAACAGCTCCCTCGGCTCAATTTGCTTCGCCCAAGGTGCTGGGTTCACCTTAGGCTACTGAGCCCCACCGCCACGACAAGACTTGAACCATGGTGGGGATAAATACTTACTACTTAGTCTAGTATTAAACGTGTATACGTGGCGTGTGTATAAACCAGACAGGTTCAAAGCCGTTAAGCTGAGCCTATCATTATGCAAGACGTACAATCAACTAGCCTAGAAATAACGGAACGATGATGACGTACTTAGAACGTGTTTTATTCAAAATGTTTACTATTTCTGGCTAACCTACATACTTGTGGACGAAAGCGACATTCATGTATTTCTACACACAATTGTCAATGTATAATATCACATAGATTTTTTTTTTGATGATATTGTAATAATAAATTAATAATATTTACTCAAAAAAATTCTGTCTGTATGCTATACAGACAGAAATAAAACCTTCTTATCTCTATCATCATGCTCATCGGTAAAATTGCAAAATATGTAGTTTAAAATCAATTCAGTATAAAATTCAACCGGGACAAAAAACAAGTTACTAAAATATTAACATTTTGAAATCAGAAAAAGTGGAAATCTATACGATAAATTATTTAATTTTTTCAAATCACTACGTGGCAATTTATAACACAAATTACTTTTTTTCGAAACACATTAATTTGAAACATTACTTTCACTATTTAATAGTATTATTTAATCTACTATGTGCTACAATTAATATTATAATACTTTTACATAATGACGTAATAAAATAGAAACTTAATGAGTTAACTAAGACTTACCGAAAATGGATATACTACTCGTAATATTTTTATAACTAACATGGTTATTTTTTCTTTAAATGGGATATTTACAATATATTCTCACCTTTTTGCGGAGCTCAATATTACATTGTCTACGATTGGAGTCTCATTAACAAGGCATTTGTTGCAATTCCGAAATATCGAGCTCCGCAGAATAAAAGTGAAAAACGATAATAAGTATTTCATGGTGATGAGGATACACTTCACACATAAACAGCATATATGCTGCACATATGTTCTGAGGAATTGTTCGGATTAATACCTGCGGCAGAATTCCACCACCGGACATCGCGTAAGAATTCCAAATTTCACCCACACCATCTTGATGTCCGGAAATCCACAACATCTAGATTTTTACGGAATTTCCTGCCTCGCACCACAAATATATGGAATCAGCTGCCACCTATGGTGTTTCCGAACCGATACGACTTAGGGACCTTCAAGAAAAGAGCATACTCACATCTAAAAGGCCGGCACGCACCTGCTGATCTCCTGGTATAGCGGGTGTCTGTGGATGTCGCTATTCACTTACTATCAGGTGAACCGAATGTCCGTTTGCCCTCTCTTCTATATAAAAAAAACTTTTATATACGCCGGGTCGCTGAAGTGACCCTGTTGGCTGCAGATTCGTGACCCTCAAAAAGATGCTGTAGGCGCTCGCAGGTGGTTTAGTGTGGTAGTTCATTCCCAAGTGCGAGTTCCCACATAGGTCCCCGGGCCTTACCCGAGGTAAACCTGGATCATAGCATTAACCTGCGTCATAAAAAAGCTATAGTATATAAAACTATGGTGGCGAGGAAGTAAACTTGGATGATGTTATAGGTATTCTATTACTAATTGCGTGGAGTAAAGGAAACCCAAGAAGGGGTGATAACGATTATGAAGTTATTTTATCCCACAGCTTCGCCCGCCAGGCGTACCCGGATTGGTGATGATTATTTTTTATAGCCTAAGCTGCCAGTGAAAGTTCCATCAAAATCCAGCCGTTTCAGAGATTAGCCGAAACAAATCACACAGATAGACGGACGGACAGACAAAAACGGTAAAAAAGGCTATTTTGGTATATGTAGGTACCGTGTATACATCCATATTCCATATTATTATGCATTCAATAAAGAGTGGTTATATTAATATAACAGACAATCCAATTTTATTTTTCTGTATAGATACAGATAGGGTTCCGTTGGAAAAACCGAAAAACTAATAAAACCCCGCGCGAAGTGGTCTGACTCATCTGAGTAACATAAACGAGAGAATTATTGGCTTTTTATAAGTGACTTCAATGGTTACTGATGCATGTCGGTACAAATCATTTTTGTACTACTAGCCCGTGGTATCGCGTCTGCTTTCTTTGTCAATGGGATTAATGAGGATTTTTGTAATCTTCAAAAATCGGATTTAAATTATGATATTTAATTTAGACATAATATATGAGCATGGGGATAACTGATACATAGTAAGTCTTCTTAGTTCTTCGTTTAGTAGTCTCTTATGAAACTTAAATGTTGAAAATGTTGAAACATTGTACAAATTACTTATTTGACTAATACTATATATAGTATTACTATATATAATAGTCAAATTACTTATTTGACTAATACTATCTATGGTATTATGTGAATAAACGCGAATATTCTTCTCTATATTAATATATATATTTTTTTTATTTGCACCACTTTCGTTTTTCAACACACAGCTATTAAATTAGGATAATTTTAAAAGGTCACAAAATTTACGTCAGTGTAATTTCAACACATGCACTACAGTTATAGAATGTAAGCTATTAAAAACTTTCAGCCGATCGATAATACTAAAAGTCGCAAGCTCACGGTCTACAAACGTAGCTGACAGACCGTTCACGTCGTTTTGTTATTATTTCTACGCACGTATTTTGAACGCTGCTTGCTCTATTTCTGCAAAATGTTATGTTTCATGCGAAATATACGTGTATCATGTATGTTTTTAAATAAATTTTCAATTAATTAAATGTTAAACAGTTATTTCGGAGATAAGTAAGAAATTATATAATGAAAAGTTTAAGAAATTATTCTAAAAGATTTAAAATTAATATAACTATTGTTTTCTAATGTTTACGCGAATTTCACTCATTATAATGAAACACTTTTTTACGGATTTTATCGCGGTTTATTAAGATTTTTACAAGCCCGACGTTTCGGATACTTTACAGCAACCATGGTCACGGGAGGACTGAGGTGTCATACGTCCTAATGTTACAAAGTTATTCGAAACTACCCTATGATACATCAATATTTTGGTTTAATATAACTAGGTAACTATTTGGTATAAAAAGAAAAATATAAAAGTTAGGTATAGGTACTATACAGTATTTTTCTCAAGATGAGCTTTTGTAATCTGGTTAGTATTAAAGTTATTGTACTATGTATTTAAATTGGTTGTATTAATATAAAACAGAAAGCATCGGTTCAGCCATCTTTAAAATCCTCACGTGTAGAAAACACTAACATACTAGGAATACAAATAAATAAAATCCAACTAAAAACAAACGTCTTCATCTCTTACCTGAATTCACAAAAGTTGAGACTTTCGAATTTGTCCGTGTAATAATTGGTATTCACGAAAAGTGCAGCCGTTCCTATTCCAAACGGAAGTCCATTACCGGGCTCCTTATTGGTCAAGTTAATGTTTATGGTGCTAAATTACGAAGGCATGTTATGCGAAAACGTTTTATAGTCCTTTACTGTCCTTTAGCCTCAATAAACTAGATTTACACCTGTCTACACCTAACCTTAGTGATCAAAACAGTCAGTCCGGAATTCATACAGACATCTAGCTGTTGCTTTGCTTGCATTAATTTTGATGATAAATAATAATCATTATAATAATCTACGATAATGTAAATAATAACATAATATGTCCTCAGTAGAAACTTTTTTCTTGCATTTTATCGAAATCTTTTCAGCAGCATAAGTGTGAACAAGCAACATACATAGTTACTAGTAAATAGTAAGATGTTCCCATTGTAATTAATAAAGTAGGTACTTACTGAGGATTGGAACCAATTACAAAGACTGTCAAGAACTCAAAAGTATTTGGAAAATAAATTTACTACTTACACAGATGAATTGCGCTATGAAGCGCGACCGTCACACATGCGTATCCCACCATCTTGCTTTTTTCCCGTAAAACAGCTTTCCTGAGTTTTTAAAAGAAAACGCATCATACAGTCTTCCGTCTCAGGATAGACAACGCAGGACGGTCACTGGAGAACTCGATCATGTTAACACGCTGCCATTTACCCGGTGCTGGAATTTACTAGGTGCACGTCTGCCAGTTCACCTATCCAATTATTATAATAAATATTCCTCCTACTGTCCGTGTGTATACTAATATAAACTAAGATTTGTTTGTTCGAACGCGCTTCTCTCCGTAATACCTAGCAAGACAGATTTAAAAAATCTTTTTGCGTTTGATTGGCTCAATTACTGACAAAGGTTACGCGGAGAACAGCCTGTATAAGTATAGACTATAGAGACATTTCATTGAAACTTTGTCATGCTTTCCCTAACACAGAATCGTAATTTTTGTTCACACATCCATTATATACCATTCTCACGGGTCCGTCATTGCATAAGTTTATATAACTTACAATCAGAAAGTTTAATTTGACGCTATATAAACTTGATGGGTTTCACCAAATTTTATTCTAGGAACTGACGGTTCCTCAAGATTTAACCGCCCCTAAAATTGAAAACAAAAATTAGCACCTAAAAGAACGGCTTCTGCGGTACATGGGTTTACAAATGGAAAAAATCAAATCGAATCTGTTTGGTACTTCGAAGACTTCAGTAAATCCAGAAATTACCTTTAGACAAGGATTTTTTTCTTCTAACACTTCATTCAACTAATTGCCATTATATTTGGAACTTTCAAGATAGATTATTTAATAACAAGTATATTTTTACTCCCCCCAAAGTGTATAAAATGGCTAAAGTGAATTACTATAGACAACACTGCCGAAATATAAGACTCAATAAAACGCGATATAATTTATAAAAATACGTTTCTTTTTTTTATTTATGATAAGAATTTAGTCTTAGAATAATTGAATTTAGCCCAATAATGTTGTTTGCCCAATATTATAGAATGTACACATGAAATTTACACAATTAAAAAACCTATTTACATCAGACAATAGATAAACTTTTTGATTGCGAACTACTTGTAACAGATCCAGTGATATGTTTTACGTGCTGTATCGACGTTACACAAACGTCGATAAGTAAATATAAACCGGAGTATGTTGTGTCTGACACCAAAACCACCCATGGCGGGAAAACAGTTCGTTTGTCTGCTGTTATTGGGGATATATGTAAGTATCAAGGATTTTATCTGTACTATTATAATAAAAGTTTAGCTTCAAAGTCTGAAGACTGTTTGGACGCGCTAATCTAAATCGAATTTCAATAATTCTTGTTCTATTTGACAGTCCTACTGGGATGGTGGTAGTTATAAACATTTTTTACTATCAAAGTCGTGTTAACTAAGGATAAGTTAGACTGAATTTTATAGAATAAGATTTACAGGATAAATTTTTTTTAAAATTGAATCTGCTTTCCACAATGAGTTTCTTCATTTTTTATAGTATTGGCCTTTTATTCATTTTTAAATATTTTAAGCGTTTTAATTGTTTATAATAAATAATAAAAAAATATTTCATTTAAAAATTTATTAACAATATATATTTTGAAACGCAAAGTTCTATATTTTATTTATAAATGGAAACCTCATATATCAGAAGTAATATTTCTACCGCTTGATTATGTTTTCGAAGCTGTATTTATGTAGGATGCCTTTCCGGGAATATGTAGACGTGTTAATTGGTTATTAGCAATTATAATTAGTGAAATATCTAATAAACATTGTATTGAAGAGTTATTGGTAGTGCGTTACGGTTTTCAATCAAATAAATTACAATAAAAAATAGTTTTTAAAGTGGGGCTTGTTTAAATTTATTGTGTCAGCTATTCTGATTATTGACAACTAGCTGTTGCCTGCAGCTTAGCCCGCGTTAACTTAGATTTACAGCCGTATACGGATTGATGATGATTATTTTTATGGCCTAAGTTATTCCTTATAACATCAGCTTTCTGTGAGTGAAGGTCCCGTCTAAATCGGCCCAGCCGTTTCAGAGATTAGCCGGAACAAACAGACACAGACAAAATTGGTAAAAAATGCTATTTTGGTGTATATACCGTGTATACATCCATATGCATTTAGTAAAAAGCGGTTATTTTAATATGACAACCAGATACTCCAATTTTATTTATCTGTATAGATTGTGTCATAGATATCCTGATTATTTGCAATGCGGATATGAGATGAGATTTAGCACAATAAATTCACCCCCGGTTCACTCTTTTATGTTTACTGGCTTCTTTGATACTACCACCACTTTACCGAATAAAATCAAATAAAGGTTGTGAAGAACCTACCCCAGACCACTTAGGCGAGTATATATTTAATTGGAATATTTTATTTACAGACCACAGTCAAAAGCCAGTACTATGCATCGCCATACTCCCAGTCCTTTGTCTACGCGTCACCATGTTATGCGGCACCACAATGCGCTTGCGCTGCGCCACCCATGGCGTTAGCCCCACCACCAAGCCCAATATACGTATCCTTACCAACACCACCTCCAATATGCGTCACCCCACCAGCCTTACCGCCAATGTTAATAGAAGTACCGTTACCACCGCCGATAACGATTTCGCCACCAGCTTTACCACCGTTCTGTGTGACCCCACCAGCGCCACCGCCGATTACGATAACGCCACCACCATCGCCACCATTATGCGTCACTCCACCTCCCTTACCACCCATGACCGTAACCCCACCTCCCCCACCACCGATGTATGTCAACGCCCCACTTCCTCCTCCGATCATATTAGAACTACCTCTTCCGCCGCCGATCATGATTGAACTTCCCCCGATCATGGTACAACCTCCTGCTATGCCGCCGATCACGATTCAACCTCCTGCATTGCCCCCGATACCGGTTCAGCCTCCTCCATCTCCCCCTATGGTGATCCAACCTCCCACTCCCCCTCCCATGTACATCCAGCCGCCTGCTCCCTGTCCCATCACGGTCCAACCACCGTGCCCGGAGCCGATGTACTTGCAGCCCCCTCAGCTGCCACCCATCACCGTCCAGCCACCTCCTATGCCCCCTCTATGTGTCCAACCGCCTCCTTTACCGCCCATTTGTGTCCAGCCTCCCCCTCTCGAGCCGTTCTGTCTGCAGCCGCCGTCACCACCGCCTATATGCTTCTCCCCTGCACCATGCGACTGCGGCTGCGCGTTCCCACCCACGGCGTTGGCGTCACCAATATATTTATAAAAGTTTAATTGTAGTGTTATGTGTTATTTATGTATAAGAATATAAAATTATACACACTTTAATTTTTTTTTATTATTTATCCTACTAAATAGATATAGGTTTAAACTTTAAAATAAGTCAAGATAGAATCTGTAAAAAGTTGTTTTATTAAAACATTGTATATAGTTTACAATTTTTATTTCTAAATTTTTCTATACTACCAAGATAGCCTACTTGTAGGTGTAAGATGTAAACAAAGTCATCGAACTCGCAGATTTTATCTCTACTAAGCTGAAACAATTCGTATCTTGTTTCCGATTCTCCATTTCCCGAACTACGAACAACAGCAGTTATTGAAATAATAATATAATAATAATATCTATGAGATAGGTTTTTTTCTCCTTGGCGGACGAGCATTAGCAAACAAGTTCATCTCTGGCTAGCTCAGGTAACTAGTTTATGCGCTGCCTATGCTAGTCCTCTGCCTACCTGAAGCAAGATGGTAGGTCCGGTGCCAATTTCATTTTAACTGAACTAGGAGCGCCCCGCGGTTTCGCCCGCGTACTTCCCATTCCCACGCCCGTGTAGTCTGACTTACGGGGATACATTGTAGCCTATGTGTTATTCTGATGGATAACCTTTTTTTTTTCTTTTACGCCGGGAAATGCTCTGAGGCATCCCGCCTGGGGAGTGGGTCTCCCCAGGTGGGTATGTGGGACTCGCTGCGCGCGAAAGATGGTGAATGGACGCAGCTCTACCCACTAAAACCCGGCGAGTGCCACCAGTGCCGCCTCCTCACCCCTTGCCCCCTGCTCTACATACTCAGGAGTACAAAGAGCCCCCTCGGCTCAATTAGCTTCGCCCAAGGTGTTGGGCTCACCCTAGGCTACTGAGCCCCACGGCCACGTCAAGGCCTGAACCATGGTGGGGTCTGATGGATAACCTATATTACTGTAAAGTTTCATTAAAATCCATTTAGTAGTTTTTGCGTAAAAGAGTAATAATACATACAAACTCTTCTTTATCAATACTCCCTTCGAATGTGTAAACATACGTGCTACGGTTTCATCCGAAACAGTTTATATAATTAAGAAATTAACATTCGTAATAATAATCTTTACAAATTGACTAATTCGTTGTAAGTCATGAGTCATGACACAATAATATGACTGTGTCTGATTACATTTTATGTGTAATCGCTTTACTTGATGCAATTTGGTTACTTTTAACGGCAGAATCATTTGGACATAATTTATACACTTTTTGGTATTTGTTAAGTGGCAAATATGTAATGATACTGAATTCTAAAAGCCTCTTTATTTGTTTCGTAATAAAATAAAATAAATGGATCACTGGGTTAATAATCTGTTTGTGGATGACAAACAGATTTGAGGACTGGGTGAATGTCAAGTTGAATTATCAAATACGCACAGTTTGATAATTTCTTGACAAAACTTGACATATTCACTTGACCAAGTAATAAAATCTCTATAGTTAATCAAATAATACCGCCTTTTTATATTAGATACTCAGAGTTAATTGTACTATTGTTTCTTCTCATTTACGAGTAAAGGTTTTTTTTAATCTTGAACCTTAAGAACAGTTTTTATACAAAAATATTTACAGCCGTATTAGAGATTTTACTGAGGCCAAAGCAAGTTAAAAACGTGTTAGACAACTATAACAGTGATTCACAGTGGACTCGAGGTCTATAAAAGCTAATCAGTTTTCTTTCGGTTCTGCATTCGATCTAGTGTCTTGAATAATGGCACTATTAAACGCAATTAACTGTTGAGGAATACCTTCGTGATCTTTTATAAAACATAGTCTTGAATATGCAAACGGCCATCTTGTAACGGTAGGCTACAGACATAAATAAAAGAAATGACAGTTAATAATTATGATGTATGACAATGAAAAGGGGTCATACTGGGTCATAAGTATTTTTTTTTATCTTTACATGTGTTTCAGTGCGTATGTACGTCACTGAATTCCTAAACAAATGGACCGATTTAATGATTTATTTGTGCGAATTAAAACTTAAATGGATTCGAAAATGGTTTAGATTCACAATTGGGTCCACACTAAAATCTTTTGTACAGAACAACGCCTGTAGTACCTATTTTTAACCGACTTCAACAAAAAGGAGGAGGTTCTCAATTCGGCGGGGTTTTTTTTTATGTATGTACACCGATTTCTCCGTCAATTGTGGACCGATTTTCAAAATTCTTTTTTGTTTGATAATGTGATCTGATGATGGCATCCCAGAGAAATCGAAGGAAACTTTCGAAATTTGTAGGAGCAACTAGTGCACTTAATATTTTTTTTAAAAAGCATTTTAAAACACTACAATTTAATGAAGGTCTAGATTCGATCAGATCTGAAGATGGAAGGCAGTCGAGGGAACTCTTCGACGATTTACTTCAGTAACCTTGTGTTTGGGCTTGATTAATTTGTATTGATGAGAACTTTACACCTAGATGGGTTGTGACTGTTTTGTATATAATTGGGGGTCTGATAATGAAGACGAAGCTCAGTTAAGGGAACTCCTAAATAGTTTACAGTAGCTACTTTGTGATTGTACTTAATTAATTAATACTAATGAGAACTTTGCACCCATATGCGCAATACGTGCCATTACAGGTCTGATGATGGACCATAGACAGTCGAGAGAACTCCTCGACGATTTACAGCTTTTGTTGGGCTTACTTCATACGGTTAAATATGCCAAAATGTCTATCTACCTTGGCTGACACCGACTCCAAAAGTAACAATAATGACGTGGTAAACGCAGAAATTGTACATTAGTAGAAGTACAAGATGATTATTAGTTGTAGACACAAATATTAAAGAAACGGAATTATTTTATTACTTTTTAGTTTTTTTATTTTTTGAAGTCGGTTATAATTTTTGTTTAAATTTTTTTTATTAAATTTATTTCTGTTTCTATAACGTACAATATATTATATTATTCTACCTATACGTTGTTACGAGCTTATCACGGAACCTGTCCAATTAAGGAAAGACTTTAAGGACTTGAATATTTCAATAAAGCTTTTTGACGTGACAACGTCTTATAATTCGATGGAGCCGGCTGCACGAACGAAAAAACATGACGCATGCGGCGTTACCTCGCTGTGAGGCGTTCCATTTTCTTATGACGTTGTCACGTTCAACTATCGTCAGTAAACCGACTTTACAGACAACCGACTTTTTTCTTTAGGTTTGTCAACAAGTTTGTCTACGTATTTTTATCTCTGCTTCACCCAATAAAAATATTTTCTTTAAAATAAATAGTCTTTAAGCATTCTCAATTATTAGGCACTAGCTGACCCGATAGACGCGCTATACGACAATTACTTCACATCTAGCCTTATCTAAAATTTTATATGGTGGTCAAGTATTCTTAAATTTTCTTATTTTCCGCGCAATATTATAAATATTTTCTTTCATAAGAACCTTCTCCTGACAATAACAAACACAACAAAAAAAGAATAAGCGAAATCGGTCCAGCCGTTCACGCGTGATGGCCAGACCAAGGGAAATAGGGATTCATTTTTATACATATACTAGCTGTTGCCCGCAGCTTCGACGGCGTTAACTTTTAAAATTTGAGGGGTTGACCACCCTTATCACTTACGGGTATGAAAAATAGATAGTAGCCGATTCTCAGACCTACTGAATACGCATATAAAATTTGGTAAAAATCGGTAAAGCCGTTTCGGAGGAGTACGGTAACTAACATTGTGACATGGAAATTTTATATATAATATATATAGATTATATAGTTTTAAGCTATCATACGCGATCTCTATTCATATTTATATTAATAATGTTTCGGGTGCTTTAACCGCGTTTAGAGGTTTGTTGAGGCCCCGATATTTCGGAAATGTTTCAATCGCCACGATCACTCAATAAATCTGTAAACGCGGTAAGCACCCGTAAAAATACATTAGGTAGGCAAAAGGAATGTTTTTAGTATGTTCAGAGGCGCAGTCCCGGGAATCTAAGAGATTTTTAAAGGGCATAAAAAATGGGTTCTTTAATCATACGTTTTTTTCCCAGGATGGCGGGTTCCGGGGGGCTGGCGGAGTGGACGGAGGGTGCTGCGGTGTGGTTCCAGCCGGCGGGGGCGCCCGCGCCACTGCCGGGGGACCTCATCGAGGTGCACCGAGCCGCCAAGATGCTCCTCGTCAGCGCGGTGCTCAATGGACAGGTTAGTACGTGCACGTTTGCCGGGTGCGCTGTGCCGCGCTCTCCATACCACCGTCCTATTTATGTGCTCTATGGTTTCGTGTGTATTGGAAAGAAATCTGCTCATTGGCATATCCATCTGACATAAAGAATATACGGATATCCGTTTTATATAATTATATATATATATATTTTTCTTTTCTTTCTCGTTTCTATTTTTTTTTTGTGCTGTGTAATCGTTTCGTGGCTTCACTGAATGGCCTTAACGGAAGAACAGTGCTGGAATGATAATTCCAGCAAACACTGAGTTGAGGCCGTTTTGTGTTACTACAAGTTTTTTTTTTATTATGTAATAAAAAAATTAAATATTAATTGTGTGTGTATGTAGTTTTCACAAATAAATTTTTCTTTCTTTCTTTCTTTCTTTCTATATGGGTATGTAGTGATAATTTTTCAAAATAAAACAAATAGGGATGTTATTTTCTGAACCGACAAAAATAAGTAAATTTTGTAACTTCTAAAGATAAGATAATAAGAGTAGGGTTACGAGTAACCTTTTGCTTGTGTCGTGCAAATCATTTAAAAAAATTAGTAATAAACAGCTTAGTGGGCAAATACACTGCTTAGTTGGCAAATACAATGTGACTCCTCTATAGTACCTACTGTGATGATCAAGAACGTGGCATTATTTATTTTTTCATTTTTAAGATATATACACGTATCACCAGCATTGATCAAATAACTGGATAGAGTAGTTATGTGAGCCTAAAAATTCCTACACTGGTATCTGATTTGTCACTGATGAAATAGCATTTTAACCAACCATTGTTCAGATGTCCTAGGGGCGATCAAAAAGTAATGATAAACAGGTATTTTTAAAGAAGATAAAAATAAAAAATAAATGTTTTTCACTTCCTCAGTCCCTCACGACTTCCCAGCTAAAAAATTGTATAAATAGGACGTCATTTGCAGGAGCTACATTCATTTGAATACGCTGGTATTCCGACTGCTGAGTCGGAGCGACAACAAAAAATGGAGAAACACGAAGTGAGATGCGTCATCAAGTACCTCTGTTTGAAAAAAATGTCTACCAAAGAGATACACGCTGATTTGGTGGAGACATTAGGGGACTCTGCTTCTCCATATTCTACGGTGGCACGGTGGTGCAAAGAATTTAAGCTGGGTAGAACGTCCACAGAAGATGAACATCGCGAGGGACGCCCAACCTCGTCCCTCACTGAGGAAAACGTGAAAAAAGTCGAAGAAATCGTATTAGCAGACCGAAGAGTAACCGTCAGACATTTAGCTGAGGTCACAGGGATCTCATATGGCAGCATTCAAAGCATTTTGACCAGCAAAATGAATATGAAAAAGGTCTCCGCTCGTTGGGTACCGCGAATGTTAACGGACGAACAAAAGCAAAAGCGAGTTGACATTTCAAGAGCCAATCTTGCAAAGTTCCAAGCTGACAAAGAAAATTTTTTGTCTCGATTTGTGACCATGGACGAAACATGGATTCATCATTTTGATCCTGAGACCAAACAACAATCGATGACTTGGAAAAGGCCATCCTCACCGACGCCGAAGAAGTTCAGAGTTTCAAGCTCGGCGGGCAAGGTTATGGCGTCCGTTTTCTGGGATGCTGAGGGAATCATAATGGTTGATTACCTGGAAAAGGGAGCTACTATAACGGGCTCCTACTACGCTGATCAAATAAGACGACTGCGAGAAGCCATAAAGGAAAAAAGACGCGGCAAACTCCGAGCGAAAGTCCTGTTTCATCAGGACAACGCTCCTGCACACAAAGCCGAAGTTGCGATGGTTGCCATTCGAGAAGTGGGCTTCGAACTGGTCGAACACCCGCCCTATTCTCCAGATTTAGCCCCCAGCGACTTTCATTTGTTTCCTCGTCTCAAGGAACACCTCAGGGGCAAGAAATTTGACGATGATAGCGAGGTGTTGGCTGCTGTAGAGGCATTTTGGGAGAGCTCTGATAAAGATTTTTTTTTAAAGGGTATTTTAGGTTTAGAGAAACGTTGGACTAAATGTATCGACTTGTTAGGAGACTACGTAGAAAAATAAATTTAATTTAAATTAGAATCGTTGTTTTATTATACTCATTATCATTACTTTTTGATCCCCCCTCGTACATCCCATCGGCCAATCATCCATCGATGGCTTCAATGGCCATTGATGGATGTCACACAAGTCATAATCACAATGTGATTTTTCACGTGATTAGTAAAACGTATGGGACGTTTAGGGCATACGTAGGTACTTTAAGGAATTTTTGATCTATTATAAAAAAAGTTAAACTATTATATAATATATAAGCTAAAACCAATCTCATCAGTGTTGAGAGAGCACAACGAGCGGTCTTAAAAACAATGTACCGTAAACCGTTTAGATTCCCTACAGTTGAGCTTTACAGAGACATTGGTGTTCTGACGGTGCGACAACTTTACATTCTTAATTATAGTTTAAAAAAAACTAAAAAACACGCTTTAATAGCAAACCGAACTATAAATTTGAAAATAATTTTTAATAGAAGAATTAAATGGGTTAACATAATAAATAAATGATATTACTTATTGTAAAAAAGCGCGAGGTGCTCGATATTCTTGTTAAAAATATTTCATCGGTATCTATTTTTCAAAAGTGAAGTTAGTATAAAAACTTAGTTACAAGCACCACACTTTTTTACAATAAGTAATATCATTTATTTATTATGTTAACCCATTTAATTCTTCTATTAAAAATTATTTTCAAATTTATAGTTCGGTTTGCTATTAAAGCGTGTTTTTTAGTTTTTTTTAAACTATAATTTATTATTTACTTTTTAGTGTCGATTTTTTTAATTAAAGATTTTATTAATTTAAAGTACTCAACTAATGGCAATCACTTTAGAAATGAGTGAGAGACTAAAAACAACACATGTGATGTAGGTAACTTGCGCGGTATGCCTTCCTAGCATGTGCTATCCTGATTATCCTGATCAGGATATTGGAATAATTTTATCAAATTATTGTATTGTCATCGGTCCTCGATAAATCTACAAAGTTTGAACGAAATCTGGTCGTTAGAAGTGGGTCAAAATAGCGTCCAAAGAAGTCGGTTACAAACAAACATACAAACATACAGGTGAAGCTAATAAAAAGCGTGTAAAAACACAATTACTGTACACAAACGTGTCATTAACTCACCGGATTATAAAAATTGTTTAAGGAGGCGCATTTTCAGAATACCTAATGTCGCTGTAAACTCAACATTCGCCAAACGCTTAAACCCTTTTGCCGGCATTTATTTATACAATAAAATCTGCTCCGCCACTGAGATTAAAAAGTGCACAACGTCTAAAGCCAAAATTATCGTCACAAACTTCCTCAAATCCCTAGATTATGAAAATACAGAAAAGTTACTGGTGTCACTATATTAATTTCATTATATTCTCTTATGCATATAATATATGTATATGTATATAATTTATTTAGTATATTATGTACTTATATTATGTTTATTCTCACTTTACCCAATATAATAAATATTTCTTATTTTGCAGTTATATTATCTGTCTTCAAATAACAATACTTTCAAGTTCAGTCACACCGAGGTTAAACATGTTTTGTAATCGTAATAGCCCTCACAATACAGGCTATCCTAGTGTGAGAGCTACTGGTAAAGTTTTAAATTGTAATTTGTCAATGCTACTGGTAAAGTTGTAACTTGTAATTTGTCAATATTAATAAATAAATAAATAAATAAATATTACAAATCATTGGGCAGTTCAGTCAAATTAATAATAATAATAATATCTATGGACGTTTTTTACACCACGTCAATCTGGTCCCGTTGTTAGTTCTCGAAGAACTTGTGTTACGGGTACCAGACAACGGAAATATATTTAATACTTTTATACTATACATATATTTAAGATTTTTATTATATTATACACACATTTAATACACATACATGACCCAGGAAAACAGAAAATATTTTTGTTCCCTGGCAGGATTCTAACCCGCAACCTCCGGCTTGAGCGCCAACGCGCTTACCACTGAGCCACAGAGGTCGTCGAAATTATAAATTTATTATGCGAAATCACGCATGAATCCGGTCTAATAAAAAATCCTTAGAACTTTATTAAAATGTATAAAATAAACATTCGATCGTAAAATGTCCCACAAAAATATCTTTCAGATATAACAAAATAATGTATGGTGGAATTCTGAATCCTAAATATGCCCACAGAAAAATCCGCGATGGCATGTTAAAGATAACATACTATTATATTTATTTTAATACTTTAAAAAATTACCAATTTTTATGTAAGTTGGATAGGCAAACTGGCAAACGTGCCACCTGATGGTAAGTGGTCGACGTCGCCCATGAACATAAACTAGTTTATCTGGTACGAGCCCAGGCAACTCATCTATGTGTTGCCTATCCTGAGACATAAGATATTAAGTCTCGGTGCCAGTAATTACACTGATTATCTTGCCCTTCTCTCCGAAACACAGCAAAGCTGTTTCACGGGAGAAACAAGTAAGATGGTGGTACCCATGCAGCCGGGAGCGCGGCACAGCGCTTCCCTCCCACCGGTAATTACACAAATACGATATTTATCTTTAGCAGTATTAAATAATATTATAAAACAAAGTCCTTCACCGCGTCTGTCTGTACGCGATAAACTCAAAAATTGTTAAATGGATTTTCATGCTGCTTTCCACATGAGATACAGTAATTCCTGAGACAGGTTATAACTTATAGTATTTATATACTTACCAAGATTTTGTGTAAATTGGTTTTTAATATAAGGATAATTATTGTAGGAGTCCAAAAAATTTAAGCGCCATGGGTTGGTCATGGGAGCTTACATTGAAAACGTTGCCTCATTTCTTTTAGAGATGCCTATAACAAAAAAAAATGATCATCATCAGTCCGGATACGTCCGTAAATATAATATGACTTGTTTGTAATGATTATATCATTATTTTTTCACAGTTGGCAATTTTGCTCACGTGTGCTAAGTGACTTCTAAGTTGGAAATAAATAAAGGTCATGCTCATGCATCTAAAGGTCATATAATGTTGCTATTGTGCACGGCGCATCGAATAACGAATTAACACTTGCCTTCAAATGTCGCTTGATCATCACCCATTTTATCCGACTACGGCTACCAGAAAGGAGGAATTATGATTTTAACAGTTAATGTACAGAACTATGATAAATTCATTTATTATATCACTTGTTATCATTTAAAGATTACAAAGAAACTAAAAGTAAAAAACCTTAAAAAATATAATATAATAACTTAATTATATTAATAAAAAGGAGTCCCTTTAGGCAAGGTCCCGAAGATACTGGCAGCGTTCCCCCTTTGAATTGCTAGACTAATTCTTTGTCCGAGGTAGCTGCCAGCTCTTCGGTCTCCTGTGATGTCGACTAACCTTTTGGTTATTTCCTTAAAAAGGCTTAAGGCGTGAGCAACAATGGTCTAGACTCTAGAGCCTAAACCCTATAGGTACTCTAGCGGGTATGTGCTCGGCCTCTAGAGTGTGAGTCCGGGTTCGATCCTGACCCCTGTGATACCTTGAAATGGGTTTTTCTAAATTTCTACGTGCATCTGACCATGAGACCATCGCTTGCTCACCCGTGAAGGAAACATCGTGAGGAAACCTATATGTATGCCTGATGAGATTAAAAGTCACCAAGTTGTGTGAAGTTCACCAACCCGCTTTAAGCTAGCGCATCGGTGAAGTCAGCCCCAACACCCTCCTCGCCTGATTTCGAGGAGGAGACTCGTGCCCAGCTGTGGGACATAAAAGAGTCGATATTATTATTTATTATAATTATCATAGAGTTGGCCTAAACAGTATATATGGGTACTAACTAGTAGGGAACAGGAATCAAATGAACAGTAAATATTCTACTACTAAATTAGTAGCTCCTAGTAGAATAATCTATATTATGTGTCCATTAAACGTTTTTTTTTATGTTAGTTGGCTAAGCAATCTGGCAAACGTACCACCTGATGGTAAGTGGTCGACGTCGCCCATGAACATAAACTAGTATACCTGGAACGACCCTAGGCAACTCATTTATGTGTTGCCTATGCTGAGACATAAGATGTTAAGTCTCGGTGCCAGTAATTACACTGCCTGTCTTGCCCTTCTCTCCGAAACACAGCAAAGCTGTTTCACAACAAACGTAATAAAATACGGACACATTAACGGACAACAACTGCGAACAAAAGATTTTTTTGGAACCCAAATAACCAGTACATCCATTTAGCATCCCCAGCAGAAAGTTTATTCTCCAAATGTACTGTTAGTGATTTCTCTCGCAGATTATGATCGCCGCAGGACAAGTCAGCCCGTTACTCACTAGCTTCTGGTATGTAGTTAAATCAGTTGCACTCGCATTGCGGCACACTTGGCTGTATACGGCTTTGACATGGATATTTGAAAAAGTTTGCGGCAATTTGCTATTAAAAAGTTGAAGTGTTACCAGTGACAAAAAAAGTTGATGTGGCGGGCATATCAAAATATTGTTGAAATTTTGTGAATTCTGAATAAAAACTGAGGGGATGTACCTAACTAAATAACTTTCGTTGGTCCAATGGAATGTGGCAGCGATATTTAAATAGGATAAGCATTTAATGCTGAAGAATTTAACACGTCTTACTAATGTTACTACATTATTTCACAGTATTATCTATGAAACAATGTACTTATTTAAATTTATCATTTTTAAAGTTTGTAATAAGTTTGTGTACAGACAATAATTAATATACATTTAATTAAATAAAGTGACTCATTCTAAACAATGGTGTAATCATGGTGTTGTCAATCAATGTGCGTTCGTTTCGCGCCCACACCTCTCTCGCTCACACAACGGCGCACAAGCTCGCCGGATTCTTGGGTGTTTGAGCCGTGCACAGACGATATACCCTGTGATATAAAACGGCAGAGAACCTATGTACCTTTGCCTAAACCAATATTAAAAAAGAAAAATATGAAAAAGAAGATGATTCCAAGTTTGAAAAAATTGACACTGGATGTATTGATTCCAAACGTAATGTGCTTTTTTCTAAGAATAATTACACTATAGAAGGTCTATAGAAGGTAAAATGAAGCACTAAATTGATTCAATGTTGCCAGTAGTGGTGAAGTTTTCCCGAAAACGGGAAATGATTCGGCCGCTGATAACAATTTGATAAAGCAATAATATTTAATACATAAATAGCTAGGTGGGCATATCTATTTATGTATTAATACAACTTTACTTAACGACGTATACACAAGCTATATTATTATTTATGATGTATAATTGTTAGATTACAAGAATGTTTATTTATATGAAACGAAGAAAATATAACACTAATTAGTAAAATATACATTTTTACATTTATTTTTTATTGACATGAAACACAGCAGTAATGTAAAGTTGTTATACATATTACTGTTTAAACTTGTAATATAAACGCGAAAGTTTGTATGTATGTATGGAAGTATGAATATTTGTTACTGTTTTACTGTTTGTATTTGATATCGTTAAATCACACAAACACATTAATTCGAGAACGTGTCACGTACCTACGTAAATATCAGTAGCAACTGTTTTAAATTTATTCAGTGGGGGAAAATAATCAGTAAAAATATTTTCACAATCGGGCAATACTGAGCATTGAAAAAAATTGTATTTATTTAAACCTAATTAATTACAAGATACTACGAAATATTGAAAGATTTCCAGTGAAAAGTGATGTTATTACATTTATTTTGTTATTCAGATGTATTGTCATACAATTTAACTCCACAAATCGTCATCATTATTTATTTTACGGAGACACGTTTGGCGCGGTTTGACATAGAATACTGCGGAACTTCCCGGCGCTTGGTGCAAAACTGGCTCCATGTGAGTTGCTTCAAAATGGCCGCGCTGACTAGGTTTCTATAGTGTAATTATTCTAAGTATCTTCCATAATATGTATTTTTCGTTTCAGTACACTATATTATCACAGGTGTATTATCTTCGATCAAACAATGTTGCTATTGTTGATCGAAGACTGAAGAGTGTTATAGACAAATTTTCTGCTTGGCACAGTAATGGTACATTGCCCCAGATAATAGTGCCCCAGATATTATTTGCATAAACTTGACTCAATACGAAATTCCTGCCAAGTTACATAACATCTTGCGAAATACAATAATTTGGTCGTTGGCGACATAGCTAATTTGTTCGAGTTATAATTGTTAATTGCTAAATACAATTATAATGGCTATTACATGTTCTATTTAATGGCCTCCTCGAAATCAATCGCGTAGAATAGTAGTTCTCTCAGTCTGGCATTTTCCCAGGAGCTGGCCTGACAGCTAGACCTACCACTGTAATCTAGTCGTGTGGTACTAAGAGCGGATAAAGAAAATTTATATATAAATAAAATTCGTCTCAAATTCATGAGTCGATGCAGACTATAATAATCATACAAAATGTTGTCTAACTTGGCGGGATTCGATCCCCGACTGCTTCTTATAGTCCAGTCCTGACCGCTCACTGTCCGAGTGGTACGTATGGTTTAGCTATCGAGCATATAACCGGAATAGAGCGGTAATGATGAAAATTCCGCCAAATTTGTGCTGCAACGCTGCGCCGGTTCAGCACTCTGATTGGCCGACTGATGGCCATTGACGGATGATTGGCCGATGGGACGTATATACAGTCCACTGGTTGGTTGAAATGCTATTACGTCAGTGAAAAATCACTTACTAGTTTCGGAATTTTATGGCTCACATTTAACTTCTTTATCCGGTTATATCATAGACATAATATAGAAGGACTGGGCATACCTACTAAAAAAAGGTATATACCTACAACTCAAATTGGCACTCAACATGGCTTCCATTGCTAGGGTTTTGACAGCAAAACCACAAACAATATAGAGGATACTACTATGAAAAGGGCACTCAAGATGGCGGATCGAGCACTCACTTAGAGCTGTCAGTTTATAGAAAGGGGCAACTCCTCTTATTTCCTAACTTCATGGGTTATATGCTCGATGTTTCTAATATAAAGCTAGACAATGAAAGCGAGGTTAATGAATCGTTTTGAGCTAAAGTAAAAGTGAGCATCGCGTTCGTCTGACAAATTACTCGGTGGCTGGTTCACTTTCCTTCGTTAAAATTCTTTGTACTGGGTGTGATCAACAGGCGTTTTTCTTCTTATGTATGAAGTTTTTGCTACACGTGTTTAATATACTGTCTGAATTAGCGCCCATTATTTACGCTTCAGAATGTTTCTTTGACATTGGCAGAGATAAGGTGGTAGACAAATATCAGAGAATGGGACAGATCCTACCTTACTATATTACTTAATATAGCTTTTGTAAGATATAATTTATAAACTTACTTTAAAGTTGTAGACAATTTTTTTTCTCTACATAACGAAAGGATCTAGAAAAATTGAGAAGTTCACATTATTAGGTATCATTCTATCATCATCATCAGCCTTTTTTAATAGTTGGATAGGCAAACAGACAGACGTACCACCAGATGGTAGAAAAATGGTCGACGTCACCCATGAACATAAACTAGTTTACCTGGAACTAGCCCAGGAAACTATTTTATGTGTTGCCTATCCTGAGACATAAGATACATAACAGTATCGGTGCCAGTAATAACACTGCCTGTCTTGCCCTTCTCTCCGAAACACAGTAAAGCTGTTTGACAGGAGAAACAAGCAAGATGATCCTTTTCAAGAAGGCCTTTATCCGTCCACTGCTGAACATAGACCTCCCTCAAATGCCAAGACGGCCGATCCCTTGCCACTCACATCCAACACGGACCGGCCACCGGAGATCGTCTACCCTCCTGGTTAATGGCCGACTAACACTTCGTCTACCCGAACGCGGGCTCCCCTCTTGAACCGTATTGGCACATCGGCCAAATGCCACCGCCTGCTTTATCTAGCATCAATACAGATGAATACAATCTAGTGGTCGGGGACTAGAACAAACATTAATATTAGACCCATATCCTACCTATATCATTAGGGTATTTATGATCAAAGATAAAGGGACTGATCTCTGTAGTAATATAATAAAATCTAACTAAATTATTTGAACGTGCTCATCTCTAGAAGAATTGTCAAAAGAACGTTTTGTCCTCGACAGTCCCATTACGAGGAACGTAAATTTTATTTTACTTTTGGGGCGGATAAAATCGCTGGGAACAGCTACTTTAATAATATAAAGCTGAAGCGTTTGTTGGTTTGAACGCGCTAATGTTAGGAACTACTGGCCCGATTAAAAAAATTCTTTCAGTGTTTGATAGCCCATTTATCGAGGAAAGCTTTATGCTATATAACATCACGCTGTGACTAATAACTGTCATGTTGAGTAAGTTAACGTTAGAGATAAAGGTATACAAAACCAAGATAATTACATAAATAAGATAATAAAAAAATAAACATTTCTCGACACAATATCCTCTAAAATATGTTTATAAGCTAATATAGACAATTGTATAATGATTACATATTAGAAATGAATAAATATTAATAGTTATGATGTAAGGTACTTTGTAACCGTCGGCACAGAACTTCAACCGTATGGAAAATCGCTCTGGTCTACTGTGCTTGTGACATAATAACTGTGCAATTGTATTTACACGGGAAAAGCATTTCTCTGTCGAAATCAGAAAGGCGAAGAATACAATGATTTACTATTCTCTATTACTCGGATCTTATGCTATATGATTTAAGTATAGATAGTATAATAATAATAATATCTATGGACGCTTTCACACCACGTCAATCTGGCCCCGTAGTAAGTTCTCGAAGAACTTGTGTTACGGGTACCAGACAACGGAAATATATTTAATACTTTTATACCATACATAAATTTAAGATTTTTATTATATAATACACATATTTAATACACATCCATGACCCAGGAACACAGAAAATATTATTGTTCCCTGGCGGGATTCGAACCCGCAACCTCCGGCTTGAGCGCCAACGCGCTTACCACTGAACCACAGAGGTCGTCTAATAATACTTGATTGAATACCGATTAAGAGCCTATATATATAAGCCTATATATAAGTTAAGGGCATTTTGTAGGTAATGTGGAGCCATAAAATGCTAAAACTGGTCATTGATTTGTCACTGATGTAATAGCAATTCAAGCAACCATGATCAGTATGTACGTCCCATCCCCAATTACCCATCAATGGCCATCAGTCGGCCAATCAGAGCGCAGAATACAGCAGCCGGCACAGCGTCGCAGCATAAATTTAGCGGAATTTGTTTTCATACAAAACACATAACATTACCGCTCTATTTCGGTTATATGCTCGATGCTGTAACGAAACCCCCTTGCGTCGAGGGTTAAAAACTAAAAAAATTCAAAACTAGAAATTTTATTACTACTATTTTCGTAACACATATACTAAGGTACACAAACACATTTTTATAAATAAATATTATAGACTTTTCAATAATTTCTGATATCCGTCCTTTATTCTAGCCTCAAACATTCGCGCTGCAAATGGGCAATGGAGAAGAAGAAGGAGATCCGGTGTGGCCGCGGGAGGAGCTCGGACCCACCGGCGTGGAGGACATGACCCGTCTCCATGACCTGCACGAGGCAGCACTGCTGTGGAACCTCAAGCTGCGATACGAGCAGGGTTTGATATACACGTACGCGGGGTCCATACTAGTCGCTGTCAACCCGTACCGACCTGTCGATAACTTGTACGGTCTGCAGACTGCTAGAAGGTAAGACTTTTACCAATTCTTTGATTCTATAATCTTTATATATAAAAATCAATGCCACTTTTCGTTGTAATTTTATAACTCAAGAACGGGCTCACCAATCCCAACCAATGTTTAGGCTTTGTTCGGACTATTTAGTAGATGGTTTATGTGAAGTTTGTACAAAATCGGTCGAGCGGTTCTTCATTTATCACATTTTTTTTAATTCAATAAATGGCATTCATTTTATTAATTTCTTGCTTCTTCGATTTTGCTGTCAACTTGAAACTTTTTCAGTTTGGTCATATTGAAACTTTTTTCAGTGTTGACAGTACAACATTAAGTTTTAAAATAGCTAGCAATTAATAATATAGTACCTGGATGACCGCTTTGCTCGGTATTTTTTTATTTTTTTTATTTTTATAAAATGACATTTTCTAAAAATGATTCCTATCTAGAGATCGATTTATCGCCCCCGAAACCCACTATATACTAAACTTCATGAAAATCGCTGGAGCCGATTCCGAGATTCCAATTATATATATATATATATATATATATACAAGAATTGCTCATTTAAAGATATAAGATTTTTTGTTTGAATAAATTAATTTGATGTTTCATATTTTTTTTTCACTTTATACGTAGCCGAAGCACGTATCGGGCCGCTAGTAATTAGTAAAAGGTAGTAGTGCCTTACTGCTATGCATCCGAATTGGGTTGGCACGACCGGGGTGGTCCTCGGAAAGGACATCTCGATTTTTACGGCATTTCCTGCCTCGCACCACAAATATATGGAATCAGTTACCACCTATGGTGTTTCCGAACCGATACGACTTAGGGACCTTCAAGAAAAGAGCATACTCATATCTAAAAGGCCGGCAACGCACCTGCTGATCCTTTGGTATAGCGGGTGTCTGTTGATGTCGGTATTCACTTACAACAACGAAACAAAACGATCATTAATAAATGCACTAATTATAATAGCTAGTGCAGATACAACATAAAATATTAATAAAAATAAATAATAAACAGCTGATACATACAAACGAGTTGAATATAGTTTCCGATCGTTCTGATGATCTCATAACAATCGATGGGGCGTAACGGAGGGTGACGTCAAAGTGCTTCCTGTGATGAGCACATGTGAGTTCCGATTTACGCCCGGAAAATATTTATACCATCACTTTTACAGGTACCACGCCGCAGAAGCCTTAGGGGACCTACCACCTCATCTCTTCGCGATAGCCGCGGCCGCTCGAGCGTCCCTACCACACCCACAAGCTATACTCATCTCTGGAGAATCTGGCGCAGGAAAAACGGAATCCACGAAACTAGCAGTCCAGTTCCTCGCAGCCGTCGCCCCCGCCCCACCCGGCAGAGCTCCCGTCTCCGAACAGATTCTCGAGGCGGCGCCATTGTTAGAAGCATTCGGAAATGCTAGGACGCCAAAAAATCATAACTCTAGTCGTTTTGGTAAATTATTAGAATTATACTTTAAAGATGGCGCCCTTGCGGGTGCGAGAGTCGCTCATTATTTGCTAGAAAAGTCCCGGATCGTGACTCAATCCCCGGGGGAAAGGAACTATCACGTCTTCTATGAATTGCTCGCTGGTTTGGATGAGGAGCAAAGGAAGTCAAGAGGATTGCTGACAGCGGAACACTACTTCTACTTGAACCAAGGAGGTGACTCTGGCGGTGCCGGTGCGGGGGCAGATTGGTCGTCTCTGTGTGGAGCCATGCAAGTGCTCGGCATTGGAGACGCAGAACGGGAAGACATAATAAAAGTTCTAGCGGCAGTGCTACATTTGGGCAACGTATACTTCCACAGACGTCAATTGAGACACGGTCAAGAGGGTGTGCAGTTGGGAGGAGGGGCTGAAGTGCGTTGGGCAGCACATCTACTGAAAGTACCTGCTGAAGAGTTGGCCAGAGCATTAACCACTAGAGTGACTGCGGCTCGCGCTGAATTGCTGCGTTCTCCTCTTCCCATCGATCAGGCATTGGATGCTCGGGACGCGTTTGCCAAAGCCCTATATTCTTCTCTATTCAACTGGCTAGTCCTCCGAATAAATTCGATAGTCCATCGCGGTGGGCTACACGACGCTCACAGAATATCTCTCCTCGACATCTTCGGGTTTGAAGACTTGGAAGAGAATTCGTTTGAGCAACTTTGTATAAACTACGCTAACGAAACGCTACAGCATTACTTCAACAAGCATATATTTAAATTGGAGCAGCAGGAATATCAGAAAGAAAGGCTGGAATGGTCCAACTTGACGTGGAATGACAATTCTCCAGGTAATTAATTTTTATTAAACTTAGTGATTTCTCTTGATCTAAAATTCCTACGCTTAAATAAGTTAAAAGGTGGGGCCATAGTGCTTTGCAGCCGGCACGACCGGAGTGGTACCTCTCGCTCACATAACACCGGCGCAAAGTAACAGCTATTCTATCGCGCTTCGTGCGATTTGTGAGTTTCCGTTGACCCATTGGGGGGAATAGGAAAAAAGAGGGCAATTCATCTGCATAATCTCTGGTTGTGCGGATGAGTATGGGCGTCGATAGTTGCCAAAAGGCTTTATAATTTTTTTATAACATAGCCCTATGTTATAAAATATTATAAACTTTTTCTTCACAACAATAAGTTATTTTCTACGCATTGATTTACAAATTTATATACGATACGATCAGATACACCGGATTACTTGCGATTTTTGTCTCCTTGCATGCATAATTCTCGTGCAAAGTTTCCAAAAGTCGAAGCGAATTTCAGTAAATATTTTCTGAATCTTTACGAAAGATCAGTTTTCTGTTAATCTTTAAGTTTAAAACAATAATAATCTGACGCTATTCCTGTTACAGTGATACAGCTATTGAGCAAGAAGCCAGTGGGTATCTTACACCTCCTGGACGACGAGAGCAACTTCCCCCGAGCCTCGGACGCTTCGTTCCTAGAAAAGTGCCATTACAACCACGCTCTCAACGAGCTGTATTCCAGACCTAGGCTGGGGGCGAATGAATTTGGGGTGAGTTAACTAGTAACTTAAGTAACTGGATATTATGGATATGGATGGATACTGGATACTGGTATGACTACATTTGAAGCGTGTAATTATCATCAACAATAATCAGGCAGACGTGAAATTTAAAAAAGTTCTCCATCACGGGACCCCTGGCAAATGTGGAAAATTGAAAATGTTTAACTAACATTGTAAACGCGTAAATTTGTAAGAATGTTTTGTTTCTCTTTCACGCAAAATCTAAAAATTATATTGATATGTAACACATGTTTACTTTATTATTATATAAACTAACTACCTATATCACGTCCAGTATAAATTGATGGCGGGATGTCCGTCCGCCATTTAAATAAGGTTACCAGCACCACCGTCATCGATGCCCGGTCTGAACGTTTGCAACAAAACCTACATTTTGTATAATGTTATTACTCATTATTAGATAACATTTTATAATATTATTATGTGTGAAATAACATTACACTTAAAATTTGTTTTACGTAATTATTATTCTTAATCAACCTTCACATTCCCATGGCTATAACTGTTGAGAGATGTGTCTAGGAGAATAGCAAAAGTTATATTTAGAAAGTATTACCACAACTACTCTTACATACAGTATACATGTAACTGTTATATAAATAGGAAATATAAACAATATTTATGATTTGGTTTTGTGTGTAATTTATATATATATATATATATATATATATATATATATATATATATATATATATATATATTTTAATACTCAAGTGACTGAATACTGACTTTCTGTCTGTTAATTTCCATAAAATTGAATAGAAATAATTTTGTCCCGAAGAAGAACGTAGGTTTTCAAAATAATCATTATAGACCTGCAATTTGTGAGTTTCCGGTGGCCCATTGGGGGGATAGGGAAAAGGAGGGCAACCCATCAGCATGACTTGGTTGTGCGGATGTCTACGGGCGTCTTCAACTGCTCAGTTGTCTCCTCATAACATAAAGACCCAAATTATGTATTAATATGAAAACAGTCCGTATCGAGGAAGAAAAGAAAAAATAAAGCTATATTACTACTTACTTTTTTAGTATTGTATACAAAATGCATGTAAGCCTCGTAGCACAGCCCCTCTATAGTAATAATTTAAAACTGAAAAATATCATTTGTTTGAATGCGATAATCTTTGAAATTATCTACCTCTTGGATATTAAAGATTCTTTTCACATTTGTTAGCCCTGTGATTGACGAAGGCTTTGCTATTATTTCAGTTGGTAGAAAATATTAATTCGTCAATGTTAGGGCGGATGAAACTGTGGGGAAGAGCTAATAAAAGCAAAAGAGATACATCATTCAACGATATTTTATATATTCCAGGTAAAACACTACGCGGGTCAAGTGTGGTACAACGTGGAGGGGTTCCTAGACAAGAACCGTGATGCTCTCCGCGCTGACGTGCTCGAGTTGCTGTGCAGTAGCGAGGTGCCGCTGGTGGCGGAGATGTCTGCGCAGCTGCGGGCACAGCACGACGCCAACAAGACCCTGCCCAGGGGCGCCAATGGACGGTTCGTGACCATGAAGCCGAGGACACCTACTGTTGCTGCCAGGTAAGGATAGGAGGGTTTCGTACTCCCAACCCATTGAGAACCTTCAAGTTTCGTAACGAATACCCGTTGTGAACTCCTGAAGGTTTCGTACATCTACTAGTTATGACCCCCCTGAGGTTTCGCACATCTAACGGTTATGAACTTCTGGAGGATTCGTATGTACATCTAACGGTTGTGAACTTCTGGAGGATTCGTACATCTACTAGTTATGAGCCCCCGACGGTTTCGCACATCTAACGGTTATGAACTTCTGGAGGATTCGTATGTACATCTAACGGTTGTGAACTTCTGGAGGATTCGTACATCTTCTAGTTATGAGCCCCCGACGGTTTCGCACATCTAACGGTTATGAACTTCTGGAGGATTCGTATGTACATCTAACGGTTGTTAACTTCTGGAGGATTCGTACATCTACTAGTTATGAGCCCCTGAGGTTTCGCACATCTAACGGTTGTGAACTTCTGGAGGATTCAGACATCTAACAGTTGTGAAATTCTGAAGAATTCTTACATCTAACGGTTATGAACTTCTGGAGGTTTCGTACAACAATCTATATATTATGTAGTATAATAACAATATCTATACGGGCTATCAATCTCTATCTCCAGGTTCTCGGACAGCCTCCACCAGCTCCTCGAGTCCATGTCGCGCTGCAACCCCTGGTTCGTCCGCTGCATCAAGCCCAACACGGACAAATCGCCCATGAAGTTGGACCTGCCGTGCGTGCTGTCCCAGCTGCGGTACACCGGCATGCTCGACACCATCAGGATCAGGCAGATGGGATACCCCATCAGGATACCCTTCCAGGCGTTCGTGGAGAGATACAGGTCAGATAATAAAGCACGGCGCAGTCAGATTTGATTTGTTTTGCATATATTATGTTAGTATTACCGGTGGGAAGGAAGCGCTGTGCCGCGCTCCCGGCTGCATGGGTACCACCATCTTGCTTATTTCTCCCGTGAAACAGCTTTGCTGTGTTTCGGAGAGAAGGGCAAGACAGACAGTGTAATTACTGGCACCGAGACTTAACATCTTATGTCTCAGGATAGGCAACACATAGATGAGTTGCCTGGGCTCGTTCCAGGTATACTAGTTTGTTCATGAGCGACGTCGACCACTTACCATCAGGTGGTACGTTTGCCAGTTTGCCTATCCAACTAACATAAAAAAAGTAGTTTAATTATTAAAATATAATATTGTTTCGATTATTGTGTATATTTTGCAGATACCTATTGAAATCGATGCCGGTGAGATCAACGCCCTATAGAGAGATCTGCAACTCCATCCTCGCTGAAATGCCACCGACTGGCGCCAGTAAGTGGAAAACATTTACTAAGGGTTTAGAATGCTGGGGTTATGCGTTACTAACTCACAAAACGCATGAAACGCGACAGCATAGCTGTCACTTGACGCCGGTTTCATCTGAGCGATAGGTCGTGCCATCCCAATTCGGCTGCATTGCAGCATGGCTCTGCCTCTTACAAAATCCCTGTTCCTTTCTTTTTACGCCTTGTCTATGTTGAGACGTAAATATTGGTGTAAATATTACGCAGCCTGTTTCTACCTTATCTCCGAAACATAGCAAAGCTATTTTACGGACATTAGCAGGATACGTACCTAGTAAGATTGTCGCAGGGCACTAGTGCATCCCTCCGGCAGCAAAAAATATTCTATGATAACGTAAATAATGACTTTAAACATTAAACACATTCTTGATTGTTTTGATATCTAATTATGTAACTTAAATGACTAGTTAGATTAAGATGGATCACTCGAATAAAAACTATTGTACAACATGGTGCACGGTAAAAAAATATTCTTAAAATATATTAAAAGGCTCGGTGATTTTTATGTAGTTCTCGGATTATGTAAGTATATTATTGTTAATAGAAAATATAATAGTTATTACAATTTTTGTTTTGAAAAAAAATTATGAGGTTTTTAAAGCTTATTTTTGATTATTACCTAAGTTATATTAGGTTATTATTAGATATGTAAGCCTTAAAAATCCTGTAATATTATAATATAAATGGCGGAAAGGAGCAGACTAATAGAACGAATATTTAAACCTGCCAAGGAAAGATCTCAGAAATTAAAAATACCGAGAGAAGTGAAAACTTGTAACTTAGTATTTTTGTTTCTCAGTAGAAAGTAAAGTACTATCATGTATACTGGGTGTCGTTTGAACGCTTGCAAAGATTTAACCCTAATAATATACTATTTATCTAATATATAAAATTTCCATGTCACAATGTTAGTTACCGTACTCCTCCGAAACAGCTTTACCGATTTTTACCAAATTTTATATGCGAATACGCATATAAAATTATTAAAGTAGGTCTGAGAATCGGCTACTATCTATTTTTCATACCCCTAAGTGATATGGGTGGTCAACCCCTCAAATTTTAAAAGTTAACGCGGGCGAAGCTGCGGGCAACAGCTGGTATACTATATAATTCATATAACCATTTATCTCAGATACGTTTTTTTAAGAAAATTTTAGGACTTATGTATTTTGCAAACCCGCAATGTATGTATACAACTCGAACAGTGAACTCTGTCAGCTGATGCAGTCCGCTGGCCGGCGTGAAACATAACTCAATTACTTTGCCGTTTTTGACGTGACAACGTCTTATAATTCGATGGAGCCGGCTGCACGAACGAAATAACATGACGCATGCGGCGTTACCTCGCTCTGAGGCGTTCCATTTTCTTATGACGTTGTCACGTTCAACTATCGTCAGTAAACCGACTTTACAGACAACCGATTTAAAAAAAACGATTATTTTAAAGTATTATCATCAAATTTCTGTAACATTATATTTACTAAATCGGAATATTCAAAAATAAAAAATAAAAAAGGCAACCAAAAAAAGTCAGGCTCTGCCAACCTCAGATGAAGTAAAAAAAGGTAGATGACGCACGGCCTTTGCTAATACTGAAGCCACAAAACTAAGCTCCATCATGTAAATACACGCGCTCACGCACACAGATACACCAAAACTAAGCTCATTTTTGTTAGTATCTTACGAGTCGTCGTGCAGTAAGTTTGCCAAAAAAATACCGTTCTGTGTAATTAAATGGAGTAAAAACAATACAAAAGTGACCAAAGAGTCTGAAGAAATATCGTTTCACACATAAATAAACACAAGACTATATTCTTTTAAGATATTTTAACACTATTTTGAGGTAAATCAACAAAAATAATATTATTGCCCCGAAATGACGTATCGAAAGAGTGTTGCCAGAAGTTAGTATTTCTAATAGCCCAATAGTGGGTAAGTCAATTGCAGGCAAAGCCATAGCAAAATAATTAAGTACAGAGGTGACATAATTATTATTTTATTATTTGATCGCTGTATGACTGAATCGAAATGACTTCGTATAACCTATGTTGTATTTTTTTTGGGACTCACGTACCCACAGCAGGACTATGTATTTAATTATTTATAAATTCAAAGATTTACCATTTAATAAATTAAAAAAAAATGTAAGAGTGTGGCTTGCAGAGAAATGTTTTTATAATTTAAATGGTTTTTTTTTAATGGAAAACGACATATTATGTATTTAATTTAAATTGTGTATTGATAAAATATGACTTTCTAATTACTATTATAATCAATTATTTTGAAACTGTTATTCTCTGACAATGATTTTAAGGACATGTTGTATTTATCAAGTTTATTTAATTGTAACAATTTTTTCCTGTTAATTTATATTAATTGTTTATTTATGTAAAGTTTTATTTTCACACACCATGTTATGGTAGAATGTATAGAACTTGTTTTTTTTTAATATCACCTATGTATTTACTACATTCATGGGAATAAATAAATAAATAAAACAATTGTGTCAATAAGATATCTATTGAGACAGTTTATAAAGTGATCCTACACGCCTCCTACATATTCGTAATATTATTGTATTTTATAAAAATATTCACTGTCGCATTCACTTATTACTTATTTTTATTAATATAAAATTTTAAGGGATATTTTAAAAAATGGCAACCCTTCATTCACTCGCACATACTTAAAAAAGTGGCTTCACTTTCTTGTTCCAAGTGCGCTATCTACCTTTTTTTACTTCATCTGAGCTGCCAACACTATCATACCTCTTCGTTTTTGCAAGCGTTCCAAATACACCCGGTATAGTGAAATACAATTGTCATTTTTAGATTCTTAAGGCTACCATTCACAGGCGCGCCCATCCGCCGGATTTGTCGCTGGCGACAAGTCCACAGACAATTCTGCGTGTGAATGTATTTGTTCTCGGTCCGGTGCGTGGCTCGCGGCTCGGCGCGTCGTTCGCCGCCTGGAGACGCGAGCGCCGCGCCGTACCCCAGCCGCGCCGGACAAGTCCGTACATGTATGTTCTTGCGCGGATTTATCGGTGAACTTGTCAGTCATTCGCCATACCGCGCTTAGTGCGTAAACGCAGTTTTGTGTTGTTTGATCAACTCGAATATATTAACATGTCGTTTGACGATCATAGAGAAGTTTTGGCAAGAATTTATCCTGCTGTTTAAAGAGAAAACTTGCTTGTGGGAAGAAAGAAGGTACCACAATAAGCAGTTTAAACAAGCAGCGTACGAATACTTTGTACAAAAATGAAGAAAATATTTCCACAAGCCATCAAAGAATTAGTTTTTAAAAAGATTAGCTCTTTGAGAGCTTCCTTCCGGCGACAGAGAAAGAAAATCGAAGATGCAAGGAGGAGTGGGGCCAGATCGGAAGACTTACCAGAGATAACTCTATGGTACTACGACCTACTGGAGTTATCGTAACGGCATCTCTCATCAAAGTGTTTACTCTTTCTATATATAAGGCCTTACTAATTTTAATAATTTCGCGAAGGTTTGGTAATTAATTCTTAAATAATTAAGATATTAAATTATATTATACTAATTAGCAATTATCCCGCGAAACACGCAGTCTTTACAGCAAATGTGTGAGTGCACGCATATGCATGCATATAACACCGCCCTCCTTTCCCACACTGCATATGCGTCTATTATCCATAAAAAAATTCAAAAAAGTTGTTAAAGAACGTTTGTGTGGTAAAGCATATTATAAAGTAAAAGATTTCATGGAAGATACCACACCCTGGGAATAATACTGCATATAACACCGCCCTCCTTTCCCACACTGCATATGCGTCTATTATCCATAAAAAAATTCAAAAAAGTTGTTAAAGAACGTTTGTGTGGTAAAGCATATTATAAAGTAAAAGATTTCATGGAAGATACCACACCCTGGGAATAAGGCGTTCCTCCCGGGCATTTCAAGATAAGATGTTAAAATTGTTATTAATATATATTATTTGAAAAGATTAGTTCCACTGAGTTTGTTTCGCCGGTTCTTCTCAGTGGGCTTACCTTGGAACCGGTGGTAGATTCAATTGACGTTCAAAAAGATACTGTATTAGTACTATTTTGAATAAAAAAAAATTGATTTTGATTTTTGATTTTGATTAACTATCTTAAATAATTAACAAAATCAGGTGGTTCACAGGACTGAATGTATTGCAGCAATTTTAAATGTGAATATTTTCCTCGTTGTTTCAACCATAACTTTGCCCAAACGCGCTTCTTCTTTTTTTTATCCGTTAAAAGTATTGCACCAATTACTAAAGCGACTTTTGTGCGTTTTGAAAGCACCGGTGCCATGGTAACAACGATACATGCAAGGCTCACCAAAGTACACAAGCGACTAGACTGCAGCTCGGTGTTTGTGTAGTGTGTGGACGATGACGGATTTGTCCACGAATGGGTACGCCTTGCGGCTCGGCTCGCGGTACGTGTAGTGAATGGTGGGCTTTATAGAACTCACAGATAATTCTTGTTACCGAGAGGCTACATTATTTGTTGTCCCTTTCGCACTACAGGTTCACCCGATCAAGTCTTTCATCTCCGAGCGTGACGGATCAGCCTACAAAAATATGTGTGCGGTGCCCCAAACGAACTTTTCAAAAAAATCGTGTCACGTTGTTTATACTCGGTCTCTTGAGTCAGGGGTTCGATCCTGAACCCTGTGATACCTTGAAATGGGTTTTTCGTCATTTATATGTGCACCTGAACATGAAACCATCGCTTGCTAACTGGTGAAGGAAACATCGTGAGGAAAGTCTTTAAAAATGTGTGAAGTTCACCAGCCCGCATTGGGCCAGCGCATCGGTGAAATATGGCCCAACATCCTCCTCGCCTGATTTCGAGGAGTCTAAATAATATTATAAAATGTAACGGCCAACTTTATTATTTAATACGTTCTAATAATGACGACAATCCATCCAGTGGGAGCGGACTACCAGCTGGGAGCGGCGCGAGTGTTCATACGGGAGGCGCTGCACCGCGCGCTGGAGCGGCGTCGCGCGGATAAGTTGCGCTCCGCCGCCACGCTGCTGCAGGCCAGGACCAGGGGGTATCTCGCCAGGTAGGCATCATTCATATTGGTATAATTTCTAAAGAAAGAAACATATATATACGACACACAGAGACATAAAGATATACACAGAAAAACATTAAAAGGTAATATATGTCTTGATATTTTCTTTTCTACTCAAAGTGTTAGTTATTTTAGATTTATTCATTATATATATATATATATATATATATATATATATATATATATATATGTCATAGATTTTAGATTGGTAGCGATTGGATTAATTTTGGCAATTTTGCGTCAGGTTTTCATATTATGTTAGGGATTTCTCGATTAATAATTATATAGAAGATCTAAACAAGATACACAAGTAAATTTCGAAACTATTCATCCGATTTAAAAAAGCGTTTCACTATTTATTTATTTATTCACATATTGCTACATTATCACTGAGTAATATTAGCACATATGAAAACAATCATCAGTCCCGATATGGCTGTAAATCTAAGTTAACGTGGCAACTTACTCACCTGTATACCATTTCAGAAGCACTAAAGCTTTTCTCTAAATAGGGATGTTGACAAATTTTTAAAATTGATTTTATTAGACTGCCATAGCCGCGTGCCATTAAATAATTTTAACTTCATGATTATTGGGACAGTAATAATACTTAATACTAACAACTGAAAACTCTTTATTCTCTACAAAAATAAATTATTATATTACCTATAGTTACTCATCCAACCAATGACACATCTATAGCGCTCAAAGTGTGGTAAGTGCGCATCTAATAAAGTAAAGTAAAGTGTCTACCTAATAGTTCATAGTGATGTGCCCAAAATATTATAATATTGGGTCGCGTGCCATTAAAGGCACTCGTGCCACTGGTTCGCCATCCCTGCCCTATATAATCACGAAAAATATACTTTTAGGAAGAAGAAAAAGACGTATTACCACACAGACCGATAAATGTACAAGTGCGCTCTGTCAAAGTACAGCAGCAGATAATATGCAAGTTCAAACTGCTGTCAAAACCAACATAAATAAGTTAGTTTTGACAGCTATGACAGTTTGTTTAACGGTCAGTGACGTCATTGCGCTGTAAAAAATTACATTTCTTTAATTTATGATAAATAAATAGATTCTTAAAATGTTATTTTAGGTTTTCAAATACCGTCTTTAATGTGTAAAATATAACTTAACATTAATTTGTAACATGTGTCATCCCTATTAAATACTCTATAAACTTCCTCAATTATTGAATTATTAAGTGCAATCCGACCGCTAATACCGTACGCGATAAACAATCTCTCCAGCTTTATTATATTAAAGTTATCTTAGACTAGATGTTGCCTGCAGCTTCGCCCGCGTTACTCAAGTCCTATAAGTCATAGCGTGATGTTTTATAGCCTATAGCCTTCCTCGATAAATAAGCTGTCTAACACTGAAATAATTTTTCAAATCGGACCAGTAGTTCCTGAGATTAGCGCGTTCAAACAAACAAACAAACTCTTCAGCTTTATAATATTAGTATAGATATGTGATAACTCAACCGTATACCATTCAGGAAGCGGTACAGCGAGCTGCGTTCATCAGCGGTGCGCATCCAGTCGTGGTGGCGCGGCGCGCGCGAGCGGCGGCGGTTCCTAGCGGTACGGCGCGGCGTGGTGAGGGCGCAGGCGGCCGTGCGGGCCCGGCGCGCGCGCGCCGCAGCACAGGCGCTGCGGGAGCAGAGGCGACGCAAGCTCGAGGCGCACGCCGCCGCCGCCAAGTTAGTACATATGATTTATGAACAATGAGCAAGCGGCAAGGTGTTTCGGTATTTCCGAATCGATACGACATAGGGGCTATCAAGAAAAGAACAGACTCATATTTGAAAAACAACCCACCTAATCCTCTGGTTTAGCGGGTTTCTAAGCATGTCGCTGATAACTTACCATCAGGTGAACCGCCTGTCCGTTAGCTCCCTCTTCTATAAAAAAAGTTTTTTTTTCTATAGTATAAGGTGACGAACAAGCAGGCGTAAGTATTTTAAGTTAATAATAGGTATGTGAATCACAAACGCCCTCAAGTTCAAAAGAGCGCCTCCACCCACTCCTCTTGAATGTATTGATGATACCTGTTGAGTTCATATTATGCATATTTATTGTATACCTACGTTGTAAAAAGCGTGATATACTCAATTGTTTAGTTATTATTAGGACATATAATCACATAGAGCACTGGCACGTTTTGTGATTGTCAATTGTTGGCTGATTTACTATAAATACATTGTTCTTAATGACTAAAAATATCCACACAAAGATGTAACTTGACTAATGAAATACAGACGACGAGCTGCTGAGCGGCGAGAGGCTGAGAAGGCGAAGGCGGAGAGTCTTCAAGTGCTGGAGGTGCCCGCCGAGCTGGCCTTCCTCCTGTCCAAGGTGGACGAGTGGCAGCCGCCGCACACCGAGAAGAACATTACCAAGGTATATCTTTTGCCACATATCACACTAGCCGTTTAAAAAACGAATAAATTATCGTCATCACAAGCGACAGCGTTGCTGCCGCTACTGCGTTTTGTAGTTGGTCTTCGCAGCGGCCTCAGAAATGTCTTCCAAAAAATTAATCATATCAAGCATTCGAATTCTATTCCTTTTTTTTATATGAAATAGCTCAAACAAACTGACTCATTCAACGTCAACTAAATCTATGGGGAATCTACGGAATTGCCGTACAGTGCAACCCTCCCACCGGTAAAACTAAATCTAAGTAAGAGGTAGCGCCATGCTGCTTTGCGGCTGAATTGGGCCGACACGACCGAGGTGGTACCTCTCCCTCACATAAAACCGGCTTCAAGTGACAGCTACGCTGTCGCGTTTCGTGCAGTTTGCGAGTTACTGTTAGCCCATTGGGAAAAGGAGAGCAACGAATCTGCATAACTTTTGGTTGTGCGGATGTGTATGGCATCGGTAGTCACCATAAGGCTCCGACCGCTCAGTTGCCTCCTTATGACATAAAACAAAAAATCTATAATATCTCAAAGCGAGCCCAATATAAAGAACCGGCGAAACAAACTCAATGTGTACACATGTTTCAAGAGTACATTTTTGTTACCTAAATGAAGATTTGAATTAATTTATCTCCCAGGTGTCCGGAGACGTGTCGGCGGAGGAGGAGCGAGTGCAGCTGCCGCGCGACCTGCAGCAGTTCGCCTTCTCCAAGTACTCGTCGGTGTACTTCGCTGACGGCGGACAGCTCAGCCCCAGGAAACATCCCATCACCAAACCCTTCCTCTCCAAGGCTGCAGTTAGGTTTGTGTTTATTGTATTGAAATAGGTTGGGATGATCTCCATGCAGTTGCTGGTGGAGATTGAATGCGATCTGGGGGTTTTATAAATAGGCCTTACTATTGTTGCATTATACTCATTCATAAATAGATAATAAATATTAAGGATTTTTAAATAATATGTAACCATCTTCATTTTTTTTCTTTTACGCCGGGAAATGCTCTGAGGCATCCCGCTGGGGAGGGGGGGACTCCAGGCGGGTATGTGGGATTCTCTACCCACTAAAACCCAGCTAGTGCCCCCAATGCCGCCTTTGGTGAGGTGCCCCGGATCTATTGAGCAAATAGGGCACCTCGACGGCTAGTCCGTCCCCTCAAGGGACCGATACCATCTCCACGTGAGGAGTTGTACCGCACCACAGAACAACTTCTCCCAATATCGGGACAGTGCAATGGGGTGAGGTTCCCATCCTCGCCCCCTGCCTCCCTGCTCTTTTGTCCCCTGTTCTAATAAGAGTCTATTTCCTGTACGGTCATTGTCCAAAAAAAATGTCCGTTCTCAGTTGCTGGACAAAACCAATTAGCAAATCAATATAACGATTTTCTGAAAAATTTATTTTACTTCCAGAGACCAGGATTTCAACGACGCTGTGGCAATATTCAAGTTGATCCTTCGGTGGTGTGACGAATCGACCGCCGGCAATGAAACGAGACAGAAGGTGAGTGATATGTTGATGGAAACAAGCGCAGCATCTGCTGACTATCACGAAATTTAATTATCTGAGTCTTAATAGTGGCCGGTCCGTGTTGGATGCGAGTGGCGACGGTAGGGTCGTCTTGGCGTTCATTGAAGGAGGCCTAGGTCAGCAGTGGAAAGTAAAACAGCCTTACTGCACCCTGTATATGGGCAAGTCCCAGGTGAACCATACGTCAATGGGCGAGTCACGAGAATCTGTATTTACAGATAGAATTAAAAAGTCAAGAGTATAAAAAATCTTTTAAAATCTACGACTGGTGGCTTTATTATGTAAGACAGGTTTACATAAAAAAATAAAACATTATTCGTATTTTTAACCGACTTCAAAAAGGAGGAGGTTATCAATTCGTCGGAATCTTTTTTTATTGACCGATGCCGATTACCTTTCGGCCTTCTTCATAAAAATGGGCGTATGGAGATCATTTATAATGACAGTCGTGTACGTGACCAGGTGGTGGCGGACTACATCGCGTCCCGCGGTATAGCGTCCCGCGGGCTGCGCGACGAGATCCTGGTGCAGCTGTGCAACCAGGCCAGCGGGGAAAACCCACGCGCGCTGCGCCTGCTCGCGCACTGCCTCGCGGCCTTCCAGCCCACGCCCGCGCTGCACAAGTACGTTCTAGATTGTTGTACACGGGGTAACAGACATAGATAAATTAATACCTGGTAATTGCTACTTAATGCCTATAAATTACAAAGAAACTAAAACTAAAAACCTTAAAAAAATATTATAACTTAAGTAATAAAAATTAAAAAGGAGTCTTAATTGTGCACTTCAAAAGTATAACTTTAGTCATGTGAACGATATATTAAGGTTGAACTAGTCGACGGCTTGAACTCTAGCACAATGATTGCTATCTCACCTGACGTAGTGCGCGAACATGTGTGCCAGAATGAAATGTACAATGATTCATTCCGAAAATGTCCTTTTAGCAAAACAGTTATTATAGAAAAACTATTAAGTGTTTCGTTTTAAAATAAATTTATTTCAACTTTTGAATAACTAAACTATGTCTGTATCAGCTTTATTTTTTAGCTTTCGTGCTCCATATACTATTTATTTTCGCCCAAAGTTGGGCTAAAATCAGTGTTGAAATACGAAAGTTTAGAAGCTTGTATCTATTAAATGTATATTTTTTTACGATTTTGGACACATACATAACAACGAGATCAATTTATATTATACTTAGTTTTTCATGGTCAACGTCAAACAATTACTGTTCTGCGTTTGTATGAAAAGATGAGTGACTTGTGTAACCTTAAATTGTAAACCTCAAACATAATGTAAAGTATTCCTATTTTGCGCAAAATACCAAAAGCATTCTTTTTCTGTTCTTTTTCGTGCCTAATCAGCTGATATTGATAAAATTTTCCAAGTAGATGTATTATGTCCTGATGGCTAGATACTTGCCTACCTTAACTATAAGGAGCCCGTAAACAGCAGATATAAATAAATCTATGTTCATGCAGACGAATCTGTAAAAACAGCTAGTAGTCAAGTCACTGATTCAAATTTAAATTATAGCATATCCATAAATTGTATGTCTGTCCAGGTATTTGGTGCGTCTAGTGTCAGAGCGCGCGAACGGCAACATGCGTGCGCGTCTCCTGCGTCTGGTGTGCGGTGCAGACGCTGCTGCGGCGCGCACGGCCGGCACGCCCCGTCGCGCCCCGCCCACCCTGCTGGAGTGGCGCGCTGACACCGCCAGGCCAGCGCTGCCCTTGCGGTTGTATGACGGTATGTACCTATATGAGAAAAAATATGGAGAAGACATTAATATACAATTCTTAAAGTTATGCCAATAAATCAGTTTCGTGAAAAAGGCATTTAAATACCGAATAGGTATTTGAACGTGGACTTTCTAAAAAGTGTTGATTATTATTATATGTAGTGGTGTGCAAATAAACTATTTTATGATAACGTGCTATGACCTATAAACTATATTTTTCTAGCGCGCTATTTTATAGACTATATTATATCGTGTAGTCGCAAGACTAGAATTACGTAACTCGCGTGAGCCGGCCGGGATAGCGCGCAACACATCTAGCGCTAGCGCGCGCTCGTCGCTGGCTGACGTATAAACTATAAATTATAACGTCTACGATCTAGCACGTTGGCGTAGTTTGAATGTTATAACTACGGCCTACGCTAGCCGCCTCGCTACATACCTAATGTAGCGAGGCGCTACGTTATAGCGCTGAATAGGAATTTATATAGCGTACGCTATACGTTGAGTATGAATAGCGCTATGCGTTATATTAACCACCACTAATTATATGTAATAGTAATGAAATAAAATGTCTTTATATAATGCAGATTGCACGCCTTTGATGGCTTATTGTAGAATTAGGACACAATTTGACTATATGTAACATCATTTATAAGCCTACAATTGCAATAAATAATTTTGATTTGATTTGATTTTTTTTCAGTTTTTACTACGTCTTGTAATTTATTTTTACGCCCAATTTAAATAATTTACAATAACTAATCTCGCTAACATTTAGATAATTTCAATATCTAATATCATTTTCACTACCAAATATTTCTTGCAGACTCGGTGCACACTGTGTGCGTCGACTCGTGGACCACGTGCGAGCGCGCGGCGGCTGCGGCGCTGGCGGCTGCGGGCGTTGCGCGGTCCGCATCGGGCTGGACGCTCACGTTGGAGCACAACGGGCAGGTCACCGGTAAGTTACATATTATGGTGCATTATATATTTGTGTCTCATGGTTTAGCTGTTTCCGAGGCTTCGCCGGGGAAAAAGCAGTTAGGTTTGCGGGTACCATAAAATGTACCATTCTATATACATAATTATAGTGTGGTTGTACGCCTAGGCCGACTAATGTCATGGTCATTTTATGTATAAAATTTTGATCGACGCCCAAACATGCTCTCTGAAAAATTTCTGAAATAACTGTCAATGAATAAGATAAATATTTAACAACCTGTGACGATTCATTTTTATGTTTTTTTTCACGTTCATGACGATTCAGGTCCTCTAAACCTAAAACAATTTCAACAGAATGGGCGGGCTGCGAGTACGCTTTAGACGCAGTCGGTGAAGTGGAGACGTGGAGCGCGCTCGCTAGCGGCCGTTCGGAGCCGCTGCGGGCTACTTCCACGCCCACGCACGCTGGTCCGACCACGCCCACTCGTGGAACCCCGCCCGCGCCGCCGCCGCGCGCCTCCTCCGTAGACAGCGAGCGCGCTACACGACCACAGGTATGGATATACCGAGTCTGCTGGCTTACTCTTGACACTCGATCATATTGATATTTAGGATTGGGATCGAGAACTTGTCAATCGGTACTCTTGTACGCTACATATCCATCAAAAATATAATTGTATGTGGTGACTTTAATATTAACTTGCTAGAAAATAATTTCACTACTGTCAAATTCCTTTCATTGTTGAAATCTTATAGCCTCGAAAATCTATTCATGGAGCCCACTAGAATAACATGCTCAACGGCTACATGCATAGATAAAATATTTTGTAATGTAATTCACCATAGCAAATCAATAATAAATAACCTGAGTTCAGATCATTGTGGATTACAAGCATCCTTTGAGTTGACTTTAAAAAATATCAGTAATGGAAAAGTAATGTTTGTTCCTATGACTACAAAACGTATTGAGAACTTTAGGTGTAATATTACAACAAAACTATTACAAATAGACTATAATAAAGATCCTAACAAGTTATTTAGTAAATTGTTTCAGCTTATTAAAAAAGAGTTTAACAACATATTTACACCTAAAACAAAAACAGTTAATGTACAAAATGGAGGAACTTTTAATGAATGGGCGACTGTAGGAATTTATAAAAGTAGACAAAGATTGTACGAGCTCTATAATGAAAAGGCTTACAATACTAGCGAATCACATAAAAACTTTTTGAAATCATACTCAAAAATATTTAAAAAAGTATGTACAGCAGCTAAAGCTTTAAATATTAAAAATAAAATTACAAGATGTAATAATAAAATCAAAATGACGTGGAAGGTAATTAACGACGAAACTGGAAGGAGTAAAAGTTGTAATTCAATACATTCATTGTGTATTGACAATAAAATTATCAATACTGACAGGGAGGTTGCAAATATTTTTGAGATTTTTTTTGCCAATATTCCAGTTACGACAACTAAAAACCTCATATCGTCTCCTACTGTCGCTCCTTCAAATCGAATCCTTACTCAAAAATTGTGTGAAAGAAAATAATATTCTTTTTAAATTTCATTCCATCTACTCCAAAGATGTTATAGGTGCTTTCAAACTTATGTCAAAAATACTACAGACTTGTGGGGCATGTCGGTTAAAACGATTAAATATATTATAGAAATAATTGCACCTATCTTAGCGGTAATTTTCAATGATTGTATTGAATGTGGTGTATTTCCTGATTTAATGAAGCATAGTAAAATTCTACCACTTTGTAAATCTGGTGTCACATCTGACCCCTCAAACTTTAGACCGATTTCAGTACTCCCAACACTTAGTAAAATTTTTGAAAAGATCATTCTTAATCAAATTTTAGTTTTTTTTAACAAGCATCAGTTGCTCCATAGTCAGCAGTATGGATTTACTAAAGGGCGATCTACAACTGATGCTGGAGTTCACCTACTGAAGCATATTTATACAGCCTGGGATGAATCGCAGGATGCCTTAGGTGTATTTTGTGATTTGTCCAAGGCTTTTGATTGTGTTCAACACGCAACATTGATCAGGAAATTACATCACTATGGTATCAGGGGCACAGAACTTAAACTATTAGCATCTTACCTAAATAACAGAACACAAAAGGTAATTGTAAATAATAAAAGTTCCTCTGGTACCAACATAAAAATGGGGGTGCCTCAAGGTTCCATTCTGGGTCCGTTTCTCTTCCTCGTTTACATAAATGACCTACCTTTTCTCATGAAGGATAAGCATGAAATAGTATTGTTTGCCGATGATACTTCTTTAATATTTAAAATTAAGCGACAACAAATGATTTCTGACGAAGTAAACAATGCTCTTTCAAAGATGGTACATTGGTTTAGTGTCAATAATTTGTTACTTAACTGCAATAAAACTAAATTGATTAGATTTACACTACCTAATGTTAAGCAAGTACAAACCAATGTAACATTAAGTGGGGAGATAATGGACTTGGTGAATTCAACTACCTTTCTTGGCATTACCTTAGATGCCAATCTCCAATGGGCGCCCCATATAGCTACCTTATCGAGTAGACTCAGTTCTGTAGTTTTTGCGATTAGAAAAATCAGGTCAATTACGGATGTTAATACGGCTAGACTAGTATATTATGCGTATTTCCACAGTCTTATGTCCTACGGCATTTTGCTTTGGGGACATGCCTCTGATGTCAATACATTTTTCATACTGCAGAAGCGGGCTATACGGGCTATCTACTGTCTGGGTCCCAGAATATCATTAAGAGAGAAATTTTAAGAAATAGTCATTTTGACTGTAGCATCTCAATACATTTTTGTAAACGTGGTGTATGTTCGCAAAAATATAAATGAATTTGTAAAAAAATGCGATAATCACAATAAAAATACAAGGGACAAACATAAACTTGTTGTGCCATATTTTAGGCTACATAAGGTCAGTAATTCTTTTATGGGTCAATGTATACGCTTCTACAATAGGATCCCAGAAAACGTTCAAAACCTATCGATAAATAAATTAAAAAAAACTGTTAAAGAACGTTTGTGTGGTAAAGGATACTACAAAATAAAAGAATTTATTGAAGATACCACACCTTGGGAATAAGGCGTTTCCTACATGGTTTCTATGTATAATTATATCATATTATGTACCTATATTGTATAATATTGAAAAGATTAGTTTCACTGAGTTTGTTTCGCCGGTTCTTCTCAGTGGACTAGTTTTGGAACCGGTAGTAGAGAGTCATTTGACGTTCAATAAGCTACTTTGACGTACAACATTGAATAAAAATATTTTTATTTTATTTTATTTTTATTATTTACACTAGCGCACGATTTGACTCGATTACAGTGGAATTTTATGTGTAACTCATTGAAATTACAATTTTCGCACTCTTGACAATATTTTGACGTTGAATTGTGTAAATTCGTCATTCATCCCAAACTCGATTTCGAAGTCGATACCTCAACGTCAAAATATTGTCAAGAGTGCGAAAAATGTACGAGAGAAATAACAATTTCAATTATTTACATAACATTCCACTGTAATCGAGTCAAATCGTGCGCTAGTGTAGCGTACTAGAGTACCAAGTGACAAATTCTCGATCTCAATCCTAAATTTCAATAGGTTCGAGTGTCAAGTGTATAAGGACCTACATTAAATTTATATTATGAGTGCTTAAAAATATATATTATGAGTATATTCCTGAAAGTCCAGATAGTATAATTACTAACGGTTAATATATATTATGTAGGTGCCGCCACCCGAGCCACCAAAATCACGCTCTCCGAGCATTCAGCACATTCTAGAAGAGCCAATGGAAGAGGAATCCGAATACAATTGGAAGATGGAGAGAGAGCGGCCGATGCCTACTCCGAAACACACCAACGACTATTCTAGAAAAATCTCGCACGACATACTGTCACGGGAGTCCGCGCTCAATGAACGATACTTCGAGCAGACTTCCGACAAGGTCCGGAGTAGATCTCTCGACAACCTTCTCGGCGACAACCCACCGCCTCCGCCGAATAAGTTGGCGGATCTTGGTCTATCCCAGTCGCGGCTGAACGACCGCTACCACTCAGTGGAGAGACTGGGCGGTACCAGCGTGACTAGCAGCAAGGGTATGGATATGGAGTACGGGACGGGATCTCGTGGACCGTCCCGGTACATCAAGTCGCAGTACGCGGGCAAGCGGGCGCCCGCCGGCTCGCAGTCCAGTCGCGCATACATCGAGAAGAGCTCCGAGTTTGGTGGCGTCAGGTAGCTAACCTTGTATCCCTATAAACACTTTTAGTTTCAGTTCACCTGTTTCATAAGAAATGTCAAATATCAAAGTTTAAGTGAATGGAGATGACAAAGTAGCAGATTCACCTAGCTTCAGTCGCCAACGTGTTTGAACACAAACGAACTGAACCAGTATTAGCCGCTATGATACTTCGCATCGCCTTTACATTAAGTACCTTAATGAAACCCATTAATAACAAATATTTTCCCTCATACAGGTCCTCAGCAATGTCTGACACCTCAGAAGCTCCGAGCTTGGCGTCGCATGTGCGTCGAGTCCGCGTGCCGAGTCAGGCGTCCGACGTTGACCAGTTTCTTGACGACTTATTCTCTCCCGTCCTCGATCCCAACATTGACGAACTCTCCGACGCGCGCTCGCTAGCGGCCAGTATCAAGGGTGGGAAGGACTACAGCAGTTTCATGGACGGCATCCTGGCATGCATATATGATGAGCGCCTGAAAGTTCTAGACAGCGAAGACTCTATGACCCGTCTGATCAAAGGAGGCGGCAGAGAAGAGAAAGGCAAGGCTAGCAGAAAGGTCTCGAACGTTGACTCTATGGATGACTACATCACGGACCTTTTCGATCCTATATTTATGAATGACAGCTTAAAACGGTTAACCGATGGAGAAGGACTCTCCGGTGCCATCAAAGGTGGTGGCGTAACTCCCAGAACGTCCGCTAGCACGTCTGCTCTCAGCTTCAGTGCCATGAATATGCCGCCATCTATGCCAGCGATGCCTGCAACCCCTGAGGCATTGGCAGCGGCGATGGGACTTCATTTGCCGCCTCCGGGCACTGTGGACATTAACGCATATCACCAAAATCTACAGCGAGCGTTTTTACAAAATGCTATGGCACAAAATCTCCAGATACAACAGCAGCTATTGGCTCAAAATCAAGCGCTTCAAACGCTCTTGGCCGGTCAAGTCGTAGAGACCACGGATTCGGCTCCAACATCTCCCGTTCGAGCCTCCACAGTGGTTCATGCTCAAGTGCATTCTCCACCACGAAACGCAGTTAAAGCTAGAAGAGAGTCCAACGAGAGCTTCACCACCGGAGCGCCACCCCCTCCGCCCCCGCCAATGCCTCCACCGCTACACGCTATGGACCCTTCGGAAGCCCGACCCTTCATTGACCTATATGGCCGAGCTAAGACCGTGCGAATTGGTAAATGGAGATGGCCTCCTCCGAAAGATGCTGCCGGACAAGATACTCCACAGGATTTCACGAAGTTCAAACTAAGGCAAATTCAACGAAGACATACGCCGCAATCTCAGCCTAATGGTATCGAGCACGAGCCACCCAGGGGCAGATCACGATCGGAAGCATCCCCGGGGATCGAGTGGGAGGAGTTCGAGGTTGATGGGGTTATTCCTGCTCACCGAGAACCCCCTTCACAGAGGACCGCTAGACGCAGCTTCGAGATTGGGGCTCAGAGACCGTCTCCTGGCAGCGTTGGCAAGTTGAAATTAAGTTCCGAAATGCGGCAGAGGTTGGAACGGGTCACCGCCAACCATTCAGTCAGGTCTTCGTCGTCGGCCGCCGAAACTCCGCGGACTATAAATAAATTGGAAGATACGAGGAAGCTAATGCTTGAGCGCCAATTAGGCGGTGGTGCAGGGGCAAGGTGGGATGCTCCCCCACCCCCGTTACCCCCCGCACCTCCTGGCCCTGCGCCTCCACCTCCTAAATCACCCCCCTCACCGCCAAATAATCCCGCTCCTCCTCCTCCAATACCCGACGCCTCCTCCACGTTTGCTCAACTCCGCCGAGATAGAGACACATTTGGCGTCCATCAAAATAGAGATGCGGACGATCGTCACGCGTTTTTGGCCAATTGGAACTCTCGTCGAAAAGATGAGAACGATTCCTCGCATGGTGACGACTTAGCGTCTCGCTTCTTAACCTCCGACCGACGAGAACAAAGAATCAAAGATGACTGGGGAGAAGAATCAGAGATCAGAAGCTATAATGACGATGGTCAGATGGGACGCGACGAATGGGACTCCGAATCTGGTGCGGACAGACGAGACATAAGGGATAATTATTCGGGACGGGAAGCTTCCGAGATTTACGAGCTTAGACCGACGAGAACTGAAAGGAGAAAAAGAGAGAATGAGGTGGAGGAGAACTACGATCGTAAGCGATCTTCTAATATGTATGATGACTTCGAACGTTACGACGGAAGAAAAAACTCTCGTGACATGCTAGTCGGTCGTGCAAGGGAGAGTCCACGATCAGAAGTCGCCTTTACGCCTGACACCGATGATACGTTGAAACGGACAGACCGTCCCACCTTCAAGACCCACATGGCGCAAAAAGAGCGGGAAAGAAAAATGGAAGCCGAGAGAAGACAATCAGTGTCCACTCACCTGTCGGACAAAACGGAACATATTGAACGTAAGTAATGCTTTCACTTCTAGAGACACAGACGCCTGACTTGACACTGGCATCATAACAATAAAGTTCCATGATGAGAAAAAATAAAATTAGCATTTCGAAATCATTAATTGACGAAAAACATTTTGTCAATAAATGAACTATTTTATAGTTAAAAGTGACGTCACAAGATCACAAAATGTTCCTACACATGAACAAGGTACTCGAATCACATGTTCGGTCGACATGAGGGATTCATAATGTTATTATTTGTTCATATTCTTTCTCATCGTAATTATATACTCACAGATCCTTGTTACCTGCGACTTCGTTCGCATAGTTACTATATGTTATACCATTTTAATTAGATCCTTTAGTGCAATATAATGAGTATATTTATTCGTTTTGCCTTTCTGGAGTGAACACGCAACGTCTTTCACATTACTCTCACATTTACATTATTAATCTTATTTTGTATTTTAATTTCAAACGTAGGTGATGCCCCCGCGCCCGCTGCATTCCTTCCGTCAGCGGATCGTGCGTTCATTACGTACGCGCGCGTGCCATGGAAGATCAGGGTGCGGAAGGAGGTGTTCACGCCCCTGGAAAACTACAACGACCCCGCGATACTCGACTTGTTGTATGCTCAAGTGAGTGAATACTTATTGTTACTATTTAATATGTATATATTTTTTGGAGTTGCCTAAACGACTGCTAAACTACAACTATGAATGACAAAGTCGAATAATCATGTCATAATGATCATAATTGTAACGTGATAACGTCTAGTTGACTATATGAACAAACTTCAGACGTTAAAATTTAAGTATGGCCAATCTCAAATGTGCTAATATGTTTTATACGTGAAATATTTGTAGGGTTGACAAAACACTTACGATCCCTCTTGAATAGCGGGTGACTATGGATCCCCATCATGGTTCAGGCCTTGTCGTGGCGGTGGGGCTCAGTAGCCTAAGGTGTGCCCAGCACCTTGGGCGAAGCTAATTGAACCAAGGGGGCTCTTTGTATCCCTCTTATAAGAAGAGGGGACAAAAGAGCAGGGGGCAAGGGGTGAGGATGGGACCCTCACCCCATTGTACTGTCCCGACGTTGGGAGGGGTTGTTCTGTGGTGCGGGACAACCCCTCTGTGGAGGTGGCGTCGGTCCCTTTGGGGAGTGACTAGCCGTCGAGGTGCCCTGTTTGTTTACTAGATCCGGGGCACCTCACCAAAGGCGGCATTGGTGGCACTCGCCGGGTTTTAGTGGGTAGAGCTGCGTCCACTTACCAGCTTAATCGGGCGTAGCGAGTCCCACATACCCGCGTGGGGAGATCCACTCCCCCGCGGGATACCTCAGAGCATTTCCCGGCGTTAAAGAAAAAAAAGGAAAAAAAAAAAAGGTGACTATGGATGTCGGTGATAACTTTTCACCAGGTGAACCGACTTTAGAAGAAGACATAAAATATGTAAAATATTAGTAGGTTTTTGTAAAAAGATACACTTTTCTCTCAGAACAATTTCGTAATCCCGCTGATAAAAAATATTTTTTCATAGATCGTGTACGACATAACATCAACGGCGCCGTCCATCCGTATGACCGCTAGCGAGAAGCGCGCGGGCGGGGCGTGGCTGCGGCAGACGGGTGGGCGAGGCAAGCGGCAGGCGGTGGAGCTGGCGCGCGGCTGGCCCTTCTATTTCGCGCGCCTCTTCGCCGCCAGACTACCGCCAGGAGAGAACGCAGTGTTGGCGGTCTCGCATAACGCCGTGACTATTGGAGTCAAAGGTTTGTTCTTTGAATTTTTCCGGTCAATAGACCGACGAGTGTCCTCACAGGTCTCCTAGACTTTACCAACACAAATTCCTCACAAAAGTATGAAATCTATAGGAGGGACCAGGTTTATGTCGAAAGCTTTTAGGACGCTCTTATCATAGGACCATCGACGAGCGCTTAGAATACACCTCACGACTTAATAGATATTTTTAATCTTCTGTTTCTTTGCCAAGACTTTTATTCTCTTCTTCGACTAGTCTAGACTAGTTAGGTGATAAAACTAACTTCGTCGATTTCGTCATGAAAATGATTAGCCTTTGTATATACATAGGCTAATCATTTTCATGACGAAAATGATTAGCCTATGACTAATAAATGAACTTCATAATCGTCAGCCTCTATCCACTAACATAGGCAACCCTCAATGAACGCCAAGACGGCCAATTGCAATTATCAAGGGATGCCCGTGACAATTGCATCCAACACGGACCGGCCACCGCACGGGGAGCGTCTTTCCACCTGGTTAATGCTAAATATACTTACTACAAAAAAAATCTATACCACCGCAACTGAAGGTGTTTCCATACACATCATACGGTGGGTAATCTAAGATGCGCGTGTCAGGTCCCGGCGGCATGTGCGTGCGGCGCTCGCTGTCGTTGGGCGGGCTGCGCTCGTCGGCGGCGGCGCCGGGCACGCTGCAGCTGTCGCCCGCGCGTGACGCGCCGCTCACGCTGCACGTACCGCTCGCGCACCACGCGCACGCACTCATCGCCGAGTTCGCGCTGCAGTACTCGCAGGTACGTGGCACGTCTGCATACAATACGGATGTTGACACAATATGTTACAAACTCATGTAAAGTTATGTTTTACACATTAAAGACAGTATTTGAAAGCCTAAACTAATATTTTATCACAATTTAATATGCGTTATTTATTACCCATTATCACGTGACTGCGAACGCCATTATAGCGCGAAGCGTCACTGACCAGTGAACAAACTGTCATAGCTGTACAGAGCGCGAGTATGTTCAATTCTTCGAGCGAACAATTTTTTGTACGTCTTTTTTATTAAAATTGGACATATTTCTTCATAATATATGTTCTTCATAATCCCTATTGAATGAATGAATGAATTATTTCGTGCACATTTCGCTTTCAGTTTACGTGATTTTCACACATTATAATGAAACTACTATTTACGGATATTATTGCGGCTTATTAAATATTACACTATGTTTCGGACATTTTATAGCAAAGGAAGACTGTCTTTTGTGCATACTGAGGATGGATAATTTCACGTATCACTATTAGTGTAAAATCGTGTACCTTGCATCAATGAATGTATGAATGAACTTTTTTGTATACGCCAAGCCTTTATCCACTCTGCCGCCCAGGTGAAGAAATCAATCTAAATAATTGTCCAGTTTCGCGCCATTCGATACTAGAATATGGTCTGTAATAAATGCCGCGTCTATGGACGTTCTGGTAAACTTGATCTATGCCCAGTCATTGACAATAGGGATGTTGACATTTTTCAGAAATGTTTTTAAATCATTTATAAATATCTAATGTAGGCCTCAATATTATCAACTTTTGCTTAAGGGCCCTTGGTAGGTGAAATCGGCAAAATTAGCTGTTTTCTATTAGCTGCTATTTAACAACTTGAAGATTTCTGGCACTGAAATTTCTAATATGTATTACAGAACGTATGTATGAAGTGATGACAGTTCAAAACACGATTGGAAAAATTTTGCTCGATAGAAAAAAAATCTGAAGTAACCTCTAAAATTTCATATAAATGAATATTACGACCGTGTTTTACAATAATCATTCTTATAAAATCACAAACACATAGGTTTTTACCCTGACGATGTGTTGACAGTTTTAGATTTCCAAAAACTAAAAAAAAAAAAAACTTTTTGATAAAAATTCGAAGTTTCCATACTAACCACGGACCTAGGGCCAGGCATCACCTGTGAGACCCAGTACCGCTTCGGCATTCGCACGCGGGGTTGTGTCGCTCGTCACGCGGAACCCGCGAAAGTTACGAGTCCAAAGCAAGAGTAAACAAACTAATATTACCTTGGGAAATAAAAGAAAGTCGCTATCGATATTGACTACCTACTTGTCTGTCTTTACAAAATAATGTTTAGCTAAATATCACAATATATGGTATGGTAATGGATTTTAGTAATTTTTAAATTGTAAATACTTACATGTGCCGGACTTTGCGTTCATTGAAGGAGGCCTATATTCAGCGGTGGAAGGATAAGGGCTGATGATGATGATGAAATACTTACATAATTTACTTAGATACGAACGTGAAGAGTGGTGTGTGCAGTAAATACTATAAATTGTTATAGAATACATACTATTTGAAAAGATTGGTTCTAGGTTTTTTTTGAATTTGAAAAAAAATATTAAAACTATACAAATATATTATTTTATTATAAATAAAATTGAAGTGTCTGTATCGTATTATACGAGTAATTTCAAACTTTTCACTAAATATTACGACCTCTGTGGCTCAATAGTTAGCACGTTGGCGCTCAAGCCCGAGGTTAGCGGGTTCAAATCCCGCCAGGGAACAAAAATTTTTCTGTGGTAAACGTGACCAGATTGACGTGGTGTAAAAAGAGTCCATAGATTTTATTTGTTCGGTACTTACATCGAAAACCATTTTTAAAATCTGTCTGTTTATATTACTTAGCCAGAAGTTTGGCTAATCTCAGAAACGGCTGGACCGATTTTGACGGGATTTTCACTGGCAGATAACTGATATTACAAGGAGGAACTTAGGCTACAAAACTAATCATCATCAATTCAAATACTGCTGTACCGACTACCGATGATATATCATGATCCACCCATGGCTGGTGATAGGTCTCTCTCACTAAACACCAAGACTGCCGATCTCATGCCACTACATTACATGATAATGATGATATTATATATATCAGTAGCAGAATTGATCCACCCATGGCTGGTGATAGGCCTTTCTCACTGAACACCAAGACGGCCGATCTCATGCCACTACATTACATGATAATGATGATATTATATATATATCAGTAGCAGAATTGATCCACCCACGGCTGGTGATAGGCCTCTCTCACTGAACACCAAGACGGCCGACCTCATGCCACTACATTACATGATAATGATGATATTATATATATCAGTAGCAGAATTGATCCACCCATGGCTGGTGATAGGTCTCTCTCACTGAACACCAAGACGGCCGATCTCATGCCACTACATTACATGATAATGATGATATTATATATATCAGTAGCAGAATTGATCCACCCATGGCTGGTGATAGGCCTCTCTCACTGAACACCAAGACGGCCGATCTCATGCCACTACATTACATGATAATGATGATATTATATTATATATCAGTAGCAGAATTGATCCACCCATGGCTGGTGATAGGTCTCTCTCACTGAACACCAAGACGGCCGATCTCATGCCACTACATTACATGATAATGATGATATTATATATATCAGTAGCAGAATTGATCCACCCATGGCTGGTGATAGGCCTCTCTCACTGAACACCAAGACGGCCGTTCTCATGCCACTACATTACATGATAATGATGATATTATATATATCAGTAGCAGAATTATTGATCCACCCATGGCGGGTGATAGGCCTCTCTCACTGAACACCAAGACGGCCGATCTCATGCCACTACATTACATGATAATGATGATATTATATATATCAGTAGCAGAATTGATCCACCCATGGCTGGTGATAGGCCTCTCTCACTGAACACCAAGACGGCCGATCTCATGCCACTACATTACATGATAATGATGATATTATATATATCAGTAGCAGAATTGATCCACCCATGGCTGGTGATAGGCCTCTCTCACTGAACACCAATTTTTAGCCTAAGTTACTCCTTATATCAAACAACATACCTAACATCAACTATCTGTCAGTGAAAGTCCCATCAAAATCGGGCCAGCCGTTTCAGAGATTAGACGGAACAAACAGACAGACAGACAGACGGACAGACAAAGAAAAATTGTAATAAAACACTATTTTTGGGTATAATATGTCCCGTGTAAACATCCATATGCATTCAATAAAAAGCGGTTATTTTGATATTACTCACAGACACTCCAATTTTATTTATCTGTATAGATTACACAAACAACATAGCTATTTAAATAATAATTATATATAATAATATACATTTTAATAAATAAAAAAATAGGTTTCGGTATACATAGCGAAAGGGCTAAACATTATGTAATGGTTATCATTCAAAATACAACGAAATAGGATCGCTTGATATTATTAAGTTCGGTGACCTACACAGTACACTGATTACCCCTCGCGCGGGGCTCACGCGGGGCTAGCGCGGGGCTCGTGCGTGTCCCCCGCGCACACGGACCGTCCCCCACACCTCACGGCACGAAATCTGAATTTTCGCTGACCGCCTAAGCCCCCTTAAATACGTCTAATGCCTATAAAATCTTGCATTTTATAATGCATTTTAAATTTCGTTCCAAAACGCTAACACTTGTCACGTGACGTCATAATATGTTGTTAAACATCGTAAAAGTGATAAAATGATTCTAGTTGTCGTTAATAAAAAATGGCTTCTAAGTTTTATAAGTATTGTACGGTCCTATGTGTGTGTACACTGTCAAAACGCCTGAAAAATAGTTTTTTTACAATATGTACTGCGTACGGAAAATGGTGTATAAAAGTACGTCAACATTCTTCCGCTTCCGCTAAATAGGAACTGGTGACGTCATTTCCGTGTATTATCACGTGACCTATTTTAAATTTTGTTACATTTTATATATTAATTTAATCATATACAAATAAGGGAAAATATTGTATTTTTTTAGAATTCTATCATATAAACTACCAATTAACATCAAAATTATATTTTTATATGAATACTGTCAACATCCCTATATAGACGCGATATTTTACGGGGAGCGCGTGCGGACGTGTACGTTATATTTTGTTTTAACGCGCTGGTGGCTGAGTGGTTAGTAATATTTAAGGATGGTACAGTTCAAGTAATATACATTATTAGTGATAATTATATACGTGAAATCACTTTATCACTACAGTGATTACTGATTTGTATCCTAAACAACCATGAAATAGCCAAGTACAAGACATCATCATCATCAGCCTGCTATTGCCCACTGCTGTAGGCCTCCCTTCTGCCAATCTCCTATGCCCCTTGCCTGTCTCATCCACGTTTTGTCCACCAAACTTAGGACGTCCTGGATTTCTCCGACCCAGTCTATGCTACCATACGGTCACCGCTGAGGACCACCTGTCATCACCACATCCAAGACATGTCCTGCCGATTTCAATTCCGCGACCCTATAAAACCAATCATGGCAGATGACCACCTCCATTCCGTTATTATTTTATCCATCAGCCTGATTAAAACTTTCTGATAAGGCCTAATATCGATCCCGCGTAATGTTTAGGCTGTGACCCGTTTTCAGTGTAATGGAACACAAGAAAAACCTTAGCAGATATACAAATATCTGCTAAAGTTTTTCTTATTAAAGCACGCTATGCATATACATAAAAACCGATTAATTAACAAAGTAGGTATATGTACAAAAAAATACTTTTATCTGGAATGAAGAGAAAAGTTTCAAAACAGTTTCTTTAAATTCTGTCTAATTTTAAGATGTTCTACTAATGATATTTATAGCAATGACTACAGTACTTACGTACACATACTATAATGATTAGCATTTTGTTTTGAACCTAAAAATCTAGACATCGTGTCAGCATTCTTTATTTGAAATTGTTTACTTTAAAAGGTAACTAAGGCAGGGCTATGAATGACTTTTAACATTACCGATTAAGGTTATTTGACATTTTCACAAGTAGCGATATCGATGGTTTTGCCAAACGTTTGTTATCTACTTCTAACTACATTTTACGACAGTGGCCATTCGGTATCAACTTCAACGAAGGTAGGACAGGCAGTGTAACTACTGACACTTCTTACGTCTCAGAATAAGCTGCCTTATGGTGACTTTCGACGCCCATACACATCTGCACAACCAGAGATTATGCAGATGCGTTGCCCCTCCTTCCTTGTCCTTTTCCCTCCCCCCCCCCCCCAACGGGCAACCGGAAACTCACAAACCGCACGAAACACATAGCTGTCACTTTACACCGGTATTATGTGAGCGAGAGGTACCACCCCGGTCGTACCGGGCTAATCGCCTGTAATGCAGCATGGCACTACCTCTAAAATATTTACATCTATACAAACTTTCCAATTTATTAGCATTAGAAGGGTCTGATGATGTTGAAAGTACATGTAAGTATGTCAAGCTGCACTATGTAATAAATAATACACATGTCAAAATATGATGTCATAATGACTTTTAATATTTGGAAATGTCAAATGAATCTTACGTACTTGACTTGTAATGACGTTCATTTTGTAACGAAATTGAAGATGATTCTTCTTTTAAACGTAAAAATGTTTTTATTTTTATTAATACTTTACCAAGTAACTGAAATTGAATGTAAGAACCTACTTACATGACCCAGTACAGACATTTGTATTTTGTTGTATACAAATAAATAAAACTATTTGTGGATTCGATCCAGAGACCCTTAAGGATGTCTCAATTTAGATACTAATATAACAGGCTGACATATAGGCTGCAAAATATTGTCAAGAGTGCGAAAAATGTACGAGAGAAATACCAATTTCAATGAGTTACATAAAAATCCACTGTGATCGAGTCAAATCGTGCGCTAGTGTAGCGTACAAGAGTACCGATTGACATATTCTCGATCCCAATCCTAAATTTCAATAGGATCGAGTGATAAGAGTAAGCCTGCATATAATAAATAACTTTAAACTTAGTCTAAACTCGAGTACTACTAACTAGACAGTGTTTAAGGCGTAGTAAAATAATTCAGTTTTATTAAATACAAAAAATTATAACATCAAAAATGACCTTGTATTTGTATCTTGAGCAAAAGAACCATAGTCAAATTATAAAAGACATCGCACTAAAATCTCAGTGTCGGTTTTTTCACCTGAAATAATAAGTAGTGAAAGAGATATATTAACATTTAACGATATGCTATTAGAAATTTTAATAGTGTGTTTACTCTTTGTGCCACCGCTTAAGTGTGGGCAATTCTGACATTAAAAACTTCAATCTGCGAACCTCTTCTCACCGAAGACTTAGTAATTCTACTACTATGGGTTTTCCTGTCAATTAAGCCTATTATAACGACAATATTCCGTCGATTTTGCTTATCTGTGCAATAAAGCCATAGACAATGTTAGGTGTGATCGGTGTGATGTCTATTTATAAAGAGAGTCGGGCATTGACGGTTCCGTGTAAACTTTTATAATTTGACTTACAGTTTTCCACTGCTTACGCGAATTTCACGCATTATAATCATCTTGCGGAGTTGGTTGAAGTTTATTTTTTTCAGAGCTTCAAGACACTGTCAGAACTTTCTGCGTGGATTACACTAAATAAATCAGATTATTGTTGTGATACGTATAGGTGCTGAAAAGAATTATAAAAGTCGGGATAAATGTCGGGAAAAATGTAACTACGCAGCAATTTACAAAAAGTATGAAGAATTATGTTCTTCTATATGCCGGTCTATGACACGCCTAATTCTCCAAGTACAACTGTAACATTGTAATCTGAACAATTAGTTTTGAGTCACCTTTAATCTTCCCTGAGAGAAAGGTTGAATAGATGATCAGGAATCCGTAGGGTCCATTTTCAATTACAGCGCGGAACCCTTTAAAAACTAACATTATTAGCGGCTAACGTGTCGATAATCGCCAGGTAATTATTTCTAATTGGTCCGCTAAAGAAACGTATCTGATTACAAAACTTAAGTAAATCCTCTATTTAGAGAATAAATATGATTAGAGTTAACGGTCATGGGTGGTGGCTGTCAACCTTTTTTGTGGCACGTTTGGCTATGGTTTGATCACTTGGTAAAAATATTGTATTATTGTTAGATTGTAGAGATGACTCTTGGTTGTCTACATGATTTGTATTATGAACCAATATTGTAAAATATTTTGTTACTCCAGTTTTAACAACATTGAAATATAATATTGTAATTAAAACCATTTAATACGAGATATTTACCATGCTTGCATGCATGCAGGCATGCGATCTCAAGATAAAGATGAAAATCTTTATCTTGAGATCGATATTTCGATATTATTTACGAATGCCACAAAAGATAATAGTTTTAATATGGAAGATTACCATATTGATCGAAAATCTTGTATTAAAGGAACTGACAGTCATAGGCACTGCAGGCATTTTAGTTCCACGCAAAAACGCGCCCAAAGAAGTTTTCACAATTCAATTCAATAATTCATTATCTAGTAGGTATTGACTTAATCACGGGACTAGGTTAACACGGCGAATGTGCTGTGCTAAACTTAGCTAAAAGGTTGAGCACATCTAGTCCGTTACGCTGACCGCGGAAAATCTAGATCTACAGCTGCTGTACGTAACGATGTACCACTGATTACATCGAGAATAGAATATAGCCTCCGTCTTCGAAATCACTATTCATAAGAAAAGAACAGTACCTATAATTTGATTCTAGTGCCTCAATAACGAAAAAAAAATCGAAGCATCGATTTCAATGTCGATATATCGATTTCGATATAGGAATATCGAGAACTCAAAAAAAGGTTGTCTTGAATTATATCGATATTTTAGAATATCATAACATCACCATTTAAAGGTTCAATGATTTAGGAAAATATGAAAGAACCTATTCTGTTTTAGTTAAGAAAGACACGACAAGTCCAGCCCGACAGGCAGTGTATTTATTGTCAGAGACTGAGCTATACTCAGCTTAACTCGTTTATGTTCATGGGCGACACTGGCCACTTACCATCAGGTGATTATGCCACTATGCCTATCTAAAGAACATAAAAAACGAGTCTGATTTCAAGTTATCAGTTTTACAGAAGAGAAAGTATCCGTGTTACCATTTTTTCGTAGTTCATCAAAGTTTGTATTTTTTATTATTTTTAAGTTTGTGTAATAATAATATAATAATAATAATATATCATAATATATTGAGACAACTCACACACGGCCATCTGATCCCAAACTAGGCAGAAACTAGGCAGAGCCTGTTATATGGCAACCAGACAACTGATACATACTTATATATTTCTAAATACATACATATTATAGATAAATTACACCCAGACACAGAACAAATGATCATGCTCATCACACAAACATTTTTCCAGGGTTGGGATCGAACCCACGACCTTCTGGTTTAGTAGTCAGGCTCACTAACCACTAGACCAACAGGCCAGTCACTAGTCTGTATAAATAAAGATTATAATACGTTATGCAATTACTATTGTTGGTGGTTTTATGGTAAAAATATTTACCATAATTAAGATTCAAAAAAGAAAGTGATGTTAATTCATGAATAACTTTTATAGCGGGCAAACGAACTCTTGTCGGTGATATTAACAGTAAAGCTCAATTTTATGACTTAATTTCAAAATGGAACTGTTACCCCAAATACTCAAACGAATCTCAAATTTAAGACGTTAGACGACTCGTGTTGTCCCTCTTTTTTCTTTGAATCTGACACGTCGTAGCATTAGTTTAAGTACGTCTGAAATTTGAGATTCGTTTGCGTATTTGGGGGTTAATTTTAAAGGTCACATTTACACAAATTATTCTCCTCACCAAAAATATCTCACCCTAAAATTAGCCAAATCCGCTGGGCTGTTTCCTACTTGTCCAGTGACTTTCTTTTTTTTTTTCGCCGGAAAATGCTCTTAGGCATACCGCGGGGGAGGGGGACTCCCCAGGCGGGTATATGTCGCTGCGCCCGAAAGATGGTAAGGTGGACTTAGCTCTACCCACTAAAACCCAGCGAGTGTCACCAATGCTGCGCAACGGGGCACCTCGATGGCCACCTCCACAGAGGGGTTGTCCCGGACCATAAACAACCCCTCTCAACGTCGGGATAGTGCAATGGTTGATGAGGTTGATGAGATTCCCATCCTCGCCCCTTATTCTAAGAGCAAGGAGGGGGGGGGGGGGGAAGAGCAGATTCCTCGGTTCAATTGACTTTTCCCAAGGTTCACCTTAGGCTACTGAGCCCCACCGTATGTAGCACCACAATTCTTCACATTCACCAACGAGAGTGTCTAAAGGGGTTGATCACTTACCATTAGATGAAACGACTTCAAGTTGCGCCTTTGAAAAATAGGCTTATTCTTCGCGTGACGTTCCAATGAAGTATTATTGAATTAAATATGTAATAGGTACTTCATAATCTTATTAATTAAAAATAACCTTATAATTTTTAATAATCTACTAGAATAAAATATTAATTAGATACACATTAAATGAAATTATAAACAATTGTCTTAAAATAGTGATGATGAAATAAATAAGCGGAAAAATCCTGATCCAATTAAGGATTAAAGAGATCAATTATTTTAATATTAAATTATATAATAATAATAATAATAACCTCTTTAGAACAATCGAGATTGATCCTGTTATTAATGATATTAAAAAAATCATCAAATACACATACACCGGACAAGTGCGCGCGCGTCTTCGAAAAATCTAAGAATATTATAACCTTTTCCTTTCCACACATAAACCGCTGAATAGATTTTGATATAATCTATCAAGAATATAGAATAGGATATCTCCAGAAAAAGGATAATTAGTCCAGATATAGTGTAACCTATGTTAATACGGGCGGAGTCGGACACAAAACACCATAGCGGCGGACCGAGCCGCAGTAGGCTTGAGACCGCGTGCGCGGGCGCACCATGCAGCGGCCGCGCCTCACAGCAGCCATGCGCGACAACTGGCGCAACCTACACCGCGTGTACGGCGTAGAAACCGAGAGTGACGAGTACTCTCCACCCAGGAGGGCTCCCAGCTTGGACTCTCTCATTAACTCCTCAGAAGGCGCAATCTCCAGCGGCGACGGCTCCGCTCAGGAAGACTCTGATTCGGGAGCCGACACCCGCGACCCCGAACCGGTGCGACATAAAAATGACAGGAAGAAATGCCTCCAAAGCTTCTCCTCCTCGTCCAGTGGACATATGGAAACGATACACGAGGAAACGACTGAAGCTAAAGTGTCAGTGAAGGAAATATTGGCGAGATTCGAAAATTTGACGGATAAGACCGAATTACCGATACAGGTATTTCCATCATGCTCATTCTTTACGTTATAATAGATGTTTTCGTTACCTGTTTACCGATTTTCTATATATCCAATCGTATATTCGGAGAGACAACTTATTTCTTTTGTACGTATTTTGCAACAATAATACGTGTTTGCATTGTTTAGTTAGCGGCAGAACGTGACCGTCTCTTTGTTTTGCATACAACAATTAAAAACAAAACGATGCAATTTTCCCTCCCAATTACATAAAGTCTTTGTTGGCAAAATTTTAAAAAAGAAGAAGACGTAATTTGTTTTATTAAGAAAGTCAATGTTATAGTCCTTTGCCCAATTATTATCATAGACTAAAATTAAAAGCCCTTGATACCAGTGTTTCCACAATGAGGATAACTTCCTCTTTTGAGAGGAAAGTAGGGTCCAGAGGGTAAGAGAAAGAGGAAATCGAGAAACAATAATTTCGTGCATTTTTTTAATTTTGAACTTAAATAACAAAAAAATCGGTTGTCTCTAAAGTCGGTTTACTGACGATAGTTAAACGTGACAACGTCATAAGAAAATGGATCGCCTCAGAGCGAGATAACGCCGCATGAGTCATGTTTTTTCGTGCGTGCAGCCGGCTCCATCGAATTATAAGACGTTGTCACGTCAAAAAGGTTGATAGAAAAAACTAACTACAGTAAAAATTTTGTTGAGGGGAAATAAGACCTGAGAAGGGGAAATCTCAATTAAGGCGAGGGGAAAGGAAATCTTTACAGTGGAAACACTGCTTGATACTAATAATCACGGCTCCGTGCTAATTATATTATTATTTTAATCCATAGTGACTAAAAAGTTTTATCATCGCGAAATTAAGTATCTTAATTAAAACTTGTGGATGTTGAACTAAATGTTTATAACTATTACCGAAAATATTAATTTTAGTCAGAGAATGTTGTTATTAAATAAAAAGAAAGTGTTTTGTTCAAAAAAGGGGTCAAATAGAAAATAATGAATTATGAATCATATGAAATGCCGTCTCCCGTTTCGCTTGTAGTAGTTTTTGGGCAACTTAAATTTGGAAGAATTCAAAATACTCGTCTTTTTGTAGGTACTCGTAGTAAGATTTTTTTCGCAGTTTCGCCCCTTGAAAACGCAGTAAAAAATCCGTCATCAGTAATTGGGCTATTAAATACAGAACGATTTTTGCCAATACGACCCATGGTTCAGAAGATTTAAAATAAATTGTTTACTTTATTACTCCAAGTTTATGTCATGCTTGAACATTATTATACAAAGATCAGTGATCACGAAGCGGAGATCTACACGAGCTGGTCAAGGCTCTCCAGTTTTTATATTTCTAACACCGTACACTTGATAATAATGATATAGAAGATCATTATAGAGGTAAAATTTAGTATTTACCTCTATTTAAAATCGGTTAAAATGTAGCCTGTCATGTAGACTATATTAATAATTATGTGTGCCGGTAGAGAACTCGTAAAAAGAATCATACCCATAACCTCAGATGAAGTAAAAAAAGGTAGATAGCGCACATGGAACAAGAAAGTGAAGCCACTTTTTTAAGTATGTGTGAGTGAATGAAGGGTTGCCATTTTTTAAAATATCCCTTAAAATTGTATATTAATAAAAATAGGTAATAAGTGAATGCGACAGTGAATATTTTTATAAAATACAATAATATTACGAATATATATATAATAAGTAGGAGGCGTGTAGGATCACTTTATAAACTGTCTCAATAGATATCTTATTGACACAATTGTTTTATTTATTTATTTATTCCCATGAATGTAGTAAATACATAGGTGATATAAAAAAAAAAACAAGTTCTATACATTCTACCATAACATGGTGTGTGAAAATAAAACTTTACATAAATAAACAATTAATATTAATTAACAGGAAAAAATAGTTACAATTAAATAAACTTGATAAATACAACATGTCCTTAAAATCATTGTCAGAGAATAACAGTTTCAAAATAATTGATTATAATAGTAATTAGAAAGTCACATTTTATCAATACACAATTTAAATTAAATACATAATATGTCGTTTTCCATTAAAAAAAACATTTAAATTATAAAAACATTTTTCTGCAAGCCACACTGTTACATTTTTTTTAATTTATTAAATGGTAAATCTTTGAATTTATAAATAATTAAATAGATAGTCCTGCTGTGGGTACGTGAGTCCCAAAAAAAATACAACATAGGTTATACGAGGTCATTTCGATTCAGTCATATAGCGATCAAATAATAAAATAATAATTATGTCACCTCTGTAATTAATTATTTTGCTATGGCTTTGCCTGCAATTGACTTACCCACTATTGGGCTATTAGAAATACTAACTTCTGGCAGCACTCTTCCGATACGTCATTTCGGGGCAATAATATTATTTATGTTGATTAACCTCAAAATAGTGTTAAAATATCTTAAAAGAATATAGTCTTGTGTTTATTTATGTGTGAAACGATATTTCTTTAGACTCTTTGGTCACTTTTGTATTGTTTTTACAACATTTAATTACACAGATCGGTATTTTTTTGGCAAACTTACTGCACGACGACTCGTAAGATACTAACAAAAATGAGCTTAGTTTTTGTGTATCTGTGTGCGTGAGCGCGTGTATTTACATGAAGGAGCTTAGTTTTGTGGCTTCAGTATTAGCAAAGGCCGTGCGTCATCTACCTTTTTTTACTTCATCTGAGCCCATAACATAAATGAACGTAAAACCATATGACATATTATATCTCATTCTTTGTAGTGAATTATAACACTAACTATATAGATATTAATATGTGAAGCAAAAACTTGGTCCCCCTTTTTAAGAGGATTAAACGTAACGTAAACGGGGGAATTTCAAATTTAGTACAGTAAAGTGGAAGCTTTTATTTTTGTGTAATAAACACATAAAATTAATTAAATGAAATGTTACACACATTACGATACGTTTACATTCAAAGTTGAATAATGACAATCACAAACTTTATAGACCACAGCGTAAACACATGTGACTTTGCTTATACTGTGATAGTACACAAACGTTTTGTTTTTTTATAAAGAAGTTTTGTAGCATTCGTTTTTAGGTACCGTCAAAGTTCAAACTGTATTTGAAGTCGATTTATTTTGTAAATTTAGATCGATTTATCAATCGGTGGGCGACATATTATTATACTCATGTAAATAGGCACATGCACCTAAAAAACTTTTTCTAATAGAAAGTGTTCTATCTGAGATAGAAAATGATTGAATTGCGAATGTATAAAGTAATAACCATATTTAACCAAATCTAAAATAATAATCACTAATCAGATTTATATTTACTTCGTAGATATAAAAAAGAAACACCTGAATGTCAAAATAGAATTAAAAGGTGAAAGTCAAGATGTACAAATAAAAATACAAGTATGTGAGAGTTATGAATTTACTAGAGTCCGCTTGAAATTAGATTCAGATAGTCATACTTCAGACATTCATTAAACATCATCATCATCAGCCTCTATCTGTCCACTGCTGAACATATGCCTCCTTCAATGATGCCTCTTTTAATGAACGCCAAGACGGCCGATCTATTTACCACTCGTATCAAACATGCCGTCGATGGCGTTACTCTCAAAGTCGTGAAGGCACAGAACACTATTACTCCTAACGGAGTGTGTAAGAGTATGACTATCTTGGGCATACTTTGCAGCATAACTATAAGTCGACATAACTTCGATAGGGAAGCCGATAGGAGGATTTATTTGGGATGAGCGACATTCAGGAAGCTTAGCCATATTCTCATTCATAAATACTAACTTGAACATTCTAGTTGAGTCAAATTTGCTACCGAGTAATATCTAATTGAGTTAAATCGAAGAAGGTTGATCGCCCTTCAACTACATGGGTTGATCTCCGTGCAGTAGCGGGTCAAATTGTGTCAGCCATCTTGCTTTTATCGAACTAGTCCACGATTACTTATTATGATAATTACGATAAAGTGTAAATTACTTATTAGTTCATTAGACTTTTGGCTGTCAGTATATACCCAATTACTAACTCTCTCAAGAAGGGACGGGACTGCAAGTTGGGACGTACGATAGATAGAATGACATTGTTTATTTTATTTTTTTATTATAATCTATTCACTATTAAAACAATTTTTATTTTTTAATTCGCGGAGCTCGATATTTGGCACTTTAATACCTTTTAAAACGTATTCGTTTTAAAAGGTATTAAAGGGACCATATCAATTGTTGTTTTGCGTTGGATACAAGCTTCAAACGTCTTGGCCTTGAGAGATGCATAATAATTATGATAATATCACTACAAACATTATATACTAGATATTCCCCGCAGCTTCGCCTGCCTTAATATATAGCTAATATTCAGATAATGACATTTCTATAAGTCACTCTGTGATAACGCAGAATTATACTAAGAAGTTTTTAAATGGGACGAGGAGGTTCGAAGAGTATACATTCTTCTTCTGCCTAGCCTTTCCCAACTATCTTGGGATCGGCTCGGTTTCCTGCCTGACCGGATGCAGCTGGGTTCCAGTATTTTAAATGGTTATGGTTAAAATAAATATTTAAAAAAACTGCCTATCTGACCTCAACAACCCAGTAGCTGGGTAATGCGATACCTACACCGTAGTGAGACTGGTTGTCAGACCATCGAGCTTCTGACGACCTGTAACGACTGTCAAAGATCCACGAATGACAGGACCAACGGCTTAACGTGATTTCCAAATTTACAGGCGTATTGCCTCTTATAATTTAGTATAGATAGAGTACTCTATTCCTTTCGTATTTTCGAATACACAATTTAATAATTTCCACTTAACAAAAACAATAAATTAATAAAATGTATATTTGTTTGTTGACCTTACGACTTAATAATAAGCAGCGAACATCGTTTATAACATCTGATGACATTTATAATACAAATAACCGGATCAACGGAAAGCATCTAAAATATTTTAAAAGAAGAGCTTGGAGTCACATGTGTTCCGTATTTTTTTATAAATCGATTTCGTTTTAGGAATCATAAACGTACTTTAACGTCGAAACTTAGAAAACTTGGAGACTGTATAATATTAATTATACTTTGCTAAGTTGATCTTCTATTATCGTATTGTTCGAGGAAAATCGAAATAGTACAATATGTTTTGTAAAGTTGTATGTATAATAATTATGTTTACTGTAAGAATTTGTAAGTAAAAATAAGTCATTACATTTGCTTACACTGGCAACATTGTCAGACTCTATTTTTATTCGTTCCTGATGGAACCGGCTAAGACCAGAGACCATGCTGCTGAGTCTATCGTATACAATATTTAGCAATAGTCTGTAATATGCAGAAATGGCGGGAAACCCCATGGAGCATGGCTTCGCCCATCACTCAGAACAGTTCACTACAATATTCGCCAAACAATTACAATACACGCAGATTAAGTTTTTAAAACAAATACTATAGAAAACTGCTCCCAATGAAAAAATACAAAATTACAATTAATTATCGGTAAACCAAAAAAAAAACCGCGCGTAAAAATTCTTAGTTTAAAACATTTTTTTTTTAATTTGCTGCTATAGAAAAGGGATAGTATTTAATAGGTGTGAATATTTTAAAACAGCACTCTAAAACTTATATAATTTCCTCAACAGGTCATGTTTAGGTGGAAGGCCGTGTCGTGTATTATGTAAATTTATGTTCTAAAACGAACGACGAAGTTTTTTAAATTACATTTTTAAAAGTTTATGGATACAGGTATTCTAATCTTTATTTATTTTATAATCAAAACTAATATATTACATAATTTATATTAGTTTTAATTATAACTATTTTTTATTATTTTATGCTGCGTGTTCTTACTAGCAATTTATGATTTCTTGAATGCCGTATGTATTTTTTGTTTCTGTACTGACAACAACAAAGTGACAACGCGTTTTTCTCAGTACACGTTATTACTGTGCGTTTCAAATGAGAATAGGACGGACTTAGCACCATATTGTGACGTCATAGCTGTCAATTAAAACCAGTTAGGTAGGGTGAACAAAAAAGATCTCTTTTAAATTTTTTTTACAGAGATTAAGTGAAAAAAAAAATCAATCAGAATTTAGCTCTTCAATTCCGCTCATCTCTTTTCGCATTTAGGTCCAAGTGCGCCTCGGGTACGTGTTAACGTGTTTTTATTTATCCCCGTAGTCAAATGAACTCGCTTGGTGATTTTACTTGCTTTTTGCAGTGTTTGCAAAATGGTGGCGTACATTTCACGAGTCAAACTTATATAATTTCCTTCTGATCCTCACGACGGGAGTACACTAAAAACGGCAGGTTGGCGATCGGCGTCCTTATGTTATTTAATAATTTTGGCATGGCTCCAGGGCCTATGCGGCAACAATGAAATAAAAAATTTATTGTACGTCTTTAAAAACGAATTATTACTTTTTTTTTAAATAATTTACAACTTTTTAACGTTTTTATTTAAATTCGATATAAAACTATTAATTATGCAAATAAGTGTTATATTTTGTACAAATTGTGTAATATTTTTTGTAAACTGTACTTTTCAAGTGATATTTGACAGATAGAGGTCATTGACGTTCCTATTCTTATTTGAAACGCATAATACTAACAAATTCTATTGCACGTAAGTCAACAATTCTACTAAAGACTGCAATAATGACCTTCAAAACATATAGACATACGCGCATTTTATTTTTTTCTCTAGCGTGTTTGCCACTAAGGTGTTACAAGAGATTTTTCTCTAGCGTGTTTTGCCACAAGCCACAACAAATATTAATGCTGGCTTTTCAATAAAAATATCAATGTATAGACGAAGCAGAAGGAAGTACACCTCCATCATTATTTCCCACGCTGTTCCATTGTCATAAGTGTGACTTCCCGAATATAGGACATACCACAATGACAATTTTATTATACTAAGAAGTTTTTATTAATAAAGCCGTTATTTTTATACCATCGGCTGTTACCGCGGTTTCATCAGCCCAAAAAAAATAATGGGTAGTTAATAATAATTCAATAAATTTTTGAATGTGAGTACTGAACGCGATCTTGGCGTTTATTAAAGCAGAGGGTAAAAACAAAGTGTTGGTGATGATTGCGATGATATGTAATAAGTAGCCGTTACAAGTAGAACGGACACTATATATTTCATGCTATATATTTTACCGTTACTAAAAGTCTTGTATTATGAGATTCCAATCATTTCAACCTGAGACTGCATGCACATCAAACCGTGACTTGCAAAATGTCTGAAATGTACTAGAATATTCTAGAATTGCATTCAATTTTTACAAATTCAAAAACTTTCTCATAATGATAAAGATTAAAGACAGTGGGGATGGGTTTTGTCTACCCTGTGTACCACGATCCTGCCTCTTTCTGCCTTTGTTCTTTCGCAAGGCAACTTTACTGTTGTACAGAAAGGCAGGACATGCAATGATATGTATTAGCATCAAGACCGTGAACTTGTTGTGTTTCTATGCTATGAATATAATTTAATGTTTTATTCAATTACAAAAAAGACGCCATGTTGAGCTACTATCAAGGCAACTTGTGTTACAGGTACTAAGATCGAAATTAAGTTTAAACAGAATTGGAACCCGCTACCTCTTGTAGTAGCTGGTCCTCTAGTCTCTAGTCACGTGCTATCAACGACATAGAGTTCTGAGTAGGTTAATGTAGTTAGTTTGTCTTGGCTTCCTTTCTCAGCCAGATCAAGACAAATGCAACTCATTATTCTAAAATAATGTTAAATTATCATTTATTAAAAAAAAAATTTAAAGACTCGACTTTTTGATTAATAAAACATGTCATCCAGATAAATAAAAAATTACACATTTTTCCATATCATCTTTATCAACATTTTCGTTGAAGACGCCAAGACGGCCTATCCGCCGCCACTTGCATCCAACATTTTTCTAAATATTCTCATTTTATTCCTTTATATGACCAAGATTTTAAAAAAATCAACATCAAACTTTAACCAATAACATTTTTTAATAAATACTTACGTATATTTAAAATATTCTTAGTACGAACCAACAATGGTTATAGGAAACCGGTTGCTCAACACTATTGAAGAAATACTCTCATGCTGATCCGGGGAAAGTTATGGCTCATGTAATCACTTCTTGCTTGATGTGATGACAAGAGATTGACGGTTTCATTTGGGCCTGCCACTACCAGTCAGTTGTTAGAATTTGATTAGGTTAGAAAGAGTGATCCCAGGTCTTAAAATACTTTAACTTACCATGGTCTATCTATATATATACTCATCATCAGCTTCTCTCCGTCTACTTCTAAACATAGGCCTCCTTCAATGAAAGACTTAAGATTAGGTATTTCGGCATTGCCTACGGATGCCTTGTACACGAAACTAAATTCCCAAAGATGGAGCTCCACGAAATAAAGCTAAAGGGAAAAGCGGTAAGTAAGATTAAGAATCTAAATAAGATGATCGTGAATGTACTTGGGGCATTTTCCGGGAACCCGCGACTTTGTAGAAATTGAACACTACTAAACGATTGAGGAAACGACTGATTCGTATTAAAAGACCACCGAAATGAAAAGACGATTCTAGACGCTAGCACTAGATGTTGTATGTAAATGATGATGCCTGTGGGTAAGTCCAACGCGCTAGATGCTCCCTAAATCGAAAAAAATATCTAAAATAAATAGCCTAAAAATAAACTTCCCTCTATAATTGGTATATTTAATGCAAAAACATTGTTTTCAATCCCACTGGTACCAACTTGCGGAGATTCATCATTATCATCAGTCTCCATCTGTCCACTGCTGAAAATAGGCCAAGGCCATGAACGCCAAGACTACTGATCTCTTGCCACTCGCATCCAACACGCAACTGGAGATTAGTTTGTTTGAACTAACAAAACCTTTAGATTTATTATATTAACACGTTTAATAATTAAGTGTTGATTGCACAAATCACTGAGCTGTCAAAATATTGAGCTTCACCGGACTTCCCGCGTCCGTAATGGAGGATGACCTGGGTTTTACTTTAATTATAACGTTTTTATTTATTAGCTGTATGTAATAGATCCATTACCTTCACAAATGTTCTTAAATTCATAATTAGTTCAATTAGACTTGAGATTAACTTAAATGGATCTTATAGACGGCGGTGGTCACGTGATTCTTTTCATGTTAATTGGATAGGCAAACTGGTAGACACACCACATGATGGTAAGCTGCAGCTATCGTCCATCAGAAAGTCCACCGTAAATTCCTCGTGGAACTATACCAGTAGGGCTAGCATGCGCGCACGACAAAATTTTGTCTACACTTTTTCTCTTATTAACTGTATGAAATAATACAAGAAAAGGGGTAGATAAAATTTTGTCGTGTGCGCATGCTAGCCCTACAGGCAACGCATTCATGTGTCGTCCTTTTTTTGTCTTTTGCGCCGGAAAATGGGGTGAGGTTCCCGTCCTCGCCCCTTCCCCCTGCTCCTTATCCCCTCTTCCTATAAGAGTGGTACAAAGAGCAGTTCCATCGGTTCAATTGCGCACATTCGCATAATGTGCTAGGTTCACCTTAGGCTACTGAGCCCCACCGCCACGATAAGGCTTGAACCATGGTGGGGATTTGTGTGTCGTCTTCTTTTTCCGAAACACGTCAAAACTTTTTCACGACGGGTATAAGTAGGCAGTTTGGTCAATATTGCACCACTGAAAGCGAATAAAAGTTTGACTTGCTCTGGCGTGAGAGAAGAAAAGATTCCTTAACAATCATCGTGATGAATCTTTTAGTTACTACGTTCATCGACCTATGCTAGTGCTCAACAATTGGGACTAGACCAGCGTTTCCCAAACTTTGTTCTCCTATGGCCCGGTAAATTTCGTACAATCCCCTTCGTGATTCTGTCAAGTTTTCAAAACCCTCTGCAATATTAGGTAAAATAAAACACGTTTATTGCAAATACAAGTGTTATGTATATACATATTATAATCGAGAAGTATAAAGCTGCTTATTTTTGACTCTTTTATCTCGTCAGTCAAACTCTCCTAGTATTTGTTTAAAACAAGAAGGCAATGGTGATGGTGCAACCCGGTATTTAATTTCGTGGCCTGGTACCGGGTTGCGACCCACCAAATGGGAAACTTATTTAAAAAGTAGCTGAAATGTTAGTAGGTAAATTCATATGCATATTTTTTTAATTTCTCCGTTTCTAACACGCGTAATGCGAATTCTCGTTATAGATTCGCATCGAACATGTTGTTTATATATATTTAAAAGCATCCATTTTAGAACCTTCAATATAATGGTAATTAAAATTCGCCAAACGTCGCATGTTTTACGTAATTTTGCATACACAAGCATGGCTAACAGAATGGGATCCGTCATGGCGGTCGGAATCGGAGCGTGCTTCCGTTTCCGAACGTGGGTCCGTGTGAATTTGTTAGGTTTGTATCACAAAAGCCCAATTTCCTGCACATCACCGATTCATTCGTCTATACATGTCACTGAAAAAGGTATTGACGTAACGAACCTATTTTATAGTATATATATACGTCATCATGATTATCAGCCCCTTATTGCTAGTTCTTCTTCAGTGCAAGTGTCAATGGATCCTCGTCTTGACGTTCATAGAGAGATACATATGCCCATCGGATATATACGATAATGAAGATAAGGTATAAGAGTAGTACATAATATAAGCATATTACATGTATATAAATTTTAATAAAAATACAACAAAAAGCCCTATCAAATATTACTATTAGTTATCTTAAAGTATGTCGACCTTTAAGGAACGGCAACAAGTTAACGTTGAAGAAGAAGACGCACACCATCTTGTACCAAACAAGTAAGAAAATATTTTTGTAATAAATATGAAAAATATCTAAATCGTATCAATCGATCAAAATATATCGCGCGTATTAATTTATAAGACTTCGGTCCCAAATAAAGAGATCTCGATGGACAAGATCGTTTCCAATGAAACTTAAGGCCAATTGGCCACCTGGGTTACCAATTAAAAAGGATGGATGAGATAATCTTCTTAGCAAACTCGCAAAGGGATCTATCTCATTGACGATACACGCACACACACACCATGTTCCTGAGACACACACACCATCATCTTGACACACATACAAGCATCTTGACATCGACACTTACACATACAAACACAAAGTGATTGAGATGTTGACGTATATTTACTGCACCCGATCCACTTTCTACCGCGGGCGGAATTCGCGAGAAATAATCAATTTCCGTGTACATTTTTGTCGCATAATCTCTTTCCTAATAGGTAACAGTTGTAAATATTCAGTGCTAATTTTCCGCGGTTTGTCCGTAAGACGACAGGCTTTTATGTATTTCTAATTAACGGTTTCTCAAATATACGTTCGCCAGTTTTCAATTCAGCGTCAAAATAGATTTATAACTGTAGGGATGATGAATGTTTTGATTTGAAATCCCATTGTAGTCGGTTTTTTAATTCATGCTAAGGTGTGAATATATTATATCAGACAGACTTTTACAAAAGAGTATATTCAATAAATGCACAAATAAATAATATATTGTCATCTGCCATTCCATTAAAAATTCAAATAATAAAAAAAAGAATTGTCGCATTATGATACTTTATGCATTGTACCATAAACAAACGCTCTTAATTGTCTATAGATAGAACTCTATCTTGCTTTATCATTTGTTTTCCATTACACATTTTTACCTATTTAAAACTAACGTGAGTTTCACCGTTACATCGATTAAGAGCGAAGTGTAAGATTGGCGTCTCGTCATTTGCGTTGATATTTGCAACAGTCGATCATGCAACGCGTGCGAAACTAATTTCATTGTAATATGTCGCAAAAACAACTTGCATATTGCTCTATTTGAATTATGATCTGAGGCTTTACTCAATCAACGCGTAAATTAAAAGTGTGTATATTATTATCATTAGCTTATTCACATGGTATGTAACGATTGACAAAGGACACAAAAAATACTAGATCTCAATATTATGCATCGTTTACTTAGGAGACTGAAGAACGTCGCCTAGATTCTAGGGGATCCATGAAAACGTTCTTCTGAGGCTAAAATAATAGGCTTCTAAATTTAAACCAAAATGAGCATGTTCGCAACAGTAAAAACTAAAAATTAGTTTATGTCGACCACACATTAAGTGAGAATTCTTAGTTCTAGTACAACCATTGCCCTTCTGAAAACTTGGATGTACATGTGCCAGGTGCCGTGGCTAGTTCTCTACATCATAGCTCTGAGGTGAATTTTTGAATCGCACTAGGCCAATGTAACTATTGAATGGTTCATGGAGACCCGCGCCGTCCAGATGTTTTTTTCTCATCCACGTTTCAAATATCGAACACGGCCAGTCTAATAATGACATATAAATTTGAGGGCCTCTAACGCGCGCTCAACCGTGCATCCTGTCGGATAAAATACGTTATTAGTCCACCTGTCGGTAGCCTGTCGTTTTTTGTCAATGAACGTTGGTTTTTTTTGAACCACCACCTGTTGTAGTGTGATTTTAGCGCCATCTATTTGAAGAAATTTTATTTTAATACCTCAATAATTTTAGTACGGAAGTTTCGTGAAACAATTACGACATTGTTTGTTATTATTTTATTTTCTAACTAAAATTTTAAAGATTTTCCATCCATTTACTGCCATTTAAACGATAATAGATATATGTACTTTAAATTTAAACAGGTTGTGTGTTTTTCAACTATCTATTATATCTGGAGGATGAATCAAGTCGACATAATAATATTCAAGTTGACGTGATAAGCGGACGTCCGTAATTCATGATACTTCCGTTTATTCCTCAACTTATCCTGTTGTCTATGGTTTCTATAAATTTAAGATTGATGATCCATTGATAAAGGAAGGCATTGTTTGTAGGCAAGGCCCTTACAAATCGATGTGGATGTCTCCCGCGACTAATCCAATGTCATTATATTTTATTTTGTTCTTTTTGTACATAAAACAATATCACAACTAATACAATTTGCACGTCTGATACATGGGTGTGCTTATCTCATTATACATGTTAGTGATATTACGCATGAATGTGGTCCTTCTAGCCGGAAAGCAGATTTTATTGATAGAGAAGGAAAATGATGAGTACTGTTCTTCTGTTGTATTTTAGAGTTTTGGCATCATTAATAAAATGCCACAACCTCTTCCAAGTTAGTTGATTACTAGGTGGCTCTTGACTTATCGCTTATCAACACTATTATGAAAAAATTACATTTTGCTAAACACCAAAATTTCTAACGAATATTCCCACAAAATCTTAACATAGATTGAATATACTATTGGCAAGGAGCGACCGGTGTAAAACTGAGCTTTTGTGTGGAAAGCTATTGGTGATTTCACTTCATCAAACGTTTCACGTAAAACAAGTGCTAGAGAAACTTCTTGGTTATGATAATGATCTATTTACCTACAAAACTGCAAATATTTAGTCGACTGACCAACATTTTATCTAGTAGCTAGTAAAACCCATAACCCCTAGATCCTACAATTCATGATTTTCTTTATTAAAACGTGTTTATTATTCACTTAACCTCTATCTCTAAGCTTCCTAAAGAAATTATTTTGAAATAAACATTTGAAGATGAGATTTAATTACATAATTATTTATCCGTAACATTCTCCTCTTAATTATCCGTGAAGAATTACGTCGATGGTAATCAGAATTAAGTGTAACGGATCTTATTTTCTCAGTAAATGTTTCGTTTTATTCTTTACACCCTAGAAAATCTCACTCGTCTTTCACTATGAGAGGGATGTGCTGTGCCGCGTGCCCGTCTGGATGGGTACTAACATTCTTCTTATTTCTTACATGAAACAGTTTTGCTGCATTTCTTATGTAGGTGATCGACGAACGAGCGGTAATACCGCGGATTTAGAACGATGGTTTCACTTGTGGCTTGATGGTGCTGATCGACACACGGTATTGTGTGACGAGCCGAGTATAAATTGAAACAATACTGACGAGCCGCGAGCCAGGCTCGCCAGTATTTAAAACAACTCTTTTGTTAAGTCGTAAATTGGTTTTACTTACCATCGTACGTGTCAGTCAGGTGTCAGTATAGGCAATTCATGAATCAAAGACTTACTATATAATATAATTCCTACCTCTTTGGCATATTATAATATATCTGAAGTAGCTTAAGCAATAGATTGCTTAAGCTACTTCAAAGTGAGATCGTTAATGTCCATGTGCGACTCTACCTCTTTCTGGTGCCTTGTTCGCAACACAAATAGAACATTCCAGACTTCAGTCTATACTTTTGGTTTTCACTTTTTCAGCCATACGTTAATGACAATACCAGATGAAGTTAATTGCTCGAACGAGAGCGTGACGGCTACTTTCGACTGCTAATAAAAGCACCCAAATGCCGGCCTACACAATTTACTGCACCGCCGGAACTTTCATACGAGAATTATCCATAAGTGAAATTTTTATTGTAACTTGATTAACGTTCATAAGGTTATTTAAGGATGTAAGAAAAGCGAAAAGATTCGAAAATAGAACGATGTGTAAGCGAAACCCCCTAAACCGTTTATATGGGTTTAGAAATGGCGAATGTACAATAATAATCGGCTCGCTGTTGTATGTGTAATGTAACAGCTACCTTTCCATTATTTTATAAAAGCTTGTAAATTTACTGTCGGGTAAAATTTATTAACTATAAAACCTTTATTACGTTCAAGTTCTAAGACTAAGAGACATCTGAGTATACCTCTTCTACCTAATTACAAAAGCGGAAAGTCAAACCCCCACAAATTTTGCATGCTATAAAATAAAAATTCCAATTCTTAAAGATTCTTGTCTACGCTCTATTACTATAATAGAATTTGTTATCTGTAAGTCTAAATGACATTTTAGTAAGATTGATTTTTATGTAAGTGTAGTATTTTTCTTCATTCACAGGAACACAATACATAATTTTGTGTTAACAATCGTTGTGTTACACTTAACAGTACAGAGTAGAGTTGGAACAGAAAGCCTACCGTTTCTAATGGTTTAACAAAGATACGTAGATAGCGCTCAATGCAAGGCCACCGACATAGAGACAGGTGTTCTTTAGGGTTGGCAAGAGTAATTTATTAAAAACAAAAATTTACTTTCCATTAATTAGAGAATATAAAAACTATATTACGTTTGGTGATCGATATTTTGATGATATTATACCATTTGACATACATATTAAATTTCAAAAGAGAGATTCTTAATTTTTTTGATGCTTCTAGTTTCTACTAATAATATATTTTCACAATATTACTTTTATCATTACTTTCATTTGAAGCCAAAGAATTGTATCACGGAATTTACTATTCACAAACCGCACGAAACGCGACAGCATAGCTGTCATTTTACGCCGATGTTATGTGAGCGAGAGGTACCACCCCGGTCGTGCCGGGCCCAATTCAGCTGCAAAGCAGCATGGCACTACCTCTTACTATATATACCTCGTATATATGTATAGTAAGAGTATATAGTAAGATATAATCGTACGTATCTCAATGTTTACTCATATCAAAACGTGTATCATTAATGTTTTAATGGTGCATACAAAACGAATTTATATTTTTAACATAGGAAGCTTCAACCCTACCGTAGAATGATATCACTTGTCTTATATGCATCTTCCGTTCACCGCTGACAATGACCAGTAACACAGCACTAACAAGTTTGCGTTTTGTGATGACTTGATGGTGATTTACGGAATCGGCTTTTTCATCGTCATAAATATTGTTAGGTAGATGTTTAAACTTAGTTCTTGCCGGAAGTAAGCTAATTGTTGATATTGTTTAATTATCGCCATCTATACATCTATACAAATAAACAAAATCGAAGTGTATGTTTGTAATTTCTTTTCAGTAAGTGCATATCAAAGTACGGTACTTACATCAAAAAATCAATTAAGATTTTTTTTGTGTATGTCTGTCTATCTGTTTGTTCCGGTTAATCTCTTAAACGGCTGGACCGATTTTACGGAACTTTCGCTGATAGATAGCTGATACAGAAAGGACTAAGGAGTAACTTAGGCTAAGAGAGGACAAAAGAGCAGGGGGGTACAAGGGGTGAGGATGGGAACCTCACCCCATTGCCCTATGCCGACGTTGGGAGGAATTGTTCTTTGGTGCGGGACGACCCCTCTGTGAAGGTGGCGTCGGTCCCTTGAGGGACTGACTAGCCGTCGAGATGTCCTGTTTGCTCAATAGATCCGGGGCACCTCACCAAAGGCGGCATTGGTGGCACTCGCCGGATTTTAGTGGGTAGAGCTGCGTCCACCTTACGATCTTTCGGGCGCAGCGAGTCTCACATACCCGCCCGCCTGGGAAGTCCCCCCTTCCCCAGCGGGATACCGCAGAGCATTTCCAGGCGTAAAAGAAAAAGAAGGAGTAACTTAGGCTACAAAAATAATCATCATCATTCCGTACACGCGTGCTCCGTACACGTAGTACTATGATATTATCTTTATGTGCTCCTTTTTCTCGTGCCTTTTTGTCCCACATGCAGTCAGTACAACTTTATCGAATGTTAACATACAAATGTTTATAAGTCACGGAACCCCTAAATGTTGGGGGTTAAGGGTTTCGCTTTGTCATTACAAGACTGAACCAACAAGTGAATGTAAATCCTCATGTCTTCGTAATTCATAAACATTGATCTGTTAGTTGAAAGTAAGTGAGACTTTCGCTCGATATTTATCTGTAGCTACCGCGATAATCGATTTATTTATGCACATCGACTCACGACTCATATTTCACGCTATTTTTTGATTTTAACATAAAGATTCGTCTCACTATTTTTTAGAAATTATTTACTTTGTTTGTTTGTTTATGTTTTATTATTTCATAGTTAGGTTAGGTTAGTAACAAATTATATTAAAATAATGAAAAAAAGACATTGTTTTGGTCTAAAACTACATTTATTTATTTGTTGTTGTTTAGGGATCGCTTAACGCTTTCAACGAACGCCAAATTGTTGAATTGTTGTTACCACCTTTGTCAGAACGGACTATTAGAAATTATTTTGTAGTGTTGACGCCTATGACGTATAAGTATCTATTACGTGAATAAGATCACATCGATAACCCTGACCCATAAGAAGGGTTTGGCTTATAAATTAAAATTGGATCGTTTATGAGCTAAACCCTTTATATAATATGAGTACACATACCTAGTTCTTAGATGAATTCATTATTATTATTGTTTATGCAACGCCTAATTAAAAGGAAAACAAAGGTAATATTGAATTAACGCATGTATCAATTAACGCATGTATCAATTTTCCACCATTTGTACGTGTAATCATTTACATACAACCAACCTAATGAAGCCTGACGCACATTTATTTCCTCGTTCAATAAAACAGATGAAATTGAAGTTGTTCACGCACATTAAAAGCATCACATCATAGCTCGGAGCTGTTTCTGCTTGTACAACCCTGGCTCATTTCTTCCACCACCCATTTACTGGGAGGGATGCTTCTGCGCTCCCATTTGTATGGGTACCACCATCCTGCTTGTTTCTCCCGTGCAACAGCTTTGCTGTGTTGGATAGATGGGCAGGACAGAAGTGTACTGGCTTGAGACTTGACATCTTACTCCTTAGGATAGACAACACATGAGTTGCCTGGGCTAGCTTTAATGTGGACACAACAAGTAAAGATACAAAATTACTAAAATTAACTTTAAATTTAACCAAATTATGTACACAACCGGTGGGAGGGACGCGCTGTGCCGCGCTCCCGGCTGCATGGGTACCACCATCTTGCTTGTTTCTCTCGTGAAACAGCTTTGCTGTGTTTCGGAGTGAAGGGCAAAACAGGCAGTGTAATTACTGGCACCGCGACTTAACATCTTATGTCTCAGGATAGGCTACACATAGACGAGTTGCCTGGGCTCGTTCCAGGTAAACTAGGTTATGTTCATGGGTGACGTCGACCACTTACCATCAGGTGGCACGTTTGCCAGTTTGCCTATCCAACTAACATAAAAAAACAAAGGCGGCCTTATTGCTTGAGTAGCAATTTCTGCCAGTTAACCTTTGAGTATAAAAAAGAAGAGAAAAAAATCTACGTAGCAGAAAAATTTGCAAGAAAATTGGTACTTACAGTTATTTAAGCATGTAACGTGATAGCAGTGATAGCGTGATAGACTACAACCTCATTAATTCATTATACTATGCACTAAAGTAGCTGTTGCCCATAGCTTCGCCCGCAATAACCTACATTTATAGCCGCAAAATATTTTTATAATACGACTGGTTGTTCCGAAGATTAGCACATCCAAAGTATTTAGCTTTATTAAATTAGTATAAATAAATAATAAATAAAATATATGTAGTATTTATTATTTATTTATATATTTAATTTTTAATTTAATTATTATTATTTATATAAATTAGTAAATAAAAATACCTATACTTACGAATACATTTCTACAGGTGCCTAGAGTTCGTCGAATATTTAATTACTAGCTGGTGCCCGCAGCTTCGCCTGCGTTAACCTAAATTTACTTAGATAACTTATTCGGATTGATGTCATACATATTTATTTATACTAATTTAATAAAGCTACTTTAGATATGTATAGACTTTGGAAGCGCTATTATTGGAAGAGGAATTTATATAGCTAATTTGGTTCTAAATATTTTATTAAATTTCGGAGCATTTAAAACCGTAGGGAATATTTATTTTCAAACAGCATACTATAATAATCATTATAATATATAGGCTTAAGCGTTTTAATTTGGATACACTATACGTGAGACGTCAAGTCAGTGACCTTCTTATGTAATTGACACCACTGTTTTGAGCCATGTTTCGCTGAAGTTTACTAGTAGGTCTAATCGAAAGCAACATCTGTTTGTAGTGCCTTTTGCAAGAAATAATGTGTCGTATAACAATCCTCTAGTGCGTTTTTGTAGACAATATAATTTATTATCTAAAGAACTGGACATATTCTACCAGAGTCCCACCTCATTTGTAAGAACAATAAAAGATCCAGATAATATATGTGTGCTTCAAACAACACGAATTAATGTTTTATAACACTTTATTTTACATTTAGTCGGTACATACTATATTTAATATTTAGTTAACTTTATTGTTTTGTGTCTCACTTTATTTGTCTCATAGTATTTAATGAACCATAGGTATAGTATATTCTTTAAATTTTATTTGCATGTTGTGCATAATTGTTATAGAGATACAAATTTATCTATTTTCTTTTGTAATATATTCATGTAACAAATGTAATGATTTGTATCGTGTAACTGTGCCAAATAAATAAATAAATATTATATTGTGTATTTTTTTTATCTATATGGACGCTTTTACACCACGTCAATCTGGTCCCGTGGTAAGTTCTCGAAGAACTTGTGTTACGGGTACCAGACAACGGAAATATTATATTTAATACTTTTATACTATACGTATATTTAAGATTTTTATTATATAATACATACATTTAATACACATCCATGACCCAGGAACACAGAGAGAATATTTTTTGTTCCCTGGCGGGATTCGAACCCGCTACCTCCGGCTTGAGCGCCAACGCGCTTACCACTAAGCCACAGAGGTCGTCGGTGTATGTGTGTTAAGTGTGTACCCACAACTGTTCTTGAACCGTCTTCGAGAAATAATTATAGAATATTTGCAAGTCATAGACAACTGCCTTAGTTTTAACTGTCGTTTATTATCTGTGCTGCGACATATTTATGTACATAGGTATACAACTGGGTAGGCTAAATAACATATTTTCAGTGCATCGCTTGCCTTTGTTGAAATATCTTTTTTATAAATCTATACTAGTATTATAGAAAGGAAAGATTTGCTTGTTTCTTTGTTTGTTTGCATTGAATGGGCTCCAAATTTTTTTACCATTAAAAAAGCAAATTATTTACACGCGAAGTCGGGACAGACCGCTAATATCATTACCATCAACCATGGTTCAGGCCTTGACGTGGCGGTGGAGCTCACCCTAAGGTGTGCCCAGCACCTTGGGCGAAGCTAATTGAGCCGAGGGGGCTCTTTGTACCCCTCTTATAAGAAGAGGGGACAAAGTAGCAGGGGGAAAGGGGTGAGGTTGGCAACCTCATTCCATTGTACTGTCCCGACGTTGGGAGGGGTTCTGTGGTGCGGGACAACCCCTCTGTGCAGGTGGCGTCGGTCCCTTGGGGGACTGGCTAGCCGTCGAGGTGCCCTGTTTGTCTTTTAGATCCTGGGCACCTCACCAAAGGCGGCATTGGTGGCACTCGCCGGCTTTTAGTGGGTAGAGCTGCGTCCACCAGCTTTCGGGCGTAGCGAGTCCCACATACCCGCATGGGGAGACCCACTCCCAATGAAAAAAAAAGACCTCTTATATATTTATTAAAACAATATTTTGGTTTTTCTAATGAAATGACAAAACCTAAATGGCAATATCAATTCAAATAAAGCAAGTGACTAATCTATACCTAGTAATAATATTTTATTTCTGGTTGAACGCTAGAACTATGTACCTACCAGTTCTTCAAAAATATTCTTACCTTCATGGGCTAGTAGTAGGTTTATCCATTGATTTCAAAAGCAAGTGTTCTTGTGAAACCGCGGGCAATGTTATAACTTTCATATCACCAGAAACACCCTTTAATTAACGACACACTCCTAACGATGCGTGAATCGAGTTCTGTTCGAGTAATGTCGTAACGAGAAAGTGTGGTAGCGGAAATGAATTAATAATAGGATAATAATACGATGCTACACCCCTTTCGTAGGAAAGTATACAATTAATGGGTATTCTTGTATAATCTTTATTTTTACGCGGTAAAGTTGAATTTACCTTAAAACTAGGCCACTGGTTAGAACTTCGAATACATATTAGGTACTCTCGTTATTCTTACAATTTCGGCAATGGTAGTTTTTGTGTACTTACCTATATTTTTCTTTACTTCATCATTTTCATTATCGGTACTTCTCGACAAAGGGTAACACTGCAGGGATAGATTCCGTTTATTTAGACAAAGGGCTTGTATCCAGCTCTTTATAAATTAAAAAAATAAGAATCCGTACAAATACGTAGTGGTTGGATTATAGCTATCTTTAGTCACTTATGTAATGGTGATTTGGTTTAGTTGTTTAGACTTTAGACATACCTTTGGCAATAAACAAAATACCTATATGACCATCATTGCAATTTGCCACCAATACAACATAACAATATTTATATTTGATTAATAATCTCTGCTATGACCAGTAACAACCGGGTTATCAGATGAAAAAAAACGATGTTGGTAACCCTGAGTGAAACTGATCAACCTTGTCCAAGACTGTGAACATCTACGTTTCTAAACGACCTCTGTACAATATTGCTTAGCGCCTCGCGACACTTATCACGCATAATAAGCGTATATTGTAGCGGCTAAATGTAACAACACATTTCGTTTAGGAACACCATTGCAATAAACTGTCAGTTACTTGTACTTATTTTAAATATATTTTTTATTGATGGCCAAGAAAAATGCCAGTCTAATAGAAATCAAACTTTCGTTCCATATTTTAAAATGTTCGAGTTATTAGTTTTCAAGAGTTTATTCAATAAATAATAAAGCACAGAGTAGGTATACTCTACTACCTACTGTACTGTTACTGTAAAATTCTGAAATGTTTATATTAATTACATTTTTACTAAAAAGATGCGTACGTAAAATGTGTTTATAAATTATTCTAATCTAGGATGCATACTTTTATATAATTAGTGTCAGGCTTTCACCGAAAATATGAAAAACTACGACAATAAAGCGAACTAGTTTAATGACTTAGTAATTATTAATGTATCAACTACAACTTTTAAATGGATCGAAGAATAAATTATTAGAAAAGTGACCAACATCAAGTCGCATCAGTAAAATGATTTTACAATATTTCACGAAGTCTTTCTTTCAGATCTCTATGCTACATACAAAATAAAGACAAATCCTCTTACTATTTTTAGCAGCATATTCTGTAATGTATGACATATTTGAAAGAAATCTGTGTTTTATGTACAGACTAGTTCCTTTAATGAGATTACTTTAATCTTCAAATAAGTCTTCATTCTTCTTCCAAGTTTGAATTGAATTATTTAAAAATTTCGATCTGCCATATAGCCACATGTTGAACGTATAGAGGTGTAATTATAATATGTTATAAATATTTTATTTAGATCTAAATAAACATTAATACATTGTTCAAGCTAATTTCCGTTGAAAGCTTTCATCAGCAATAATGACTTTCGAACGTAATATTTTCCTGGTGAAAGATTAAATAGAAAAATTACTTCATAGATAACATCCATGTTTCAAGTTGGGTTTTGAAAACAACTATTGTGTTTGTACCTATTTCTGTTATTTCTATGTATTCTTTCGATGGTGCTTTTTTTTTCTTTAACGCCGGGAAATGAGGCATCCCGCGGGGGAGTGGGTCTCCCCACCTCCTCACGAGGGTATGTGGGACACGCTGCGCCCGAAAGCTGGTAAGTGGACGCAGCTCTACCCACTAAAACCCGGCGAGTGCCACCAATGCCGTCTTTGGTGAGGTGCCCCAGATCTAATAAACAAACAGCACCTCGACGGCTAGTCAGTCCCCCAAGGGACCGACACCACCTCCACAGAGGGGTGGCCCCGCACTACAGAACAACCCCTCCCAACGTCGGGACAGTACAATGGGATGAGGTTCCCGTCCTCACCCCATTGCCCCCTGCTCTTTTGTCCTCTCTTCTTATAAGAGGGGTACAAAGTGCCCCCTCAGCTCAGTTAGCTTCGCCCAAGGTGCAGCGGCTCACCCTGGGCTACTGAGCCCCACCGCCACGTCAAGGCCTGAACCATTTTTTTTGATTGACCTTTAATATGTGATGTGGTTATTTACTGGCAGTCTAACCTAACCAGAATTCTGGCTAGTCAGAAACACCTAATTCTAAAGGTGTGGTATCATATTATGCATGAAATATTTTTTTAAGTATCCTTAATTTAAAAAGTTATTTCAGTAATCAACAAAAATTGTTTTCGCCTTTCGCCACTAGATGTCGCTACGTAGTACCCATAAAGCACCTGTGTTTATAAAATAGCAAAAACACAAAACGAAGAATTTGATATGGAAAATTGAAGCGTAGGAAACACATAAAAATAATTATAAACTTGTAACTTTCTCTATAATAAAACATTGTAGTGCTGTTTATTCTAGGGAGTGCTATAATACATTTTGCAGAATCTTAGTTTGAGTGTCCGTAATCTTTTCTAGAACTCTTGATTTGATTTTCATTTGATTGGTTTTTATTGTCAAAATTATTAAATAATCCCAAAAGGTCATATTAAAATCAAAGTAAAAATTTTACCGCAATAAAATCTATAAAATAGTTGTTTCATGAGAGTAAAATATATAAATAGGTATTATAACGATGAAGTCCTCATCAGAATCTATAATAATAATATAATAATAATCGTTAATTCGCAGTTTCTTTTCTTATTCTATACATAAGTTATGGATGCACTCCTTTGAAGTAAAACAATACCTGTGACAGGAGGCACCGCTCTTCCCATATGTCTAATTAGTAGGTAATGAAAAGATATGACAAAACAAGTGCAATTACTAATAAACTTCAATTAACATTGTTTAACTAGTGTGTGTGTGTGTGTGTGTTTGTGTTTGTCTGTGTATATGAGTGTATGTATTGGTATTTAGTGAAGTAACTCCTCTATATCATTATAATTTTGCATTTTCAGCCATCTAATAAGGGTAGTTTTTCAGTCATAGTAATTTAGAGTGTATATGCCAAGCTTTTTATTTATCGTATTGTATAATACTGCACTTAATCTATTATACTGTCTTTTTAGAATCTAAAAGGATAGTTTTGTTTTTAAGCGGACACAGGGGCAGGTAAGCGGTTTAACAAGGTGTTCAGGATTACTTGGTATGAAAACAGTATATTATATACATATATTATAGCATAATATAGAATATTAAGACATAGAATCAAAGTATTAAGTACTACAACATAGGTCCTCTACAAACATCATAATTAAATGTATTATTATTACAAATACTTTATATTTACACATGTATTTTTTTGCGAAATAATAATAAATTGTTGTTTGAGTAATATATAAATACTATTTACGTCTTGCGTTTTTCCTGTAGATTTTCACAACACTAACTAATTTAACTCATTTTAGTTGGATATAATATTATACAGTAAACGTTGAATTTTTAAATGTTAATAATTTTTTTAAACAAGTAGGTATATGTATTTTAGACTATTTGTATAAGACCTAGGCAGACGTCTTCTTTCCACCGGCTGCACCACTTTGGGTTTCAAACTATTTCTTAACTTAGACCAAAGTGTGCAACATTTAAATAAAATCAGTTCAGAAATATATCAGATAGGAGTTAACCGCGGACAAGCAACATTACACGAAAGTTGGTAAGTGTAAGTAAATGCCGCCTTTGATGAGGTGCCCCGGATCTATTGAGCAAACAGGGCACCTCGACGTCTAGTCAGTCCCTCAAGAGACCGACACCACCTCCAGAACAATCCCGCCCAACGTAGGGACAGTATAATGGGGTGAGGTTCCCATCCTCGCCCCTCGTCCCCCTGTTCTTATGTCCCCTCTTCTTATAAGATGGGTACAAAGAGCAGCTCCCTCGGCTCTATTTGCTTCGCCCAAGGTGCTGGGCTCACCTTAGGCTACTGAGCCCCACTGCCACGACAAGGCCTGACCCTTGGTGTAGAAAGATTTATACCTAGACTGTATAATCTGTGAACACAAAATGTCATATAATTTTAAGTTTCATCTATTTAATCTGTATATTAATTAATAAATGAAAGAAATTACATTTTGGATTAATATTATTTATGCTCTCTATTTTTATTTTTTATTTCCATTAATAATTTATTGACCTAATATAATTATATTCGGTCAGAAATTTGATATCGCAATTAAAACCATCTATTCGCACTAATAGGTAATAACATACAAATAGCGGTATTGTGGAATTGAAATCACAAAATTAATTAGCGATTTATCGGAGCGGGTGAATCGAGACTGCATAAATATTTATAATATGAAAAAAGGCCGATGTGCTTCGTATGAGCGGACGCTTCAGTACCGCGAATGCAGCGCGAACTGCACCATCGACAATCATTTTAGTGGCAACACTGGCCAATTAGTTGTGTTAAATGAGTGAAAGAAAAAAAAATGGAAAATATCTATGGTGTCATCAGGACGTTGAGTAGGAAGACTTTGAAACGAAGGGTAATTTTTTGGCAATTAAACGACGCTTGTTAAAGTTTTATCAGTGAAAATGACCGAAATAAACGCTACCCTCATCATTACTTTATAATTGTTGACTTTTTTAATTTTTTAATATAAATTGCATTATATTGCACCTACATTTTCATTATAAGTAATTAAAACCAGTTTTCACACCATTATTATTTTGACTTTTTTAATTTTTTAATATAAATTGCATTATATTGCACCTACATTTTCATTATAAGTAATTAAAACCAGTTTTCACACCATTATTATTTTGATGAATCGAGGGTTCCATTCTCGTTTATAATATGTATAATATATTCAATTTCTGTCCTTAGCTTACCATTTCACACATTTAACGTGATCTGCAATGTTCATAATTTTTAAAATACTTTTGTCTTTCCGCAATTTCCCTTTTACGATTTTAAACACAGAAATTAAATATTATTTTTATTATTATAATATTAAATACAATTAACATAATGATAATACATCATAGCCTGGTTATGTCGATAGATTTCGTCATTACCGCTATGGGACCTATATAGGCAGGCATCTATAGACGCGAGGATGGTCGTTGCTGTGTATGCACAAGTCACAACCAGAGCATGTATAGGACCTTCATGGCTGCTGATGCGTCGGGAGCCGATGTTCCCTATACGCACACTCAGGCTTACTTCATGGTTACCGGTGGGAGGGATACTCCATGGGTACCACCATCTTGCTTGTTTCTTTTGTGGACCAGCTTTGCTGTGTTTCGGAGAGAAATGTAAGACGGGCAGGGTGATTACTGGCACCAAGACTTAACCTTACGATTCAGGATAGGCAATACGTGAATGAGTTGTCTGGGCTAGTTTAAAGATTAGTTTATGTTCATGGGTGACGCTGACCATACCTTGAGCTTAATAAATATTTATATTAGTCTTTTAAATAATTCCCTTTATGATTTTAAAATATCACTAGATGAACATAATGATACTGCACCATACGGTAAAGTGGTCGTTTCGCTTTCCCGCGCTCCGCCGCACGACACCGAATACCATCGTGATTAAATACGTTAATTGTCTAATTTTTACTTTCCCACTACTAATTGTAATTGATTTGAAAACATTTTGGCAAAACGGCTGGTGTGCGTTAAAAATAATATGACGTATAATGGAAATTATCAAACTTGTGGGCAGAATATTGCAAAAGACGATAGCAATAGAAGAAAAAGAAGAATGGATATTATGGCGGGGAGGCCACAATGATAAATGGGGATTTACTCAAGCGTCGTGACGACCTATATTAGATTTCGAAGATTAGATGATAAAAAAAAGGTTTTTTTATGTATATCCGTGTATAGCGTGGTTATAACACCTGACTCTGGAGTAGTCAGGTGTTATAACCACATCCTCATAGGCTTTAGGTGATTGATCACCAACACCGTGGTTAAAAGTAGTAATAATAATCAGATGGTTCCACTTTTGACCACCAGATGGTGTAATTATCGAATGATATAATAATAATAGCAAACTACAATATTAATATCAGTCATCACGTAAATTATACATATAAATACCTTACGCTTAACTTTACGGACGTTTTTTGCCGGCTACCCGTCCGCAAAAAAAAGATGTCGCAGATTCAAATCTGCATTATTAAATCTGTGAAATCTTGGCTAACATTAACTCCGTCTGGGTTACTCCATCCGTGTGTTTATCAAATTATAATATGTACTTATAACTTAAAAAAAAGGTTCCTTTTTCGAAGTATTTGTACCTATTATGTAAAAATACTGAGTAGCTTACTCGTAATTGGTTTTCTAGAAATTACGGATTTTTTTCATATTACCATCCCGTGACTACCTTTCTGTTAAGTATTTGAAGCGTCGGGAATATGAAATACATAATAAATCGCGATACGTTGTCAAATAAAACAATAAAGTGCGACATTTTCTAAAAAAATCGACAATGAAACTGAGACAAACTTGGACTAAATGCATTATTTCATCCAAATCGGTAGTAGATTTACACCAAAGAATATGACACACAAAAGATGATATTTAAATGCATAAGATATTAAATATGTATCTTCATTGTTACAGATCCAACCAAAACCGACGATGAATGGCGTGTCAAACAGCAAAGAACGCTTAACAGAACGAGATTCCAGGGAAACGAGGGAAGCGAGAGATACCAGAGACACAAGAGATTCTAGAGATACTAGAGACACGAGAGATTCTAGAGATACCAGAGATTCAAGAGACACAAGAGACACGAGAGAGTCGAGGGAGTCGCGAGAGTCACGAGACTCGAGGGAGATAAGAGAAATAAGGGAGATACGAGAGTCCAGGGAAGAGGCTGACCGGATCGAGGTCAGAGACAGGAGAGCGCAAACATCGTCTCCAGTGCCGCGGGATAGGGAGAGAGACAGGGAGATAAGAGACGATAGACGAGACCAGTCGACTCTACAACACGATGGTAGACATCCACTGCTCCAGTTTGCGGTGGACCATTTCCGACAGAGCCCTGAGTGAGTACTATTGTAATTAATGCTATAATATTGGTAGAACTCAAAACGTAGATTACGATTTCTTAGAAATGATTGGAGATAGGGTACTGGCCGAAGAGCAATGTCATAGTAAGTACCTTACTGCTCGTCGTTTATGAGCAGAAAATTCGTGCCAAACTTATATATTTTTGGCTACCCTTTGCCCTTGTTGGTGCAAGATACAGAAATAAATCGAGATATAGTTCTGTGGTGCAAGATCATAGGTACAGCAATTATGATCCTATCCTAGGCACTCATTCGGTGATAAAATCTGCTTTTTAGCTATGTCTGTATGTCTGTATCCACGTAGACGGTAGGGTCGCACAAAGTTCATCTCCTATACAACTGGCGGCTAATCTTGTTTGTTTTGCTCAAGCAATATTTTAAAAAGCCCCCAAGTGATATGTATACATGGTTATAAATAGGGATTGGAACTCCTGTGCGCTGGTAACCACTATGCCGGGCTGCTATTCTGTCACTGCTTCTGTCCTAACTCCCAAGTAATTGCATTGGTCTCGGTACTGGCCGGTTTCAGAGCATCAATCGCAATTATTTCGTCTGTACAAAGTTATTTGCATCCGACACGCCGTTCTATTGCTTTTTAATAACAGTTATTTAACCTTTTTAGGCGTATACTCCTAATATTGTAAATAGAGGAACACATTTTATCTATAGACAGAAGCGTCTACTCCTTACCCGATCCGTTCTAAAGCTTCATACATGTTTTTGTTTATAACCTGACAAGAAAAATAAAATCCCTCGCCATATTGCGGAAAATTTCGGAACTAATTTCTTTATGGACGATACTATGTGTTGATGTAAAAAATATACAGTGGCGACACCACGCAGGGTTTATATATTTCTGGTCATGCTATACCAAACTATTATTTTTTTATTATATTATCTCGCGTGCACTTGGTCCATGTACTTCATTGGGCATTTTTCCACCCTATTATTATGACACTGATTTTAATAATCGAATGATTAGAAGGATTATTTGTAATACTTCTAATTACTCTCTTTTATGAAATAAATTTAATCATATAGGAAATTTTTAGTGATACAGTTTCTGATCTAAAATGCCCTATTTTATTATCTTAAGAATCATGCAAAACCGCGGACTACAGCCATATTATCTCACTTGAAAAACTAACGGAATAAATCGTCTCGCGAACTCTATAGATTCAAATTGATCGACCTGTACTGAACCCGGAAGTTTAATTTTTTAAGAAAGTTTAAGATTTCATCATCATCAGCCACTATCCGTCCACTGCTGAACATGGGCCTCCCTGAATGAACGCTAAGACGGCCCATCCCTTGCCACTTGCATCCAACACGGACCGGACACCGCACTGAGATCGTCTTCGCACCTGGTTAATGGCCGACCAACACTTCGTCTACCTAAACGCGGCCTCGACTCTTGAACCTTATTGGCCCATCGGCCATCCGTTCTCCTAAGTGTGTGACCAGCCCACTGCCACTTCAACGAGCCTATTCTTTGCGTGATATCGGTAACCGTAATTCTCTAGCGGATGTCTTCATTTCGAATCCTATCTCCCAAAGAAACGCCCAGTATAGCACGCTCCGTAGCACGTTAAGCTACGGCAAACTTACGGACCAGTTGTAAATTTAGAGGCCACTTTTCAGCCCTCTAGATCAACACGAGGAGAACGCATTGGTCGAAGACTTTCGTCTTCAAACTCTGCAGTATAGATGACGTGAGAATATCGCTAAGCTTCCTGAATGCTGCCCATCCCAATTGAATCCTCCTATCGGCTTCCCTCTCGAAGTTTGATGCCTAGCTGCAAAGTTTGTCCAAGATACATCTTGCTTCAAGAGTTATGCCATCAACGTTAACCGGCCTAGGGAGAACGTGTTTAAGAATTAGGCATTTTAATCAGTATCTCCTTATAACAAACGTGAAAATTTGTGAGAATATAAGTTTGGTAGTCAATCACTTAAGTACTGAAATTAAACTTTAATTAAAATGATAATTAGTAATCAGTCTTTAAGGAACAATATAGGTCGAGCGAAACCGCTAGCAAGAGCCAGTAAAGTATATAATAATGACTGCCTGTATGTTATCTGTACAATTATTCTGAACTACCGAAGATACAAAAACTTATTTTTTACTTATTTGCATTGAATGAGCGTTCTGTGAACTAATGGAACTATTGCCATTTTTGTAATTATAATGGTAGGGTTGCGACTGTCGCTTCAGAAAATATTCTATACTATTTATATCTATATTCTTCTCTGCGTTAACAACGTTATATATATTATAATAAATATTCCTCTAAAGCTTATAACCACCCTTATTCATTGGGCAAAAAAAGCAAAATTATTTTTTCAATACTACTTGTATTTCTAGATATTGGCGCGTTCAAATAAACAAACACTAGCTATATTATTATATGATTAGGAATATATATGTTATAGATATTTTTTTCAAAACGAACCAGAGCACAGACGTTCCCATCTATACTAAGAAAATAAACTGTCGTAAAAAGTTTTTAATCACAACTAAGTGGGCAATCCGAACATAGAGGCTCCACCATCGACATAATAAATGTAAATCATTAAAATATATAACAAGCGTTTGTGGGCTGTTAATTAGTATGTACTTATTTATATTATCATCGTGATGATTTGCTTTAGTAATCAAGTAAACCAGATTTTCACGTACTTTGTTTATATTGTTATACCTACTTACTCTCGCAGACATGTTTTCTCGTGTCAACTTAAATTTACATTTAGTATAATAAATTTGGATAGCCTTTTAAAACTTAATATATTTAAAATATGATATATCAATATCGATATATTATGCATTTTAAAGCAGTACTACCAAAAAATTCTCTATATACATAGAAATTTAGAGGTAGTAGGTAGAGTAGAGGTAGAGGTAATAATTATTATGAATAATAAAGATTTGTTTGATTTGAACATTCGTTGATGCGTTCCATTATAATTCGTAGATTTTCCTATGTAAAAAATGTCGCAATTGACTGATGTGATGGTGAATATTTCTATAGAAATCTCAAAGTGCCATTGTCTGATCTAATAAGATTTCGGTATAACATACATTAGGTAAGTGGTACAATTGAACAACAATGCTCCATAGAAATGTTTCGGAAAGTTCACAACCCTGTAGTAGAGTAGCATCATTCGTGCGGAACGCACAGAGTTCGCGTCAGACGACAAGGGGACTGTCGGTCATGCCGTGCGCGGCCGCTGCGCGCTTTACCTACAGAATGCAAGTATATTCATATCTATTATCTAGTACAGTGAAATTTTCAAGTGCTCTTGTCTATGACGACTCATTTTTGAAGTGGCAGAAACCACGATTGTGTAAATAAAAGAAGAAGAAGATCAGTAGTGTCAAAAGTTCTCCTTCTTTTATTCTCGGTTTAATCTGTGTTTGTGATATCTGTTTTATTCATTCTAAATTTGAATAATTTATTCCATTTAACACCTACAATTGAGGAAATAATTAAATTGCACGACTTGCAAAGTACGTAATTAATTCATGATTACATTAGAAATTTTAGAAAAAAAAACACTCATTCATTATGTCACGTTCGTGTAATAGTATATTGGCGTGTAGTAAAAAAACAATTTAAATAGTAATACGACAAACTACTCCCACGACATTTTTTTGCAGTGACGTACTTTAAATAAATAAAAAGTAATTTAAAATTAACCAGTGCGAATACTGTCACAGGTGAAGCCTGTTTATGACAGTATTCGCATGTAACAAAGTTTTGTAACAAGGACTATTTTTTTATATTTGATTAATTAATAAGTTACATACGTGTTGATTTTTTTATTTTTATTTAATTAATGACAAATGAAGATACAATTTTGCTTATTGTTACGGTGTAACAAAAACCCAAGGGTTTGTCCGTACCGGCATACATATTCTAATATTAACTGTCACAAAATTCTTGCAAAATGACAAAAAAATACAAACTTTATAGCAAATTACACAAAACTTGTTACAAACCGTGAAATATTTTTATTTATAATAAAAATTAAATTAAACTTATGTAGTGAAAAATAACAGAGATATGTGTACAAACAATAAAAAAAAATGGCGAGTTTATCACTGGAACATACGATTTAGTTATAAGAGATCGTGTTTACCGATAAGTAGAAACAACACTATTTGCAAGTCATATATGGACTTAGGTAAATTTCGATTTATAACGCTGACTGCTGAGCTGTTCGAAATTCGTAATTCCCGCGCACTTTCGCCGGGCTTGCGTTCAGTAACGCATCAACAGCGAAATGAACTAACAGTCCAAATGGACGAGAGTGACATATCTGGTGATAGTTTATCGGGTGAAGTGGTGGATGACGGTGATGGTGTCACAGGTGAAGAGACTAACAAATATCTGTAAGATTTTTTTATTTATTTTTGTCAGTGGCTATGTTTTTATTTGTTGTTTTAAAATTTATTCCTAATAAGGAATGGCAAATGACCATCGCCCATGCAGCCTGTATTTTTTATTGTGAATTTTGTTGTTTTTTAAATCTTCTTTTGATGAAGACTGATGGATGCTGATGCAATAAGCGTTAATTTGCGAGTATTAATTATAATTTATTTCTTAGACTACTAAAACTATAATCTAGTCACAAGATTATTGTCAGTTGTGAGTTGTGACATATCAAATTACTTTAATATAGAGCTATTATGATATCAAAGTATAAAGGAATTCCTAAGCGCCTATTGTTATAAAGGTAGGAAAGTTTACTTTTCCTATTTCCAAGAAACCGTGGTTTTATATTACGTGTAGGCTTGTACGTCCCACTCAGTACACTTTTAGAATGTTTTTGTAGAGAGATAGAGATAAAAAAAATACTCGTTATAATTAATATTCTATATGATATACAGATAATATCAACCCTTTTATGTCCCACTGCTGGGCACGAGTCTCTTTTTGGGCCATAGTTCACCAATGCCCTGGCCCAATGCCGGTTAGTGAACTTCACACACCTTCAAAGACTTTTGATCTGATCAGGCATGCAGGTTTCTTAGCGATATTTTCCTTCACCGGTAAGCAAGCGATGTTCTCATGTTCAGGTGCATGTAGAGAAAAAACCCATTTCAAGGCACCGCAAGGGTCAAGATCGAACCTCACCTCTCACTCAAGATGCCGAGCCCATACACACTAGGCCATCGCCGCTCAAATATTCTCCTCAAATAAAAAGTATCTGGCTTGCTAGAAACATTAATATAGTAAATATATATTGACCCAATATTCGTGGAACTTGGAAGGTGGGTTACTTAAATAAGTATATAATCATAGAAATGCGTATTTACTAATTTTTCAGTTTTAAGGCGTCTATCATACCTAAAACATCTTTTCTTAGGCATGAAATACTTTTTAAATAGCAGCAATAAATTATAGCTTACGAGTAACGTAACTGTTTACGGAAGTATAGTTTTTATTGTCTTGTATAACGTATAGCAAACAATCGCATGAACTGCCTGGTACGAATCAATTCATGGATGTTTGTACACGCATGGTTAACAGGTGAAACTTCTAGATTGTCTTATGAATGGAATTTTTGAAATAAAAACGTTCCCTACGTTTGTTATCATGTTAAAATTGTCAATAACAAAATTTGGACGAGAGCAAGTTATCCGGAATAATATTTGTGTAAGAGTAAAAGAAAATTTAAATATTTTCCCACGATGTTGTGGTTTTACCCCAAAATTGAAAAAAAAAACTAAAGTAAAAAACCTTCCTGAATAAAGAGGCCACTTTTCATCATCATCCAACGGCATCAAGTAGTACCGCAGATTTCGAAAATCTTCTACAAAAAGCTTCAAAAAGAAACTCCTTGGCTCTCTTTTAAAACTTATTTTTCATCTTAGTAACTGCTTCTAAAGGTTCTAGCTTATGAGATTACTCATTATTCACAAATGTTTATTTATTGATCCCATAGACAACTAGGACCTTTTGACGACCTCTGTGGCTCAATGGTAAGCGCGTTAGCGCTCAAGCCAGAGGTTGCGGGTTTGAATCCCGCCAGGGAACAAAAATATTTTCTGTGTTTCTGGGTCATGGATGTGTATTAAATATGTGTATTATATAATAAAAATCTTAAATATATTTATAGTATAAAAGTATTAAATATATTTCCGTTGTCTGGTACCCGTAACACAAATTCTTCGAAAACTTCCCACGAGACTAGATTGACGTGGTGTAAAAGCGTCCATAGATATTATTATTATTATTTTCTATTATTTGAATACACATAATATAGGTAAACGCTGTAGCAAACAATTAAGCAATAAAAACGGCTTATCCTGGCAACACCAGCTTTACGGACACGGCACTTTTTTCCACCATTCTAGTTACCAAGAAACATGTATTTCAAGTTTGTGACGATCATTTCTCTACGCCGACAATATAAAAGTTATGGGTTTTAATAACACACAAATCATCATTAACCTCGACACACCCTATTAGACAAATTATAAATCGTAAAAAAAACGTTGTTGGTTTTGGATATCGAAAAACGTTATGATATATGGTGTTTGTATATAATTATGTATGGAAAAGTCGATATTTACTAGTGAGTGATGTAAAAAAATTATAGTTTAAAAAAACTAAAAAACACGATTTAATAGCAAACCCAACAAAAAAATTGAAAATAATTTTTAATAGATGAATTAAATGGGTTAACAAAATTACTTATTGTAATAAAGCGTGGTGCTTGTAACTAAGTTTTTATATTAACTTCACTTTTTAGAAATAGATAACGATGAAATATTTTTAATAATGAATATTGAGCACCTCACGCTTTTTTACAATAAGTAATTTTGTTAACCGATTCATTCATATATTAAAAATTATTTTCAATTTTTTTGTTGAGATTGCTTGGGTTTGCTATTAAAGCGTGTTTTTTAGTTTTTTAAACTATAATTTATTTTTTACGTTTTAGTGTCGATTTTTTTAATTAAAGATTTTATTAATTTAAAGTACTCAACTATTAACAATCACTTTAGAAATAAGTGAGAGACTAAAAACAACACAAGTGATGTAGGTAACTTGCGCGCCTTACGCCTTCCTAGCATGTGCTATCCTGATTATCCTGATCAGGATATTGGAATAATTTTATCAAATTATTGTATTGTCATCGGTCCTCGATAAATCTACAAAGTTTGAACAAAATCTGGTCGTTAGAAGTGGGTCAAAATCATGTTTAAAGATTCCATTACATACATAGATACAACCCAAGCTAATAAAAGCGTGTAAATAAATATGTGATTTTTTTCGGACGTATGTCCATAGAGTATTAAACTAGCCTATCTGGAGTAACTAAATCGTATAATATAGAAAAAATGCTTATATTACGTTAATAACGTGTATTTAAAGTCCTACGCTATTTTGTGACAAATGGGCTTTATTACCTGCTGGTTATGATTACATAAACTAAAAATAAGGTCAGGCAACCATCTGAGTTAGGTGTAAAGCAGCGCCGTGTTATTGTTAATATGCTGGATAATAGTTGGTTTATTATTTAAGAGTGGGGACACCAGCGAGGCCAGACGGGTGATCAGTCCTCATTAACGGGACCATTTCACCCAAATAATAATAGTTGGTTTAAAAGGTTTAAAAAATTCCATGAGGGCCTCGATCTCTTATGTATGGGATCTCTTATCTATAAATAAAATGAAGGAGAAAATTCAACAGATTCGTCCCTGTGACGTCACGCAAGGCTACCTTCTAACACGTAGCTAACTTCAGTGTGTCCATTCGAATAACACTGTTTCACATGCACGAACTTCCTCATTGGTTGATTGTTCTCAAAGTTTGCTCAAATGTGTTTAATTACATAATTTATGTAATAACCTCTATTGTCTTTTTGATTTAAGATTTAAAGATACGCCGTGAGAATTATATTTAGAACGCCAGTCTATTCCAGTCGTTCTTCATTTTCATGTCATATTTGTCAGAAATCGAACAAAATTCTTAATCATCGTCGACCAGTAATCGCCAGTCCGGAAATAATATAATAATAGAGCATTGCAAAGATCGGGCAACAGCCAACAACTCGTGCTACAAACAAATATTGCGTTATATTATATTCTTCAACTGAAAAACAAAATTAATGCAACATGTAAACAACATCAAAAAGTTTTAAGATCAACAATGTAACAAACAACAACAATACAGTTTAACTGACATAATTTGTCTGGTCAAGAAGCGAGTTTTCTGCGAAAAATCGTTAGAATAGTCGGATAATTGTTGTTCATTCGACGCGGAACAATGATATAAATAAGTATAGTATAAGATAAATTTACGACGGGAATATATTCTATGGAGTATTCAGAATACACCATAATTTTTGATTAATATTTATGTACTAATACCATTAAAAAAATAGTGTGACGTACTCGGTTTTGACGCCGCGCGCGCAACCTGAAAACGCCGTGCGTTACGTGCGTAGGCCCGTTCTTATTTTTCCGACTATTTTAACGATTTCTCGTGAAAAATTAAATACTTTTTTGCCGCTGTTTTGAGATAAACAGTTAATTGAAATAAACAAAATAAAATTAACGGGAACGGGACACTTTTTCGTGCGCGATGCTGGTGTTTATCAATTTATAAGACGTTATCACGTCAAAAATGGAAACGTAAGCGTCCATAATGAAGTTATAAATAAATCAAAAACAAACCGAGTATCGGACATAATGATGCAGTAAATAGAAAGTTGATTATTTAATACATCGCGTTTTAGTTTTGTTACTATCTGTTATTACTGTCTACAAGGTACATCAAACTATCAACTTATTACCAATTATTTTATATAATAAATTATTAGTCTGGGAGGAAGGCGACTATCACATCCAGAACGCCTATGGCATAAAAGGAATAATCCTATTTTTACACGCTTTTTATTAACTTCACCTGTATGTATGTTTGTATGTTTGTAACCGACTTCTTCGGGCGCGATTTTGACCCACTTTAAACGGCCAGATTTCGTTCAAACTTTGTAGATTTATCGAGGACCGTTGACAATACAATAATTTGATAAAATTATTCTAATATCCTGATGAGGATAATCAGGATAACACATGCTAGGAAGGCATACCGCATAAGGCGCGCAAGTTACCTACATCACTTGTGTTGTTTTTAGTCTCTCACTCATTTCTAAAGTGATTGCCATTAGTTGAGTACTTTAAATTAATAAAATCTTTAATTAAAAAAATCGACACCAAAAAGTAAAAAATAAATTATAGTTTAAAAAAACTAAAAAACACGCTTTAATAGCAAACCGAACTATAAATTTGAAAATAATTTTTAATAGAATGTATTTTTTACAATAAGTAATATCATTTATTTATTTTGTTAACCCATTTAATTCTTCTATTAAAAATTATTTTCAAATTTATAGTTCGGTTTGCTATTAAAGCGTGTTTTTTAGTTTATTTTTTAACTATAATATATTCAACGTTATATTCAGATACTTAAGTTCCTGACACTGGGACCTAAGAAGGGCCTCTGAGACTTGAGAGGTCTTGGTTCACATTAACGATATACCTGGGCACCATTTGTGGTGTAGTTTTTTAATTACGTTCATGGTTTAAGTTGATCACTTATCGCGTGGCTGGTCTCGTCGTTTCATACTCACTTTCGCACTTAAAGTGTAATGTCTAATTTACTTAACGAAACTCCTAGTCGATAATGACATTAAATGTGTATAATGTATATGTTTTTTGGGAATGCATGATGAAAATGAACGAACATTGATGATCGACAACATCAAAATTGGTAGTAACTTATTACAGCGATCTCGTGGACGACCTAGTTAATATAAACTAGTTTACTTCACCATGTAGATATTAGTTGACTTAAAAATACAAAGCCACTTTCAAACAACAATTATTATTTAATTTTCTACCATGATAATCAATAAGTTATAATACATAATAACTCATTGTTGATATACATGTAAGTATATTAATCATACTATGCAGATATTTGTAGACATAAAAATTTATCCGTAGTGCATTGCAGCTGAGCTTCCCCTGGCTGCCTACTTTTCTTGACTTTTGTTAATCATTGCAATCTCGTACTGTCTCCCGCTTTAAGCGGGGATGGAAACTGGAAATTTTCCTACTCATCCTGAATTCTTCTGATTAAATTCGTTGCGGGTCCCTAGGCAGTTTTAACGTATCCCTCGGGCTCCCTGAGATCGTATCAAAGGGTCATTTAGTGGTTACCGCTGTAGATCCTGGCTATACAGGAGTAGCAGCGGTGGGAACGAGTGGTGGGCCAAAAAAAACAAAAAGTATATGTTTATATATATAACAATATAAGTTCACTTTTACTTTACGAACTATTAATTCAGTGCAAAAATAATGCAACTCTTAACATATTAAAAAAGATATATGCAATTTATTTACATATTTTTTTCTCTTCAGACTAGAGATTCTGAAGGCTGACTCATCACTGAAGAGTAAAGCAAAACGCAACGAATGGACGTGGAAGGCCCAGACCGACGTTGTGAAGTGGCAGGCGACGCCGCTGAGGGCGCCACTGCTGCGCCTGCCCGCCACACTAGCGCCGCCAGCGTTGGAGTGCTTCACCTGCGTGCGCGCGTACTGTGGGGACCTGCAGCCCGCCGAGCGAGCGATGCACCAGGACCTGACTGAAGTGAAATGCGTGTACACTGTTCTGATGGTAAAAATAATGATTACTTCAACTGAATAGACAAATTATATTGTCCCATTTTTATTAAATGACCTGGACAACACCACGACAAGATACTAATTGCCTACCTGACTCGAATAGTACCACTATTCGAGTCAGGTGCCAAATAGCCCTTAGAGCTAGAATGTAATTGTCTTTTCTTTGACTAGATTGAACTACAGCTTTCAGCTTTCAATGTAAAATTATTTCGAGTACTATGTGAAAAATATATATTTAAGGTTATTAAAATACACATTTGAATCGTATAAGTTTTCCTAATTAATATTATCAAAAATATAACGCATTGAAATTTTAAATCCCTCCCGCCCCCAGCATTGCCACGCGGTACCGGAGCTGCGCGACGAGGTGTACTGCCAACTGATGAAGCAGACCACGTCCAACCGCTCCGCCGCGCCCGACTCATGCCAGCGCGCCTGGAGACTCATGTCCATACTGGCTGCCTACTTCACCTGCTCAGAGACGCTTAGGTATGAGGGACAGTCTAGTGACTTCTAGGAGAGTTTTTCTGATAATCCAATAGGGATGTTACAACACAAAACTACTCACAACAAAACTACTTACATGACCGTTCGTAAACATTTAATAGCTGTTGCCTGCGGCTTCCTCCGCGTTAACTTAAGCTTATATAGCTGGATAGTTTGATATCTTTGAGGCTTCTTTATTATAGAATCTCTTCCTGCCACATTTAAATTCGATCGACGGTTAATTGAAACCGTAACAAACAAGCTCACTTTCGCATGTAAAATAATGAAGTATGTTCTGTTGATGATTCATTTTTTATTCGTTCATTCGTTTTTTCACTCATTCATTCATTCGTTCGTTCGTTCAGGCCGTTCCTGGTGGAGTACCTGTCTGCGGCAGCGGCGGACCGGCGGCGGCCGTGCCAGGGCACCGCGGCGGTCTGCCTCGCCAACTTCCGCAAGACGCTGCGCTGCGGCGGCAGGAAGAACGTACCCAGTGTCGAGGAGGTGCGTGTCTTATATTGTATACATATGTATGTGTGTGTGTGTGTGTGTGTGTGTGTGTTTGAACTGTGTCAATTCGCCAAACTCGATTACGTCTCGATTAAGTCGAGACGTCACTGTCAAAATATTGTCAAGAGTGCGAAAATGTACGAGATTGAGAAATCCCAGTTTCAATTTAAGAAAGAAAGAAAGAAAATATACTTTATTGTGTACATAAAATAGGTAAACTTACAATATCGTGGAGATTACAGAAAAATAATTGTACACAAAAGGCGGCCTTATCGCTAAGGTAGCGATTTCTACCAGACAACCTTAAGGTGAAGGAGATTTAAAGTAGATATAGGGTCGTTATGAAAAGAAAACATCAGAAAATAACAATAATAATTTAAAAAAAAAAATAGAAATATGTATACATTTAAATACATGTATACTATGTAATTCAAACACAAATAAATACGTACATTATTACATAATATTATAAATAAACATACTTAAATTGATACTTATTATATATACATGTACATGGCTACATAAGGTCAGTAATTCTTTTATGGGTCAATGTATACGCTTCTACAATAGGATCCCAGAAAACGTTCAAAACCTATCGATAAATAAATTTAAAAAAACTGTTAAAGAACGTTTGTGTGGTAAAGGATACTACAAAATAAAAGAATTTATTGAAGATACCACACCTTGGGAATAAGGCGTTTCCTACATGGCTTCTATGTATAATTATATCATATTATGTACCTATATTGTATAATATTGAAAAGATTAGTTTCACTGAGTTTGTTTCGCCGGTTCTTCTCAGTGGACTAGTTTTGGAACCGGTAGTAGAGTCATTTGACGTTCAATAAGCCACTTTGACGTACAACATTGAATAAAAATATTTTTATTTATTTATTTATTTATATACAAATATAAACTACAGTGAAACCTGGTAAAGTGAGACATCAAGGGACCTGCAATGTCGTTTCACTTATAGAGGTATTCCACTTACCCAGTGTCTCAGTACATGTAATATATATTATATTATTGTGTATTTATAAATACATAAATAAATACATACTCATCTAAACAATAATTACAATGAGATATAATTCTATTTTTGCACACCAAATTGATTTTAGAAACAGATTCAGTGATGTTGTTGATCAGTTATTTCAAAATATGATTTTTTGAGTAATGCCTTAAATCCGTTGAGCGTTTTAGCCTTCCTAATATTTTCCGGCAAGGCGTTCCACTGTATGATAGACTTCACTGTATAGGAACAAATTATAGTATGTGGAATGATGAATTGGTATTTTTAGTGTGAGAATATCATTCGAGCGTAACGCCCTTTCGGATCTACGTACAATAAATTTCTCCCTAAGGTACTCTGGTGCCTTGGGATTGTGAAGCACGTGGTACAGGAGCGATAGCATTCTTGTATTCCGGCGAAAACGGATTGGCAAACACTTGAGCTTAGCACGATATTCAGAGATGTGATCATATTTCCGCAAAGAAAATATGAATCTTATGGCTAAATTTTGGAGTCTCTCAAGTTTATTTAATTGTTGCTCGGTGAGATCAGGGTAGCACGCGTCGGCATAGTCGAGAGTAGAAAGAAAGAGTGATTCAGCGAGCGCAACTTTGGTAGAAATAGGGAGCATGTATTGAAGTCTTCTGAAAGAATGCCAAGTTGCAAAACACTTCCTACTTACTTCTTTAATTTGAGTGGTCCATGACATATTCTCATCCAAGAATACTCCAAGGTTCTTTACACATTTACTAAAAGGAATAACTGTGTTGTTCATGAGCACCGGCGGGAGGGACACCCAGTCTATCCTCGAATGAAGAACCCGGCTACCTATTATTATAACTTGTGATTTCGTTGGATTTAGTTTTAAGCCGTGGCATCGACTCCAGTCGGAAACTGCAGCCAGATCTTTGTTCATAATAGTGATAGTCTCAGGTAATCCACCAAGTTCAGCTTGGGTGTAGATCTGAAAATCATCTGCATACAGATGGTAGAGAGAAGATATATTCTTTGTGATGGTGTTTATGAAAATAGCAAAAAGGAGAGGAGATAATACGCCACCTTGTGGGACTCCGACAGGTAAGTCAGACCATGAAGATAGTTCCATTGCCGTCTTTATTCTCTGCCGACGTCCCTGCAGATAACTGCGAAACCAGCCAATCACCGTTGGAGATATGTTAAAAGAGAACATGATGCTGAGAAGTATGTCATGGTCAACCGTATTAAAGGCATTACTAAAGTCCAGTAATGACAAAATAGTGAGCCTTTTGCTGTCCATACCATGTCTGATGTCATCGGTGACTTTAACAAGGGCAGTGGTAATACTATGCCCTGTTCTAAATCCAGACTGAAATGGATTAAGCAGTTTATTTATAGTCAAATAAGCTGTGAGTTGAGTGTGGATTAGGCGTTCAAAGACTTTAGAAAGGAAAGGAAGGATAGATATGGGTCGAAAGTCATTAATGGATTTAATTAAATATTAATTTTTAATTAAATAATTTCAACATAAAATTCCACTGTAATCGAGAAAAACGTACGCTAGCGTAGCGTACAAAAGTACCGATTGACAAGTTCTCGATCCCAATCCTAAATCTAAATATAAATTTAAATAGGATCGAGTGTCAAGAGTAAGCACGCAGGTTGGAAATCCTCCCAAGTTCGAGTCCCACATAGGGTCCAGGTGCCTACCCGGGGGTAACATTGATACATGTGAAATATAAAAAAAAAAATGTAAATCCTTGGGAGAGACCGATGTACGGCAGTGCACCTCTATTGGCTAAAACGAATGAACGATATCGCTCTTCCTATCTGGAGTCAGTAGTCTAACGAGTGCAGTTGTGTAACTAGTTTCAGTTGTTTTATTTCACGGAAGCGGATGGGCCATAAGTAGCAGTTGTGATGCGTATTACGTGCGTTCTTGTGTGCGTAACTACAGGGAGCCTATCAGCGTTCTGAACTGAGCACTCCCGAGCTTACGCACACCAAGACAATGTACATGTCTTGGTCCTACAACAAGTATGAGTCACCCGCTTTCGTGGAATAAAAAATCTATACTAGTCCATCAACTTGTCCGGTAAGTCTTAGAAGACAATTAGGACGGTGTTTTAATTTATCCGTGTACGTAGTAATAGTGGACTGTCCGTCTGTACGAGTATTCTTACGCGTGTGCAGGTGACGGCGGTGTCGGCGGGGCGGTCGGCGCGGCGGCAGCTGTACCGCCTGCCGGGCGGCGCCGAGCGGGTCGTCAACACGCGCTGCGCCACCGTCGTGCAGGACATCGTGGACGAGCTGTGCGAGCTGGTCGGTGCCACTACCTTTTATTTCCTACTCTTCCTGAAATCTCCTGATAAAATTCGATGCAAGGCAGTTTTTAATTCATCCTTTTATGCATTTATTCATTTGTTATGCTACTAGTTGACCGCGCGAACTCCAACAAAATGATTGCTATCTTACCTGACATAGTACGCGAACGTCAAACATTGTAGTAATTACTGATCTGCGTTTGTATGAAAAGATGAGCGCCTTGTGTAACCTTAAGGCGTAATATTGGAACGTGTATATGTTAAACATTTTATCGATTCTATCTATACAATAGTAAACGATACACCATTACTAAGTTCAGTCGATCATTTAATGACATTGACATTTAATTAATGAAATTTAACCAATCATTCATTTAAACATCTGTTAATGTATGATCGTATTCCTCTCTTCATTGTTCCATTCATTAATTATTTAACTCACCCATTCACTCATCTAATCCTCATTCACGTGAACTGGCCGTTTCCCACAGATTGGCGTGACCCACCCGGCGGAGCGCGCGGAGTTCTCGCTGTACTGCATCGTGGCGGGCGACGCGCTCACCATGCCGCTGGCTCCGGACGAGTATGTGCTGGACGTGAGCACGGAGCTGCAGCGCGCGCGACACCCCTTCTACCTCATCTTTTGCCGCTCCGTGTGGCACCACCCGCTGCGGGCCGACGCGCCGCCGCTCTACACCGAGGTGCTGTTCAACCAGGTGAGCACTACACGCCGCTCTACACCGAGGTGTTCTAAAACCTTACAGTATAGACCACAGGTCACGGAACAGCAAGGGAATTTGAGACTTAAGCGTCTACATTGGCACCACCATCACGCTTGTTTCTTCCGACAAACAACTGTGCTGTGTTCCTAAAAGAAGTTTAAGATAAAAGTGTTTTACTGACCACGTATTATATCGTCCAAGATGGACAAGCTACTTGGTTCTATAGGTCAGTTGACTAAAGCCGGCGCGTTCAATACATTCACACGTTGTGCTTGTGTAGTGTCAGTGAATGCGCACGCCGTGTCGTCGCACTGAATGCACATCATGAAAAGTCTCTCCGTCCCTCTCTCGCGCGGTCAAGCTTGTTAGCACAAAGGAGGCCGTTATTGTTTTGCTTTTGCTACTGTTTATAAATACGAAGTGTTCTTTTTTTAATTATTTTTTAAAATATATATTATACTACTAGCGGCCTCGACAGACGTTCGCTGAATTGTGAATTATTTAAGTAAATATACTCAATCAAACAATTAATGTGCATTTATATCAGACTGATTATTCGTTGCTAAGTAACTTTGTAGTTTGGTAACTGTGGTCAGTTGCTTAGCAACTATACCTTGGCAAAAAAGTCTTATTTATAAACATACTGTATAGTGAATTGCACTAGTGTGAGTACTGCGAACGTGCCAGCTTTAGTAAACCGACCTATAGCAACTAGTTACAGGTGAACTTGTGTATCACGGGGGACGTCGATAGTCAGTCGGTTGTCGGTTTGTCCGTTCTACATAAAAAGTAAGACTTGAGTTCCATTTTTGCCTGAATTTTAAAATGTTACGCAGGTGGCGCCAGACTACCTGGAGGGGCTGCTCCTAGTGCTTCCGGGGGGCGGAGCGCCCAGCGCGGGTGCGGCGCGGGAGGCCGCTGCCGCCGCAGCTCTACTGCACCGCGCAGCCGGACTCACGGAGGCGCCGCAGCCCCGCGACCTGAAGTTCCTGCTGCCGAAGCCCCTGCTAGCGCTGCGAGAGCCCCGGGCCGCCAAGTGGGCGTCGTGGGTGGCGGCCGAGTGGCCCACCGCCAGGGCGCTCTCGCCGCCCGCCGCCAAGGCTAGAGTACTACAGGTGACCATGGCTGATTCATTATTGTTTCATAATAAATTGTTTAAGCAGATTTTTCAGATTATATGTAAAAAAATATTTATAGTTATTTTGATCCTATGTGCCACATCGGCCTTTAGTATAAAGGAAACCCGCCAATAAAGTGCTAAAATCTTAGATTGAAAAGGTCTTATCAGATTCATAGGTGGTTTCAGTTGTGCTTTAACTATTCAAATAAATTGTAAAACTAACTAATTTTCAGGCGTTTTGACCAGAAACACACACATTGGCACCATACAACACATATAAAACTTAGAAGCCATTTTTTATTAACGACAACTAAAATCATTTTATCACTTTTACGATGTTTAACAACATATCGATGGGTCCTATGTATATGGGCCAAAATGCAAAATTACAACTTTACAGGAGAGGCTTCCAAAGTTTAAATTTGCTATAATTGTCGATTGATTAAACCGAAGTTTACGAAACTGCTCGTTATCTAAGACAACTATCCTCCTCATTTGCACTACACTATTTTATTTATACATTTATCGGTTATTTTTTACGTCACATTGGCCCTTCTACGTTAGTTTTTGTTTAAAACACCCTAAAAGGTCCAATGTGCCATATTGGCCATTATACGCGTATTATGCTAAGTAGCATAAAGTAAATCTTTATATATTTTTTTACTTATAAAATCTATCAAAAATTAAAGTACTTGATTATTCCTTAATTAAAATAAAATATATTTAGATAATAAGCTAAATAAGTCACATTGACACTTATACGTTTTACTATTTGCTAACCGGCTAACTTGAGTTTTCAGTTAGACCATTTAAATAATAAATAAATTATAGTTAAAAAAAACTAGAAAACACGCTTTAAAAGCAAACCCAACTAATTTGAAAATAATTTTTAATGGATGAATTAATGGGTTAACAAAATTACTTATTGTAAAAAAGCGTGGTGCTTGTAACTAGGTTTTTATATTAAATAGATACCGATAAAATATTTTTAATAATGAATATTGAGCATCTCACGTTTTTTTACAATAAGTAATTTTGTTAAGCCATTTAATTCATCCTTTAAAAATTATTTTCAAATTTTTAGTTGGGTTTGCTATTAATGCGTGTTTTTTAGTTTTTTTTAACTATAATTTATATTTTTACTTTTTAGTGTCGATTTTATTAATTAAAAATTTTCTTAATTTAATGTACTCAACTAATAACAATCACTTTAGAAATGAGTGAGACTAAAAACAACATAAGTGATGTAGGTAACTTGCGCGCCTTACGCCTTCCTAACATGTGCTATCCTGATCAGGATATTGGAATAATTTTATCCAATTATTGTATTGTCATCGGTCCTCGATAAATCTACAAAGTTTGAACAAAATCTGGTCGTTAGAAGTGAGTCAAAATCAAGTCTAAAGGAGTCGGTTACAAACATACATACAAACATACAGGTGAAGCTATTATAAAGCGTGTAAAAAGTACAATTGTTTTATTCATTTATCGAAATGAAACTTGACTGAGCCTTAAAACTACATAATATTATGGACCCATTTTCAATAGTATTGGTGTTCTTTTGAAAAAAAAAACACGTTTTTTTTAAATGAGCTGCTAAGTACTGAATATCTTAATTTGAAATTAACACAATTATTTAATTTAAATAATGCATAAATGCCTATCCCGAAACACAAGATGTTAAGTCTCTGTGCCAGTAATTACATTGCCTAACACCACTACTACAAAATGTTCATAATAACTGGTATACAGATGGGATAGTATGTTCACGACATAAATCAAGCAAGTCTTTCTTCTTGGAAAATTGTCAAAAAAATCAAAATCAAATTTTTTTATTCAAAATAGTACTAATACAGTATCTTTTTGAACGTCAATTGAATCTACCACCGGTTCCAAGGTAAGCCCACTGAGAAGAACCGGCGAAACAAACTCAGTGGAACTAATCTTTTCAAATAATATATATTAATAACAATTTTAACATCTTATCTTGAAATGCCCGGGAGGAACGCCTTATTCCCAGGGTGTGGTATCTTCCATGAAATCTTTTACTTTATAATATGCTTTACCACACAAACGTTCTTTAACAACTTTTTTGAATTTTTTTATGGAGAGCTTTTGAACGTTTTCTGGGATCCTATTGTAAAAGCGTATACAGTTGCCTTTAAAAGAATTGCTTACTTTCGAAAGTCTAATCATTGGTGCATGTAACCTGTGTCTATTACGTGTATTCCTACTATGAATATCACTTTTCTTACAAAATTCATTTATGTTTTTACGGACATACAGTAAATTTTCTAAGATGTATTGAGAGGTGACAGTCAGAATTCCTATTTCTTTAAATTTTTCTCTCAAAGATGAATAGGGAGGCAACTTGTAAATTGCACGAATAGCCCGCTTCTGCAGCACAAAAATGTTGTTTATGTCGGCTGCATTTCCCCATAAAAGTATGCCATAAGACATAATGCTATGAAAGTAGCTAAAATATACTATTCGCGCTGTATCTACATCAGTAAACTGTCTTATTTTTCTCACTGCATATGCTGCTGAACTGAGTCTATTCGCCAATTTAGCTATGTGGGGACCCCACTGCAGCTTAAGATCTAGAGTTATTCCTAGGAAAACTGTGGAGTCCACCAATTCCAAGTTTTCACTGTCTAAGAGTACATTTGTTTGCAGTTGCTTAACATTTGGCAAGGAAAATTTTATGCATTTAGTTTTTTTACTATTTAAATGCAAGTTATTAACGCTAAACCAATGTACCATTCTCAAAAGTGTGTTGTCTTGTGTTGTATTGGTAACAGCTGATTGTAACATAGTTGCAGAGGAATATCAGTTTGTCTTCGGCAACTGGTCTTCTTGTTCGTACAGGCTGTTGTAAGATTTTAGTATGACTGTCAATAGCATCTTCATCCAAATCATATTTACAGTATAAAACGTATGATCCGTTGCGGCGTAGAACAAAGAATTATGTCCTTCCGGATAATTGAATGTCATCTTATACTTATTAAATTAAATTGTAACGCAAAAAGACAATGCAATAAAAAATTATTTGATTTATGCACATCACAGTGCGGTGGGCGGCCCAGATAATTGGTCCAAACTATAAACAAAAGTCGTAAGCGCGGCCCAACTGCCCGCGTATAAATCTCTAAGTACTCTTTGGACCTTGTACGTTTAAATTCATGTCACTTACGCCCTTATACCGTACTAATAAATCGTGTTTCTATGCAGAAATCTTTATTTTTTAATAGTTCACATGATTAATTATATCTATAAGATGCGTTTACCATAAAAAAGTCAAAATGGCCAAATTGTTAGTTTGGCCCTTATACATAGGACCCATCGATATGACGTCACGTGACAAGTGTTAGCGTTTTGGAGCGAAATTTCAAATCTATACTAATATTATAAAGCTGAAGAGTTTTTGTTGGTTTAAACGCGCTAATCTCAGGAACTACTGGTCTGATTTGAAAAAATCTTTCAGTGTTAGACAGCCCATTTATCGAGGAAGGCTATAGGCTATATAACATCACGCTGTGACATATAGGAGTTGAATAACGCAGGCGAAGCTGCAGGCAACAGCTAGTGCATTATAAAATGCAAGATTTTATAGGCATTAGACGTATTTAAGCAAAAGTTAATAATGTTTAGGCCTCCATTAGATATTTATAAATGATCTAAAAACATTTCTGAAAAATGTCAACATCCCTATAACTGTGTAGATCAATTCAATTGCATAGCATCTTCTGGAACCTACGAGCGAACATTCTAGAGCGTATCCCCGCAGATCCTGTCCCGCTGGCCGCTGTTCGGGTCGTCATTCTTCGCGGTGCGGCGCGTGGCGGGCGGCGAGTGGCGCGACCACGTGTTGGCGCTCAACCGCCGCGGGCTGCATCTGCTGCACCCGCTCACGCACGAGACCGACACGCACTGGCCCTACGCCGACCTTATCTCCACTAGGAAGGTGAGCAGCGCCATATTGTTTGACGACTTCTGTAACTTAATGGTTAGGTTTGAATCCCGCCAGAAAACACAAAAGTTTTCTGTGTTTCTGGGTCATGGATGTGTATTATATAAAAAAATCTTAAATATATGAAAAGTAAATAGTATTGAATAAATTTCCGTTGTCTGGTACCCGTAACACAAGTTACTTCGAGAACTTACCACGGAACCAGATTGACGTGGTGTAAAAAGCGTCCATAGAAATTATTATTATACTGTTACAGACCACACTACATGCGAGGTAAAAGATGAAATAAGAAACAAAAATATCTTAATTCAAATGCATAAAAATGCTAATACCTACATATTATAGGTTTTAACAAAATGATACTTATTCTGCTTACACCGTGCAAATTGCTACATATAAAATATTACAACATTTTATCTCTATTTAGATACCATATTATTAATAAGTGAAAAAAACAATAATCGATATGCAAAGACTGATGATGACCATATATTTGCTATCCAAGATAGCTGTCACGTTGTGTACATGTGCAGGTCCGGTCGGAGGACGGCACGCTCTTCCTGGACGTGAAGTGCGGCTCGCTGCTGCAGCAGCGCGTCACACGGCTGCAGGCCGAGCAGGCGCACGAGGTGGCGCGCCTCATCCGACAGTACATCGCGCTACAGCGGGACCGCCGCGACTCCCCAGGTACACCCCCCTGCTCCCCACACATGTCGCTAACACGAAATCGCAGGACTGCCGAGCCCCTCTAGACAAATGCCTTTTACGTTGAAAGAGAATTTCAATCTCAGACATTTATTTTTCTATTCTATTCTGTATTTTCGCATCGCAAGTATCGGAAATTTAAAGCTTTAGATTAGTATAAATATAAACGAGATTTAAAAATTAGTTTCCCAAATAAGTTTCACTTCTGACATGACGTGTACTTTGTACGCACGCACTTTTTTTTTGAATTGAAACTTCTACGCGCGCATGAGGGTAAAATTTTTACGGATGAAATGTCACGAAAATGTGCAACGTTTTTGTCCAAGAAAAGGGAGAGAGTGATTGAGACCGATTGAGAGAGAGTGCCATACCATGGAGTGAGAGTAGGGAGCAAACGAGTGAGAAAGATCGAGAGAGAGAGAGAGAGTGAGATAGTGCGAACGTCGCATTGCAAAGCTTAAGATTCGTATAAAATATATAAACGAGATTTAAAAATTAGTTTGCCATATAAGTTTTACTTCTGATATATATACTTTGATACTTTTTTTTAAATCACATAGTTCGGTATTTTATTATTTATGAAGAAGGCATTCCTAAATAATATCAATCTTCACTAAATGAAATTTAAAATGAAGTAAATATTTCGTTTTAAAACTAAAAATAATAAAATAAATTTGTTTCAGCTTTCAGTAGCCAATGAAAACGAGAAGATAAAGGATTTGACAATCTGGAACGAAAAGACATTACCTCTGAGGAATTAAGTCCGTCCGAACATTTATTTAATGAAATAAAAAGAAAACGAAGATTAAAATGAGAATAGGATATATAGAAAAGTATAGCAACCCTGTTGAGATTTCTATTTTCATTTTAGTCGAAAATGGTGAACATTCCAATATCAGTATATTATATTATTAGATATGGATTCACATAGGGGTAAGGTGTTATTTAGAGTCTAATAACAAAATATCTATACTCTTCATTTAACCATACATATCATTTTATTTTTTATTTGGCCGTTATTTTGCAGTTAGGCGTATTCAGCCTATAATTAAGTCTGTTATTTTGCCACAAATACAAATTATTGTCACAATAATATAATATATACTTGTATTCCACTTATTTAGCAATTTTAATCTATATTATATCCAATAAAATAAAATAACTCCAAATAAATTTTGACACTTTATACGATAAAGTTTAACCTTTTTCTCTAATTACACTAGAGATACAAGAATCTGTATTTTATAATAAAACAAGGGTTTGTCATCACAATTTTATTGTATAGTTTTAGTAACGTCGCTCACATTCCAAATGCATGCTTAGTTTTAGATTTTGTTAATGGAATTCGTATTATGTTATATAGTATTGTTATTTCCGTCGACAAAATATAATTTTGTATTTCGAACAATTGTAAAGAAATAGTTTTTATATAAATAAAAAAGTCTATGGTCATAATATTTGGTATCTATGCGAAGGTGCTATCTAGTTCTATACTAATTGTATAATAATACCAGGATCAATGTTATCGAGTAGAAATCTTTTATCTGTTGTATTTTATCGTAGTATGTTTAAATTAAAATTATGAAAATTCTACTTCTGGTGTCATTTTGTAGCAAATAATTGAATTGTTATATTTACAAATTTGTCCAAAGACCACGACGGTCTGAGTCATGTTACGTATATTTTGTTGTTTATGTAATATATTATTATGTTATTAAGCAAGGTATTATAAAGAATGTATTGTAGATACCAATAAAATTTATTTTAATATTATACCTGATTTATTTAACGTTTAAGAAAACTCCCCATGAAGTCCATTCAATGAACAATTAGTCTGTTGCATGCAGCGTGAGATTCGAGCTTCAGCTCTTCATCGCTAGATGGCGCTGTTCACAATTCCATACGATTACAAAGTAAATATGTTTTAATCACAACTAACTGGTGTAACCCTGAATGTCCGAGCTTGACCTCTGTTATAAATTTACTGTGAAACAAGCGACACAATAGAACTTACATATGTTAGACATAAACCACCATGGTTTTAAATTATAATAATTAACGTAATAAAGAACAGTCAAGTACGTAAGTCTGTTTCAAGTGCTACAATGTAGGCCTTATGAAATATAATAATTCTGATGTGATTCGTACCTTCTTTACTCTGCGAATTTTCTGGTAACCACCAGATTAACAATTATTGTGGTTCTTTAAAAAATTACATACTTTTAACTACTTGAAGGCAAAGGTACTTTAGTTCAAACAAACAGAAAGACGATTTTATACGGAATAGTCCTTATCAATTGAGGTGAAAATAAATTATCCACTTTACCGTGCAAGATGGCAGGTAATATAAATAATGCCAGTAAGAAAGGGTGTCCTTTTCTTTCTTTAACGCCGGGAAATGCTCTGAGGCAACCCGAGGGGAATGGGTCTCCCCACGCGGGTGTGGGACTCGCTACGCCCGAAAGCTGGTAAGTGGACGCAGCTCTACCCACTAAAACCCGGCGAGTGCCACCAATGCCGCCTTTAGTGAGGTGCCCCGGATCTAATAAACAAACAGGGCACCTCCACGGCTAGTCAGTTCCTCAAGGGACCGACGCCACCTCCACAGAGGGGTTGTCCCGCACCACAGAACAATCCCTCCCAACGTCGGGACAGTACAATGGGGTGAGGTTCCCATCCTCGCCCCTTGCCCCCTGCTCTTTTGTCCCCTCTTCTTATGAGAGGGGTACAAAGAGCCCCCTCGGCTTAATTAGCTTCGCTCAAGGTGCTGGGCTCACCCTAGGCTACTGAGCCCCACCGCCACGTCAAGACCCGAACCATGGTGGGGAAGAAAGGGTGTCCAATTTTTCCACAGAAAAGCTAGTACGGCAGAAATACCCGGGGTATTTCTGCCGTACTAGCTTTTCTGTGGTGTTGTCTGCATGGTGGTACCCATGCAGGCGCGTCGCATAAGTAACATCTCTTTTACTACAAAACTTCAAGTTTTAATGATATATGCTTATTTGTTATTCTATTCTTCATAAACATGCAAAGATCAATAACTTTATAGTAGTACAAAATCCGATTTACCGTATATAAATAAACGACCGTATCTATACATACCTACATGATTCATTACGTACTAAGTAATTTAATGATAAAACTTCAAATTTATTTAGCACTTTGAACATTGGATAGGCAAACTGATAGAGCCTGACGGGAAGTGGTCCCATGAGCAGAGAATGGAATAGCCCAGTCAACTAAGGTAATCCATTTACCTCTCAAGACAGGAATATCTAAAAGTAGCATGGTAAGTCTCGGTCCAGTAATTACCTCGATCACTGCCTGTCCTGCCCTTGTTGTTCGAAATACCTATATGAGTATGACGGCGAGCGTGGCACATCGCAAGCAGTGAATAATTCTTTCCAGGATACCTCGTGATCATATTTGATAAAGTTTAAAGTATCAGTTATCGCCTAATTGGGCCGGCACGACCGGGGTGGTACCTCTCTCTCACATAACACTGGCGTCACGTGACAGCTATGCTGACGCGTTTCGTGCGGTTTGTGAGTTTCCGGTGGCCCATTGGGGGAATAGGGAAAAAGAGGGCAACGCATCTGTATAATATCTGGTTGTGCGGATGTGTATGGGCGTCGACAGTCGCTAAAAGGCTTCGTCGACTGCTCGTTTGCCATCCTATGCTAAAAAAAAAATCGAAGCATATTTCCATCTTTTATCCATATAAGTATTTTCAAAAGGAAAAACAGCCTGTTAGCGTTCCACGTCTTAACGGGGGCTCATCATAAATTCAATAAAATTTACTAAGAAATTAGTTTACATCCTGGGGAAGGACATAGACTAAGTACGTAAGGAAGTAATAATTACAAGCCCGTATACCTATTACCAACGTCTGACAAAAGTACAGCAGCTACAACAACTAGTTTAAAAATATTTCTTTTGCTAATTATCAAATAGTATGGAATAGCTGGCGATGCTAAAAAAGGAAGTGTCAGCCGATGCGCGAAGGCTGCGCTGTTCTCACGGAGTAAAAACTGTCCTTTGTCTGCGTCAGCGAGGCTAGCAGTTAAAATATGACCCCGCCACCGCTTAACCAATATAGTGATTAGAGAGAGAGAGACACATGTATGACGGAAAATTGATGGAACGTGACATATATCTTTGTTATTTATTGTTTTCTAATGTTTACAAAATTTCACTTATTATAATAAAACTACTTTTACGGATTTTATGTTTTTTTAATTGGTTTATTGATTTCGTGACTCCCGTGACCACGGTAGCCGTAGCCGTAGTTTTATTATAGTAAGTTAGTAATATATATAAATAATATAAATAACTGTAAGTTTTATTATAGTAAGCGAAATAAGCAAAAATCTGAATACAATCCGTAAAAGTAGTTTTGCGATGATATTATTTTCAAAATAGTTTCACGCATTAAATTTTAAGTTGTAATATGTACTTAGGTATGGCGGAAAATTGATAGAACTCGACATAGGTACATATATATTGTCTTCAGCTGAAATCAATATTATTTATGTATAATATTATTTTATTACTAAAATGCTGTCACAGTATTAAATCCATAAATATCTATACTCTAATTCTCGTATTTAAAAAATCTCGTCTGTATTGTTGTCGTAAAACGAAGTATCTCGGCAAAATCTTCGTTTATAGAATATGCGTTATAGATTTGCAATAACTAAGTATAAAATTTCCATTAATATAATGTTACTACATTATGTAACCTGCAACTAGTTTTCTGTAATTTGCATTTTTAGGATATTTAATACATTTGAAAAGTTATGTTAATGTACGTATTACGGGCGATTGTTCTTGAGAATATCTTTTTTTTTAAATTATTTTTCACAAATTTCCATTTCAACATCACGTTGGAAAGTTTTATTTTCAAATCTGTTTTGTAATGCAAAAATAATATGAATACATATTATATGCACAACTATATCCGACAGCCGGTACCACAGAAATCTAAATAATAAGACATCAAGTCACAAAGACAACAAGTCTTATTATTTAGATTTCTGTGGCCGGTACAGTACACAGCTTTATGGCGTGTAAAACTGGTAGCCGATAGGTAATGAACTACGAAGTGGGTTGTTCAGTGCCAACTCGAAGGCTGCTTATAACAGAATTTACAATATACTAAAATAAACATGGAACCATTTATCATTCGATTATTACAAGCGATATCATCAACACATCAAGACGCGTCGTTACCGTTTAGGTACTCGCTTCGTTACCGATGCAATATCATTATTTTAACCTAACCTTGGGTCTGTCTAGAATCTAGATCTAGTTTAACGCCATTCTAAATAACATGGAAGGTTGCAGAATATTTTTATTATAATATCGTTTAATGTTATAGGATCTTCCCTTACTAGGAAAAGAAAATACAGGTGTGATGATTAAAAATAATGCATAAACCCAGGGCCGGATCTACCTATGGGCTTTTTGGGCTGAAGCCCAGGGTCCCGCGGATACAAAGTACAAACCAGTAAGATGGTCCGATGCTGTGAAGACCAAAGTGGGGGGCAATTTGCATCATGCAGTCCACATAAGCAACAGATATATTTTAATGTATTAAAAATGTAATTTATCCGTTAAACGATACGTGAGGTATCAAAATGAAGGGATAAGGAAAAATAAGGACATATTATATCTTTTTACATTTATTAATTGATCTTTTAGTTTCTTTTTGTTACTTAAATGATAAATCTAAATAGGTAAGCAAAGAGGATAATGAAATAAAAATAATCGGTTGTCTGTCAAGTCGGTTTACTGACGATAGTTGAACATGACAACGTCATAAGACAATGGAACGCCTCAGAGCGAGGTAACGCCGCATGAGTCATGTTTTTTCGTGCGTGCAGCCGGCTCCATCGAATTATAAGACGTTGTCACGTCAAAAGTGAAATAACTACGAAGCTAGGGGAACGCGCTGGTATTAATTTTAGTCGTGTCAGAAAAGTAAATCCGCCCAAAAAACCTGACATTAACATTGTTAAAAATATAATTGATACTATTCCCACGTCTTATGCACCCAATTTGATTGTATTATCACACCGTTGATTTCCCCAATCAAGTTAACTAATCGAAGAACTCTCACTTAAATTATCCGTGCCTGACAGTCCGTAGTATTTTATTATTATTTCTTTATTTTATTAAAGAGAAAGTATGTACAAGAATAGCATAATGCCTTTAGCCGTCGTGGCGGTGGGGCTTCGTAACCTAAGGTGAACCCCGCACCTTGGGCGAAGCAAATACCGAGCTGCTCTTTGTACCCCTCTTATAAGAAGAGGGGACAAAAGAGCAGGGGAGACAAGGGGCGAGGATGGGAACCTCACCCCATTGCACAGTCCCGAAGTTGGGTGGGGTTGTTCTGTGGTGCGGGACAACCCGTCTGTGGAAGTGGCGTCGGTCCCTTGATGAACTGACTAGCCATCGAGGTGCCCTGTCTGCTCATCAGATCCGGGGCACCTCACCAAAGGCGGCATTGATGGCACTCGCCGGGTTTTAGTGGGTAGAGGTGCGTCCACCTTACCACCTTTCGGGCGCAGCGAGTCCCGCCTAGGGAGACCCACTCCCCAGCGGGCGGCCTCAGATCATTTCCCGGCGTAAAAGAATAAAAAAAGGCCATTTTCTTACTATACCATAGGCTTTGGTATATTAATTTTGGCAGTCCTAAAACTACAGCCATACGAATGACTAAACACATATTATAACATACTTTGAACTACCACAAATTGCCCTGACATTACATATTAAACTCCGTAAAACCAAAATTAAATGTCTCGGAAGTGTGATTTACACTTTTTGTGTGTAATGTCTGTTATTAAATAAAACAATTATTATGGACGGCGTGTTCGCAAGGTTGCCAATTGCCATGTTCGTGAGAATCTTAGCTCTTACGCACCAACTTAGCATACGGTGGTCGGTGGCAATACGCCTTCCATATTTAAATATTCATTTACGTTCATAAACTTCTAACGCAATGAATATTAAGTTATATTAAGGTTCTATTTGTGATCTGTACAAGTGTCTTGTTTTTTAACGTTAGTTGCAGATAAGTCCACCGGTATAATAGGTTTCATCACTATCGAAATGACCTTTTATCCTACCCTACAAAGATTCCATAATCAGAATAAGATATCTTAAAATTCCCCCTACCCCGCGGGATGTCTATTTCCGGCGCAAAAGTAAAAAGGAAAAACCTCTACATATTCCCTACTTAAAGTAAACAACCCACAACCGTGTCCATTGAACTAAAAGAACAATTGTGAAAATCTTCAAAAACGAAGTACATTTTAAATTTTTAAGGTTATTCAATAATAAATACTAACCCTAAGAATTCAGGTTTATATAATACCTTTAAATAATAAACAAGTGACAAAATTATTATTAGAAAGCGTGTGTATTATGTGTAGAGAACTATTGTTCTTTTCACTCAATTTTGTTCAAAATACTGCCATGGTAATTGGTAACCAAAAGGCTTTTTAACCGACTTCAAAAAAAGAGGAGGTTCTCAATTCGTCTGTAGGTTTTTTTTATTTAACCGACTTCAAAAAAAGAGTAGGTTCTCAATTCGTCTGTATGTTTTTTTTGTATGTATGTGACACGATATCTCCGCCGTTTGTTATTGGATTTCGATGGTTATTTTTTTGTTTGAAAGCTTGTGCTTCCAATTTGGTCCCATATTAATTTTATTAAGATCTGACAACCGTTTTTTAGTTATTCTCAATAATGCCTATTTGGTTGGTTCCTTTTACCTCGAAGATATTATGCTGATGTGCTCATTTTATTACTTGTCGATGTAACATTTGTATAAGATGCTTTGGTAGCACACCATAGTATATCGCGGTCATCGTAATCATCATCATCATCATCGTCCTTTATCCATCCACTGCTGAACATAGGCCTCCTTCAATGAACGCCAAGACGACGAATTTCGGAATCACTAAAAATGAAGAAATAAAATCATTTTACAAAAAATTAAAACCGACTTCAAAAATACTAAACTAAAAAGTAATAAAATAACTGTGTTTCTTTAATGTTTGTGCTTACAACTTATAATCAACTTAATATTCTTCTAATGTACAAACTTTGCGTTTACCACGTCATTATAGTTACTTTTGGAGTCGGTGTCGTATTTGTTGCTGTACCCTACCTACCTACCTTTTTTTTTTTTTTTTTTTTTAATGCAGCGGAAATTTGCAGACCAAACCATAACTAGGACCGGGGTGAGTTTTAAACCTAGCCGTGAGTGGGGTTCGCACTTGGAGATGCGTTACCCACTAAAACCGCTGCAAGTGCCCTCAGCCGCCTTTTATGAGAGTCCCGGATCATGCAGGCAACGCAGGACCCTCGGCGACAGGCTGGCCCCGGCGAAAAGGCCAGACTCCTCCTCTAAAGGGGGACTGCTCGGCTGTTCGTTTGATTCGATACTTTTAGCAGTCCCCGACGACGTCGTGCCTATCTGGACCCAGGTTAACCCCAGCCTCGGCCCGACACGAGCACAGGGGCGTTACTGGAGGCGCATTAAGTAGCGCCTCCTACGCACCCCTGTTCGTCGCCTGCGGTGGGAGGCCTCGTCGGCGGCCTCCTCTCTCACCCGCTCATCGGCCTCCTTCTGGGACATTACTGCCTCACAGAAGGAGACCATCGCCGTCCAGGACTCATCATTGCGGAGCATCGCGGTGATGATGCTCGACAAAGACAAGTCCCCTCCGATAACTGACGTCAGATCGTGACGCAGCGCCGCCCATCTCGGGCACACCTCTAGAGTGTGCTGGGCCGAGTCCACCGCCGACCCTACCTACCTACCTTGGCTGACACCGACTCCAAAAGAAACTATAATGACGTGGTAAACGCAAAGTTTTTATAATTAAGTATTCTAATTTTGAAATTTATTATAGAACTAGAAAACTATGATAAATCTATCCGATGATACAGAAGTCAATTGACGTCATTATCAATTTTTTTCTTTAACGCCGGGAAATGCTCTGAGGCATCCCGCGGGGGAGTGGGTCTCCCCACGCAGGTATGTCATATGTGGGACTCACTGCGTCCGTTTTAGTGGGTAGAGCTACGTCCACTTACCAGCTAAGTGGACGTAGCTCTACCCACTTAAACCCGGTGAGTGCCTCTAATGCCACCTTTGGTGAGGTGCCCCGGATCTAATAAACAAACAGGGCACCTGACTAGCGTCAGACCCCCAAGGGACCGACCACACCTCCACAGAGGGGTGGTCCCGCACCACAGAACAAAGTCGGGACAGTACAATGGGGTGAGGTTACCATCCTCGCCCCTTGCTCTATTGTCCCCTCTTCTTATAAGAGGGGTACAAAGAGCCCCCTCGACTCAATTCGCTTCGCCCAAGGTTACTCTGGTTGGGCTCACCCTAGGCTACTGAGCCCCGCCGCCACGTCAAGGCCTGAACCATGGTGGGGACGTCATTATCATGGCACGTCTGTTAGTTTGCTTATCCAACTAACATTAAAAAGCCACTGAGCTCGATCTTCCACTTTATGTAGATGGGATATTATAGTCGGTAAGATTTTAACTAGCTATTTCCCGCGGCTTTGCACGCTTTAACTGTTATTATTATTGATTTACAGCCGTATCCAGTTTGATGATGATTATTTTATAGCCTAAGTTACTCCTTACAGCATCAGCTATCTGTCAGTGAAAGTCAAGTCACAATCGGACCAACCGTTTCAGAGATTAGAGGGAACAAACATATTAAACTCCTTAACGGCTGGGCCGGTTTTGATGGAACTTTTTGTGTGTTCAAATGGATTCGCGATTGAGATTCAGAACTTGAACAAAAATGTTTTATACACAAACTTCAACGACGTGTGTCGAGTCCGCTAGTTTCAAAATAATTTATAAATCCATGGCATATGAAAATAAAAGCGGAAGTATCGGTGTGTGTCTGACACCTTTTTACGCCAAAACTGTTTATAAGATTTAATAAAATTTCATAGCTATATTTCTAGTTAGACAAACACGAGACAGATAAAAAACTGGATTGAACAATGACACATACGTATGTACCTGTGATATGTACATTAAACGATTTAATTTTCCATGATACTTACATCTTAAAAAACGAAAATTAAATGGTCTAAGAACCAAGGTGACCCTTGGCTTGGAAAAACGTCAACAGAAAAACACTATTATATGAAATTCTAAAATGGTTAAAAAATCAAAAGCCTGGGAACAAAACACAATTAAAAGTCAAACAATTAACAATAAACTTGAAAATCATTCTCAATGCTCAAACGTTACGATGACACAAAAACTACCGGATTTGAGTTTTGGGAATTATAATTAGATTCTTATTACCTTTGCTTACTACCCAAAAAAAATCCATGAGGGTTGATAACAAAATGTTTATTGTGTATGAAACACATACAGCCTTATAATTTACCCCGGTGATACAAATATGTATTGTAATGTACTTACATTTTTTATTATATTAAATATATTTCTATACTAGCACTAGCGCACGGCTTTGCTCACATATATACAGTATATATATGTAACAACCGGATATTTTGTCTTGTTTGTCTTGGGCCTTGGCCGATATATTACGACCATACTTTTTGAATTGGATGAGTAGTTTCGAAGAGCAAGTACCTCATACATCCAGACTAACAAACACTAAATAATATGTATTAGTAGGTATAGTGTAGAAGAGATAGTGCGATGCTGCATTGCCGAATTAGGCTGGCACGACCTCCTCTACCTCTCGCTCACATAACACCGTCGTCAAGTGACAACTATGGTGTCGCGTTTCATGCGGTATGTGAGTTTACGGTGGCCCATTGAGGGGATGGGGAAAGAAGGGTAACGCAACTGCATAATCTTTGGTTGTGCGAATGTGTATGAACGTCTGAGTACTGGGTTGCCTCCTTATGACATAAAAAAATGTATCTCATTCATATTCGTGGGCTTTTCCAACTACGGATACTAAAAAAACAATATTAAGAAAAAACTAAATAGGTTCCATGACGAATGTGTCCTCAGAAATTTGAGGTCTGTATTACAACAAATGTATTTATATGTAAAGTGAGTATGACGGCCCATTTCATTAGCGGGAGAACACGTAAATTGCAACATTCATTCATATTCCCCAGTTCAACCTTGCGCTGGTAACAATGACCCAGTCCAAATACAACTCCTTTTAGAGATGTACCTAAACTTCATTTGCCTGAAGGACGATAGTCCCATTGTTTATCTTGTTATGTAGTAAAGTAAGTAGATATGACAGATGCTGGAGACAGTGAGATGCAGCAATAAAAGTGTATTTCTAAATTTTCTGCATATACCCCATAGAAACCTGCATATCTGATTAGGTTGAAGTCGTTGAGGGTGTGTGGACCCGCATCGGGTCAAAACGAAGTGATTGGGTTACGCCATGGTTACGCACTAGGTACGTTACCTTTTGACACAATCCTGGAAGCGCTGAGGTTCCACGGCGTGCCGACGTATCTGCGCAGACTCGCAGAACAATATGGGTAATATTGTTCTGCGAGTCTGCGCAGATACGGGGGCACGCCGTGGAACCTCAGATAGCGGGCGCAGACTGGTAGGAAACTACCTGTCTGGTAGACAGACAAATCTTATAAGATCACGGTTGGATTATTTATTCTAGCATAATATAATGTACTAAGATAATTTATTAAAATTCTGCCATCTAAATTCTAGAACAGTATGGGCAAATACCTTTAATGAATTCAAAGTTGGAATCCCCAAAAACAAAATGGCGACCGTCGCATTGTGAAATCTCAAATCAAATCAGTGTCTATTACGATCGGTGACTCTATCTGGTATCCTTTATCATCTCATTATTTGTCAATTAAGGCTAATTATGTACAGGAGCATTGAACTCGGAGTTCAATATTCTGTACCTTTACGATAAAAATTAAGACGGAGGATTTGGAATGTTCTCACCATAAAATTTAAAGACGTACATAGTTTGTTCGAGGCAATTTATTTTGTACAAAAAGATCAGCGTTTATTGTGTACTAGACATAGGATTTACCTTCATGCCTTGTTACATTCAGCTAAACAATTTGCAAATGCAGTCTTATAATATCATTACATTGGTTAAACAACATACAGTAGGTAAACACATCGGAGGAAATTTTATACAGTACCTATTTACAAATAGTGTTTGTACATTCGAATTTCAAATAACATTTCTCGATCAGTATTCGATTCGTTTATTATTTAAAATTTAAGAGGTCTTAGTCACTACAATAAATATACCTTTTTTTTCTAATAAATTATATGGTTCTCATATAAGAATTCACAAAATTAAGCTCTTTAGGTACTTAAGAATATACCTACATAAAACTATTGTTATTGTACAATAATAATAAAATATATTTTGTTAGGTATAATTAACGAAGAAACTATTTGACTGGTAACAAAAACATGTACTTACATCATAACATAGATTTATAAATTATAATATGTAATTTATCATACGAACATATACCTAGTTAATAAAAAGAGGCACCTAGGTACTTAAACTAACGTTAAACAATGTTTTATTACATAAAAATATATATTATGTAGATGGAACAACACATAATCTTTGTTTAAATATCAGTCTATAAAAAACAACGATATATTTTAAATATACTTAGATGGCAGCGGAAAATATCTTACGTAACAAACAGGAATACAAATTAGTTCAAGTGACGCACACAGAGAACAATCTCACAGATAATTAATACATCAATTGCACAGAAGTCATTAATCACGTTTTCACATTTTGTGTCTAACCGTGTCTAATTTATTTGTCGGTCAATACTTCAGTATCATTGCGTCGGGCTGTGTCTAGGTGTGCGCACTTCCCGTTTGTCCGGCCACCTGTTTGCGGTGTACTGTACGTATCCAGGATCCGTTGGGGTCCCTGATGCTCTGCCATCTGTGTCATGACCTTCTTTCTCCGCTATGGGTTCCATTGGGAACCCCGGCGTATCGGCCCTTCTTGATCTAAACGAGCCCTTCAAATATTCTTCAAGTTGCTGCAATGTTGGTGTTGGGACAGTCTTTACTCTTGTTGGCGATCGGGACTGTCGTTTTATCTCTTCGCCTTTGGTGTAGCTTATTTTACCCGATTTGACTTTAGCGAAAATAGGTGCTTGCAACTCTGGTAAATATTTTTCTTTGACTGGCAGCCTCTCCTGTATATTGCCGAAGTACTCGCTGAAATATTTCTCATTGAATTTGGCAAGCTCTTGTTCGTAGTGGTACCTGTCGATGTCCGACAGTGGATCGGAGAGGCGTACATAGTTATCACTCTCAAGGTTACGAAGTGATCCAAATTTTGATTTCTCCAGCTCATCTTCAATCCTCAGTTCCTCTAATTTTGCGAGGCTTTTCAAGTTTTCGGTGCTAGAAACGTCTGTTTTCGATTCTATGTCTTTCTCTACGTCTAATGTCTTTTCACGCTCAGTAACATTGCCGTTTGCTTTCTCAACTTTGCCATTTGCTACTTGTATATTGGTTGAATGTTGGTTCGATATGGTCACTTTTTTATCAGGCTTCGGTGATAGAATGGGATCTGTTTGGGAGAAGCGCGTGTTCATGTACATCCTGGGTCCCATGAGGTCCAGGAGGAAGAGGGCGGCGACTATGAGGGTGAGAGTGCCGAGCACCGACGCGTTCACAGTCAGGTTACTTGGGACAGAATCTAGAGAAGCTAACTCTAGACCACCTGGTGAAGAAATAAAACATTATTACAATATATTAGTGTATTAATTAAAATTAATGCGTTTTTTTATTATCTGTACATAATAACTAATAAGTAAAGCATGCTGTTTCTTTTGTCCCCTCTTTATGGGTTCATGTTTTGTCCTATAAATTCCAGCTAATTTTGATTAATGAATTATTAATAAAGGTGATCACACCCAAAGGTTTCAGGTTCAAATTCCTCTAATGGCAGCCTTAATTAGCTGTATAGCTTCCTACCAGAAATCAGATAAACTAATAATACGCTCACCCAAAACTAAGAAGAACAGCATTCCAAATCCGAGCAAGATACCCTCGAGTATCCTTCTCCCGATTGGCACCTCCTGGAACACCCTTCCCAGGATCAGCGCAAACGTTATGATCACGTAACCTGGAACAAGAACCTCGTGTCACCATCATAAGCTACCTTCGATGAAAACATGTCAAAAAGTATTAACTACTAGCTGTTGTCCGCAGCTTCGCCCGCGTTAACTTAGATTTACAGCCGTACCCGGATTGATGATGATTATTTTTATAGCCTAAGTTACTTCCTATAATATCAGCTATCTGTCAGTAAAAGCCCCAACAAAATCGATACATATACAGGAACAAACAGACAGACATACAAAAATAAAAAAATGGCTTTTTTGATGTAGGTACCGTTTATACTTTCATATGCATTTAGTAAAAAGTTGTTAATTTGAAATTACAAACAGACAGTTCAATTTTATTTATCTGTAGGTATAGATATTAATATACTTGATTGATTTTGTTTCATCGTTAACCTAAATTAGATTTTATTACCTACAAAATAGCTTCTTTATGATAAAGGAACGTAAGGTTAAGGTTGCCTATCCTGACGTAGAATGGTAAAGTCTCAGTGCCTATGATTTCACTGTCTGTATTGTGCTATTTGCGAAAAACAGCAATCAATATTTATTTAACGAAAGAATTAGTAGGATGGTGGATGTGTACCACCATCCTTCTAATTATTCTGCAGAAGGCAGAACGCATCCCTTCCACAGATACCATATTGCATTAGTACCATATCTCTAATTCCCATACAAAATAGAAACCCAATTGTTCATAATACGCAACGAAGAAAGTACATTCTCTTGTAAAACTCCCAGACAGTCCCAGACGTGTGAATACAACAATATTGTCCTCGGCCTCTCTAATGTCAGGGGAATTTCGGTGGTTATAAATTATATAGGTAAGTTTCATTGTAAATTGCGTCAATTTTAATTTTATCCCTATGAAAAGAATGGCTAACCTTTAACTTTGGTATAAAATAAGGATTGACGATTCTTAAATTTTTAGATCAACCTAATACAATATTTTGTAGTTTAATGGTGCACCTTACATATATTGGTAGGGGAACCCACGATACTAAATGGAGATTTACTCGAGCGTCGTGAAGACCTGATAGATTTGGATGATTAGATGATAAAAAGAAAAAAAAATGGAAATCCATTCATACGTCTATCGATTAAAAAAAATATAAAAAACTGTGACATGGCAATATTCGAGTGCGTCAGACATTGATATTATGTAGTGTGACTGGCCTGTTGATCTAGTGGTTAGTGACCCTGAGTGCTAAACCAGAAGGTCGTGGGTTCGATCCCCACCCAGGACAAATGTTTGTGTGATGAGCATGATCATTTCGCACCCTTAATCCAATACTAAATATACAAATACATACAAAAAAATGCAAAATTGACTTTTTAATGCCATCTGTTGTAAAATGACGGAACCGAGGTATTCGCGTTCACTCCGGTTACGTCTGTTAAGCTAGAAAGGTCAAGTCAGCAGAATGACTCGTTTTAGATATCAAAATTTAGTGCTCATTTAGTGCTCATTTAGTGCTAATTTAGTGCTGATAACAGATATTTCGTGCTGTGATAGGTGGACCAAAAATGAGAACACTGCTAACTTTTAATTAAGCTAGCAGTGTACCATTCGTGACCGCGCTTTGATACAGTTGGGGCGAGAGGCACATGAGCTAATAATTTAGTGCTCAATTAGTGCTAATTTAGTGCATATAACAGATATTTGGTGCTGTGATAAGTGGACCAAAAATGAGAACACTGCTAACTTTTAATTAAGCTAGCAGTGCACCATTCGTGACCGCGCTATGATACAGTTGAAGCGAGAGGCACATGAGCTAATAATTTAGTGCTCAATTAGTGCTGCCTGTATAAGCAAACAGATTTTTGAAAAATATTTTTTTTATTTTTTTTCAATGCAACTACTGCTAGTATAACGACGCTAGCAGTCTCAAGAGCTAGAAGGAGACTCTAAAACGGAAACTAATGGAATTGAAAGACGTCACCATTAAGTGCTCAATTAGTGCTGCCAGTATAGCAAATGATTTTTAAAAAATATATTTTTTATATATTTTTGTTTCAAAACAACTACTGCTAATATAACGACGCCAGCAGTCTTAAGAGCGAGAAACAGACTCTAAAACGGGAACTAATGGAATTGGAAGACGTCACCATTAAGTGCTCAATTAGTGCTGCCAGTATAGGAAAGGATTTTTTTAAAATATACTTTTTTTTTAAAGCAACTACTGCTAGTATAACGACTCCAGCAGTCTCAAGAGCGAGAAACAGACTCTAAAACGGAAACTAATAGAATTGAAAGACGTCACCATTTAGTGCTCAATTAGTGCTGCCAGTATAGCAAAGGATTTTTGAAAAATAATTTACTTTTTTTTTCAATTCAACTACTGCTAGTATAACGACGCCAGCAGTCTTAAGAGCTAGAAAGAGACTCTAAAACGGGAACTAATGTAATTGAAAGACGTCACCATTTAGTGCTCAATTAGTGCTGCCAGTGCAGCAAAGAATTTTTAAAAAATATATATTTTTTTTCAATTCATCTACTGCTAGTATAACGACGCCAGCATTCTTAAGAGATAGAAAGAGACTCTAAAACGGGAACTAATGGAATTGAAAGGCGTCACCATTTAGTGCTCAATTAGTGCTGCCAGTATAAAAAATATATTATTCAAAAATCTGTTTGCTTATACAGGCAGCACTAATTGAGCACTAAATTATTAGCTCATGTGCCTCTCGCTTCAACTGTATCATAGCGCGGTCACGAATGGTACACTGCTAGCTTAATTAAAAGTTAGCAGTGTTCTCATTTTTGGTCCACTTATCACAGCACCAAATATCTGTTATATGCACTAAATTAGCACTAATTGAGCACTAAATTATTAGCTCATGTGCCTCTCGCCCCAACTGTATCAAAGCGCGGTCACGAATGGTACACTGCTAGCTTAATTAAAAGTTAGCAGTGTTCTCATTTTTGGTCCACCTATCAAAGCACCAAATATCTGTTATCAGCACTAAATTAGCACTAAATGAGCACTAAATGAGCACTAAATTTTGATATATAAAACGAGTGATTGCCGACTTGACCTTTCTAGCTTTACAGACGTACTCCGGTTGAAAAGCTTCACAAACGGCCGCTAGATGACACTAATTCGTTTCGACACTATCCAAAATTCCGCGCCTCGCGCAGTGCTAGACCGACCGGTAACCAAAGAATACGTGCTTCCAGTGTAAAAAAATTCTTTTGTTAACTGACAAAACGTCATTTTAGTGATAAAACCGGTTTGTCGGTGAGATTATTGGTAAGTAATTGCTTTTCGTTAGTCCAAAAGTGTCACTTTTTGTTTAATGTCGTTTTTGGTATTATAGATTTGCTTGCCTTATAGATAATTAAATACTTTGAAGTCATATTGACACTTTTCGTTTAGTGCCGGTTTAACTCTAAAACATCGATAATAAATGAAAAGTTTTATTATTAGCCTTACTGACATTTTTTCAAAAATCGATTTAAGAAGATTTAAGAAGAAAAAGATGACACTTGCTTTTATTTTATGAATAGTAAGGCATTCAAAGTGACCTTTTTCTGTATGTTATATTGTATTAAGTAGTTCTACCAAAGTGTAGGTATTTACACAATTCTCGATAACTGCGTACTGATTATTTATTGAAAACATTATTTGAACTGAATTATGATTAAATCATTTTATTTCTTAAAGTTTTTGCTATTTTAGAACCTGGTTAACATGCAGCGAAGAGATAAGTTGCTGAAACTTGCATTCAAAAATAAAGAAAATGCTCCTCTTGAAGAAGAAGATCCGAACCGAAAATATGGCTAATGAGTTGAAGTATCTGGAACAACATACAGAAAAAGAACTATGTCGAAGATAAGCAGAGGGTTAGCGATAATTACGTAGTCAGATGCTACGACTTACAAGCAGTTTTGCCTCTTCCTATGTGTAAGACTTCAGCATTTTACTATAAATCCAAGCTCAATGTTTGTAAATTTACAATCTGTGAACTGAATTGAACAAAGACAGCTGCTGTTGTTACGTTTGGAGTGAAGTAGATGGTTTAAGAGGAGCCAACGAAATTGGATCATGCGTCTTAAGATACTGATTTTTGTTTTCTTTTTAATAAATATATATTTTTGTTTGATTGAACAGTTGTTTTATTATTTTGTAAAAATTGATAGTTGATACCCGACTCTATAATTATGCTGATGTGTGTGTGATGAGTGGTTATTTTTATCATATCATGTCATGTATTTTTGTCATTTGGAGATTAAATATCTAGTCTTTTTTCCAACTGGTTAATAAAGGCATTAAAGCTTTATAATTTTATGATTTCTTTTGTAAAACTGTGGTAAAATGCCATTAACAAAACTACAAAATTAAATAGTAAAAGCAAAACCGACACTATAACACAAATATCATTAAAAAATATGAATATAAAGGAAATTACATTACTTTTTTGACTTTATTATCAAGATACAACATCAATGCATAATATTTTTATAATTTATTACTGAATTTTTTTTTTCTCTCCTGTAAAATCGTATTTTTTGGATAGTGACAGTAATGGATTAAGGGTGCGATTTGTTCTGTGTCGGGGTGTAGTTTATCTATAATAGGTATGTATTTAGAGATATATAAGTATATGAGTTGTTTAGTTACCATAAGAACAGGCTCTGCCTAGTTTGGGATCAGATGGCGGTGTGTGAGTTGTCCCAACATACTATTAATTATTATTTTTATTGTCAACGTATCTTTTTAATGATGGTTTGCACTGTGCTGGTGGCTGTACAGGCGCAGCGCATCCCTCCCTCCCACCGGTAAATTTACCTTTATACACATAATAATTCTGCTGTACGTGTGTATGTTACTGAACTCCTAGTCCTAAGCCGCTGGACCGATTTTGATATTTTTTGTGTGATTTCAAAAGGATTCGTTATTTAGGTTCATTCGGTTCACAAAACAGGACGTCTGTATGGACCACTAGTATATAATTTAAATACTTTTTTTTTCTTTTACGCCGGGAAATGCTCTGAGGCATCCCGCCTGGGGAGTGGGTCTCCCCAGGTGGGTATGTGGGACTCGCTGCGCGCGAAAGATGGTAAATAGACGCAGCTCTACCCACTAAAACCCGGCGATTGCCACCAGTGCCGCCTTGGTGAGGGGCCCCGGATCTGTTAAGCTAACAGGGCACCTCGACGGCTAGTCAGTCCCGCAAGGGACCGACGCCACCTCCACAGAGGGGTTGTCCCGCACCACAGAACAACCCCTCCCAACGTCGGGACAGTACAATGAGGTGAGGTTCCCATCCTCATCCCTTGCCCTCAGCTCTTTTGTCCCCTCTTCTTATAAGAGGGGTACAAAGAGCCCCCTCGGCTCAATTGGCTTCACCCAAGGTGCTGGGCTCATCCTAGGCTACTGAGCCCCACCGCCACGACAAGGCCTGAACGATGGTGGGGTATAATTTAAATACTTGGCTAACGCTTACCCAAACGCAAATTGCTTATTCATTTTCGATTAACAAACTACAATTGTACGAATTTCTATGGTACGAGGTGACGCTTCGATAGGCGGTGAGTGCTGTGACGTATTGAATTATCAGTTTCATTCATTTTATTTTCGCGGTATTGAATCCAAATTCCAAGGTTATTTTTTTATATGACATCTACCGGTGGGAGGAATGCGCTGTACCGCGCTCCCGGTTGCATCTCGTTTGTTTCGCCCGTGAAACAGCTTTGTTTTGTTTCAGAGAGAAGAGCGAGACAGGCAGTGGTGGCACCTAGACATAAAATCTTAGGCTAGTTCCAGGTAAACTAGTTTATGTTCATGGGAGCACATTAACCACTTACTATCAGGTGGCACGCCCGCGCTTTGGCAGTAAAATCGACTAGAATGCCGGGACAGTAAACATTATGACTGTGGTATTACGCTGTCATTATGTTTATTTTTCCGTACCTAATAGTTTTTTGTTAATTCTGAATAATAATTTATAATAATAACAACCCTTATATGTCCCACTGCTGGGCACGGGTCTCCTCCTCGAAATCAGGTGATGAGGATTTGGGCCATAGTTTACCGATGCGCTGGATCAATACGGGTTGGTGTTTAATTTTAAATTCAGAATATTAAGATTAAATTATGATTAAGAATTAAACAAATTTCTCTGATTCTATCACTGTTTTATTTGCCTGACGGCTGACGTCGTATACCTTACAGCAACCATGGTCACACATCTATCTATATCAAACGAAGATGTTTTTACATCTACCGGGCTCCCGTTATAAATAGGTTTTTAATTAGTGGCATTATAATTGATGTAGGTACCTCCATATATGGCATCAGCGAAGGAGCTGCCGGCGGCATCCCAAGTGACGGAATTGAGCAGCGACCACTCGCGGGACAGCTTCTGCAGCAGCAGCGCCAGCCGCGCCTCGTCGTCGGTGGACACGCGCTTGGTGACCAGGCACGCCACACAGAAACACTGACCAAAACATATTTCTATGAATACATAATATTAAAAGAATCTGAAGAGTTTGTTTGTTTGATTAAACGCACAAATCCCAAATACCTACTTTCTATTCGGACAGTAGGTTTTCGTTTGATTGTTACAATCGGTTAGAATCCTTCGTTATTTTGGGTAATACCTAATAACGCTACTAAATAAATATCTTTACAACCACGCGGAATTCGGAAATCATGATTTGCAAACTCATACGTTAGCACTCAGGCAGAGTATAGGTGTACCTACATATTATAGGTATATATGACAAATGTACCTATGTGAACTTTCACAATCTCTTTTTTGCAACAAGTAATGAATCGCCTAACTGTACAAGATAATATAGACACCTAACCAAACATGAAATACCTACACCAGCAGTAATTAACAATTTATTTCTGTAATCATTTTGTAATTTATAATCGGACTTCGGAATGCAATGAATATCTTTTTGAGGCGATTGTCATTTTTTTATATCAAAAGATTTGTCAAAGTCAAACAACTCAAGTGAACCCAAAGTGAACCTTAATCTCGCTTCATTGTTAGATTTAAATATTTAAGGCCATTTGAAAATATAACTCATACTGACCATACCATAACAACGAGTAAGTTACATCATCGTATGATGAAGGTTTATTTTGGTTTCTACAACATGTTTTTTATGACAAGGAATTCTTAAGACATAATATTATATGACAGATTAAATAGATCTCTCGTAAAATCCCTTTGAAAAACCATAATGTAGTAACCTTCTTAATGATCATCAAACGGGCCTTCCGTTGCAAATGAAAAAACATCAATAAAATTTGATCACAACTGTACAAGAACTTCTGTAAAAACTAATACTTACTAGTAATACCAATAACTCATATTGGACCAAATTGCACAGTGCAAAATTTATATAAAATTGGTTCAATCGTTTTGGAATTCATAGACAAACAAGGTTTTATATGCATATAATAATAATAACGAATAATAAAGATGGTATTGAGGTATTGACGATATAGTACTTATCATAAGATAATCTATGCCTACAGATAAATAAAAATGGAGTGTCTGTGTGTAATACCTATTAAAATAACAGCTTTTTATTATATGCATATGGATGTATACACGGTATTTTATTTATCTGTATAGATGTATAGATAGGTATACAAATTAAACAGCAAATGAGACATAGCACCTTTCAACCCACCTCCATAAATTCCAGACACACAGGCTTATTATATGTTAATAGTGTTTATAACCTAACACAATAGACGGTCGACACGTCAAACCTGAGCCCTGTAGTTAAACCTTAAAGCTGTGACCTCTTGATTGTCCTCACTCCTCGCCATGTCCACCGTGGGAGAACGCATTGTGTGAATAAAGGAAACATCAAGTAATTTTTCATGGAAACGAGTACCCATACACAACAGACAATTTAACTTTAGATAAATAAAAATCACGTAATTCGCGTAAGTATAATATAAATTCAACAAATGTTTCCGAAGTCCTTCAGATAATACTTATTTTATGTAATTTTATTATTATTTGCATAATTTTTTAGACATAGGTATTGGTACTATCGTGTAATAAAGTAATATAATAAAAAGGTAATATTTTTGAGTTTGGGTATAGGAGGATATAACCGGTGGGAGGGAAGCGTTGTGCCGCGCTCCCGGCTGCATGGGTACCACCATCTTGCTTGTTTCTCCCGTGAAACAGCTTTGCTGTGTTTCGGAGAGAAGGGCAAGACAGGCAGTGTAATTACTGGCACCGAGACTTAACATCTTATGTCTCAGGATAGGCAACACATAGATGAGTTGCCTGGGCTCGTTCCAGGTATACTAGTTTATGTTCATGGGCAACGTCGACCACTTACCATCAGGTGGACCGTTTGCCAGTTTGCCTATCCAACTAACATAAAAAAAATTGAAACTTTTTTCTCAGTGATGATTTTCTTTCATTGATGAATTGATGATGTATAATTAACAATTACATTTCAAGAGCCTTCCTTATGATAATGATAAGTGCGCAGGCTTTTGTTTATGGATATTTGTTAATCAATTAACAACTTAAAATAAAATATTTTATTATTGAAACTAATGTAACAAAACAAAGTGTTTGTTTTTTCGCACTTATCTTTGGATATTAGTAGTAGTAGAATAAGAAAATAATATTTTTGTGACCTATTTGTTGTGGGCCGTAATGGGTTGTTTATTTTGGAAAAACATTTTTTGTTTTTTTTTTTATATAGCATAGGAGGGCAAACGAATAGTCGAATCCTTTTGGCGACTATCGACGCGCATACACATCCGCACAACCAAAGATTATACAGATGAGTTGCACTCCTTTCCCCTATCCCCCCCGCCCCCCAATGGGACACCGGAAACTCACAAACCGCACGAAACGCGACAGCATAACTGTCACTTTACGTGGTGTTATGAGAGCGAGAGGTATCACCCCGGTTGTGGTGGCCCAATTCGGCTGCAAAGCAGCATGGCACTACCTCTTGGTTGGGGCTGACCCACGGGCTGACCAAACTGTGGAGAACACTGCTAGTAACCATTAAACAAGAATTCTAGCTTATAAACCAGATTAGATTATAGGCATAATATGTTATAGTGTCCACACTCTACCCGTAGCTTGATTTTTTTAAATAAGATGTTATGATCTGGTTACGAGACCTTTAAGCCAACCCATAGCTTCAAGATCACAAGTGAACGCCAGCAAAACCATAGACAATACGTATTTTTGTGTAATTAAATTCTCCTCTATGACAGCTACATTAAGATATTTAACACGTAAGTGTACAGTGACGATGCCGAAAGGCATCACAAACAGACCCCACAATTTCAATTAAGGGCACAGGTCGCCTTTGAAGTGATCAGACCAATTAAATCCTGCAGCGAATACGATACGCTGAGTGAATAAGGACATCTGACCCGTGGTCAAGCTGTCACCCGTGGTGGTATATTCGATAAGAATTCGAGACATTCAAGAAAAGGGTTCCATTCAAGTCCGACAACATAAATGTCTATGGTAGTCTGAGATAAAATACCATCAGGTGATTAAACGGCCAGTTTGGCCCCTCCACATAAAAAAATCAGCTAGTGCAGCAACTTATTGTGAAACACGCGCCATAGTAACTATGTCGATTGCTATGTCAAGGTTTAGGAACCTACCTGAGATTACAGCGTTAATACGAGAACTTCATAGAGCATACACATGGCTGTCTAGTTGTCTATGGTTACCTACTTATTTTATTTTACCCAATACAAAATGACTGGGATTAGTCGCCCATCAGTGATGGAGTAATTAATTATAATATCTATGAACGCTTTTACACCACGTCAATCTAGTCCCGTAGTAAGTTTACGAAGAACTTGTTTTACGGGTACCAGACAACGGAAATATATATAATACTTTTATATTATACGTATATTTAAGATTTTTATTATGTAATACACATATTTAATACACATTCATGACCCAGGAACACACAAAATATTTTTGTTCCCTGGCAGGATTCGAACCCGCAACCTCCGGCTTGAGTGCCAACGCGCTTACCAATGAGCCACAGAGGTCGTCAAAAATTAGACGGATGGAATGAGTATAGAAAGTAATACGTTAAATAGGACGATCTTCGTACAGATGATCATGAATCATGATGAATGAGAAAGGTTTAGCCATATCGGCGTTCAATGAGATGTACGAACGGATATGGACTCAATAAATACAATTTTTTATTAATTCCACATTATTTCATTGACATTTGAATGTGAATTTCGGATAGTCAATAACTCTGTCCCATGTCGCAATGTGTTAAGTTGTTACGATATCGTTGTCGTAATATGTTGCGCGGCTCATAAGTTTGTAAACATTTAACGTTCGCATGTGCTCAAACTATTCAACCATGGTTATTCCATTCGATTATAAAACAAGCAAAGACAAGGGTGAATCGTGTATTGTTTCATTGTAATTAATATAGTAGAATATTTGCTAGTTGTAAAAATATACGTTTTTAATTACCTTTGAAGGAGTTTCTACGATGTATAATGTACCTATATCTTATTCTCACCGGTTAAAATTTGTAATAAAAGTATATATACATGGTATATACATAATCTAACAAAATATAACATTCATAAGTGAAGGTTTGTTGGTCTGTACTCTGTTTGTAACTAGATCACGCGTAAATGGCTGGATGGATCTGCGTATGCACACCCAGATTATAAATGTAAAACCAAGATGTAAAATACTTTCTTCATTCCCGTAACATAAGAACTTATTATGTAGATATTTGTCTATTCATATACCTACGCCGAAAGTCTACATAAATATGTTTTAAGTTCCAGCGAGCGTGTCATATTATAGACAACAGTTTGTACAAAACTAGAATTATAACGATTTCGAATACTCATTTATTTTACTAAAGATTGTGTTGTGTGTGTTGTATATTGTGATGTATGTCTGTTTCAATGTAGTATGCTAGTGAGAGTAAATTCAATACAAAAACATCGATCCTATATTATAAGAAATGAAAACGAAATAAAAACGCGCAATCTGTGGGTGTATTAATATTAACTTGTACCTATACTTATTACTTACACTAAAGGTTGTTGCGAGACCTTGTACAAAGGTAAACTTCGGTAGATATGTAATTTATTAATATGTTTAATTATATGAACACTAGGTACCTACTTCTTTAAAGGTTGGAGCCTACATAGAATTGTTAAATATATAGGTAAATATTGGAATTTAATTGTTGGATTAGTGCACGCAAATGATACCCTAAACCTGGGTTTCCCAACCTTTTTTTCATCCAGTCTCCATAAATTACAAATAATATTTTCACCTTTTTTACACCGGGAAATGCTCTGAGGCATTCGCTCCTCTTCTTATAAGAGGGGTAAAAAGAGCAGCTCTCTCGGTTCAATTTGTTTCGCCCAAGGTGCTGGGTTCACCGCTACTGAGCCCCACCGCCACGACAAGGCTTGAACCTTGGTGGGGCTTCAGTACCTAACTCGTACCTACTATAAAACTAGTAGGTATTATTTTAACGATATTTATTTGTATGTAATTTGTAGAAAAAGAAGCACAAAATGAACTCGACTAGACAACAAGTGCCTTTTAGGTCAACATTTTCTCGAGAAAAAGTTCACCTAAAAGGCACTTTTTGAACGTAATTTTTGAAGTTATAAACAAACTCGAACGTTAACGTGAAGTTATAAACAATTTTTGAAGTTATAAACAAACTGAAAAAGGAGGTTGGTTTTTTACTTGTCTCAAACTATTTGAGATATTTCAAATTTGAAAATTACGATTCATAAAGAGGAGGAGTCCCGGAACAGTAGGACCAATATTTATAAATTTTACTGAGGGTTGAAAATACGTCCGATTTCCGAAAACGGGAATCATCGAATAAAAATTCGGAACAGTTAATTTACCTACGCGTTAAACACATTTTTTTCCGGAAATGCAAATGTACCTATAACGCCCCCCTGGTTGGGAAGTCCGGCCCAAAACAAATAAAAAAAACTATGAAATGATAACCTAAACACAACATAACCTCTTAACCTTTTTTTCTTTAAAGCCGGGAAATGCTCAGAGGCATCCCGTGGGGGAGTGGGTTTCCCCACGCGGGTATGTGGGACTCTTTGCGCCCGAAAGCTGGTAAGTGGACGCAGCTCTACCCACTAAAACCCGGCGATTGCCACCAATGCCGCCATTGGTGAGGAGCCCCGGATCTAATGAGCAAACGGGGCACCTCAGTCAGTCAGTCCTCGAAGGGACCGACGCAACCTCCACAGAGGGGTTGTCCCGCACCACAGAACAACCCCTCCCAACGTCGGGACAGTACAATGGGGTGAAGTTCCCGTCCTCGCCCCTTGCTCTTTTGTCCCCTCTTCTTATAAGAGGCTACTGAGCCCCACCGCCGTGTCAAGCCCTCAACCATGATGGGGTTCTTTCTGACCCCTGGGATAATTGAGTAAACGTAAAACCTATATTTCCATCTTTAGTCATAATATGGTATAATATATTACCTAATCGAAGATGGTTTAAGTTAAAAATATATATATTATATTACTTATGTAAATTAGTTTAAGGGACAGGTGTGTTCTCAATAGGCACGAAGGACGTCTAACATTACAAACGCATACAAAGCGCTATTAATTAACCAAATAATACACGTATAATACGTTAATTCATATCGTGAACACGTGAAAAACAAATTTGTTGTTGTTGCAAACTTGAATGTTACAGAAAAATAATTGACGGTAAAAGATAAGATGCAGTATACAGTAGTGTTTATAATTTATATTATGTTCACAAGAGAAAAACGCACAAACCGCACGAAACGCGACAGCATACCTGTCACTTGGCGCCGGTGTTGTGTGAGCGAGAGGTACCACCCCGGTCGTGCCGGCCAAGTTCGGCTACAAAGCAGCAGGGGCCATAACACTAGCTCTTACTTTAAAAAAGTATTACTTAGGTGGTAGGTATCAAGGTAAGATTTTTTTACAAAATAATGAAATCATGAAATTCAGCTAATATCTTTTTAAAAGCTTTTATAAATAACATTTTAATTTCTTATTTTTAAGTTTTGGAAAAATTCACGTTATCCTCAAACCTGTAATATAACAATTAGCACAATAAATAAGGTCAACTTATCTTTAATGAATTAATTTAGAAATTCTAATTAGCCAAATTAATAGATAATGTTACAACAAAACAATTCTTGGTCCTACATAAACTTTGTTTAGGACTGGAAACTTTTTGCGATAAACAGAAGACATTAGAGTACAGACAGTTGGACACTCATACAGACTGTCTGTATGAGTTAACAGTTTTTACAGACATACACAAGACAGTTTAAATATGTCGGACCTTTCTTAAAAAAAAAGCTTTAAATTTCCGACAAATTGAGACGAAGTTTGCTCTATCTCACTCTCTCTCGATCTTTCTCACTCGCTTGCTCCCTACTCTTACTCCATGGCTATGTGCTTCATGCTACATTCGCCCTTTCTTTCTCTCAATCGGTCGCACTGGATATGTGCTGCTCGGTGGGTCTCAATCATTCCCTCCCTCTTCTTTAACAAAAACGTTGCACATTTTCGTGACATTTCATCCGTAAAAAATTTACCCTCATACGTGCAAAGAAGTTTCACTTCAAAAAACTATAAGTAAACATTTTTATGAGAATGTTTACATTACATAAAAAAATACTGCATTTAAAGTTAAAACTTTATTGCATTAACGTGGGTCCTAATAGTTTGATCTTCCGAGCAAAACTGTAGAACGCAGAATATATTTTATTTTATTGGCATTTGGCACAACTAATGACTTGCCTACACATTTAAAGAATGTTGTTAATGACTAACGAGTCATTTCAATAATGTATCTAGTCTACAACCTGCGCAAAGTGCACACTGCACTGCAGTACACACAAGTTATATATGTATGTCGGCACAGAAATATGTAAATACAAGATAAAATAACCTCGTCAGATTTGTAATGTCTATTCTATATAATATTTATTACTTTATATAATAATACCAACACATTTTGACTAAAACACAAATATGTACTTGTTTTATTACACAAATTCTCACCAAAATTCTATTAGGTTCCTAATGCGCAATATATGTATTACGGTCAGTGTTGCGATGCGAGTAGCGAGGGACCGGTCGTCTTGGCGTTCTTTGAGCGAGGCCTAGGTTCAGCAGTGGACGCATAGAGGCTGATGATGATGATGATATTACATGCAGCCATGTATATTCTAAGTCTAGCATGGAACAATCACTATTTAAATATTATAATAAAAGCTAATATACTATTTGGCAATGATCCGCCAATTAATAACGAGTTTTTCTAATCAAAATCTAAATAAATTCCCAATAAAAAACTTACAAAAAGTTTAGTATATCCTACATCTAAATAATATAAACTGTGTTACCTTAGATTCACAGCCGTATCCAGTGTGATGATGATTATTTTTATAGCCTATGTCCTAATCCAAGGTATAAGCCATCATCATTTTAACTTTCAGGCAAATCGGTCAGCCGTTTTGCCGTGAAAGAGCAACAAACATCCAAACATAAACTTTCGCCTTTATAATATTAGACTAGTAAGATAAGTAATAAATCTTTTTTTCTGTTATCACTGAACCTTCGTAGTTTTAAGTTTTAACCTATTTACAATCCTTCGGGGTCATGCCTTGCTTGCCTTATATTATCCTACATAACATGCAGTGCTTTCTTTACAATAGTAAAATACGAGTTAACATAAACACAAGTACGTTAGTATAGTAAGATATTGATAAAAACGCCACACCACGATTAGATAGCTAACACAAAAGGAAAGCAGGCCCTAAGTTACGATACAGATAAACCGTTTGCGAAACTGTTGTACTTACGAACTCGACTATCTTCAGGGCGACCCACTTGTCGCACACCGCCATGGTTATCTCAGCGCAGGCGGCCGCGCATCGCAAGCGCACACTGATGTTTGACGCTATCGTCGCAAACGCCGCGCGACATTGAACATTACATAAAATAAAGTAACGTGAGGTCGCGAGTCCCATTCCACCATTACCATGTGTTAACATTACCTTACCTTATTTTTAGTTGATCAAGATTCAAGCACCAGCGTATAACAAAAAGTTAGTCGAAGCTAAGTCCCACATAACCACCGGCTTCCGCATAGGACCTCGCGGCATGCATAAAAAGAATTTTCCACACAAAGGCCGGCAGATGTGAATCATCAACGTTAATATTGATATTCATAATTAATTAAAATTTATAACGAAAAATGGAATGGAATGAAATAAATAATATACCATAACGTTTGCCGTCACGGCATTCGAGTCCATTTTAGCAGTGGACTATAGGCTGACGATGCCAAGACGCGCTAATAGATGTTTCACAAGGGTGCAACAATAAAACAAGCGGTCGCTATACTTAAATTTATTAATCCACATTAATCAGTAACATGCAATATTATTTAAAAATCTCACAAAACACAGAGAGATAAATTCATATTGTCACAACAAAACTAATTCATAATGCTGTGTTCACTCGATGCGGAGAAAACTGTTCCAAATTGATTCGCGTTTATTAAAACCTGATTTTAAATACTCGTACAGAAATACTAGTGTACATGAATATTACGTTGAAAAAACATCAAAAAGTTAAAATTGTAATGCGATATTACTAAAGCGGACTGGGGTCTGGGACCGTCCGCGTTGCACTTAATTCATATCATAATAAAATGAAAACAATATTGACAGACCATACTTCAATATAACGGATACCTTAGAAAAGCTTTCAATTTTAATAGATTATTTAATAGCAACATTAGATTCTTAAATTTAAAACATTAGGGGGTTATAATTTAAATTAAAAAAATAAATAAATTTACCTCTCTTAACTTATTGAGTATGGTAGACAAATTAAAAATTAAAATTATATTAGATAAATCAACACACAAGTTTAATTTTATTAAGTTTGATAATTAATTATTATTTGTTAGTAATTATTTGTTTTAAACTCTTCTTTTGGATAGGGAGAGTTTAAAACATCAATAGCTACATATTATGTTAAGTACATATAAATCATTAAATAATAATAATTAGCAACACATTCCATAGCCAAAGACACATGCATAAATTTAAAATACCAAGAAAATGCTGTGTACAGAACTCCAATACAAAAACATTCACACAACTCATGCCTTCCTTACATTGACCATAAGACCCGTACACTTATTCTGGCGACAGCATCATTGTCATACAAATAATCCAATCAGTAATATTAAAAATGTTCATATGCTCCAAAACCATCTTAAATGTATTTCTTACATCATTAAGATACATTGAGCAAGTTATAATTTTATTTCTCGACCACACCTTACCTTACATAATAATAAACTAAATTAATACGAGTGCCTTCAAATTAAGCAAAACACGTGCGTGCAAATAAAAGAGTGCATTCGTAATTGTGCAATAAATTAATAACACAAGCAAAACAAACGAGTATAAAAACATTGGGGTAACTGTGTACACTGGACGCTTGATTTGATTTATGTTATATGTAATTCAAAATTTTATAAAATATGTTTACCTCATTGCGATCTTACTAGCTTACATTTTCGATTTCATCAAAAGCAATGATTTAATTGTTATAAAATATTAATAAAAACGGTACTTTATTGTTACGATCAACATGTTCCAGTTGGTTGTATGTACATAAGAAAATGTTTTAAAATAATTATAAGATTTGATGTTAAAATCTGTTGTTCTAGGCGTTAAACGTGGCCACATATTAAATGCAATATTTTAATTTAATATCCAAAATAAATTGTATAAAAATATTGAATAATTCATCATTATATCATTTATAAAATAGTTATATGGGCGAGTACCTGAAATATTGTTCAATTGACCAATTCTTTACAAAACCCAGTTTGAGGTTTAATTTTCATATAATTAGCTATAGCAGGTGTGTACTCGTGTAGACAGTTACCCGACAGCCCCCCAGCACTCACTGGTCGCGCGCGGACGCCATGAACTCCTCGAGCGGGTGGCGCGAGGTCCAAGGGTTGAAGGCGGGCGCGGCGGGCTCGGCGCTCCAGGCGGGCGCGGACACCCCTAGCGCCGCCATCGACGCCATAAGCGACTCCACGCTGCCCAGCTGCTCGCTCCATCTAAAGCATAGTTTTTCGACATTTGGTGCGTGAACGCGATGAAACAACTGTCACTTCTTCTGTATTCCTTGGAATACTTAGAAAGCGACTGTTATCAGATCTCTTCTTTAGAAAGGGTATTGGACCACAACTTGTTCATAATCTAGCATCATGTGGGGAATCTAAATCAAACCCAGAGACCCGATATTTGTTTTTAGTCATTTCTTTTATAGTACGATGTGATGTGTACGCACTGATTGTGGGTGGTGCCGGCGCGCTGCGCCTCGTGTATCATGCGCAGGCGCCGCGCGGCGGACCAGCGCTCCAGCGCCACGGACGCGCCCGCTTCCGCCTCGCCGCCCGCGCGCGCCAGCTCCACGCCGCGCTCCGGGCTCCAGCGGCCCACCTGTAAACATACAGACAGCTTACTAATAGTTGGATAGGCAAGGTAACAGACGAACCACCTGATAGGTGAGTGGTCACCCTTAAGCTTTAACAAGTTCATATAGAACGAGTCCTAGGCAAATCATCCATGTGCTGCCTGTTCTGAGATACCAAGAACTCGATACTGTACACACATACATCAACTATTTAAGTAACCTTCTCTGCACCGCACAGTAAACAAACAGTAGACATGTTTGGCACCTCACCAAGATCTTATCGTGGCGGTGGGGCTCATTAGCTAAGGAGAACCTAGGGAGCTGCTCTTTGTACCCTCTTATAGAAGAGGGGACAAAAGAGCAGGATGGACAAGGGGCAAGGATGGGAACCTCAACCCATTGCACTGTCCCGATGTTGGGAGGGGTTGTTCTGTAGTGCGGGACGAACTCTTTGTGGAGGTTGTGTCGGTTCCTTGAGGGACTGACTAGCCGTCGAAGTGCCCTGTTTGCTCAATAGATCCAGGGCACCTCACCAACGGCGGCATTGGTGGCACTCGCCGGGTTTTTGCGGGTAGAGCTGCGTCCACCTTACCATCATTCGGGCGCAGGGAGTCCCACACGGGAGTTCCCCCCCTCCCCAGCGGGTCAGAGCATTTCCCGGCGTAAAAAAACGACATATTTGGCAAGACGCGTGTTGTATACCTCGCGGTACTGTCTCAACAACTGTGGCGACTGCGGCAGGGACCAGTCGACAGCGGGCCGCGCGCCGCCGCCCCAAGCCGCTGATGCCGCCGCCACCAGTGCCTTGCGGGCCATGGCAGCGCCGCGGTGAGACCTGCATGAATACACACTGTATAGGAAGATGTCTTGAATGATAAGCAGTCCTGCGCATCAAAATTTACGTGTAATATAATTAAGTGCATTGGTCAATTATTATTATCTATATCCAGGGTTCAATGACGATCTACTAAGAGGCCATGTGTGTGGAAAAACCAAATTGGAAGAGAATATTATAGTTTGGTCTCATTTAAGCGACTCGATGTTTGTTTCTATCAATACACGAGGTCTACCCTCGTGTATTGATCATGGTGGAAGTTGGGACGTGGGTGTACGTGTGTAGTACGCACTTGTACTCGACGATGGCGGCGCAGGAGGCGGCGGAGCGGCGGATGCGCACCTCGTGCACCTCATCCGTGAGCGCGTACAGCAGCCGCACGATCTCCGCCGACGCAGTGCTGGGCGGGATGCGCGAAATGAAGATGCGGCAGTTGTTGATCGACGGGCAGACGCCTGTATTATATTAAATCCTTTATTTTTAGCTGTTATGTAACGCAGATACAACTTCGACACTTCGGAAATATAAAAGTCTTAATATACCGAGTTAAAATCCATAAAAAGTAGGTCTTTTATATGAGAAATTCAAGGAGTCAAAACATATTTATTGATTCATCAGGAAATATTTTAGTGTGCAGGAAAAATCTTTAAATGAAGTGTTTTATTTATTTATTATTATAAGCCACTACCACAAACATTGCATTATAACATGAAAAATAATGCATATCATTTTACATACAAAAATGATAACCTCCTCCTTTTGGTTGAAGTCGGTTAAAAATAGCAATATATTGATTTCAAAGTTAATTTACAAATATGTACATGAAATATGAGTGTTGCGAGTTCAATGCTTTTTTTATCTCAAAAAATTCCCAAGGCGCCTGAAGAAGTTTTCACTTCAAAAATTGTCTCATACTATTAAAGTAAGATAAAAGCTCAATTCATATGAAACATTTCACCAAACCCGTATAAGTGATTTTTTCTGATGTTAAGAATATTTATATTGGGCAAGACTATGTACATAATACATAATATTATGTTGTTATTGTATGTCATCTGTATGTGTTAGTCCTGTTGTCCACTGCTCGACATAGCCCTCGTCACGGAATAGTGGATCCGCCGCTTTTCGAATTGAACTTATTTATGATTTTTTTTAATTATGTCAAATAATACGCAAGGTATATGAACAAACAATAATAGGAAACATCTATTGCTATTCATCATCATCAGCTTCTATCCATCCACTGCTAAGTATAGACGTGCCTCGATGATCGCCAAGGCCGATCCCTTGCCACGCGCATCCAACACGGACCCGGCCACTGCACGGAGATATCTTTCCACCTAGTTAATGGCCGACCAACACTTCGTCTAACTAAACGTGGCCTCCACTCTAGAACCTTATTGCCCATCGGCCATCCGTTCTCCTGACTGTGTGACCAGCCCACTGCCACTCAACCAGCTTATTCTTAGCATAATATCGGTAACGTTAGTTCTCTTCTTTCGCAACTCGGACAAGACGAAAGTCATGTTCAAAGAACACTTTCCCCCTATAGTCTAGATTCTTGGGTCACTCTAGACCAGTGGTTCTTAACCTTTCGAGCATGAGGGACCATTTTACCCAATATTTTTCTTGCCGGGGACCACCCACTTGGTTAATTGGTAATTATACATAGTCATGCCCTAAATACTGTTACAAAGAAAAAAAACATTGTTTCTATTGCACGTAACATTACTATTACAGTGTGTAAGTTACATACTATATAATATATAATAACTATTAAAAATAAAACCAATAAAAATTTTCGAAGTGGTCTCCATTGGCTGCAATACAGTCCTTTAAACGTGCAGTCCAGTTATCAATAGAAGCACGCACTCTTTCCATGAGAAACTTCCTCACTGCCGTTATATCTTTGATGAGAGGTCATCAGGATCAGAGGTCAGAGGATTTTTGGTTAGTTTTAGAGAGGTCTAAAACTAACCAAAAATCATAATCCAGCAGATTAAGATCGGGACTTGATGACTGACTGATGAAGACTGGCCGTCTTGGTTTCTAACCAAGATTGTGTGGATCGAGCTTTGAATCGAGTCTTGCTGAAAGACCATTCTTGAATTGAACATGGTGTTGTTAAGGGGCTCAACTACCTTCTCAAGAATGGTATCTTGATGTATATCAAGATATCAAGAAAAAGGTCGGCACAAACACTTGTGCCGATGTTTTGATACCTTTTTCTCAAAGATATGGCTCAGTTACTCGTTCATAGCTTTTTTTTTTTCATCGCATGGAAATGTTTTTACGTATATAGCCAGGATATCGGGTAGATCCTGACCCCATGTGGGACTCAAACCTGAGAGTGCCCTACCCATAAACTAAAATTACTTCGAGCGCCTTCAGTCGCTTTTTGAGAATCCCGGATTTGCAGGCAACAGGAGCACCTCAGCGACAGGCTAGCCCCGGCAAAGGCCAGACTACTCGTCATAAAAGGGGACTGCCCGGCCGCTACTAAGCCGTCCCCGCGACGTCGTGTCATACCAGGCCCAGGTTCCCATCCTGAACCACGAGCACAGGGGCGTTACTGGAGGTGCATTAAGTAGCGATTCCTCCGCACCCCTGTTCGTCCCCCGCGGGGGGAGGCCTCATCGGCGGCCTCCTTTCTCACCCGCTCGTCGGCCTCCTTCTGGGACATAACTGTCTCGCAGAAAGAGACCATTTTTCATGACTCGTCATCACTGAGCATCGCGACATGATGACGCTCGGCAGAGACAAGTCCCCTCCGATGACTGATGTCAGCTCTCGACGCAGCACCGCCCATCTCGGGCACACCTCAATGATGTTCTGGGCCGAGTCCACCGCCGCGCCACAATCATGACACACTGTGCGGTCACCGGCTCCCTGTGTACCGACATAGGTACTCACCAAAGCAACCATGCCCGGTGAACACCAGTGTCAGGCGGAAGGTGAGGGGTTTACACTTACGGTGTATCCACCGCTCGAGAACCGCACGCAGAGCAGCCATTAGGCTTTTGCCATACGGCTGCCAGTCCAGGTCCTCCCCCACCTCTACATTAGCGCCTCTTGTACTAGCTGGCGAACTCGCAGGATCTCGTACCAGGAACCAGCGTAGGGCTCTCACCGAGAGACTTCCTATCCGAGATATAGAAGTGCGTCTCGGCAAGAACCTCCCCCACGAGCTTCCACGGGGGGTCACCAGCCAGGGCAGTGGCTGCCGCTCACGATACCGTATGGTACGGGCTGCACCTAGTGCAGCTGGACCTTATTCCTCGCCCAGATAGGTGCAACATACGTTGCCTGCAGGCGGCGTTGGGTGTGGGTTAGTCTGTCCAGCGCTCTTGCCGCGTTCATGACCTTCGGTCCCCCAATATTGAGAAATATGGGCCGAAGGTCCACCCTCCGTCAAGGATGAGCCCCAGATATTTGATATAGGGTCTCATACTGACTCTCATTCCTCCGATCTGGGGGATAGCTCCCGGCAGGGGTCCTTTCCGCCCGGTCCCGCGAAAGTGAAGATCTTCGGTTTTCTCAGGTCTGACCCGAAGCCCTAACCTATACGGCTGATCACGAGGTCAAGCCCAACCTCAGCTAGCCGCGCCGCATCCTTATATCCTCGTCCCCAGGTGTACACGAGGAGGATGTGGCGGGAGAAGGCGACCTCGCACGACCCAGTCGTAGCCAATGTCCCACATGATAGGACCCAAAACCGATCCCTGTGGTACACCGTACCCGAATCGCCACCACTCTACGGACCCAAACACGTTCTCGCAGGCTACCCTTCTCTCGGAGAGGTACGCATCCAACAGCCTCCTTAGATACGGATTACGGAGGCACTTCGAAAAAATTCAGTGCCTCCCGTACCACACTGTGAGGGAGACTGATGAAGGCGTTCGCGATGGCCAAGGACACAGCGACTTCCACCTCTCCTCTTTGTTTCGCCTCACCCGCTACCGTTTGAGAGCGTCGACGATGGACCGGCGTGTCGGGAACCCAATTTATAACTCTGAGGGTCCCGGTCCTTCCTCCAGGTCCTCACAGAGGCCAGGAGGCCAATATTCTCACCAGGGCCTTCCCAGCTTCACTCAGCAATACGACCAGTCGCCCCGCCGAAGTCGAGTCCGGGGTCCGCCCTGCCTTTTGTAGCAGGCAGAGCCAACCCCCCTTCCAGGCTCTCTGGAACTGCCCGGACCACAAGCGATCAAACAACCCCCGAGGCTATTACCGAGGTGCACGAGAGAGATCACGAAAACCCTCCTGTGCGGGATGCACTGGACCAGCGCCCTTTTCTTACTGTGGAGGCGGGACAGAACCGCCTCCATTTCAGTCACCGTGACAGGTGGTGGAACACGACGATCATCTTCAGTTGGTCCAGCTGAAGCGTCTCGTTGATAGGCGCCGACTGGGTACACATGCAGGGTCGGCCCCAGGGGTCTCTCTTGACACCCTCAACCAGTTCCAACCAGGCCCTCTTTGGCTCGGCACATGCACTGCAGGATCTTCCGCTTCTCCATTTTAATACAATTTATAAAATATTTTACAATGCATTGGCGCGTAAATGAGAAAATACAATGAACAATCTTTTTTCGTTCACTGTGAACAATTGTGAACAATCATATAAAAATGACAGATTTCTAATTAAAATGTAATATTTCGTAGACAAGTAGGTATGTAAAACTATCTGTCTACGTAATATTTTATTTATGTTTAATTGTTACTGTATTTATGGCCAGACTATGTTTTGTATAGCATTTACCTAAATGAGAATGAATGAAAGGTTGTTAATTGCAAAAAAAACTTAAAGTTACAGATTTTAATGACATTTTAGTGACTGCATTCTATTTCCTAATATCTGAATTCTTGTTTCCGTGCTATAATAATTTTATATAATATAATAAGTACATAATCCAACCGATTTTGATACTTGTTTTTGCTATTTATAAGCGTCGACAGATAGCTTCGCGGACCACCTGGAATGGCTCCAGGGACCACTCGTGGTCCGCGGACCACCGGTTAAGAACCACTGCTCTAGACCGATTAACGTCGGGCATATCTTGGGCATACTTTGCAGCTGGATCGACTTCGAGACGGAAGCAGACAGGATTCAATTGGGATATGGGCAGCATTCAGGAAGCAAATCCACATTTTCACGTCGTCTATACCCCAGTTAGAAAGAAAGTTTGCTGTGGTGTTTTTTTAGCAGGTATGATTGGAAACGAAGAGATCCGCCCGAGAACTAACGTTACAATATTTGCTATAATTCCAATAAAAATAGTAGTGTGTTACCCAGCTGCCAGGACGGCCTGATCATGTAGTTATTGAACATGTAGATGGCATTGCTCGCTTCAGCCTCCGTGGTGTACATCGCAAAAGCATACCTGATAAAACAAAGGTTATTAAAATCCACAACGCAAACAGAGCTAATGGCCTTGGAATGGCTGAACCGCTTTTGATAAAACATGTCTAAGAATAACCAAATCAAAATCGGTTCACCCGTCCGTGAAATACGGTGCGTCTTTTTGTGTCAGGACTCAGGGGTTAAACAAATATGTACATAACTCGAGGCACGTAACTTGGTAAGGTTTTGGCGTGGTGGGGGAAGTTCGCGCATCGATTTTACGAGTGAATTACTATGCGCGAGGCGCGAGCTTCCCCCGCCACTCCAAAACCTTGCCAGTTATGTGCCTCGAGTAATACGATGTATCAACTCATTTAAACAATAAAAAGTACTCTGCTCTTATATTAAATAAGGAACATTAAGATAAAACTTCACAGTCGAAAGACGTACGTAGACGTATACTTTATCAAGAACTGCTTCTTAGTCCCTTGATTGAAATAAAGGCAAATTCATCTTGTTTTATTTGATTTTTATTCAGGCGTTTGACTTAACTCCTAGGAGTGATAGACATGCGAGTAAGTTTGAGAATTTGTGGCTAGCCGACCTATTTAGATGGTTATGGACGCTAAGATGGCCACTCGGTTGCTACTCGGATAGTGAAAACCCGCGATCATAGTGTACTCGGACCGAGTGCACCACAGAACAATATTACCCTAGGAGTGCACTAAGATGTACCCACTCGGACGGCGCTCTTCTTGTACGAGCTGACTCGGATAGTTTCATAAAAACAAAATGGCGACAACTAAAACAAATACATCAGTACTTCTACCATGAATTTTATTACAAGCGTAAATGACATAACTATTATAGTAGTTTAACGTAAAACGCAACACGAATAGAAAACTATATCATACCTTAGTTTTCTATTCGTGCTCCGTTTTTACGTTAACTTTACGTTACGTATATAAGTAGTTAACGTGAAAACGCAACACGAATAGAAAACTAAGGTATGATATAGTTTTCTATTCGTGTTGCGTTTTACGTAACTACTATAGTTATGTCATTTACGCTTGTAACAAATCTCATGGTAGAGGTACAGAATGCAAGCGAATATGGAAATGAAGAAGTCTTATGGAATGTCAAACTAAATTAAAATTATTATAATAAGACTAAAATAATATAAACAGTAAAACTAAATACTATAAACAATAAATTTTATGTGTATTCTGATCCATGCATACAAACTTTCGCTTATAATAATACCATACTCGATATTTTAATATCTGCGACAATTCTGGATCCCGCGTAGCAACAGATAAGACGTCTTTATTTCCATTGCGAAAGATGATAAAATACTACTCGCATGTGAAATCACGAAAAACCAATTGTTTTTTTTGGTAGATTATAGAGATTATAGTAACTTTTGGAGTCGGTGTAGTATTTGTTGCTGTACCCTACTTACCTTGGCTGACACCGACTCCAAAAGTAACTATAATGACGTGGTAAACGCAGTTTGTACATTAGTAGAAGATTGATTATAATATGTTGTAAGCACAAAAATGAAAGAAACACAAGTTATTTTATTACTTTTTAATTTAGTATTTTTGAAGTCGGTTTTAATTTTTTGTAAAATGTTTTTTTTTTTAATAAATTGTCAATGTTTATACCTTTTTTTCTTTAACGCCGGGAAATACTCTGAGGCATCCCGCGGGGGAGTGGGTCTCGCTGCGCCCGAAAGCTGGTAAAAGGACACTAAAACCCGGCGAGTGCCACCAATGCCGCCTTTGGTGAGGTGCCCCGGATCTAATGAGCAAACAGGGCACCTCGACGGCTAGTCAGTCCCTCAAGGGACCGACGCCACCTCCACAGGTTATTCCGCACCACAGAACCCCTCCCAACGTCGGGACAGTAGGCACAATGGGGTGAGGTTCCCGTCCTCGCCCCTTGCTCTTTTGTCCCCTCTTCTTATAAGAGGGGTACAAAGAGCCCTCGGCTCAATTTGCTTGGCCCAAGGTGCTGGGCCCACCTTAGGCTACTGAGCCCCACCGCCAGCCCAAGGCCTGAACCATGGTGGGGAATGTTTAAACCTTCATCCATACTTAGTTATTTTTTTAACACACTATGAATTAACTTTTTATTATTTTCAAAAAACTACGAAGAGACGAAAGCTAAATTACTAACGAAGATATAAATATAAAATTACGAACAAAAAAAAAACTGCTATCGCATCTCTCGAAAGCACAATTTTTGAGAGTGGTCGATTGTAGGTACAAAGCGTTGCAATAATTAGAACATCAAGTATCAACATTGAGCATTATGCCCATAGAAATATTACTTACTAGCTGTTGTCCGCAGCTTCGCCCGCGTTAACTTAGATTTACAGCCGTATACGGATTGATGATGATTATTTTTATAGCCTAAGTTACTCCTTAAAAACATCAGCTATCTGTCAGTGAAAGTCCCGTCAAAATCGGTTCAGCCGTTTCCAAGATTTGCCGGAACAAACAGACAGACAGACAAAAATTGTAAAAAAGGCTATTTTAGTACCTATATGTGCCGTGTATACATCCATATGAATTCAATAAAAAGCGGTTATTTTAATATTACAAACAGACACTCCAATTTTATTTATCTTTATAGACTAGAAAATTTCAAATATCTGTGATAATGCCGCATAATGCGCGTTAGTGCTGTAATTGGAAATCACACTTTGTCACAGACTCAGAAATGGCGATCAAACACTTTTTGCGTTAGGGGTTAGTAAAATGATACTTACCCGCGATTCCAGCCGGAGAAGTTGATCATGAGACGAAACTCAAAGAGTTCACCGGCCTGCCGAAACAGAGGCACCAGGGTGTCCTCGAAACAGTCGTGAGGAATACGACCGATAAACACCTGCGGAATTCAAGGCATTTTGGGCACCGAAGAAAAAGAAAATAGTGGTGATGGGTCTGTCTTTTTTTTATTACGTAGGTAAAGTAAGCAACAGATGGAAGTGATTAGTGATTACTATAGGCCGCCATTGCTCACGACGCTTCGTACTGCGTTTTCATCATCATCATTTCAGGAATAGAATTATGAAATATGGAAGCCATCATTAATTTTGGGAATTGGGAGTGATTAATCATCAACAGGATCAACAGGATCAATCATAAACAGGATGGTGAACCACAAAACGACACGTGACATCTAAGACGTGCAAAGTTCAGAATGACCGTATCTGGCAAGATTGGGGGCGTTATCTTGGTTGGGGTGTAGCCTTAGGGGCTCTATGGGCTGGGACTTAGAAAATTTTCGAAAATTTTTGATGTCATGATAACCCCCAATTTTTTACCCCTTTTAAACCCCCAACGCTTAACATACAGAACCTACAACTACAAACATTTTTTACTAATATTTTTTTTTTCCAGGTGTCACCGTTAAAAAGATATTCATCTCCAAAGTTCTTCTTAAAAACACTTAGAATATTTTTCAATTTTTTTTTCTTCTCAGTATTACCCCCTATTTTTATGTATCCATCGGGCAGGGCTGATCATTATGAACATTTTTATCTTATATTAGTTATCTTTGATCTCTGATCTCGTTTCCAGATTCTGGAGTACCTATGCAGACAAGCTAATAATTTTCAAATGGCTAATTCTGTGGCTTTCGTATAAGTATACCATTTTGGCGTTTTAATTAGTTTGGGAACGTAGGTATACCTTCTACAGCGTCTTTGTTACCACGCTGAAAACCATATCAATAATCCCAGATAAAATGTCTCCCCGAATTCCGAAAACGGAAGACGCTACCCCTCATCGATACGTTACCGTACGTATCGTAATCGTATCATCATAGAAACATCTTTTCATACTTAGGTTTTTTCATTGACCTCTGATCAAAGATTAAGATTATCGCCTGTGATCGGTTTAATTTTGAGCAACTTCATGATACTACATATTAAGCTCTCCCGCGGTTAGTTTGAGAAAATAATAATCATACGCCCCCTGCCCGCTATACTGGGACACACCCGTTATGATATTGTCGACTAAATAATTACAATTTACAAAGAAACACCCAAAAATAAAACAAAAATGCCTATATCACAAGAAACGAGTAAATTTTGCCATCTTTATGGCGGGAAACTTAATTCGATTACACTTTCATGAGTAACTTACCTCGCAATTTCTAGAAGGTTCTGGTCCACTCCAGGCATGGGGGGCTTTCCTATAGATTCGTTGACCATTAATTTGAGTCAGAGTATAAGATGTATTATTTTCGGTTAAGGATAAAAGTCTCGAAGATAATTCGTACTGGTTCACATCACTGGATGAATAATGTTTTAGAGATGGCATTGTGTATACTAAATTTAAATATAATCTTACAATTATTTTATTTTATTAAAATATATTTAGCCTATTATAACGTTACCAGTTAAAAAAGATTACAGAAAGCGACACCAGTAATAAAGTAAAAATGGCGTATTGTTTTAATGTAAAATCAAAATGGTGGCTAAAATTTAAACGACCTTGAGAAACAATCAAATTATTATTAATCGTTTGTATATGCATAGTAAAAGCTAGATTACTTTATTAAAATTTGCGTTACTTTATTGTTAAAAGATATAATATTTTGAAATGTTTGCTAATAGTTGAACTTTCGATATTTGTTTAAAAGTATAAAAAAGTAAATAGTTTTTACGGAAGTCCATATTTAAATTAAATCAAATACCGGAAGTAAAATCAAATTGTCAAAAATATATTTTTATTTTTTATGTATTTTTAATTTTATACACACGTATTTTATGGTATGGTTATTGCATAAACAATATAATATTAAATTATATGACAATAATAGATATGATATAATATAATATATATTACAGTATATTCTAAGTCTATGGGTTATTGTCAAATGTTTATCTTTGTTTTTACTATAAACAACAATATTCAATTATCATTTATCATATTTTTGTGATATATTATTAGGTGTACACTTAGAATGGTGTACAGTAATAAAATAACTATTAGCTGACTGGCTATAAGACGCAATTCAGTCTCCGTAGAGTGATAGGTATAAGTTATATTTTTCGTGAAAATTTTATTAGGGTGCTTACATAAAGAAGAATATGGAAGAAACAGGTTTCTGGTTTGTTTCTGGCACAGACAAATCTGTGTGGGTCGGTAGCGATTGGTGCAGGTTAACTTGCATAATATGAGAGAGGAGGCCGCCGACGAGGCCTCCCACCGCGGGCGACGAACGGGGGTGCGTAGGAGGCGCTACCTAATGCGCCTCCAGTAACGCCCCTGTGCTCGTGTCGGGCCCAGGATGGGGTTTTAACCTGGGTCCAGCTAGACACGACGTCGTCGGGGACTGCTAAAAGTATCGAATCAAACGAACAGCCGAGCAGTCCCCCTTTAGAGGAGGAGTCTGGCCTTTTCGCCGGGGCCAGCCTGTCGCCGAGGGTCCTGCGTTGCCTGCATGATCCGGGACTCTCATAAAAGGCGGCTGAGGGCACTTGCAGCAGTTTTAGTGGGTAACGCATCTCCAAGTGCGAACCCCACACACGGCTAGGTTTAAAACTCACCCCGGTCCTAGTTATGGTTTGGTCTGCAAATTTCCGCTGCAGAACAAAAAAAAAAAAAAAGTTAACTTGCATATAATATATAGAAAGTAGAAACAGGTAAATCTCTCCATAATGACAACCATGGCCTCCAGTTCGTTGGACAACGTATTTTTACATCTGAAAAGTGTATTTTTTTTATGTCATAGGGAGGTAATCAAGCAGTCAGAGCCTTAAGGTGACTACCGACACCCATAGACATCCGCACAACCAAAAGTTATGCAGATGTGTTGCCTTCCTTTTCCCTATCCCCCCAATGGGCCACCGGAAACTCACAAACCGCACGAAACGCGCCAGCATAGCTGTCACTTGACGTTATGTGAGCGAGAGGTACCGCCCCGGTCGTGCCGGCCCAATTCGGCTGCAAAGCAGCATGGCACTACCTCTTACTAATATTTAAAATGTAGGAAGGAACAGTTAGTGTCTCTAAAATTAAAAAAAAGGTCATATTATAATTTATTTCTAAAAAATATAAAGTTTTATGAAGACAAGTGTTATGATTATACCATAATACCAGGACGACACGAGAAACATTCAACTACATATTAATAAAATAGAAAATCGGTTAATTATGAGATGGTGTAACTGATGGGTTAGCCAGATGCCATTCTACAATCGTAAACGCTAGTGGAAAACTAATAAAATGTATGGAAATGACATTTTACATCAATAATTCACGACGTGATTTATCAATGTAAACTGTCATTTCTCTAGCTGTGTCTGTTTTATAATAGCGTTTACCATTGTAGAATGACATCTTGGCTAACCTACCTGGCGTGTTTAATCCAATTAAAAAAAACTACTATTTATACTAATTATATTGTTTATCAAATCCCAAGGCTATTAAAACTTCGTTGACTACATTCATTTTCATAAACACACGCTCTACACCGGTAAATTCTAAAGCCCGTATGACAATCGACAGATGATTCGTGGATGATTCGGTCCAGACTCCAGGAAGTAGGTCGTTTAAAATTGTTCCTTTATAAGTGAGCGCATAAGATAACATGGATATATTATACCTATACCGGCTAGGTACCGTCTGTAGTCTGTACCGACCTGCACAGGTTTGTCTGTGCCGGAAAGCTGCTTTTTTATGTAAGCATCTACTTACTACTATATTATACTGTATTACTCTTTTACACTAATCTGTACTCAATAGTTTTAATAAATGAAAAAGAAGATAAAACATATTTTATTTATTTAAAAGAATATAATGACTATACTTGGGCATAATATAAGAATGAAGCTAGTTAAATTTATATTGCTGGCAAATTTTCTGATTTGACTGGTATCCATACTTTTTTTCAATTGCATTCTTAACAGATATATTCGACGCGCTTTGTCATTCATTTTCAGTATTTGTTGCCTAGTGAAATATTCCAACTTTTTCTGATTAATTGTTTTCATAACTTGTGGACTTACGGCTGTGATGGCTTCTAGTTTTATAGAACTAATGTCCTTTTGTGGTATACCTTTAAACAAAGGGTTTATAAATATTACAATTGCCGAGTCCTCATTATTTTATTACTTACTCTAAATTTTATTAATATCTAATGTTTCCGCGATTTTCATTTACTCACTCATTAGGTATAATGAACAACTATTTTCGGATTTTATCGCAATTTAGATTTTTACATGCCCGACGTTTCGCATAGGTACATTACAGCAGCTATTGTCACGGGAGGACGGGAGAAGGAATAATAATTCCTAAACCTTTTACCGGTTACCGGTTTAACATAATTTAAATAATCACATGTTGTAATTACAGTCAATGAGTCTGTTCAGCTTTCCAATTTCATGTGAAGACCATGTATGGGGTTCGCCATATGCATCAGGATGTGTGGCTATATTATACAAAGTCTGAAAAATAATAAATTATCGTAAAATGAAAATGAAAAAAATATTCTGAAATAAAATTAAAATAAGATAATAATAATCCCTAAAACATATTCGTATTTTTATGGCCTGATGATATAGGCAAGATTGCGCTCATGGAGGTCGCCAACGTAAACTCAGCTTTATAATTCCGACTTCTTTGATGGTGATCAAATAAATTACAAGCATCGGAAACACTTTACAAACGACAAGTCTTACCTTCATCTGTTCAACACTACATCTGTCTAATTTACTCAAAACATCAGCAGTAATTCCTTTAAATGTAGACGGTGAGATTTTTTTAAAATCCGCAATTGGAAAACCACACATTAGGTATCCTAGGTCGTTGATATACATACTGTCCCTGTACCAGTCATCTCCGAAATACCGTCTATAGGAAGTAATTAGGATACCAAACTGAAATAAGATTGGTAACGATTTTAGTTATGAATGTTATACGTCCTTTTGTATAGGTACTAGATATTTTGTACGGCTTCTCTCACGTATTTGTATGCTAGCAGCGCCCCGCGGTTTCACCCGCGCACTTCCCATTCCCGTGGGAGTACAGGGATAAATTATAGTCTATATTATGTTATTCCGATGTATATGCATTATAGTTAAAGTTTCATAAAAATCAATTCAGTACTTTTTGCGTGAAAGAGTATCAAACATACATCCATACATTCTTACAAACTTATAATTGTTTATTCTTTACATTAATAAAAAAATATTATTATTCCATCAAATCTGTTCATTATTTTTTTTTTTTTGCTTTGGAATGAAGAAACCCGTCACCTAGCCTTTCTTGCCTTTAATCCCACGTTACCCATGTGTTTTCATTAGTGAACAAAAAAAGTAAATAAATTAAATTAGGTTTTTAAAAAATCGGTTTTCATCTTTTTTGTTCACACCCAACCGACCGCGATAATACGTTATTATGCTATGCGTAAAAATACCGTTTATTTTCACGTTTACACTGGGGCTTACCGTGAGCCTCCTCACATTCAGCGGCTGACTAAACGTTTGATTCGAACACGACCTTAGTCTCTTACTCTTAGGTTTGCGAAACTAAGCTTACAGTGCCCTAATCTGATTTCGAAAACACCGGCCACGTGCGAGTTGAACTGGCGTGGGGAGGGTTCCGTGCATACGATATATTTTACGGTGCTTTTTAAATTAATACAAAATTGAAAATATTGCATTTGAAATCCTCACAGTAAGACGCGAAACGTAGTGTTTATATACTCTTTGCGACTGACTGTGACTATACGTTTGTTTTGAACACGGCCTTAGTCTTTTAGGTCTGCAAAACTAAGCTTACTGCAGTGTCCAAATCTGATTTCAAAAACACCGCTCTAGTGGGAGTTGAACTCGCTTCACATTTGAAATCCCCACTGTAAGACGCGAGCTAACTACTACTATCGCCATCTAGTGGTGTTTAGTGAACTATTTTCCGTAAGTAAAACTAATGTGTTTACCACTTTATTTTCAGGATTTGCTTTACGTTTACAAGCAATGAACTGCATTGTGTATTATTATTATTTTAATGTAGGTTTCGGAGATCTCAGAGATCAGGAATAGTCAGTTTTCGTCTTCTTCTTTTCATAAATAAATTCGAAACTATTTATTTTACAATAATAAAAAATATATAATATATTTTGAAATCCTCATAACGAGCCCTGATTTTTGGACTAGAGAGGAATAAACCTAGTAATAAGGTCAGTACTAGGTATTCTAATCAGCAATCATTTTTGTAATATCACTTAATCATATTCTGATAGAAATAATGGGGCCCAATAGATCGTGGCACTCTAGCCAGAGTGCCCAGTGGGAAAGACGGCCCTGGTGGCGGCCTCGCTCAAGTCAAAAAAAACTATACGCTGTATGCATAGTTCGCGCATTAGCCCTATTAGCGTTTGTAATCTTATCATTTTATCAAGCAAAGTTTAAAATGCATTTAACAAGAAAATTATAAAAAACTATTTTTCAGTGGCACAACACAGTGTGCTCACACAGAGGCTATACCAGATATACTAAATTGCTGGAGGGGTATATTATGTGTAAGATATTTTCATAGATATAATTTGTTGAATTTGTCACTATATTGAAGTTACCTTTCGATTGCTTATGTTGATCTTATAATTGGCAAAATATCTAAATACAGAAGCATCTCCGAAATTGAAGTAGTACAGATCTTCTTCGGGCACATGACTTAACAGACTGCCAAAGGCTAATAGCTCTCTACCTTGCAAATATGCCGATGTTTTCCCGTCTAAAATAAAGGTTTACTTACTTAATCTTGGCTTACTTTGTAAAGAAAAGAACTAAAAAAACCGGATCATAAATAGAAAAAACTATAACGCTGACTAAAAAGACAATTGAGAGTAGATAGTTCCTTTCCCTCCTCTGATGTAGATAACGTTAGTTTTTCAAACATGGCGGTTTCCTTGGTCGGAATTGTGTCAACATCATAGGTCAGGATAAATAGCAAGAGAACATAATTGGAGGCTAGAGGCGGATCTTAGGAGTATTTTGAACTACACCTAATATTTTTTCGCGGGAAAGTAGCTTTCGACGCATACCATGTATTTGGGTATTTGGGACTTCACTTATGATTAACTGCGTCCGGGCATTCAGACATCTCACCCACCAACCATCACGTGGATACCATCAACCACCTTAAATGAGGTGCCCCGGATGTGTGTTCTGTCAAAATGGAGATCTGTTTTACGAATTTAAAGCCCGGCAACGCACCTGCTAATGATGTTGTGGGTGTCTAGGGATGTTGCCGTATGTTCATTTGCTCTCTCTTCTATATAAAAAAAATAATATATTCATTAGTTACGCCCACAAATAGCCCAGGCCCCTTTAATTCACGGTCTGCTAGAACGGAGAAGCCAAAATATAGCATAAATTTCAACTTCGCGCATTAACCCGCACGAAGTTCCCGGTAGCGGGATTTAACTTGGTTTGAACAATGAACTTTACCTGTAATGATATCCCAAGCAAGAAGTACCCTTGATATTGGTATTAATTCCTTTTTCGTATAAGTTAATATATGAAGTATGGTTTCAGCGTCCAATCTGAGAAAAGAGCTTGGCGGGCCAAAAAATAGTATGTCCATTGAAGTATGATAACTTTTCAATCTGTTATCAATTTCATCGTACAAATCAACATACGGTTGTTCTTCTGTAAATGTTATGTCTTTTATTCATTAAATAAACTAACAAAAGTTCGTTTATTCAAATATATAAATAATATGTATTAATATACATTTTAACTTATTTATATACATCTTAAACAACGAATAACTCGTGTCTATATTTTGAACACGCCAAGGCAGCTGGAGTAGTAGCATAGCTTAGATTACACGCGTCCTCTATTTATCTCGGCCATTGTATAACGGTAGTAGGCAGTAGCTACTAGCTACGCCCCTCGAACCGGAAGCAGTTCTATAACTCCTTTATAGTATAATGATAACGTTTTTACTAAAGTATGGTTTATCGAAGAGGATCTTATTCGGTTATCTCCAGCTTTTATGAATTTGATTGATGCTACTACTAGATTGTGTTAATAAAAATATTATTTTAGGAATCGCACCCGAATCTGTGATAGCTATCATTGAATTCTTTTCATCTTGGTATTGATACTCGAAATCCTCTATTTTCTTCCAGTTTTTATCCATAACTGTATGGCTGTAAAAGGATTTGAATGTCTACGGTTAGCTGAATGTGTGTCTAAATAAAATACCTACACCAAGTGTAGGTAGTTGGGATGAGTACCCTCATCCTAGGTACCGCATATTTCATAATTTAATATTTGTATCCTTGCAATACAAATATATAACCCATGGTATAAGGGTTAGCAAATTCACAATGTCAACCTATTAAAAAGAATCAAATATTATGTAATACATATATGATCAAATATAAATTGGCTACTTTTGCAACTTCTGTGTAGTTCGGAACAGCAGCGACTGCAGTCGCTTTTTAGATATTAGCTCATAGAGCCCTAATAATAAGAAGACTCTAAAGGTAGGAAGAAAAATATTATTGTAGTTAAAACATGCATATTATGTATTGTGGAATGTTTACTATGATAACCTCGATAACAATCCCAACTTGTTACCTTCTTTTAATAATAGTGCTCCAAATGAATACCAACATAAACATTTTGTGTATGTCTAAAGCAACGAAGTAATGAATACTAGATATATTATAATGTTATTGGAATACATCTAACAATAGGTAATCCCGATGGCAAAGATTGTCTAAAACCGGCTCAGAATAAATTGACAAAAGAATATCTGTATTGACTGTATTATATAATCTGTATTTCCGATTTCGTGTTTTTGACATCTGACAATTGACATGTTGACATCGTAAGCGCCTAACCTTATTTTTATGGGAATTTAAAATATACAAAGATTAATTATTTTTACAGTAAATTATTGCATAGAAATGGTTTTTAAATTATAGCTACTGATATATGTATAAATTACTTTGGTTGCATTGTTTACTTTTGTAATTGATCACAATATCAAAAAAATAAGTCATGGGTATTTTAGATAAAATATCAGAAATTGAAAAGGAAATAGCACGAACTCAAAAGAACAAAGGTAAGACTGGGTGGTTCTAGTAACTATTTTAATCATTACAATAATCATTTCTAAAAGTATTTTGAATAACGTCGTTCTTACTTGAACTCCTTAATCTTTTTTAGCCACCGAGTATCATTTGGGTCTACTGAAGGCTAAATTGGCCAAATATAGGTCCCAGCTACTTGAACCATCAAAGAAAGGGGGCGATAAAGGTGAAGGATTTGATGTATTAAAATCTGGGGATGCCAGAGTTGCACTTATAGGTTTTCCATCAGTGGGTAAGGTAAGAATTTAACTTCTGTGTTCATATTAATTGCTATATGACTTAATAATATAGGCTTCATAAATTGTTTTATATAATTCTGTAAATTTTTGTTGCTTTTAAATATATTTTTTATCTACATGCAAAATAAAATGTTATAAATCAATTTAAAGGAACTCATAAGATTATAAAAAGTAAATTTGTTTAGATCTCTTTTTCTACCATTGATTATTATCTGTCATAATAACTTTCACTAATAGTAATTCCTGGTCAGTACACCCGTACACCAGGAACAGTTTAATGGGAGTTGCTTTTCTAAATTCAACTACAAATTAACTATAAATATTGTATACATTCCTATTGCCAGTGTAACCATTTGCTAGTTAATGTTGAAAACTAATTCAGCACAAATTTTGCTAAATACTGTTTATAGTGATTGCTGTATATGACTTTGGTGTTATATGTATTATATAAATAATTCCAGTCCACCCTGCTATCAACATTGACACATACACATTCAGAAGCTGCCAGCTATGAATTTACCACACTTACATGCATTCCTGGAGTTATTGAATATAGAGGGGCCAACATTCAGCTTCTTGACCTGCCTGGAATTATTGAAGGTGCTGCTCAAGGAAAGGGTAGAGGGCGACAGGTAAATTTAATGATAATATCTAACAAAAAATATTATTATATACAAGGGGTTCCTACTAATCTTAAGATTTTCTTACATTTAGGTAAAGGGACTTATCATGTTCACTGATTTTGCCTCCTTCCAATGATGGACTCAAACAAAATGTGTTATTACAAATATATAGCATATTTTATTAAATATTAAAACATTTGCACAAAAAAGTTTAATCACACTCTAAATTACATTTGTGAGGTTAACTTCAATCAATAACTTAATCATTAAACAATCTCAATTTTTACCTTTTCTATTTACAACCAGCTTATTATCCTGCAAAACACTAGGCTAGGAATCCTGGTTTTATATTATTGGCTTCTTGCAAATTTTTTATTGCAACTTCCACATTCAAACTATCAAAATTTACCATCTAGTGTTGTTGGTTCATGTTCCTAAAACTTTTTGTATTGTAAGTATGAAAGTTAGTGCAAATGGAATGGTTATTGTAACATTGGATCTAGGATGATATAAGATTTGTCTCAAAAGCTTTTACAGGGTCACGATTTTTCACACAGTGAAGAGCTTTTAAAAACAATGTGACACCTACAGGTGATAGCTGTAGCACGGACTGCAGATCTGGTACTGATGATGCTGGACGCTACAAAACCTTATGTGCATCGACAACTGCTGGAAAAGGAATTGGAAAGTGTTGGCATCAGGCTCAACAAGCCCAAACCTAATATATATTTTAAGGTAATATATAAAAATTATCTTACTAATATTATAAAGGAAAAACTTTGTATGTTTGTCGATCTTTCACCGCAAAACAGTTGAATTGATTAATGGCTGAAAGTTGAAATGGTGATGGCTTATACCTTGGATTAGGACATAGACTATAAAAATAATCATCATCCATTTGGCTATGTTTGTAAACGTTAAGTTAACACAGGCGAAGCTGTGGCCACTAGCTAGTTTACTAATAACACCACCAATATATACTTAAAGGCTAAAACGATAATAATAAGACAGCCATATTTTGCTTGACATTTCATTCATTTGTATTGATAAAACATCAGGCAATTTGGCAGCAAAGACATGGATGGAAAATTAGATTATCTGTATTAATATAATATAGCTACTAATATGACAAAGGTTGTTTCTTTCAATGCACTAGAAATCACGGTAATTCAAAAAACCTTTTTCCCCATTAAGTATAGATAAAAGTTATTTTGGAAATAGTTCTTTGTTAATTTTGGGGTGAGCGAATCCACGGAGAACAGCTAGTACATTAAAAATATGGTCACAAAACATTTATATCCGTAATAAAAATATTATTAATGTATCACAGGTGAAGAAAGGAGGTGGTCTATCATTTAACTCAACATGTCAGCTCACAAAGGTAGACGAGAAGATGGTGCAAATGATACTACACGAGTACAAGATATTTAATGCTGAGGTAAACTCTTTGTTTTGTTAAACTCAACAGAATATTTAAGTTATATGGAACTAAATATACCACAATTGTATAAAACAGCGCGCCCTCTAGTAATGTTTAATTGTATAGAAGTTCAACTTATTTTTCGTAATTTTTAGGGTTTCGTACCTCAAAAGGTAACAAAAGAAACCCTTATAAGGTTATTCTCTTGTCCGTCTCTCCATGTGTTACCATCCATTTCTCAACGACGGGTGGACCTAGCAAGTTAAAATTTATACAAGGTGCTGAGGCACATGAGTAAGTAAATGAACAGAGACAAAGCTTCCATACAACGAGTAAAATTGTTACCTATTATGGTAGGGTTGTCACAGGTGGATAAAATTAAACGAACAAAACGATTTTTTTTATCGAGTAGTAATCTATGTAAATAGTCTATCTTTATAACAAAACATTTGTTCTAAATATTGTGTTCATATTTTTTAATTGCAATAATCTGTTGTACCTTTTAATAGAGTGGTAAATTCTAATGGAAAGCACTCTCATTGCATATCAGTTTTTATCATAACTATTAATATATTTTTTATTCCGAACAGGAATCGTCTCCTAATTACGTATTCTGTACCTATACTTATTGTATTTTTAATGTAAAGTTTAGCTAAGATTTAAGATTTAATGTCGGGTCAATGTTTCCCTAACAAGAGTTTAGGCACTTCCTTAAAAACTTAGTGAAAAAAAGTAATAATAATTAGTAGTAATAAAATAATAAGATACAACTTACCTATTTAAATCTTTGGGATAGCTAAAATATGATTTGTTTTATTTGCTCTATTATTGTACATACATACAGTACAGTATACAATATTGACACTTTTTACTTTTAATTGTCCACAATAATTTGAGAACAATGTCATAAAATATGATTCTTTTTTATTTGCTCTATTATTGTTCATACACACAGTACAGTATACTTACAATATTGACACTTTTTTCTTTTAATTAACAAAAATTTAATAACGATGATAATAATTCGAAATACCCGCCAAGCGAAAAAAAAATCAAATGTACAACGCAACTTAACACGTGCACTCACATCCCTGCGTTCGAGCACTCGTCGAACCGGTTTCAACCGGTTTCTACTTGTACGTGACAAGCCACGAGTGCTAACGCACACATTTGTAAGGACGCTTGTAGTAGTGCAATCGATTCGCGCGGTTGAAGCTTTGCCTCTGTCCGTTTATTTACTCATGTGGCTGAGGTCTATAGTCCCTATAAGGTGTATAAAAACCAAACTGAAAGGAACCCTTAGTATGCGAGTCTGAATGGCACTTGGCCGGTTTTTATTTATTGTAATTCACAATTTCGTCAGTATTAACACTGATCAAGATTTACATTTTTAACATTAAATAATAATTTTCTTTATGTATCTAGAATCTTTTCTACATTCTAGTGAATTGTTAGCATTCATATCCATAGATATAGAAATGCCCCTGAATTCTTGTGTATGTTCTAGTCGAATATTTATTCTTGTGTATGTCCTTTCCGAAGTTTCCAGACATATCTAAAACGTTTTCCCCAACAGGTGACATTCTTAAGTTGTTGGAATGTAGATATCCTTCTCGAAGTTTCCAGACGTTCATAATGTTTATCTCCAGGTTCTGTTCCGCGAGGACTGCACGGCGGACGAGCTAATCGACGTGATCCTGGCCAACCGCGTGTACCTTCCGTGCCTGTACGTGTACAACAAGATCGACCAGATCTCTATACAGGAGGTAGACCGCATCGCCCGCCAGCCGCACTCTGTTGTCGTCAGGTAAATATAAAGGATGATTGGGTGAAATGGTCCCGTTAATGAGGACTGATCACCCGTCTGGCCTGGCTTGTGTCCCCACCCTTAAAAAATAATAATAAGGATGATAACAGATTTTAGGGTAACTGTAATCTTGTTGCATGTATTTTTACCTTTTTTTAAATTAGTTTTGTGTTTAACAATTTATGGCGGTGAAAAAAAATCTAGTTAGGCTAACCAAGTACATTTGTTTTATAGCATAGGAGAGCAAACTAGCAGTCGCAGCCTTTTGGCGACTATAGACGCCCATACACATCCGCACAACCGGAGATTATGCAGATGCTGTCCTGGGCTGTGTTGCCCTCCTTTTTCCTACCAATGAGCCACCGAAAACTCACAAACCGTACGAAACGTGACTGCTTAGCTGTCACTTTACGCCGGTATCATGTGAGCGAGAGGTACCACCCCGGTCATGCCGGCCCAATCCGGCTGCAAAACAGCACCTCTTTCAATACTTACCATAGGTAGTTTGCTTGAAAGTAATCTCTAACCATGGACATATGTATTTATGTTCAGCCGTGTTTGGGCATAGTTGTTTGTTGTTACACTCATGTTTTGCTTATTTTAATACAAAAGAGCAATTACCCCGTCTGACCCTTCTGACAGAAACACGGGAAAGATATTTCATGGTGGCACTAGCGAGGTTGAGACTCATGCAGGTGCGCATCTAATAACATACATTCTGTTTCAGTTGTAACATGAAGCTCAACCTGGACTACCTGCTGGAGACGCTGTGGGAGTACCTGTCTCTCATCCGGGTGTATACCAAGAAACCCGGTCAGCCCCCGGACTTTGATGATGGACTTATCTTAAGAAGGGTAGGTGCATCGGCTACTATGTGACTAGACACAACTTTTCCCCACCATGGTTCAGGCCTTGACATGGCGATGGGGCTCAGTAGCCTAAGGTGTGCCCAGCACCTTGAGCGAAGCTAATTGAGCCTAGGGGACTCTTTGTATTTGACCCTTTTATAAGAAGAGGGGACAAAAGGGCAGGGGGCAAGGGGTGAGATGGGAACCTCACCCCCATTGTACTGTCTCGCACCACAGAACAACCCCTCTGTGGAGGTGGCGTCGGTCCCCTGAGGGACTGACTAGCCGTCGAGTTGCCCTGTTAGGTCAACAGATCCGGGGCACTTCACCTAAGGCGGCATTGGTGGCACTCGCCGGGTTTTAGTGGGTAGAGCTGCGTCCACTTACCATTGCAGCTTTCGGGCGCAGCGAGTCCCACATACCCGCGTGGGGAGACCCACTCCCCAGCGGGATACCTTAGAGCAGTTGCCGGCGTAAAAGAAAAAAAATGACCTCGATGTGTCTAATCGGATTCAATACTGTCACACTTGATACCTACTGCCTTAGAATAGACTTATCAAATTGTGTAGGCTATGTCCCCTTCAACCTGTTGAAGGGCCCTGGGCCAAGTAGGATATTGGGGCTCCGACAAAAACAACAATTTTAAGATCTGTGACTTTTGGACTAGAAAAGAATAAACCTAGTAATAAGGACAGTACTAGGTATTCTTGTCAGCAATCATTTTTGTAATATCACTCAATCATATTCTGATATAAATAATAGGGCCCTGGGCACATGCCCAGAGTGTCCAGTGAGAAAGACTGCCCTGTGTGTAGGTCCATTCCCATTAATGTTATAAAGTTATTTTAAGTATAGTAAAGTCAAATTATCTTGACTATATGAGCACAGCAATGTATGATAACAGTCAGGTCTAAGTAGAAAGTGGTCACGCACGGTTCTAATACTTGAGACACGCATATATAAAATGGCGTCAATGTAGGGTGTGAACAGTGCGCGCATGACACTGGAAATACGAACAAAATGGCGTCTATGTTATAGGGTGTGAACGTCGAGCACGTGTGCCACGCGATCCACCGCACCCTGGCGGCGCAACTCAAATATGCTCTGGTATGGGGTACCAGCACCAAGTACTCGCCGCAGCGCGTCGGCCTGCAGCACTCCGTCAACGACGAAGACGTGGTGCAGCTCATCAAGAAGTAGCCCACCACCA